>JAODKC010000117.1:21368460-21388681 GCA_026777985.1 Mormyrops attenuatus | reverse complement strand
AGTTAGGTTCTCCCCAAACGAGCTTGATGGGCCGAATGGCCTCCTCTCGTTTGTAAATTTCTTATGTTTCTTATGTTCTTATGTCTATGAGGAACTGCAAGACTCATGTACCAGCCACGTTACCATGATAATCGCCGCAGAGATAATCAGGGGGGTAGGTGTGATACCAGAACGCACAGGTGGATTTACAGCTGCAGGTTTCCATCTGTTTGGGAAGAGGGGGCGTTGCCTTGTGGCCGGGATCGGGACAGCTGTCCGCAGCTGCCGCTGGCACTGGATCAGGCGGGGTTCCCAGTGATCTGTTCAGTACAGGATTGGGATGATCCTTTAGGGGTCTCTGTAACACAGAACAGTCACCACAAAGGCAACTTTAGAGAGTCACCATGTTTAGTCTGTTGACGTATGACGCTCTGGCCACTACACGCTCATCCACGTGCATGTGCTTTAAGCTGGCCTGACAAGGACGCACTGCAATACTTGGCCTTTTTGTGACAGGGGAACAGTGTTGCAGTGAAATCCATCATTTCCCAGAAGAAGTTCGGGCCATTCATCCAAGTTGAGGTGCTGCGTGCAGAGTGATTGTAACCAGCTCTGGTCTTCAAGGACAAAGCAGATTATTTCCATAACACCCTTAACATTATTTGCATGAACACAGCAGATGCAAAGTCACTGCCAAAGTACAACATGTGACCCCTTTACCAGTCACTGATTGGCTGATTCGTGCTCTCCCTGTCTGATTAAGTGAGCTGCAGACGGGACAGCATGTTTGTTAAATGCTGTGTGCTGTACGCTATCGCCGCACCATAATGGCTGATGTACACCCCATTCACACACGCTCTCTCTTTGCTTGTAAGCTCAGTTTTTCACATCAGGGAATCGTAGGGCACTTCCCAATGCAGCTGACCTACAGTAAATGGGGTCGCTGAGACGTAACTCGTTAACCATCTAATATAAGTGAAGGAACAAAAGGATTGACATAGTGGTTAAATACTCATGTGCGATTAACCTACCTGTACAAACAGGAGACCTGCGCAGAGCTGTGTGGAAGTCCCATCAGGGTCTCCTCTGCTTAACTTTTCTCCTTCTTTCAGTGTCAGATGGGGGGGGGGGGTCAATTGTCAATCTGTACAAACAGCAAAAAGACACCAGCAGGGGCGATCCTAACTATTGAAAAGATCAGGGGCTCAGTCAAATTTACCTGGGGCCTGATGTTTTTTTTTTGAAGGAAGCTTGGCATCAGGGCTAAAATACTCGGGCTATAGCCCTGAGGGATCGGACCCGAAGCCCATGAATACCAGCACCCCTGTACGTATGTATTTTAACTGGAGTTAGCCAGGACGCATGGAGGCCATAACTGGATAGGCTAACCAGGCCTTTTCAAGCTGGAATGCTGATGTTTATTTGCTTAGCAGACAACTTCACTGAAGTTTGCTGTTTGTCTAACCTGATCGCTCGCAGGCCTTGACCGCCTCAGGACAGGGACACCTCGCATCATGAAGTGTCTTTCTGTCCTGGGTACATCCTGGAACACTGGCATGCAGTTATGTAAGCCACTGTGTCCCATGTAGTACGGAGCTGCAGGCGACTCGTCTTTGCTGTATGATTTCTTGATATGCTTTGGTGATTGGTGTGGATTTGTGGTCCTTAGTGACCTGGTGTGTTAATTCATGACCTACGATTCCTATTCGTGATCCAGGGTGTCGATTAGTGATCCAGTGTGGTGATCTGAGATCCATAGATCTCGTCGGCGATCCGGTGTGTTCAGATCAGAGCTGCTGAGCTGCAGGTCTGATGCGGAGTAGGGAAAGTACAGCGTTGAGAAATTCCTCACATGCTGACATTTCCTCTCTTCTCACCCCACGCTGTTATATTACAGCTCTCTGTCACACCTCCTCTCAGCCCCCCCCCCCCCATCCTGAAATGTACACCCCAGCATTAGCATTGTTGACCATATCTGGTCCTCCGGGCAGCACTGAGACCTGGTTGAAATACTCATGTGACTGCGCTCTCCAGAATGACGACACGGCCCAGCTCCCTCCCCTCTCCCCCAGCAGTCAGTGTCTCTGAAGGCGTGTCTCTGGCGAGCCTCACTCTGCTGGGCTTGGTTGACCCCGAGCAATTCCACAGCGCTGAATATCATTTGGTCCACTCAAGAAAATTTGCATCTGGTCACATGAGTGGCAAGGGGAAGCCAACTGTCACGGATATGTCCTTCCATGACAGGCCAGTCCCCGGTCAGGCAGGGTAACAGGAAGTACTGCAGCCAATGAACATGGGCGATGGCAGTGTCACATCACAGAGGCTGATGCTTCAGTTGTCCATGTCAAACTGATTTTGCAGAAGTCAGCACTCAGTGCCACCCTGTCCAACCCCAAGCAACCCACCCCCAAACCCATGAAGAATGAGACTGGTAGTAACTTCTTCCTTTCTGTCCATGTGCCGTTCTGAGCGACTGCATCTGCCTGCAGGCTCATACACTCGCCGCATGCTGGGGGGGGGCTATACCTCCCCCACCCCTTCACCTGTCCTCGAATACTCGCTCGCCTCCGAGTGGCGTGTTTTCCGGTGACTCTGTCATATTTATTTTTAGGGAACGTTTCAGAAGCCCTATCTTTTCCTGAGCTCATGCGCTAAAGCAGCTTCCTCCTTCTCTGTCAGCCCTTAGCTGGGCAGCCGTTATCGGTCCCTCCCCTGTATTATCAGTACAGGAAGACGTGCATGCAGACGCCCCCCACACAGTTGGTGTCCATTGTGCCACGCATCACTTCCTGTTTAGATCAATTCAATTACATTATTCTTGCGCTTCCTGTGTACCACTGGTGTGCCGTGACAAGCTAGGCGAAGGACGTCAACTGAACTGGGTGCAGAGTGTGTATTGATAGTTAGCTTTCGTCGATTAGCGTTGCACTTCTGTCTTCTCCACCGAGCTAAGGTGAGCCCATTTCAAATGTCTTCCCTCTCTCCTGACAAATCTCCTGTTTCTGAAAGGCTGGGGAGCTCCATCTTTGATGAGTAACAACCAGGTTAACTGGAGGATTGTTCTCGAATGTTGCATTGCAGGAGGCCAAGCCGGACGTGAAGGCCCTCATGTCACGCTTCAACGTGCCCAACAATGGTTCCACGGAGGCAGCAATGGGGGGGCATCCCACGCTACACCATACCTTTTCCTCAGGAGGATCCAGCCAGCCTAAGAGGACAGTGCTAGAAAGCAGCCTGTCAGGGAACACGACTGGCCTGAAGACCAACGTCAGGAGGAACACAGACTCCTCCCAGAGCACCCCGGAAACACACGACTTCCCCCGACCCAAAGTGCCACCAGCTAAGCCTGGAGGGGGCTCGGAGGATGGGAAACCCACCTTCCCCAAGCCCCACGGCTTCAAGCCCAAGACCTCAGAAACGGCTACAGACGGTGAACCCAAACCCCCCCCACCCAAACCGATTTCACAGAAGCCAGCGCTCACTGCCACCTTGTCCGACCCCAAGACGTCCACCCCCAAACCTCATCCTGCCCTGATCAAGCCCCCCTGGAAAGATAGTGCCAAGTCTGAGGATGGCAGCAGCGGCGGCCATGCTCCAGCCAAACCTCTGCCCGCCAACAAGCCCAAGAGTACCTTAGGGGTTATGCGCTCACAGGCGGAAGACTTGTCCACGCCAGACTCAGGCTCCAAGCCCCAGCCATTGTCTAACCTGAAACCCACAGGCTTTCGGGCCGCCCAGAGCGCCTTCAACAAGGAGAACACAGAGGAAGCGTCCCGCGAAGGGCCCAGACCCATGAACTCCAACGATGCACCGGGACCCAAGTCACCAGCCGCCAAGAAGCCCAGTTTTGTGAGGAAGACCCAGGTCCAGGCCTCACAAAAAGAGAACAGTGACCCCAATGCACCAAAGAAGAACCATCTCCCAAACATTTTTGCCCTGGGGGCCCCCCCGGCCAAGCCAAACAGACCGCCGAAAGTCAGCCTGGAGAAGTTCAAGAAGGCTGGCGAACCCGGTAGTGAAGGTAAGGTGTGTGCGGGCCAGCCTGTGGCCATGCAGGGATGCCGCCATCCGCTGGGGTAAAGAGGCCAGCCACTGCCTGCTCAGAATACTGGGCCACTTGCTAAATCACAGCTTTTACCTGTTAGCTGACAGTCATGGGAGCAGGGGACCTGGTCCTCTATATCCAAGATGCTGTGAAAAAGTAGAGCGTTTGTTTAAGCCAGTTTTTCCCAACTTGGTCCTATCAGGAGCCAGGAGGGAGCCAAAATATGAACTGTCTGGCAGGGAGCAAAAATGTGGAGTCCCTGCAGGTTCCCGAGAACCGGGCTGGGTAATACTGGTTTAAGCAGTGTAACCCTCAGATAAGACATGTTGAGCCGCTGTTCAAACCTTGTAGAGGTGGCTGTCCAGTTAAGGACTTGACAAAAGTGAAATCAAAAGCAGACCGTGCTCATCAGGACACTGGCGTTAGTCATGTAAACCAGTCACTCTGGTTATTATCTGCACAGGAATCCTACTGATAAAACGTGTATGTTTTCCCCCAAAGCATGCCTATGTTCAGCATTAATTCATGTAGACAAACTACAAGGCAGCCAGCAGGTAGGATGTTACCAAGCGTGTGGTGAAGAAAAGAATCAATATAAAAGGCGTACAGGTAGCCGCACAGACCAAAGCGCGAAAGAGAGAGCGACTCCTGCAAGCTCTCACAGCCATGTATACCCACACTGTCCACCCTGCCCCAAGCAAATGCAAGCAAGTGGTTCCTGTGGCTGCACAGCAGCCCCCACTTTTGGGCCATGCAGGCTGTAGCTTTAGGGTACAGAGGACTGTGCTGGCAGGACCGGTCCATGGGAAGGACCTCGGGGAAGATAAGCAGACAAGCGGGCCAGGCCTTTGTTCCTCTTCCCCTGCTCTACTTCCTCTGACTCTCTTGTTTTCCGTTGCAGTCTCTGGGCTGTGCAGTTCCCCTTAACGTCAGGACAGGGTCCTTGCTGCAGTCTCTCAAAGGTTCAGGTGGCTAACCCCAGGCCGTGTGTGCTCTGCTGCTGAAGCTCTGTAAAAACATAAGCAACCTGCAAATCCATGGAATATGCAATGTTTATGGTGCCAGTTGGATTTGAGCAGATAGTTGTCTGTCGTATAAAATCACCCCGCTGGTGCCAGTGCTGAAGGCCTCTCTTGTCACAGTGGTCACACTGCACCAGTATCAGCAATGGCAATTTGTGAGAGCTTATACAATGTGCATTATTAAAATATGAAAGGTTATGAAAGGTTCTGAGGCAATGTTTACTGCAGGGACGTGACCTCAGGTGGTCCCACATTCAGAAAGGGGTTACTCCGTTGTCACACTGCTTACGGGTGAAAAAGTTCTTCTCCATTCATTCCAGAAGTTTCAACTGGTCTACACTCGATGACACAATACCTTGTACTCAATTAGTGCTTTACACGGCAAACTAAGACACAATCCAACGATGAGGTAGAATCACACTATGCGTGCAGGCAGAGCTTAATCTTCTGTACATTTCTGCTAAAAGGTCCAGGCTTGAAGAAACCTGGAGGTCGTCCGCAGCCCCCAGCCTTTCACCCCAGCAGCAGTGTGCCCCCCCCAGTGACCACCCTACCAGCAGCCCCCAGCCTGCCCCCCCGCCCAGGAAATATGTGAGTAACCACACGCACAAGCGGAGACTTAGAAGCGCCTCACTATTTAAACCAAGACGACACCATGATAGATATCTGCACACGAGGAAACATGTAGCGCGTGGTCTGTGTGAGATTAACCTGCTGCAATGTCTCTCACTTCCTGTCTGTCTGTCTGTCTGTCCTGCCAGCCCCCAGTCAGAGCCAGACGAATATGACGACGTCGGAGGTAAGGCAGGGGTCTGCATGCCCGAGTAGATTAGGGAAGTGGGTACTTTGTACATTTATAGCCCTTTTGCAAGAGTGATGTAGGATCTCTGTGCCTAAGTGGACTGTACTATGGAATAGGCCAGAATGAATGAATGAATGAAAGTTACATTTATATAGTGCTTTTCAAGACACCCAAAGCACTTTAGAGGACCAATGGGGAGCCGCTTAAAAACACCCCCACTGTGTAGCCCCCAGCTGCATGATGCAACAACAGTCATTCTGCACCAGTGCGCTCACCACACCGTAGCTAAGGTGGTGAAGGGGCAGGAGAGAATTCACCAGTACATATATATGTACATATATAGCGGATGATTAGGAGGGCAGATTTGATAGGACCAAAGTGGGTAATTTTAGCCAGGGCATTGGGGTACCACCCTTAGAAGATTATAGAAGGAGAAATCCTTAGTCTGCAAGCTGTATGCCCAAAAGAAGAGTGTCTCTCACACCATGCACCTCTCTTCCAGGTCACCCAAACCAAAAGCATGAGGTGAGGTATCAAGCAGTCAGATGGGGTGTGTCACAGGAAGGGCTGACGTGTCTCTCAATGCTGCCACCTGGGTTGAAGCCATCATTACCACTGCCTGATATCATTATTGCCTAAGCCTCACTAGATATTGGAGTACTTGTACCCAGTATCCTCTGATGCTGAGTACTGTATAACCACATGCATGACTTGGTATACTAATGGTTATTAAATGGTCTTTCCACTGGCCATTTTAGTTAGATTTGATTGGTTTGCATGGTGATCTATAAAGGAGCCTAAGTGACCGACCCTTTGCTGTTAGCCCAGTCACCTCTGACACAGCAGGGCCACGCCATCCACATTCCTGCCTCATGCTATTTCCTCTGACACACACAGGGTAGTGACAGTGACGAGGAGACCTACGAGGACCCTGACAGCAGATGGTGAGACAGCCGTGTCACTTAGCTGCTTCCGAGGAACAGGGCGAGTTTCTATGATGTCATCAAGCGGCCATTAGGAAATATGCCCAGTGTCAGGTTAAACCTAGTAAAGTATGGGTATTTGACCCAATATCCATCCATCCATCCATCGTCTAACTGTTTATCCTGGTCAGGGGCCTAGAATCTTACAGATTTATTTTTATTTAATTGTTTTGTCACTGATGATTAAGAGTCAATTTTCAACGTATTATTATTAATGTTATTCACTCATTTAATTTTTAATCAGACTTTTTAAATTTAAAATTTTGAGAAAAATGTTAGTTTGGTCATTTGAAGGCTACTGACTTTATATACCACATGAAGATGACCACTGAGCTCCCCCACAGGTCATCCGCGGAGGTGGAGAAGAGGCGGGAAAAGGAGGACAAAAGGAAGGTGGAGCTGGAGAAGAAAGAGCAGAAGGAGCGAGAGAAGAAAGAACAGGAGATGAGGAAGAAGTTCAAGGTGAGTCTCATGTGCATGGACCCTCCACGAGCCCCTCAGGGGACCCCCAAGAATCCCCCCAGGGCCGAGCGACAATGCAGCTAAAGGGCCCCCCCCCATCCTTTCTGCACAGATTACGGGGCCTGTGCAAGTCATCCACAAGGGCAAGGCCAGAGTGGACTGCAAAGGTGGCAAGATGGACCTGAGTGTGAAGCAGGGCGACCCCATCGAGATCATCCGCATCACAGACAACCCTGAGGGCCGCTGGCTGGGCAGGACGCGGGAAGGCTCCTGTGAGCAGCTGGCTCCGCCCCCTCCTTCCTCCCTGCCCTCCTCTACTTCAAACTCATCTTCTTCCTCCTTTTCTCACTGCAGATGGTTACATCAAGACCGAGTCAGTGGCGATCGACTTTGACACCCTGAAGCGCGTGGTGAACATCCCGGGCAACATGGACCAGGAGTTGTACGACGACGTAGCCAGCCAGGACTCCAGGTGTGTTTGGGGCTCCCCTGTGGATGGAAGTGGCTCTTGGGGCATGGGCCGCCTCAGACATCCAGCAATTTTAACATTAAACCCGTTCTTTATTTCAGGGTCATAAGAGGTCCTGGAGGTAAGCTTCAGAAACACTTAAAATGTTTTGGGTATAAAAAAAAATGAAAGCTAAATGTATACATGTGCACAGTACCATAATAAAATATACCAGATCATAATGGGGTCATTAGCAGAGCGGTGAAAAGACCACGAAAGGCCTTGAATAAAGCGAGACGTCCCTAAACCCAAACGTCCGTGTTCTCACAGTGGTTCTGCCCCCGCCACCAGGTGAGGATGGTGAAATATACGACGACTTGGATGACCCGGATCTGAACGTCAGGTGAGGTCCTTACAGGGAGCAGCTGTGCCGCTGAGTACCATGCATGTACCCGTGTGTGTTGTTGTTTTTTCACACCCCTGTGTGCGTGTGCAGACGAGGCTGAGCGTTCATTCTCCAGCCTGTATCACTGTGGTGCCTAAGCCGTAACCTCCCGCCCCACCCCCGACACCAGCCTACAGGAGTCCAAGATCTCCCCCATAGCCCGGAATCTCCTGAGTGTGTTCAAAGGCTGGGACGACTGGAGGAGAGGCACAGCCAGGAGTAGCCAGTAATCCTCACCTTTGCTGGGCATACAACTGACCATTAATCAGCACGCCGATTCCTCCAAATTCAGCTTCTGCCAAATGGATTCTAATTCATAACCGTTTTAACCAGACTGACTCCCACAGCCAGCGTGATTGGCTGAGATTCCACAGGCTTGCCTCAAATTCTGCTGATTTTTCTAATCTTTGACTATTTAAGTATTATGGGCCATTTGATTGTGCTCCACTGTCAATCAGCTTCTGAAATCAAACTTCCCGCCGCTCTCCGCAGATGGTCCCCATATATATCTGTAACAGTGACTTCTTCCTGCCCCCCGTTAACCTCAGATACATGCTGCCCACAGCATCTGCACTTGTCTGAATGCGTGTTTGAATCCATGTTGCTTTCACAGCGCCATCAATCAACTTGCCCTCAAAATAGCCATGATGAAGATCCTTGGAATACTAACCTAATCTCTTCACCTGGCGCGTTCTCTGCTGCATGCCATGGCAGCTGCTTATTGTGGCTCTTTCTCCTTTGTGTGCTTCCAGAGTCCCACCCCCCCCTCAGTTCACTCCTGAAGAAAATGCAGGTGAGGCCTGGTGACCACGCCCACATCAACTGCTCCTGGAGATTCGCTTCCTGTCTGATGTTTGCAGTGTAGAAATGGGCTGCCAACCCAACTGGGGGATCCAGAGTAACTCATAATTAAAACAGCCATCCATCCATATATCTGTCCATCCATCCATCCATCCATCCATCCATATATCCATCCATCCATCCATATATCCATTTTTGATACCTGCTTATTAGTTCAGCAAAGTACAGAGCAAAATCTAGGAAGCGTTAGACTGGCACTGTGCGCAGGACACAAGTCCGCTTCAGGACCCTTGGACCCTTGATTAGTTCTTTGTAGTGCACATGTGCCTGTCATTACTGATATTCAGACCCTGCTGATTCCTTGCTGTGTATCATTTTGTCCCCACCAAAAATACAGCATCCTCTGTTGATGAGGTGTATGACGACGTGGATACCCCCATCACTAGGTGAGCTGCTGCCATTGAGTCCTGCTCTCACTTTCTCAACAGCTCTGTTAAATATAAAATGCCGAAGCGGTTCTCCAGGAATGGCTGAATGTTGCCATATGATGTGGAATTCCAGGACCTTAAGTCAGTCTCTGGGTGTCAAGTTCACTTACCGTAGGTCTGAACCAGGCAGGGAGCCCCTGACTCACTGCCCTCTCTTTCCCCAGCCACACGACCAAGCAAAAGTGCAAAGTGGAAGACAAGGACCCCAAGAAGCAGAAGAAGTTTGAGAAGGAGGAGAAGGAATTTCGGAAGAAGTTCAAAGTGAGTTCTAGCAAGCGTGACCTACTACCCTCGGCTGTGTCCCCCTGAAGCCTCACATCTTCTCGGTCCCTTGGTTCTGCTTTTTATGGCCCCTGGAAACATTAATATAACAAGGCAATTTCATCTTTGCTGTCGGCAGTTTGAAGGAGAGATCCAGGTTGTTGACCACGTGACTGTTTTAGCGTCACTCAGCGGGAAAAAGTGGGGTCCCAAAGAGCTGGCCCTTAAACCAGGGGAGACCTTGGACGTCATTGTGAAGGCTGTGAACAGCAAGCTGATCTGCAGGAATGAAGAGGGAAAATGTGAGTCTGAGTTACGTTGTTGAGGTCTGAGGTGTTTTTGGAGGTCCCACCTTCCAGGGGGAAGGGGGATTGGAGAAGATCAGTCCAGTTTAAAATGTAAACTAAACAATGTTTAAAATGCAAACTAAACTAGGTATATACAGTAGTACTAGTTACACTTTTACTATAAATCGGTTCCATGTTAATTTCTGAAATAACATACCGTGTTTCTCTCTTTGCTTTGCAGTCGGTTATGTGTCAACAAGCAATGTTGCTATGGAGTAAGTATTTCATCGAAAAGTCAAACATTAACATCAATACAAACATGATGCTGTAAGTCAAACACGGATGCCAGTCAGGTTCTCAAGCACCTGCTCATCCACATGGTGTACAGAAACATCACAGCACTGCCCAAACGCCACGATCCATCGGCACCATCACAAGCACGTCTACTCCTCCACCAGCCATTGAAACACACCACTTGAGCCAAGAGTTCACTGCAATACAGAAATCTTTCCATGACGAGATCTTTCCTCTCTTGCTTTCACAGGGATTCAGACATCTACGATGACATCGGAGATGGTATGCTCTCCGTATATATTTAAGTCCTCTATGGCAGTGTTTCCCAATCGGTACTCAGGGATCTGCAGACAGTCCACATTTTTGCTTCCTCCCAGCTCCCGGTAAGGAAGGAGCAAAAATGTGGACTGTCTAGCTGGGAGGTGGGAGGAAGCAAAAATGCAGACCATTTGTCGGTCCCCAAGCAGAGGTGATTCTAGGGACTCTGGGGGCCCTAGGCAAAAAAAATCCATGAGGCCCTCCAATTCCCCCTCCCCTGGCATGGTAAAATGTATTACCTTTATTTCAACGTGAAGTCCAAATTTACAATATCAACAAAGAGAAATACAAGTCCTTTATTATCACTTTTGTGATAAACAGAATACACAGATAGAGCAGATTTGTTGTTGCAATGTACTATCTAATCAGCTGCCCTCAGGGGCCCCCTTACAGTTCAGGGCCCCAGTCAGCTGCCTGCCTGTCCTCTCGCTACACCTCTGTCCCTGAGGACCGGGTTGGGAAACAGTGCTCTACCGGAAAGCACAAGTATGGAATCTTAAAAGGACATTAATGGATAAACTGCTTGGCGAACTGAGCTGTTCCTTTAAGAGCCCCTTCACAGTGTGTTAATTTCCTTTGAAACACACTGTATGGTTTGTCTGACTCCTTCTGAAAGCTCTGCTTTGTTCTTTTGCAGATTGCATCTACGATAATGACTGAAGGGACACCGTCACCCTCTCACTGTAAAGCGATGTGTGTTTTCTCTGTTTGTCTTTGTAATTGTATGTAAAGCTGACTGTGTTTACTGCATTGCAAGAGGGAGACGGTGAAAGGGGATCACGCTTTGGAAAGTCCTCATCAGCTATGTGGCTGTTCCATCTGTAATTGGCTGATACAACAGAACACGGGCAGGAAAATGAACCAGCACACCAAAATCTGTGGCCCACTAGCCTGGAAATGGTCCATTCTTTCCAAGAGCTTCTAATGGTTCGGTGCTGAAGAGACAAGGTTCAAAGTCATCAATGCTTTCCATAATACAAACCATCACTCATCCGATATCCAGCCCCAGGCAATATTTTTTTTCTCAAAAGCTCCCATATGAGTCCCAGCTAATGAGAAGCCCCCCTGGATTTACTGCACATATCTCCACTTCGACTCCTTCTGCTGCACAAAGGACCGACACCGAGACTGGAGACCAGTCAGACACACAGCCAGGTATTGGGGGTTTCTGGTACCTTGTGGAGCAATCCTCAGCCAACATGAAGCCAGCGGCCAGACTGGGGCTCCAGTGGACCTTGAGAAAAATCTGCCTGTTTAAATTCTTCTTGGTTAAAAACCAGAATTCTGCAGATTGAGTTGCATTTTCGCTTTCTAAGCCCCTTTTTAGTTGTTCACCACTTCAGTGCAGATACTGAGAGCCATGCCCCCTGATCCAGTCCCTTTTTAACCAGGCCTCAGCGCACGAAACCACTGCGTGTGTTCAGTGTATGAATGTGCACCCTGTAATCGCATAGCTTGATGAATAAGCAGTATTTTATCTGTGTTTGTTTGCTTGTTCTTCTCCCTCATATGATAAAATGTCTTTTTGGCCTTTTATAGATTTCTTTTTGGAATAACGTATAAAAAAGGGAGAAATTTACTGCCTGTGTTTTATATCTGCCTGCGTGATGTTCCCTGTATTTATGATCATTAAATTCGTCTTATCTCATTTGCAAATAATGAAACACTAACGACCTCAAAGGCTCATCCAGATCCTACATATGAAATCAGATTTACTGCAGCTTCCTCTATCATTAACTTTGACTGCAGGTTAACTTGCAGCTGCACAATTTAAACAAACCAGTGTTCATGTGGATGCCAGACACTTCCTCCTGTACATGGGCAAGGCCACCCTCAGCATTAAACCATACCTGAAACATGCAGCTCAATTGCAGTTTGATGGGTACACATTACAAAAACAGAACAAAAACATCCAAGATCAAAAAATTCCACTTTGTCAATACTTCCTGTTCACAAAACTTGACAGGCTCGTAAAAGTTTCTTGATGTTTTGCAGCATGGTTCTGCTAGTCAGCGGGACTGGCAGTCAAAACAGGAACCATTTACAGAGATTTTGCTCTGGACAAACTGTTCTAACACCTGGCCACACCCCCAGAGTCATCCACGTTTGTGCTTTGTCTTTTCTATCTTTTTTTTTGTCTGAGAAGGATTGGCTACATAATCAGATTTACACACATGGCAATAATACAGCCAGAATGTTCTGGGAAGACCGACATGCCAGTGGACAGTGACGATTCCGGTGCATTTCCTGCTCTGATTGGCTCTTTTCTGCTGCATCATGGTATCTCTTTGTACAGTATCCATCTCACAGGCATGACTTTTGACTCTGATTGGTCCTCAGTTATGTTGTTGGTGAGCATGCACAAGAAAAACTACACCTATTCTTTGGATAGGGAACGGAACTCCATTTTGCTGCAAATGAAGTAATAAATAATCGTGGTAATCTGGGGGTGGTATCAGCCATCTACAGTAGCTATACTTACACTAAGTACTACCCTAATATTCACCTCCTTACCTGCTTCAGATCATCACCAAGCAGTTTCTGGTCCGAGTCCCAGAGGGATTTATTCTGATGTACCTATGAGAAAGTATTTCAGTGATCAGTTCCCACATGACAACGTTCAAGCACAGGATTTCCATTTATATATTATAGACGCTCCTCTACTTACAAACGTTCAACTTACGAACTTTCAGACATACGAATGAAGTCGAATCTTTAAGTCCAAATTGTGTTCACTGGGCTCCCGTTTCCTGTCCGCAACATCAATTTTTTTTTCTGTGCGCCAGTTCTGCCTAGTACGACTTCTGGCCACTACTCCCGCCATGCAGCAGCGTAGCGTGCATACTCCCGGCGTCCTAGTTCTTAGTATTTGTGTATACCCTTAAAATGAGGTTGAATAATGACTTATGAACATTTCAAGTTGCAAACGGCCGTTCGGAACGTATCTCGTTCGTAAGTAGAGGAGCGTCTGTATATACTTTTATCCAAAGACCATTTCAGCCATTGAGAAAGCCGGGTCAGCCAATCCCTGGATCAGTTAAAGGCCTTGCTTAAAGGTCCAACGGTGCAATCACTCTGGCCATGGGACTTGTACTGCCAATCTTCCAGTCATGGGCACACATAGAGTCGCCACCCGTCCCATATATTACGGTATTGCCCTGTATTGAAAAACAAATTTGCTCATTTCAGGGGTGGGTGGGACCCGGGGTGGGTGTGGGGGGCAACATCCCTCATATCTTTGGATTGAAAGTGGTAACCCTAGGGACACTGTGTCACTTTTTGCCCCTATTACTGGGACACTGCAATGGAGATTACTCTGCATGGTTGAGGTCCATCAAGCATTGGACTTTTCAACACCCAGGTGAGAGATTTTTTTGTTTTGTTGCAGTGTGTAGTTATTCCACTTGGTGTCGCAATAACACACATACCAGCAGAGCCAGCGCCCAACCCCGCAACTCACGTAGCTAATGCTATAGAAATCATCACAAAACTAGAACGGAACCCTTAATTACTTTGAAGACAGCAAGATGGAGGTATCAGCATCCAGAACGGCTGCTTACTTTTCGACTATAGATAAAATTTTATTAATTAAATACGCATTATACCTGATATGACTTTTCAAACAATTTCCACACATTTGTTTCTCACTGAAATAGAAAATATGCCACTACTAAAATAAACTTACTATGTAAGCATTAATATGCGACAGATTCCACTCTCATGTTTGAAGTTTTACCATCATGTGTTTTCAGAGAAGAAATTTCTTGCTTTGCAGAACTGAGAAAAAATAGCTAACGAAATTTTTATGGTGACTTGTCATTAATGTTTTTCAATAAACTTGTAAAACGCTGAGTTTAGGTTTAAAATTAACAGCTTTTGGTCATATGACTGATTTACCTGTTAGATTAGTTAATACTCATAAATGTTCATACTGCAGAAATGCTTTCCAATAACATTCCCTGTGTTCCCGTAAACCAAAACGCTTCTCTTGCTTTTGCTCTTCTAGTTCAGCGCTGCGTTATTTCTATGTCCTGCTCATCCAGAGAGCCCACGCTGGCACGAGGTACGCCCGCACGTACACGCCGCAGATTTTCTCTCGCGATATTTCGCGATGTTTCCGGTGTTGTGAATGCCCCTGGAAACATGGCGGTCAGCATCCGCGGCCGTCAGATCCGAAGCCTTCGGATGCGAGGTGAGTTGGGGCTGCGCCCCCCTGAACCAGAACCGCGCCGGGCGGTGACCGTAGATCCTGATGTGTAGCTTGCAGCTCTCAGCGGACCTTGTGATCTCACTGTGGACGTACTGTGTGTTTTGACAGGTCGGAATGACAGCGGGGAGGAGAACGTACCGCTCGATCTCAGTAGAGGTAAGAGTAACAGTCAAACTGGGGACACTGTAGGGGACTGGAAGGGCCGGCGGACGTCTGTGCGTTAGGTTGGTTTCTGCATGCAGCCCCTCTCCGTTCTCACCGTGCCTGACCCTTGGGATCTCACGCCAGTGATGGATACATGGTGCGGTCACCTTTCTGATTGTGTTGCCGGGCGGCTTATGGTCCGGGGTAAAACTAGGTAGGGACCACCTCATGTGTGGGTGCGACGGTTTATATATGTGCAGGCGGATTGGTCCACGTCTGGGAGAGACTGTTGTGTAGTGGAGTTGCGGTCCATATCCGTGTGAAACCCCAGGACCGCCTGGTGTGGGCGGGTCTGTCAGATGCGCCGGCTACGTGAGGGCCCAACGAAGTTTGACCCGTCCGCGATTGGGGGGACTTTTTAATGTCATCAGTGCCCTGCTCTTTATAAACCGTCGCACAGTGCCGCCACTGACTGGTTAGCCACAGCATAAAATTATAACTATTTACAATCATCTCAACTGTAAATTGACTCATTCCGTTTACTGCAGGGGTGGGGAACCTGTGGGTCCCTAACAGTGGGTCCCCAGCACAGGACTTTAAAACCACTGCTTTATTATTGCCGGATTGAGAGGTCATGCCAAAAACCTGCACTCACACCAGCTCTCCATGGATCAGGTTCCTCTACCCTGGTTTACTGCATTCAGGGTTCTGTGACTGTATATGGTGTGCAGATAGAAAGCCTTGTCTGTGTGCAAGACCAGTATAAGGATGGAAGGCTGGATTAGTGTATATGACCAGTATAGGGCAAAGCGGAGGTGTGTGTGTGTGACGACTGACAGTTGATCGTTGGCATAAAGACACCTGTGAAGATGATTTGTGGGCGTTGGTGCTCTCCCGCTGGATCTTTGGTGCCTTCTCTTTACCATTACCTTTGACCCCAAGAGGAACAACGTATATTTAACTGAAGAAAATAAGTGTGCCGGTGAATTCTTTGACTTCTCAGCCACGGTAGATGCTCCGCTAAGAGAGTCAGTGTCAGTTACTGGTTTGTCTTCCTTTGGTCCAAGGAGTCATTCTGCCGTCTCTAAATGACTGTTTCTGCAATATTAAAGCACTAAGCTCAGATGAAATTGAATTTAACTAAAACAGCCAATTGAGAGTCAAATCTGGGTATGTGCAATGCGTGTGTGTGGTCCAGGTATACAAATGTCCCCACAATGTTATAAAACCTTGTTATTTTGACGTTGTCAAAGGGTTCAAGTTTATAAAAAACCTGTGACTGCAATGAAAAAACTAAAAACACAGAAAGACTTTATTTGGTTTGGTTACTTATGGTTCAGGTTAGGAGTGGGTAGGGGTTAGGGTTGTCATTGTTGGGATTAGAGTTTTCCCCATAGAAATGAATGGAGGGTCCCCACAAAGGTATGAGTACAGGTCTATGTGTGAATGTATGTCTTCCTGCACTGCTTACTGGAATGCTGACAATTTGGAGGGAAAGTGAGTAAGGGAGGCTGGCCTGGACAGGAGGGGGTGGAGGGGGTGGAGGGGGAGGAGTGTGGCAACATAGGGAGGGATGGAGGACAGATGGGGTCAGCAGGGAAATTAAAGGTGGAATCTTCCTGTAATCGGTGGGCATGCTGTGGCCTGCATCTCCTCCACTTTCTGTTCCAGCACAGTGCTCTACTTTCTGTTCCTCCCTGTGTTTCCTTCACGTCCCACATC
This sequence comes from Mormyrops attenuatus, assembly GCA_026777985.1. NCBI lineage: Eukaryota > Metazoa > Chordata > Actinopteri > Osteoglossiformes > Mormyridae > Mormyrops > Mormyrops attenuatus. Next base: position 21,371,970 of record JAODKC010000117.1, on the reverse strand, counting down.
TCCTGTGTGGAACATGCAGCTTTTGTTTTGAGTAATAAAATATTCCTGCAGCCGTTCCACCTTAAGGATGCTCTTTCTGTGCTTGCCTCCTGTTTGTGGTGCACAGTGCAGGTTTGCAGATTGCTGTGTTTAGGGTGTCGACTCGTAAGGTGGACTGATCCATCATCTGGGTCTTGCTGCTGAATGCACAGTAGCATCCTGATGTGCTGACCTTACACCTCAAGCATGTGGACCTATAGCCACTACTTGGTATGTCTCAGTACATAATCCCAGGGTCCTTTCCATGTTCATGGTAGTTTCCACTGGCTTCTCTGGTGAGATTGGCAGCCTATTTCTCTCTCCAGCTCAGTTGGTGAGTTTGACAGGTGTTGGCACCATATGGCAGTAGGGGGGTAGTGGTTAATGACTGAACTTTTAACTGAAACAACTTAGACTGCTCTTTGAATATGAACTAAACAAACCAGTGTTAGTAGAACAGACCCTTTGTGGGTGTTGGGCCTGTTTACCATTCATGGAGTCAAAACCTTGGCGCATGACCCTTCCACTCTAATCCTGAATGGGGATATTAAAAACACTGTGTAATTTGATGGTGCCCAGATCATGAAGAGTAGACTTGATCCAGCACAGCAGACTGGATGAGTCAGTTGCCGCTACGTGGGTTTTCCTGACGCCCTGCCTGCAGCATGCTGGAGAGGCTTCGCATATTTGGGGCATGAGAGTGATTAAACTGTTCCAGGTGAGAGAAGCGACAGAGGGGTCTGGCAGAGCGTCTGTGAATTCATGCCTTAAATGTTCAGAGGCCAGTGAGGAAAAGTAGACTATTCCATAAGGTAACATGAGACGCCTGGTGTCTGTGTACGTGCTTGGACCTCATACCAGCTGACTTAGTGCTTCAGAAACGCTGGAATGATGACCTCATAGCCTTCCTGCTGCAGTAAATGGGGGGTAATTCTCCGTAATTTTCTTTACCCCACGCTATGGAGGAAGTCTGCTTTTAGAGCTGGTTATGAACGATGATAAAACTTTCACCTAACATTGGACAAATTACTGCGTGAAAGGGGAGAATTGGTTGAATCTCTCAGCCCTCAGTGGTATACTCTGACTCGCATGATCATTTGCATCAGGGATGTAAGGGCTTGTACTACCTGATGCAAGGCTTGTGACGATACTGGGCTTTCCACAAGGGGGGACCTTGTCTTTGTTACAGTACTGGGGCACTCTGTCTGTGGCTTGAGATGTTAGATATGGATTTGGTGTATATGAGGTATTCTATGACTGCATCACTTTTTGTAATCAGCCTGTGTGACCTGGATTTAGGTTCCTTTTTTGTAGGTTCTGTTTTTTCTGGCCTGTGGTTAAATATGTGTCAGTGACCGGAGATTGGCCTTCCTCCTATACAAGTCATCTTTCTTTGTCAGCAGGAAAGACAGGTATGACCTGTTCAGTGAACCCCAGCCAGACGTGATCTGGTCAGTGAACCCCAGCCAGACGTGATCTGGTCAGTCAACCCCAGCCAGACGTGATCTGGTCAGTCAACCCCAGCCAGACGTGATTGGTCAGCTTTAGCCTGGGCCATCTAAATCTTCCAATCACGTTTTTTTCATTCATCCCATCAGATATTCTTCTGCGCAGCGTTTGTAGACAGCTGAGAAAGAGGAGGAGGAATGTTACCTTATTCTTATTAAAGCTCCTTCTTGTTAAAATGTATCTTTTGTTGCTGTAGTTTGCTGTAATGTTGTGTTGAATAAGGATCTTTGCTAGTAGGTGTTTAGTTAACTCTTAAATAGTTAGCTAGCTAGCGAACATTAATGTTGGCTAGGAAGCTCAGTTGTAGTATAGTGGACCCTCATGTCCGCTGATTTGGTAACGGCAGTTTCAGTGTAATTTATAAATTAAACTTTAGCATAGGTATGTTAGTGCACAGAAAACAAGTAATTTATAGTGTTTGCGACTACCTACGGTTTCAGATCTCCCCGGTAGGTCTTGGAACGTTTCCCCCGCGGATACGGGTGCACTTCTGTATTTAACATTTGACAGTTTGCTAACGTTAATATCAGCTCAGTGTTGCTAACTTTGGTCAGTTGGCTGGAGTGAGATTTTCAATTCGAGACAAGTCTGAACGCACATTTCCATGTATGTAAGAGTTTTATTACCTTAATAAATATCAAAAATAATAAATAATAGTCTGTCGGGTTTGCAGAATACCCCAAAGCTTTTGATGCAGCTAAATTTAGGTTTATAATGGAATAATATAGATTTGCCGCAAGACATCTTGAATTTCACGCCAGATGCCTGAGAGTTGACAACCCTGTCAGCACTCAGTATTACTAAAGTTACCTGGTTAGATAGATTACATGCTATAATTCACTTAAATTAGTTACACACAACCATAAACAGTATGCAGCATTTTTTTTCCCCAAATCAAAGTTTGCTACCAGCAGTTCAGTTACTGCTCTTAGCTTGAATCACCAGGCTTCGGGACTGGTGTCTTCCAGTTGGCTGTTACTGTGGCCGGTTCAGGCAGTAATGTTACACCTTCCTTGCCATTTTCTCACCCGCACAGTGCAGGTTGCTCTGCTTCGTTTGAAAAGTCAGTTTGTTTATGGTTTGGTAATTATCTTGTGCTTTTTCTCTTTAAGGAGCCTCCTTCCACTATAATACTGTTCAAGTTACATGTTCTGCTCTTGCATTTTTATTTACCAGTTCATGAGTTTGAGTTCCAGATTTGCCTTTAATATGCCAGTAGATAAGCTTATGTTTAAGTTTATGTTTGGTTAGCAGACACTTCTATCCAAAGCATCTTCCAGGACTCACAATAATAATGATAATAATAATAATAATAATAATAATAATAATAATAATAATAATAATAATAATAATAATTTGTCTTTCCTGATTAGAGAGATGGCCATTAGAGCATAATGTAGAGTTCATAAATAGTTCAAATGTAAAATATGAATATGCCCTCCCTTGGTCACAAGCCCCTGCTGCACTGTAGTTCAGTCCATTTTGTGAAATGCCGCCCTTCCAAAATTTCTAGTAGTCTCCCCAACCTGATCAGTATAGATCCAGGCCTGCAGATGTGACCTGGTCAGTGTAAAAGTAACCTCTTCTAGCAGTTATAACAGCAGAGAAATTTCGATTCTTTCTACAAGGGACATCAAATACTGCTCTGTTTCATGGGGTGAAACAGTTAACTAGTCTATTTCAAGTTAAAGGACAGCCTAGAATTTGACTACGCCATCACCACACAACCAGTTAAATATTCGATAGTATTTTCCTTTATGGTTGTTCACTCAACCTTCCAGTGCTTTACAAGAATAAAAAAAAATGCAGTTTATCAAATAAATGGAGAAGTGGCAAAAAACTTGCGTTGTGCAGAATCTTATGACTGGTAGTGCATGACCTTGTCAATAAGGTCATACAGGTGGTTTGCCACACAAACCACCTACAGCTCAACACCTCAAAAACCAAGGAACTGGTTATAGATTTTGGGAGGTCCAGACCAAG
>JAODKC010000117.1:21302258-21319432 GCA_026777985.1 Mormyrops attenuatus | reverse complement strand
ACTGTTTGCATAGAGGCTTATCGACATCCTTAGCCTTTCCATGCTCGTCTGCAAAATACTTCCAAACGGCACTTTTTGTGTTTTTTTTTTTTTTTTTTCTTTTTCTTTCTAAAGCAGCTTGCGAAGTGCCTTCAACTGTAGCATATGCCATATTCGGCGTGTGTGTGTGTTAACCAGCGCGAATGCGTTCAGCGGCTATTAAGTTGAGGGGAGGGGCTGTACGAGCGTGCGTGCATGCACACGCGCATGCACTGTAGTGGTGCTATGTGAAGTGTGGCGAATGAGGCGAAAACCGCACTGTTGGTATCAATAATGTGAAAATGAGTATCTAATCAGATACTAATTTTTAATATCGATTAGTATCTGAGAATCGGTGTTTGAGAACCCCAGTGTCTCATTATTTTCAACTCCAGCGTCAGCTATATCTTCCGTTTCTGATCTTTCGCGGTAATTTTTAGCGGTGCAGCAGTGAAAAATGTCCCCCGTTAAACAGTTTCCAGCTGCAACACTTTCCGAGCGTTGTGTAGGCTATTTAAATCGTTATTGCGGTATAAGAAATTAGTATCATTACGGTAATAAGAAACGGTTTTCGGTATGAACCAGTATACCGCCTAGCACTAGGAGAAACCGGAGGAAACCCCACCACAGCACAGGGATAACCTGTAGTCCCGTCACAGAGACTCGAACCCTCATACCAGAAGTGTGAGACAACAATCCTAACCACAGCACCACTGTGCCGGCCCTTGCATTGGTAACGTTACACAAAAATATATTGGTTATTGGAATTGGTCCAAATTTCCACATTGTTCCACCACCAAGACGAAGTCTTCGGTTACCTTTTTTTCCTGATACAAAATACAGAAAGCTTCACTTGGGTGCTCTCCTGTGACTGAACACTTCACAATGGTGCTTTTGTGCTTAGAATTAATCATCATTTTGAAAACACAGTTGATCATGAGCCGCATTCTCTGTCGGTAAGATACCATCTGTCATGACAGGTTAGAATCCCAACACCCTATTGCTGAGGTGGTGCCCAGATATCAGCCAAATGGTCATATGCTTTGGATGAAAATATCTGCTAAGATTCTGGAATAAAAAGAAAATTGTTCTCTAACAGAGCTAGGGAGGGGTGCACCAGGGGTACGCCACTGGACCGCATAGATTTCACCCAGCCTTTGCAAGCATACACAGTCTCACACACACACTACAGTGGTAGTAACCAGTGATTCCTTGGCAGTGTGACCAGTTTGAAAACGGGCTTCTTGTAGTGTGATGTTCAGTGTTGCTTTGATTGACCCCACCCCTGGAACTCCCCCCTCTCTAAATTCAGGGCAGTTAGTCAGCCTATTTGCCTAACCTTCCCCCAGAGGAACATCCTAATTATAATCTTCAGACAAGCAGATGTTTATTTGGTAAGAGTATACACCACCATACGGAATTTGTGTGCTGTGCCCACTGTCATTCTATTCATTCAATTATCTTTAGGCAGTTAACAGGTTAATTCCCCAGTGGCTTTTGTTACGTGTGCTGTTTTTATTTTCTTCTCTCTCAGGCAGAGCTTGGCTAACCAGTTGTACAGCTCAGGTGTCCTGTCAGAATTATGGTTCAGTGTCAGAATAATCACACTGTTCAGTCTGATCTCTTAACTAGCCTTTCCCTTACTCTGAATGTTTGGACCGGACGCCCTTCTGTTTCTGGCTACTGAAGGACACTTGAAATGGTTTAGGCTGGTTGGTTTATTAGCTTTGGAAAGTAGCACCATTTATTGTTAACGTGGAATGTGAGCTTTAAGGTTGAAAAGGGTCGATGTCCCCAGCAGTTTGGTAATGGTGCAGATGTCCACATAGTCTCCGCAGAAAATACTGAGCTCAGTTTATCAGAGCAAACTGGCCATGTTACTCAGGGCCGTGAAAGTAGCGATTCGTAGAACCAGGAGGTATGAACTGTTAAGGACCCGGGATGTGTGGCTCTCAATGGCTGATGTAGAGGGGGTGGGGAAAATGGGAGTCATTATTTATGTAATAGTGCTCTTTGTCACACCTGTGTCATGTCTTTGTGCTGCTGGTTGTGAATTGGTGAGGTAAACAACTGGCACGGTCGCAGGGGAGTGAAGCGGCCCACAGGTGGGACCCTTTAGGCAGGAGCTTGGAACGTCTGGCTCTACCCATCTCCTGCTTAGTGTTTTCATGGGGTCCAGGGGGGAGGCAGTGGGAAGCAAGGTGTCCATGCACTTATTATGATTTTACTGAATGGGTATTATTTAGATCAGGGGTCTCCAAGTCCGGTCCTGGAGAGCTACTGTCCAGTAGGTTTTCTGTCCTGCCTGGCTTCTGATGAGCTATGCCTGTACTCAGGTAAAAACCAGGAACAGGTGTGGCTCATCAGAAGCCAGGTAGGATAGAAAACCAACTGGACAGTAGCTCTCCAGGACCGGATTTTGAGACCCCTGATTTAGATCAGTGTTTCCCAACTCAATCCTCGGGGACACCCAGACAGTCCACACTTTTGCTCCCTCCCAGCTCCCAGCTGATCAGGAACACTGAAATACCTGGTGTGGGTGTGTTGGAACCTGGGAGGAAGCAAAAATGTGGACTGTCTGGGTGTCCCTGAGGACTGGTTTGGGAAATATTGATTTAGGTCCATCGTTTGCCATGACTGTGTGCCTCCACTCTCGCACAGTGTGATTGTCTGGCTCCCAACAGAAATGGAGTCACTACTGTATTTCTCCTCTTATGAGGAGAGGTGGAGACAGGGAGATGACTCTCTCCAGCTGCACAGACACACAGCCGAGGGTGAGGCCCCTGTGTGATGCTCAGTGAAAGCTGATCAGCCAGTGCGCAGCTGGCCTCAGCCAGCCAGACCGGTCCTCTTCATTCACTGCTCACACGTCTCATCCCTTCAGCTTTGAAATTTTTTCCTGAGCCTCCCCAGTCACACATTGTGTAACACGAGCACCTTTATTCAGATGATCCCCACTGGGCCTCTCCTCGTCCCACACTGAGCAGGGGGTTGGGGCTTCATGCTCTGGAGCAGCTTGACTATTAGACTTGAGATTAGTAATATTCCTGAAATATTAATGAGATGCATGTTGTGATGTTCAAAAGTTAGTAATCTGTATAAATTCAGTGTATCCTTATGCTTTTTAAATTCAATTAGAGGAGCACCCCACATGCGACTGTTTTGATGAATCATGGAAGTGATAAATTAAAGTCTCTCCATAGCCACATCTTTTGAAAGGGGAGATATTGTGGTAGGTACAAAAACATTGGTGGTGTGGCGGTACTTTTTGCAGATTATTAGATAATTATTAGACTAGAGCAAAATATATTACAATGCTCTCCGTACTATTGGAAATTTAACATGAATAGACAGCGTTTACAGCGGTTTTGCCTTTCCTGGTGCTCCATCATCCAGAATAGCAGATGTGGGTTTTCTCCTCAGGCACTTGTGTATAACTGCAGTGCCGCTGTGGCAGCATCCATCACTGCACAGTGTACAAACAACCTTTCAGTTTTGTGATAATTTGATAATAATAAAACTACTCCCATAATTACGTAGTGATACTGAAGAAAAACATCTGTTGAAATGAACTGAAGCACTTTAGAAATCATAAAGGTAATTTCATTAAAATGATTTTTTTAAATGATGCGTTGATTTAAAATATTGATGTCGATTAATCACGCCAGCCCTAGAGGTCAGGCACTGATGTTGGACTTTACAGTTCATTATAGTTCATCCCAAAGGTGTTCAGTGGGGTTAAGGTTAGGGCTCTGTGTGGGCCAGTCAAGTTCTTCCACACCAAACCCACCCAGCCATGTCTTTATGGACCTTGTTTTATGCACTGGGGCACAGTCATGCCGAAACTGAAAAAGGCCTTCTGCAAACTGTTCGAAATTGAAGCATAGAATTGTCAGAACTGCCTTGGTATGCTGAAGCATTAAGCGTTCCCTTCACTGGAACTAAGGGGTCTGGAAAAACCCAAACTTTACAATTAGCACAATGTAGTCAGACAGGTAATCCCATCCATCTCGTCCATCAGACTGTCAGACAGAGATGATTGATTACTCACTGCACAGAACCCATTTCCACTGCTCCCGAGGTGCTGTACACCTCTCCATCTGATGCTTGGCATTGTGTTTGGTGATGTGAGGCTTGCCATGCAGCTGCTCAGCCATGGAAGCCCGTTCCATGAAGCTTCCAGCGCACAGAATTTGTGCTGGGGATAATGCCAGAGGAAGTTTGTAACTTCTGGCAGCCAGATGTTCCTCTGCTTTCTGTGTGTATGTTTGCCTGCAGTATGGTTGCTATCTGCAGTGATCGTTTAACTGCCTCTTTGTTCTTTCCCATGCATGTTGGTCTCATGGCGGAAGATCTCAAGCATGAAAAGAGGAAGGTGGGGGGGCAAAGGTTTCACTGTCACCAGAAGTTGGACAGTTCTGGTCCAGAAAGTAAAAATCCAGACCAAGATTTTGTTTCTACCAGACAGTTGAGTATCAAGAGTCATAATCAGAGTACTCAAGTTGATTGAACCAAAAACTTGGTCTGGATTTCTGCTTTCTTTTTCTGAACTATCCCTCTCTGACTGTCACTGCTAATGGCAAAAGCAAGGGCTACTAGTGGCACGCTCACCTGCTTTTGTAAGCACCTGCTAATGACCTCTGACCTTCTTTTGGATTTGGTGATGGGCAGGAACGTCCTGTTTTACAAGCCAAACGATGTGCCAGCCTAAATGACCGTGATTTGCATGTAGCGTCGGCGCAAACCCAATACTTTTGTGTGTGAGAACTTAATAAACTGCAGACTTGCTCAGATGGTCTGTAAATCCGGTACATCAAGGCTGGGTGGGGACAGCAGGCTGCTTCTGCCCTTTGTGTTTGGGGTCCGGGTCGCTGTCCTCATGTACACTGATTCTGGCTGGGGTATACAGCTATGATCCCACAAGGCTTCTGAGCAGTTTCTGGGCTGACTTGGACTGAGTGATCTGAAAATCTGATCTGAGAGCTACTTGTGGTCTGTGCATGGCTCATGTTGTCCTCAGATCACCTGCTGGGGATGGCCAGGCCTCCCAATTCATGGAGGCAGGAACGTCTGAGGTTCTCCACTTAGAGCAGCTGTTGTCTGTTGGTGTATTTTTAGTTCTATGTGATAGGATATTAGTCAAGGAAAATTCTGTGTGAAGGTGCTGTCAAGTGAATGCCTGCTTTAAAAGGGCAATGGAGGAACTGTTGGATATATCTGTCAGTAAAGAATAATGGGACCCAGGCAGCACCATCTGTCTACTTCGTGGTGTGTGTATTGTGCAGCATATTCTTCTACTGGGCATGTGAGGGCCTTTTCAGGTTGACGTAAGGGGTCATTCCAGTGCTTTCTTAACCTTGTTCCTTATAAAGCATGAACATTGCCCCTCTGCTGGTTATCAGCTGTGCATACTGATAAATACGTAATCTCGCAGCATTGCTCTTCTACACAGGAGTGCTAATTTACATCCCAGGAAATCCCTGTAAAGCAATACCCAGTGGGTTTGAAGAAGCTGAAGGTGGCCTGATGTTCTCCTGGTTGGTGCTGACAACTCAGCTGGCCAATTTCCAGGCTCTCGGTTCTGAGCTGAAAAGGCTTCTGACGCAGGTTGTGGTTCCAGTTTGACACCCCCACAGCCAGCTCTGTCTATGACTGTCATACCTGTGAAAGGCCAGCTATTACCGCACCCAAGGTTGCCTCATGTCTCCACACTGTCAAAAAAAGGGTACAGCCCTGGTTCAGTTTTGTTCCCCACAGTACAACCAATGTTAATGTACCCCCACTGAGTCCATTTCTGTACCTTAACTTAGACTAAAAGGTACGTTTACCTTTTCTAACCATGCACATCTCTCTGCATGAGGGAAGGTCTACGTCACTGCTGAACCCAGCTGGAGAGCAGTGACCTTTGGCCCACCCACTGTTGGTGGCTTTGCACCACTGATAGGTGCAGGATGCACCATTCAGTAGAACGTTTTCGATTAGAGGTGCATCGATGCGATATTCATTATCGGTATCGGCACCGATCCATATCTGTTATACAGATTGGGTATCGGCCACATGTGAACCATCCACGTCCAGTGCTTACTTATTTAGTTCTCAACAGTCCTATTAGATCAATTTGTATGATCAATCACAGGACAGCTGTTTTCCATTTTAGACGTTCTAGCATCATTCAAGCTGAATGCTAACGCTGCTGCTCAGTTTTTTGAGCGCAGTGACCTCTGCCTGCTATGACATGCATATCCTTTGCAGTAGGAGGAGTGTAAGAACTTCAGATAAGAGGGTGATGATAGCAAATCTGACTTGCTTGCTTGCAAAGCAAACCAACAAACGTATGCAATCTGGAGGTATTTTACACTTGAAACTGAAACTCGTAGCACAGTGATTTCCACATGCACATTCCTTGTGTGCTGCCATCACTGTGGTGTGAGGGAGGGGTTGCGGAAAGCATGGATCACAGCTCTTTAAAACTTTCAAAGAAACCCGTTTCGTTTCTTTTGCGTTGTGCTATTTTTTGCCACTAAAGGTTGCAGTTAGCATGTCCGCATTCATGCATCATTTCTGGGTGCAAAGCAATGTGGCTATATGGAACGGTATGAAGCTGGGGAGACCTCTATGGTCAAGGTGCAACGGGGCCTCCTGGTACACATTGTAAAAGCATGTATTTGCTATGCAAACGAGAGAAGCCACCGGCTGTGTGCACGTGTGCTAACGCTGCCCCCCGGTTGATGGTTAACCCAGGAGCGATGGCTCTTGGAACAGGTCCCCAGCGGTCTCTCTACAAGTTCTGCGGTTTTCCTCTAGGCAAGAGGCTTTCAGGATATGCGTGGAGGATTTCTCTGCTAGTCACATTTCCCACAAGCCTTTGTCTCATCCTCATGGAGTATAGCACCAAGTTGGCTTCCACCATCCTGGGAAACATGTTTTCCACCATGTGAGACATCACGGTCTCGAAACATAACACAATGTTCAGGCCTTTCCATATGCAGAATATTTTTTTTTCCTAGCCTTTTATCGTTGTGGTAACAGGAGACTTGTTTTCCTAACAATGCAGATGCTACAGATTGCCTTCATTATTGTCCACCATAATATCCATAACCATAAAATCAACATTACACTACCCTATATGCTCTATAAACGGCTGGGTCATAAAGGATCATGGTGTTCTAGTCACATATGTACCTTCCTATTTTCCGTTCCTCAGCTTTGTGATGGGTATTCCAAATGCATTCTGTTTTTCACTTTAAGTACATTATTCAGTAAAGCACATGAGATATTCAACACTTTATTATAAAATAGGCTTTGTGTTAATGATTTTGCCCAACTGTAGGCTAATGTAAGTGTTCCAAACATGTTTAAGGTAGGCTAGGCTAGGCTGTTATGTTTGGTAGGTTAGGTGTACTGCATCCTCTACGATTATATTCTGCACTCTTGCACATCATGCACACATACTGCTAACTCTATACATATTGCACTCTCACACATATAGAGTTGACTTGGCTGCTACTTAATAATTGCCCTTTAATTGCCCTATTTAAGAGCCCTTTAATTTATTATGTCATATATATATATATATATATATTAGTTCATATTCATATAGTTTTATATTTCTACTATTATTACTATGTACATACATACACATACATAATTACATGTTTAATTATATCACTATCATAATTACTGCTACCGTTAAAATGAATTACCATATAATTATAACATTACCCAATTGCCAGTCTAGTGTGTATTACTTTTCTGTATATACCTTTGCTAATTCTTGTATGCTTTTGTAACATCTTCTAAAAGCACCACCAAGACAAATTCCTTGTATGGAAACATACTCGGCTAATAAAAGGATCCTGATTCTGATTCTGATTAAATTGCATTAACGCCGTATAATTGTTTTGCCTTGCATTGGTTTATCGGGATATAACCCCATCATAACCTGAGGAGTGTACATGTATTTGAAATAAACATGGTGCCGTCTGTGTTTGTGATGCTGCTTCTCTTCCTCCTGCTCACCTGAGTCCGACATTTACCACGTGTCAGCAGTCTGATGTGTAGAGCAGTGGTTTGGGGACATGTGCTCTAGAGTATCTAGACGGTCATGACGGGTCTTAAAGGGATTCGACCAATGTGGGTGTAGCATTCATGAGGAAAAAGATGTGTGGAGGGGTCTTCTGAGTGTGGTGTTGTAGAAATAGTGTAGAACAGTAGACCCAAAAAGATTTCTTCAGAGAAAGTCCTTATTCATGCACTGATGTAACACCCTCCAGTAGCCACCGGAGGGCAGATCTTGAAATACCACAGATTTCTGTGCTTCTCAGTGCATAAAGCAGCAAGGTAACTGAATATGATGTTCTATTACAGTTCTCTCTGAAAAAAATCTTTGTATGTAAAATAGTACTACAGCTGCAGCTTCTGAATCCCAGTATTGTCCTGCTTCTCCTGCCAGCTGTCCTTGGTAAAATACATTCTATTTGTAGCCTGGCTGCCTGCTCAGCACACTGTCGTGATATTCCACTCAGCCACACAGACCTCGGTACAATAGTACAGCCCATTGACAGACCTGGGATTACAAGGGAACGTAACAGTGCAGCACCCTCCATTTAATAATGTGTACCCTCCGATGAAGTCAGTTAACCCATGACTGTTGGATGGGGAGGGGGGCAGTAATGCCTTCTCACTAATTTCTGATGCACCCTTAGTGGACCCAGCTCTACTCTTTGGCTTCCAGGGTTGCGTTTGAGCACAAACCATCTTGCTAATCTGGAAAATTCAGTTACAGAAACTACGACTCCAGACCAAGATTCTGTTTCAACCAACCACTTCAGTATGGAATCACAGTCACAGTACTCAACTGGCTGGTTGAAACAAAATTCTGGTCTGGATTGGTACTTTCTGGATCTGAACTTTCCACCCCATCTAATATGTAATGAACTGTCCAAAGTTTAGACTGTAAACTAATGAAAATAAAAACGGAATAAACAGTGGCCTGTCCATTTTTGGAAACTGAGTTTGTGACCCATCCTTAAGGTCCAACGAACTTTCTGCATTTCAGCTTCTCCATTTATTTTCATTAAGGTTTAACTTGATGTGAAAGGAATGTTTCAGCCATCCATCGACTTTGAAGTAGGTAGAGAGGCGGCAAAGGAATGTGTAGGGCGTCGAAAAAGTCACCGGTCAATGATGTAAAGCCATTTTGATTTTTGTACCTGCATGTATACATATGACCCAGTTACAAGCCTATAAATGAATTCCTGGCATAGGCGTGAATTACGGGTGGTGGGGGGCTTGTAACCCCCCCAATAATCGAAACCGGCTAATACACCCCCCACCCCAATAATCACGTCTCCCCCCTATATGGATGGAGAACTCAACCTCCCTCAAAGTTCAAACCAAAGTTATGCTCTTGCTTCCTAGTATTTGACATTGAGTAATGAAAGGAGTAAGTCCGTGATCCAACGTGTGGAAGGTGATCATCATCTCACATGGGGAAGTGAGGGTCTGCTTTCTTTGGCTGGTTCCTCTCACCAGGCTGGTTTATCGTGTTGATAAAAAAAGGAAGTCAAAGAAGAAAGCAGGGCGCTAAGACTTTGACCGGCTTTGCCGCTGTCACCCTGTTTTGCCCTGTCAACTGATGTTGTATCTGTGTTTCAGTACACGAGGGTTTGGATCCCCGACGCAGAGGAGGTGTGGAAGTCTGCAGAAATCACACGAGACTACAAGGAAAGGGACCCCATCCTGCACCTCAAGCTTGAGGATGAATCGGTAACTACATGCTCTGTGTGTTTGTCCCATGGAACCAGAAACATTGCTGCCTTGTACTCCCTGTAGAAGATATCTATTAGAAACCTGGAAATTCCTAATTTATTATTGGGGCAAGTATGTGGCTCTCTACCTGTGATTGCTAGGTTGTTGGTTTGAGTCCCCTCCCCCCCTTTGCTGAACAGTCACCTCTCCACTGGGTCCTTGAGGGGTCATGGGTAAATGGCTGGATGTCAAGGTGTACAGTACTGTGCAAATGGCTTAGGCAGTCAAAGAAAATGAGGCTTAAATGATCTTCATGTTGCTCTAAAGCAGAGATGCACTGATTTGTGTTTACCTACCATCGGTATTGGCCGATACAGCAACAGTCAGCCATTGGCCAATGGTTAAAAATGATAATTCCCTTCAAAATGGTGACCCATATTGTTTTGCACACCCGCGTACTAGACAGTTTCATAGCAACAACAGAAAATTCAGTGCAGACAATGCGAAATCGAAAGATTATTATTTGAAAAATTACAAAGGAATTTATAAATGTATATACAGCGGGAAAAATTAAGAGACCACAGCACAATTGTTTGTTTCGCTGATTTCTCAATTTATGGGTCTGCATCGATGAATATAATAATTATAATTTATAATTATATAATAATTATTAATCCATTCCAGATCCTTGGACTTGTACCAAACACGACGTATAACAAACAAATTTTTCCCATAAGAAATAAAGGGAAATCGATTAATCCGTTCCCATGGAAAAAAAATCCTATTGTTATTGGCATATTATACATTGATGGGGTTGTATAAAATATTTTAAACACTGCTTAATACTAAAATACATAAATACATACAAAAGCAATTAGATGAAATAGCGCGGGTTGTTCACTGAATGGTACCAGCTGGTGTACTAACGGTCATGGGCAGTCGTGGGTTTGTCTCGAGAGAGGTAAACAAGGGTAGCGCGGTGTCGTCACTCGTTTTGACCCATACGAGTTCTAGCACGCGAGTCGTATTCCAAACAAAGGTCGTATACCGAGCAAAATGTTTTGCGTCCAAACAGGACGTATACCAAGTTGGACTTATTCCAGAGCGGACGTAGTCTGATGTAGCGCTGTATAGAGTGGTCTCTTAATTTTGCTGTGGCTGTAAATATATAACATGTATACATTTGTAAAGTATAGTACTCTGGGACTGTTATATACCACAGTTGGAATGTAATTTATTTATTTTTAAAATTTATTCTAGACTTATTTAAGCAGAGCCTCAAACAATCAGTATCAGTGTCAGTTTTTTAAATAATCGGCTATTAGTATCAGCCAGGAATTTCCTTATCGGTGCATCACTAGTCTAAAACTCATGTTTGTCAAAGTGTGTCAGCTTGGCCATTTCAAAACCCCTCCTAAAGTCATCCTGGTATTTACAGACACCCTCCAATACAGCAGTGTATTTTTTAACCTGACCGGTACTTTGGCTAATCAATACCTCATTGACTTATTTAGCTAGCTAACTAACTAATTAATTGAGCTGGTCATGAAATGTAATGATTACATGGAATGGCTGAGGTGCCCCTAAGGAGAGGTTTGGGAACCAACAAGATATCAGTAACTTTTTGGAGAACATGAGAAATTCTTGATTTTTTGTCTTCCTGTTAATTTGCATATGTTCTAATGTTAAGTTGTACTTTTTTTTGCCCAAATATACACTTGCTACCCAGAGTAACCGTAAGCCCGCAAGCACACACACACACACACACACACACACACACACACACACACACACACACACAAACAAACAAACATTCATATTGTATACATATACATATATGTCTGTGTGTGAGTATATATGAATGATTTAAGGCTGTATGATATGACGTTGCAATATCATTACGATTATTCAGTGGAAAGGCATTAATCATCAGGGCCTTAGATGAAAGGTGTAAACATTTGCCCGGAGGCCTGCTTTCCGGTGCTATACAGACATTTACTTGCGCTCACAATTTCGTAAGCAGATTAGAGGTACACCTAAAATATTAATGAGAACGTTAATAATCTGTATAAATTTCGATGTATCCTCGTGCTTATCAAATTCAGTTAGCGGAGCATGCCATATGCATCTGTCTTAGTAAATCATGGAAGTGATAAGCAGTGAAGTGAGGGTGACGAAAGAGACAGCTCAACAGCCATCTTTTAAAAGAGCAAATATTGTGGATAAACAGGGTAAAAAGACATCGGTGGTGTGGCGCTACTTTTGGCAGTTTAAAGTCCAGCATGTTTATTAATCATAAGAATATGCTGAATTTTACGCTCCTCATCTAAAGGCCTGGTAAATATATAATATTGTGTGCGTGTATCACCTAAATTTTTTCCCACTGTATTGTCTGTCTGAACGTACGTGTAAATGGCAAATGCTGCATCATTTCATAAAATCTCAGCAAAGCACTATGCCAGTGCATAGGCATCAGTATTGCATCTCCTACCCACAGACACTGGAGTATCCTGTGGGGCCCAAGAGCAACCCCCTGCCCTTTCTCCGCAACCCTGACATCCTGGTGGGGGAGAATGACCTCACGGCGCTCAGCTACCTGCACGAGCCAGCCGTGCTGCACAACCTACGGCTGCGTTTCCTGGAGTCCAACCACATCTACACGTACTGCGGTGAGTCTGTGCAGGGCCCCTGTGCACCTGTGTGGGGAGCTGGCCATGTTGACAGTACCCTGTCAGGGCTGGGGCAGTAAGCCACAGGGGTGTCCTGACGTGGGGAAGACCTCCCACATCGCATGTATTCTGAAGTCTTCGGCTCACGCCCTTCTCCATAACTGGTTAGTCACCAGTGACGTGTGTAATAGTCGGTCAGTCAGATTCTGATGCCACCCACAATGTGTCTATAGTATGTTCAGAAGGCCTGCAATTTGTGCAACTGCAAACTGTTCCAGAAGCTGTTTTTAAAACCTTTACATATTACGCGAATCATAGGTCCAGACTGTCAGTATGATTACTTAAATAGGCACACACAGGTCAAATATAGTTACTGTATTTGTACTTGTGATTCATTGTCCACCCTACCATGGACTTTGTTAGATCCCTTTTTGGTTCCATGCTTCAGACAAAGCAGTGCGTGCCAGTGGTGTCCTTCATGTGCACAGTGACCTGACCCTATTTAACTCGAGTGCGGGCCGGTGCAGGGGGATCTGTGCATTCCATTACAGTGAGGGCCTCTTTGTGACTTGCCTTTCTCCTCACACCTGCACAGGAATTGTTTTGGTGGCTATCAACCCTTACGAGCAGCTGCCGATCTACGGGGAGGAAGTCATCAATGCATACTGTGGCCAGAACATGGGGGACATGGACCCACACATCTTTGCTGTGGCTGAGGAGGCCTACAAACAAATGGCCAGGTAACCACAGCCTGTGGCCTGCTTTGAGCTATGCAGTGTATAGGAAGGAACTCGTTGGTCCATGCCAATACTGGCCTAAAGCTAGCCGCCTGTCTCACTGCTCTTTTGCCCCCTGCAGCGATAAAAGGTATCATATTTTCAAAATGTTCAGTCAATTCCAAGCCCCCAAACCTGTATGCCCCTTCATACTGCATAGACCTTGTATAAGAGGAGCATACTTCTGTGCCTTTGGCCTGCTGCTGCCTCTCCCCACCTCTCTTAAATGTCAACTTTTTTCTGCGTACAGCTGGAATATTCCTGTGGTGGTCATCTGAGTTCTGTTCTGCGCTGTAATCTGTTTCTCAGTCATATTGTAAAGGTGTCAGTGTCGCAGACAGCCTTGAAGCATGTGTGTTACATTAGTCATAAATTCGGCTTTAAGGGAGTGTCATTTTTCTTCTGAATTAAGAACTTGATGCAAAAATGTTTTTGTTTGTGACGCTATGGAATCTACACAATGTCCTGATGGATAATTTGCAAACCATTTGTAAAATTAATGTCCATAACTGCAGCAAACAATAATCCAGTAGACCTCACATGCACGAGGTTGTTAGAGCCATGACCCATTGTCCCATTTTGTGCAGAGATGAGAGGAACCAGTCCATCATCGTGAGTGGGGAGTCAGGAGCAGGCAAGACTGTGTCTGCTAAGTATGCCATGCGCTACTTTGCCACAGTTGGAGGCTCAGCCAGTGACACAAATGTGGAGGAGAAGGTTTTGGCTTCCAGCCCCATCATGGAGGTGAGGATCTTTGACAGGAACCTTGCCAACTGTAGAGGGTTGTGATCAGTGTTAAAACAGAGCCATCTGGGGTTGGCCTGATCACAAACTTGGGCCATATGCAAACATTGATAAAAGAGTTGAACTTTGATGACCTGTGTTAATTCTGTAGCCTTCTAATTTAGGTTAATGCTTTGCAATGATTTAATTGCAGTTTTGCCTGTCTGAAATAGCAAGGTGCATTCTGGGAAACCCTCCTCATCAAGTCCCATTCAGGAAGTAACTCTTACTTTTCTCACCTCACCAAAAGTCATTCACTGACGATCTTCTCTTCCCACACTTCGTGCTTAAAAACCCAGGCTATTGGGAATGCCAAGACCACACGCAACGACAACAGCAGCCGCTTTGGAAAATATATCCAGATTGGCTTTAACCAACAGTACCACATCATCGGCGCCAGCATGCGGACTTACCTTCTGGAGAAGTCTCGAGTGGTGTTTCAGGTGAGATTGTGCAGGTATTTCACCTGAGGATCAGGTGTCAGGGACTATAGGTGTGTGCTGAGGGCTCATGTTACATGGGTACAATGGATCATGGGTCGACTGTGAAGCTGAGAGCAGGCTCAATGTTCTTACAAATAGGGGGTTAATGTTTTAGGGCAGCTGTTCATTTAATCACCGGGTCATGGAACATAAACCTGAGCATGTACAACACACACACACATACACACAGAGCATCCTTTTTTCCCCAAAGCCAGCGTGAACCCTATTCTTTTTTTCTGTGTGATGATCAGTCTTTGTTTTGTAGGCTGAAGATGAGAGGAACTACCACATCTTCTACCAGCTGTGTTCTTTTGCAAACCTCCCAGAGTTCAAAGATCTAAGCCTCAGTAAGTCTCAGCTCAGCATACCAACACATAAGTTTTCCCACACTGGGTGCAACCATGGAGTTGCTGGGACTCTGAACAGCATTTTAAGTGCTGTTCACTTGCTCACGCTTCACATAAATGATCATTCGAATTGTAAACACTAATTGGAAAGTTTCAGATGAGATTAATATTTGCTGATTGTCAGCTATGTTTAGACATGAGGCTGAGTAAAATGGTTTAAGCAATGTACTACTGACAGCTTTTGGCTCATAGATTGAAGCTTTTCCTTACTTTCTAATGGGCATGACATTGTATGCTTAAACAATCCAGGGGCTTTGATCATGAAAAATTATTTTTAAGATGCATTTATAAGCATTTTTAGTTTGTGAGTGAATCTAAATCTCCACTTTTCTTTCACTATATCCACCAGTGACCTCATTGCACAGCAGCAAAAAGATTTCTAAGACAGAAATTAAGATAATTTCTAAAGATAAATTGATAAATCATCAACTCTTGAAGATTAAAACAGAAATCTGTTAGTGTGTTGTTCTGTGCTCTAAACTTTATATTTTAATAGGCATAATAGTGGCACCTGTTGATCTCATTATTCTTTCCTTCTCTCCACACTTCTGGTCCCCCCTCCCCAAGCTAGTGCCGAGGACTTTATATATGCCTCCATGGGTGAGAGCATCTTCATTGAAGGAGTGGATGATGCTAATGACTTTCAGAAGACCAGGAAAGCCTTCTCACTGCTGGGTACGCACCAACTCCCGAGAGAGAAAAGGCGGGGGTAATGGTTTCACTGGCCTCCCCAGAGACACGGGGGCACAGTGACGCAGCCCAGTGCCATAGCGATGTGGAGCACAAAGAAGTCGGTGTTTGGCTATTCCCCTGCACAGTCTGGTTCAGGGTTGCCAACGGTCACGTATCTGGCGTGACACTCATGCTTTCAGACTCTCATGCTCACGCAGCAAATCTTACAGCAAATCTATATTATTCCATTATAAATCTAAAATTAGCTACATCAAAAGCATATGGGGAAGTTTGCAAAGCCTACAGACTATTTATAAGATAATAAAACTCTTACATACATGTAAATGAGTATGCATGTATGTGTAGACATGTCTCGAATTGAAAGTCTCACGCCAGCCAACCCTGGAGATTTGGTCTTTTTAGGCGTGCATCCCATTCTGGTTTCTGTTAATCGGCAGTGTGTTTGCTCGCACGCAGGAGTAAAGGAGGGTGACCAGATGAACATTTACAAAGTCATTGCTGCCATCCTTCACCTGGGAAATGTAGAGATCCAGTCTTTGAGGGATGCGGAGTCCTGTCACATCTCCGTGAGTCACTGTGTCATCACGAGTCGTACTGTCAGCCAGGGTTAGGGCCATTCCGGAATGCATTCATCAATTCCAATCCAAATCAGGAAATGGAACTGCAGTTGAGATTGTGAAAACACAACTATGAGGAACAAAACTGGAATTAAATTTGAATCTGAAGGAGATTGAAATTCCAACTCCAGTTCCATTTCCTGATTTGGATTGGAATTGATGAATACATTCCGGAATGGCCCCAACCCTGCCTTCAACCATTCAACCAATGGTTGTCATATCCTTAAAACCAACATGCTTTCACTGCCTGTTCCCATATCTGTAGAAGGACGACCCTCATTTGCAGCACTGCTGCCGACTGCTGGGAGTGGAGCAGGACCAGATGGAGCACTGGCTGTGTCACAGGAAGCTGGTGACGACCTCGGAGACCTATGTGAAAAGCATGCCACGTGCCCATGCGCTGAATGCCCGCAATGCTCTGGCCAAACATATCTATGCCAATTTGTTTGACTGGATCGTACAGCACATTAACAGGGCCCTATACACCATTACCAAGCAGCACTCTTTCATTGGTGTTCTGGACATCTATGGGTGAGCCGCGCTGATTGGTCGTGGGGTGTGGGCTTTTGTGAAAATGTTGCCCACTGACTAGTTTTGGGGGCCCTACAACAATTAATATAAATACACTGCATGTTGGCAGGTGATTGTTGGCTGGGATACCAGCCAGGAAGAGCTACCTTGTGTCTAGCTGTAACCGTCTGGTCTTTCTTTCTCGCTTCCTCCCGTTTCCACAGGTTTGAAACTTTTGAGCAGAACAGCTTTGAGCAGTTTTGCATCAACTACGCCAACGAGAAGCTACAGCAGCAGTTCAACTCGGTTAGTTGGATAGCACGTTTTGCTGATATCAGGAACCAGTATATTCCTGTACGGGACAGGTTTGACTGGGTCCTTCCCAGATGTGCGGCTTGTTGGGGGGGGGGGGGGGGGGGGGGGGGGGGGGGGGGGGGGGGGGGGGGGGGGGGGGGGGGGGGGGGGGGGG
>JAODKC010000117.1:21291687-21302158 GCA_026777985.1 Mormyrops attenuatus | reverse complement strand
TTTTACTGGGTCCTTCCCCGCTGTTTTTTTTTTACCCCCCCCCCCCCCCCCCGCAATTCCACCTCTCTGAAAAGTATGTCCTTTATATAACTTAGTAGAGTAGCTCAGGGCTAATCAAGGCCAGTTAATTGATCAAATGCAAAGAGAGCAGTGTTCAGTACCCAACATGCACCACTTGCCTCCAGCACGTGTTCAAGCTGGAACAGGAGGAGTACATGAAGGAGCAGATTCCATGGACCCTCATTGACTTCTATGATAACCAGCCTTGCATCGACCTCATTGAGGCTAAACTGGGGATTCTGGACCTACTGGACGAAGAGTGCAAGGTATGGGTGTTGTTGCAAGGAGATAGCATTGTCCTCCTAAAGTAAGCCACTGGCTGAAATGAGTGACAGGCATTGAGCTCAGTGAGTGATCTTGAAGCATGCTGAGTCTGTATACATTCAGCTACCTTCATTCATGACCAGTCCTGATCTTTTGTTTTGCTTATGGGTGCCCTGAGTACACAGCCAAATTTATTTTGTCATAGCACTTAATCTGATGACTCCTAATGAGTCCCTTGAAGTTCAGTTAGATAACTTGAAGGAATGTCAAACTTCACAGGTAACCTACAGTACAAAGGATTTTTGTGCATCTTCATGTTCTACTTCCTTCAGGTACCAAAAGGAACAGATCAAAACTGGGCCCAGAAACTTTACGACCGCCATTTAGGCAGTAACCAATTTCAGAAGCCCAGGATGTCCAACGTCTCATTTATTGTGATCCACTTTGCTGATAAGGTGGGCTGGACTGATAAACATTGTATCGTTTACTTCGACATGTTTGGGTCAACATCTTTAGGACATCAGCTGTAGTCAACTTCCATTTTGTTCCTGTAGGTGGAGTACCAGTGTGAAGGGTTTTTGGAGAAGAACCGGGATACAGTCTATGAAGAACAGATCAACATCCTAAAGGCTAGCAAGGTGAGCATAATGCCGTCTTCCTGCTGAATTGTCAGGACTAAAGGATCATCACACAATAGCACACATTCATCACAGGCTATAGAAATAAAAGAAACAATGACTCTAGCAGAAGTACGCAATGAGGCATCACCTCCAGCTCCTGAACTCTTCCATCCACTAATTGCTCATCCTTCAAGCCACACAGCCATTCCTAATTGACCTTAGGGAGGAGTGAAAATAGGAGTTGGGGTGACAAGTCAGTATCTGATTCCAACTTTACTTTTATGGAACCTCGTACTTGAATACTACTCAAAAAGGTAGTCTGAAGCATCTTGTAAATGTATCTTATTAACTAGTGTTGAAATCATTACAACATTGCTGTGTTTTGGGAAAAATCTTTATTATATTATTTTTGACAGAATAATCGTGTCTCATTGTGATGACTGAGAAAGGGTTGTAGGCAAAGCCTGCTATTGGATGTGGAAGGTAAATTTTGTTATAGTTGCAGTTACTGGTTACAGTTTTGATTTTCCAACAGACAAATGTCCTTGTCAAGTATACACAGTCTCCAGTCAGACTCAAAACATTGCTGGAAAGTCACTTAAGCAAATAATTCACATGCTTCACATTTTAGCTACCCAGGAAATTAGAAAAGAGTTGGCATGGAAAACAGGGTGGAGCCCAAGGCCCAGGATTTAGCAGAAAAGTGCCTGTCATTGACGGGGATATTTGCTGGCCCCACATCTCATCACCATCTCTGTATCACAGTCCACCAGACATCCTGTATCATACTGGTAATATTTCCCCTGATTAGGAATAGAATATGTAATGAACCACATGGATCCGTATTCATGAGTGTGCAATGTGAGCAGCACTCTTCACCATATATTTTACAAAGAATTCTCTTAGAAATTGTTGCACTAGGATGTAATCCACAGCTCTACATCTTATAAAATGCCACTATAATATAGTAGTATATAAGAGCAGGTTCTGTCTCTGGGATGGAAAGCAAGAAAATGCTGCACATTTACCACAGTCGGGCACATTGGCAGAAGTGGCTAACAGCAATCAAACCATAGCATTTGAAGACAACAGTGGTGTTATTTGTGAACTGTTAGTCACCCCAGCAGCCTGGACCCATGATCATGACCATAATAAGCTGTTAAACTATGTTAGTCTCTTCTTTACATCCTGTGTTGTCCAGAGAATTTAGCTACAGACATTGTTGGGGAAGTTACTCACAAAAGTAATCCATTAAAGACAAAGGTGGAAAGTTCAGGTCCAGAAACCAGTAATCCATCACAGATAGAAGTGAAAAGTTCAGGTCCAGAAAGTACAAATCCAGACCAAGGTTTTGTTTCGACCAATCAGTTGAGTACTCAGTGACTGTAACCCTGTATACTGAAATGGTTGGTTGAAACAAAACCTTGGTCTGGATTTGTACTTTCTGGACCTGAACTTTTCCACTTCTACTGTATCTGTGATGGATTACTTTTGTGAGTAACTTCCCAACACTAGCTACAGATATACAAAAAAGGTCAGAGGGTACCAAAGGAGATCAGTTTCATCTACCCAGAGTCAGAAGTGGAGCCAGTGCTGCTTGTATCTTGGCAAACTACGTAGACTTCTGAAAAAGACCTTCACTGCATGGTCAAACTTCACCATTATCAACAGGCTGTAAGCAAGGGACATGCCAGGAAGTGCTGAGTTGTTTCCTGATAAACACAGAGAATAGAGATTCCTTTTCTCTGGTATAAACTCAGTCCCTCTGCAGGCTGTCCAGCCAACCTGCCAGTGATAAGCAAGCTGGTGTTTACCTTTAATTCCTAAGGAGAGGGATCATGTCCGCATTTTTTCCCCTTCTGCATATATATATTACTGATATGTTAATACCCTTTGGAGTTGGATCACTTAGCCCACAATGGTCTCCTATGAAGCCAACACATCATTGGCAGGATGGTGGAGCTGGGGTATGAATTTGACATTCTTCTGCAATCTCAGTTCCAGTTAGTGGCAGACCTCTTCCAGGAGCTCAAGGAGAGTGCTGGCTCTCCTACCTCCATCACTACCACAGCCACAAAAGGCCAGAAGATCAGTGTTCGGCCTGCCAAGCTCGTCCCCAAAGCCTCCAACAAGGAGCACAGAAAGACTGTGAGCTATCAGGTGAGGTTCTTGTGGACAATGTCCCAAATTTCCTGTGATTCCCCATCTTGGTAGTTGCACGCACATTTACTGTCCCTCAGCACTCATCTGCGTCTGTTGCACCAGTTCCGCAGTTCCTTGCATCTGCTGATGGAAACCCTGAATGCCACGACGCCTCACTACGTCCGCTGCATTAAACCCAACGACTACAAGGAGGCCTTCTCGTAAGTGTGTTTCTTGGGAAGCTCCACAAAGCTGTCCTCTCATCTAAAGGACACACTAAACCGATTGAATGTTCTTAAGTAAATTGCCTGGAGGGCAGTGCTGAACACCAATTTTGCTGACTGACCTGACTTGGACCCTTCCACATGACTGCAAACAATGAGCCGCTTCAGTCCAGGGAAAGAAATGTCACCACACAGTCGAGCAGCTTATAACCGCTTTATTTGGACCCCAGGATGAGGGGAGTTTTAACAATAGTGAGGGGGCTGGGGGTGATTCCATAATTTGAGCAGCATTCCCTCATTCCTCACCAGAAGAACCAGTTTATGGGCTGGAAATTGACTCTTGTCACCCGTGACTCGTCCTGCATTAGGCAGTAGGTTTAGGGGGTGGGGGTGGACTTGGCTACATGGTACAGCTTCTACGATGCTGGGAAACCAGACAACTGTGCTCATTGCTGCAGAGGAAGATGAGGTAAGGAGTGTTTTCACGATGTTGAGAGTAATATGAATATTAGACAGTATGGTTTCTGCTCCGCCAATACACAAGCACATATTAAATGCTACTTGTAGTAGCACTGTGGTTAATTCATCATGTTTCCTATCTGTTGTTTAATGACGTCGTAGTTTTGTTTGGTGTTTAGCATGTCCAGAAAATTGTATGGCAGGGTTCCAGACTGCGACCATTTCATTGCATTTTGCGGCCATTTTTGGAGACACCAGGGGGACATGCCATTATTTGTCGTTGTCGTCGTCGTCGTTGTTGTGTTTTTAAAAAAAAAAAAACAAAAAAAAAAAAACATGTAAAACACCAGAAGGGACCAAGGATTGGCGTGTAAGGTTGGGTATTGAGATTCAGTTCCAAATTAGAAACTGTGCTAATTTTTTAAGAACCCAGAATTCGATAAGATAGTTGAATTACGGTTTCACTTACTGATTTCTTCAAGCACATTTTTAATCAACTGCGTAAGGGTTAATGCACCACAAGTCCATTTTCGTTTGTAATTGAAATTATTTTCATGATTACAAACCGAAAACGCATTTATTAGCCGAACTACTGTCTAGGCTTGGGCAGTGTATTGGCAGGATTTCCTTCTGGCAAAACTGTATCCTGGGGGATTTCAAAACACCGGAATAGCGTTGCTGTTTAAAATACAGTAGAAATATCGTATACCTGAGTGCAAAGCCTGGGCGATATCAAAAATGTCATCTACTGCCGTTAAATATGACCCAAGCCATCATCTTTAACTAAAAAATACTCTGTTGCTAAGACTACAAGCCGGTCCTTAGACTGGCAGTTGCCTGCTGCTAAGCCCAGTCTGTACAGACATATAAGCGTGTAATAACCGTGGTTCAAACAGGTATTACACGTTTTTAAATGGACGGCTGAAGAGGGAAAGTATGTTTGTTTATATTAATTCAGCCATCGTTTCATTAATTTAGCTTTATGTACCTCCTGGTATTAAGCTGCAATATGGATAAAAACCTGACTTTACTGTTTACTGATTATTAAAACCAGACCTGTGTACCAACCAGTTTAGGCAGGTTAAACAGAACTATAAAGTATTACTGACATCAGTAGCAAACTGAAAACCGGGATTATCAGGGTGGTTGTTACCCTTATTTTATCTTGAAACAACCTGCTTTTGTTTTAATAAATGGAAAAGACATCTTCAAGTAATTGCTGTAAAACTTAAAGTTGAACTCTTCAAAGAGAATAAACGCAGTGGTTTGATTGAAACGTTCTGGCATTTTTTTAGTGTATTAAAATCATAACCGAAACTCAATAAGAACCGGATTTGATGAGCAGAATCAGAACTCAACACTATTGGGATGTGTGTGAGTGAGATAGAAAGTGATTAGAATTTAGTGATTGTCATTGTTGCCAAACCACAGCACACAGTGCACAACAACGAAATGCGTCCTCTGCATTTAACCCATATGTGACATCGTGACATAGCAGGGGGCAGCTAATTCAGCACCCACAGAGTAGTGCTTGGTGGCGGTACCTTGCTCAGGGTACCTCAGTGGTGCCTTGTTGGTTGGGGATTTGAACCTGTAATCTTTCAATTAGAAGTGCACGTCCCTAACCTTTAAGCCACCACTGCCCACAGAGTGGGGAGGAGATGCTGTTCTCATAATAACAACACAGGTTGCGACGATGCTGCGCAGGATCTCATCTGCCTGTGTCCGATCTCACTTGACAATGAAAGAAACTTTGGTGTTTATGTTTAAAAAAAAGCACAGTTCAACTTAATGATTTATTCTATTAAAGCACTACTTAACTCTCTGTGACTTTTTCCTTTAAATATATCGATTTGCATATCGATCGTTGCATATCGATTTAATGGTGCACGTAAATTTTGTGCAGTGACTGAGAGCGAAGCACTCGTTTCGCACTGTGAATGTACGTACATACACAGATGTGCATGCAGATCGTCACAGGCACACTTTACTCAGAGGATCCTCTGTGATGCAGGTTTGACTCCAAGAGAGCTGTGCAGCAGTTGCGAGCATGCGGTGTGTTGGAGACCATCCGCATCAGTGCAGCTGGGTACCCCTCCAGGTAGGCAGGCCCTGAGGAGCCTTACCCTGCTGTCACTGATTCTACCATCCACCCCTGTCACTGCATTTCTGCTGTATGCTTATTATTGACAACACAGTACTGTAGATCAGTGTGTCCTAACCTGGTCCTCAGGGACCCCAAGACAGTCCACGTTTTTGCTCCTTCCTAGCTCACTACAAAATGTGAGAGGGATCAATAACATGGATCATCTGGGGGCCCTCAGGAGGACCGACCCATCAGGAGGAATGTGACGCTTATGAGGAACACCTACAGTAGCGCCATGGTGGCCTCGAGGTCCACTGATTGTGGATGTGCTAGTCTTCCCCTCTCAGCCTGTGGAATGAAATTGTAATCCCAGTGTTGAGCAGTGTTCCCTTAGGGGAGCCAAGGTAGAGAGTCACTTCAGAGAGCAAACTTTTGCTGTAAACTAGCCTGCAGAGGATTCTCTGTTTTGTAACTGATGCAGCAGCTGATGAGCTTGTGAGAGTCTATGCTGACCCCAGAAGAACCTGAGCATTTTTATGTGTGTGTGCTGATTATGTAAGAACCGGTTTCCCCTTTTACTGCGAGTTATGTAAAAGCTAAGCAGTGTTCTGACCCTTGTCTTGTTGGGTTTTAGGTGGACCTACCTGGATTTCTTCAACAGATACCGGGTTCTGATGAAGAAGAAGGACCTGGCCAGCAATGACAAAAAAGCCATCTGCAGAAACTTTCTGGAAACCCAGATTAAGGTTCGCATCCTGCTGTGTTCCACCCAACCTCCTCCAGTCCATCTCCCAGACGCGAGGGCTGTTAGTTTGTCCAACTGTCGGGGAAAGAAGCCTACTCTGTTTCTGTCACAGACATATCTGTAATCTTGTGGAAATTTAAACATGGCTGCTTTGGTTACTTGTAACAGTGCCATTGATTTTATTAGGGTGGCAATGGGCTAATGTTTTGTCATCCTTGGTATGTTTTGACAATCACGAGCATTACCCATTTATCATCTCCCGATCCAGCTGGAGACACCACAATCGACTGCTGTGTCTCCGCACGGCTGTTGACCAAAGTGAAGTGATGTTAGTTTTTGCCCACTTTCCTTGAATGGTTTTCTTGCATTCTACATGAAGATATTCATGGTAATGGAAGTGAGCAACAAAAGGGTTTAGACTGGTTAAACACAAGATAATTTTATTACATACAGTAGACGAGCACTGCAACATTTCATTCCAATGAGGGAATTTTAGTACAGCACTTATTGCCTTGACTGATGCCTCTGCATTTCCACCAGGACCCGGACAAGTTCCAGTTTGGGAAGACCAAGATCTTCTTCCGCGCAGGTCAGGTGGCATATCTGGAGAAGCTTCGTACCGACAAGTTCCGGGCTGCCTGCATCAAGATCCAGAAGACGGTGCGAGGATGGCTGCAGAGGATCCGGTACCAGAGAATCCGGAAGGCCGCTATCCTGGTGCAGAAATACGGACGGGGTTACCTTGCACGCAGGTGAGAACACTGTCCAGTAAGACATGATAACTGAGCAGCAGCAGACTTGGTTTGAACTAAGCATGGTTCTCGCGTGTGTTCGCCCATGTCTCAGGTACGCCGAGTACTTGCGTCTCACTCGGGCTGCCGTCATCTGTCAGAAGCAGTTCCGCATGGTCCGAGAACGCAGGGCCTACCTGACAGTCCGCCAGGCCGTGGTCACTATTCAGGCCTTCACCAAGGGCATGTTCACTCGCAGGCTCTATCACGAGGTAGGGTTTTTTTTTTTATATTTTTTTTTTTAACATACCTGTTAATAGAATGAATACACTTTCAATGATAATCATCATCATCATCATTATTATGATTTTAACCCACACTTCAACATAAGAACAGCTAGATGAGTCAAAAAGAAATATGTCAATAAACATGCATAGTGTAGCGAGAGAGAGGGAATCAGCAGGTAGTTCATGTACAGTCCACAGCAACAAAGGGTTAAAATGCTTGTCTGGGGAGGCTTCAGCCACACTGAGGTCATGGGACAAACGAAACAAGCAAAGGTGGCTTGGACAAGATGCATGACTGACTCACAGGGGCAGCCATGCTGTTCTGATGGCCCTGACCGACATCTGCTATCTTCACAGCTTTGGTTGAACCACAAAGCCACGATCATTCAGAAGTCGACACGTGGCTGGATGGAGCGGAAGAAGTTCCTGAGGGCCCGGAATGCTGCGGTGGTGATTCAGTGCGCGTACCGGTGCCTGCAGGCCCATCGGCAGCTCAAGCAGATGAAGATAGAGGCGCGATCTGTACAGCACCTGAAGAAGCTGAATGTTGGCATGGAGAATAAAATCGTACAGCTTCAGAGGAAGGTGGACGATCAGGTACGGCAACCCACGCTAATACTAGCTGTGATGAAACTGAGTAACCAGGGGAAAGTCGGCCCTGTTGCATACCGCTTCAGTATCATCCTGAATACAATAAGGAGAAATGAACTTCCTTCGTAGGACATCTGGGCTCCATCTTAGAGATGAGGGGTGAGGGGCTTCGATTTTCGAGTGGTGTTCGAAGTAGAGCCACTATTCATATGTATCAAAAGTTCCCAGTTGAGGTCATTTGGGCATCTATATCTCTCAGCTGGCCTGGGAAAACCTTGGTATTCCCCCGGCGCAGCTAGAGGAGGTAGCTGGTGAGAGGGAGGTCTGGCCATCTCTACTTAGATTGCTATTCCCATGACCTGAACCCAGATGAGTGGAAGAGGATGGGTGGATGGGTGGATATAATATGTACTTTTAGACATTACTGTTGTTTGAGGTTTTTCATTCGTTTAGGTGGTTTTATCTCGAAGGTTTCCCCATGGAAAACATTGACGTTGATCAATGATACAGTCCACCTGTATTGTATTAATCCCAGCGTGATCTCAGACAGGATGATTTGGTCTAATCTATACTCTGCATCAGTGCAAGTAAATATATTTCTTTCTTTCTCTCCAGAATAAAGAATACAAGACCCAGAATGAGCAGCTTCTATCCAACAACACCTCTCTGATCACAGAGATGAGCAAGCTGCAGAAGGAACTGGACCAGGTGCGCAGTCTCCATGGAGATGGCAATCAGCTGACCTCACTGCAGGCGGAGCTGGAGAGGCTGAGGGCGGAGCTTAGCAAAGCTCATGCTGAGCGGAAGAGGATCGAGGAGGAGCACAGGAGTGAGAAGCAGGATCTGGAACAGGTGAGGTGTGCTTATGGATGCTGCCTAGTAAGACAAGTAGGAACGGTACTGAGCTTTACAAATACCCATTTATTCTGAATATCAACCATTTACCCAAATGTAGGAAAGGCAGGGATCCCATCCCGTCTTCAGCTGGAATGGTAGAAAGCGCTCATATGATTCATTGATGGAACCACAAGTCTGTTGGTTCAGGTCCATGACTAACGGTGTGGTTTGGTGCGTGTTCTCTACATGAAAGTTACCTGGAGAAGTTTGTTTTCAGTGCCTGGGGTCTCGCTGTTGTTTGCTTGTTATTTTGCAGTCATGTAGCTCTTACATGCATGTTTAAATGTTTGCGATGTTTTATTGAATTAATCATTAAAAATGGGGTCTGGGGAAACGCAGCATGAGCCTAGACGTTTATCTGCTGAAGGCTACAGCAGTAGGGGTGGAGGTCCAGGAAGCTTCTGGATCCGTCTGGGAAGCCTACTCAGCCACATGTGTGCCGATCGACAGATTGCTGAAGAATGACTCAGATTTCTGTCATCTGACATGCACTGAATATGCTACAGTCCCATTTTGAGATTTTTCAGCTTAATATATTGTGTATTTTCCTTTTTTAAAAAAAAAAAAAAAAAATATATATATATATAATTTAAAAAAATCATGTTTTTCATGTGTTTACCGGGTGTGGGCAGCGGGGGATGAAGCTGGGTTGACCACGCCTACTCTAGCTTGTTGACAGCTGATCTCTGTGTTCTCTCTCCTGTGTAGAGGGTGGAGGAGCTGGAGAATGAGAACTCCTTGTTGAAAGTGGAGAAGGAAGAAATGAACGAAAAGATCCTACAGCAGTCTAGAAGCGCAGGGGGTAAGCAGGCGCCCCCAGAGCGGGGTCGGTGAGAAGCCAGGCGGCCGCGTATCGCCGCTTAGTGTTCTTGCTGGGTTACGTTCGCCCCGGTGATAGTCGAGAACACGACAGAGGCTCTTGCTGCAGGTGAGGATGCTTTGTTTCCTCATGACAAGAGGCGCCTGTGTGCAGAAGTAGGCCGGCAAGGGCTGAGGTGGGATTGGATTTCGGAGGCGCGGAGTCGATATGCACAAACTGAGCCAGAGACCCCCGTGGGATGTGGCTCAGCCTTTGTGTCGCAGCATAAGAGAAGTGTTCTCTGAGGTGCATTGTGTCTGGGGTACAGGGCTGCTGGGCCAACCTTCCTAAAGGGAAGCATTTCTCCCGACCCCAAGACCACAGTGTCATGTTCCCATGTTCTTCCACCAAACGGCCTAAAGCTGTGGCTTCTTTGGCTAAAATCAGCTTCAATGAACTGTGATTAAGTCTGTGTTGAATGTCTCACTATGTGGGGGGGGGGGGGGGGGCGGGGGGGGGGGGGGGGGGGGGGGGGGGGGGGGGGGGGGGGGGGGGGGGGGGGGGGG
>JAODKC010000117.1:21275874-21291587 GCA_026777985.1 Mormyrops attenuatus | reverse complement strand
GCTTTGCGTTTCCTGGGACAGATTCCAAGCTCACCATGACCCTGCAGTAGATTTGCTATGGAAGATGAATGACTGAAGAGGAGCGACTGCGCTATCAGAATCTCCTGAAGGAGTTCTCCAGGCTGGAGCAGAGATATGACAACCTGCATGAGGAGGTGTCCCTGGCTAAGGTGAGGGGAGGCTGAACGGAGCGCTGCGGAGAAATTAGATGGAGCCCTTTTGTACACAAGTCTGCCTCCCTTTCAGTATGTTTGTGGTTTGCAGAAATCCTCTCCTTGTCGTTTAGTTTCAGCCTGGTCACAGAAGGAACCCGTCTAATCAGAGTAGCCTGGAGTCAGATTCGAATTACCCCTCCATTTCCTCCTCTGAGGTCGGAGAGACAGAGGACTCAATTCAGCAAGTGGAGGTGATTGCAGCCCGTGAGATGTGTATGTGTGGGGGGAGGGGGGGAGGTTGAATAACAGGTGAATATTGGTTCCATCTTTCTATGGGGCCTTGCAGGAGATGGGCCTGGACAAGGCGGCCATGGACATCACTCTGTTCCTGAAGCTGCAGAAACGTGTGAGAGAACTGGAGCAGGAGCGTCGTAAGCTGCAGGTCAACCTGGAGAAGATGGAGGAGCTGGCTAATCGCAAGGTGGGCTGGTGTCCATCCTCTCTGTCGCTTCTATGCTGATAGCGTGTGACAGCCAATATTCAAGCTCTTTGCTTTCAGTCAGAACATCCAACCTTTAATCGTGCCCTGAAGGTAAATTTAAAGAATTTATGGCATCTTCATTTTACACTGGATCCTCTCGTTAGTTGGTAACAAATCTCAGTTTGGCTGTCAACTGTAGATATGTTGAGATGATCAGATGAGATGTTGGCACCCTGTCAGGCTCTAGAGTACACATACCCTACAAATACATAAAATGTAGAAATGCAGTGCCTTTGGAAATAATGCATTTTATTTTAATGTATTTTGGGTTTTGACATCTTTTTTGAAATTTTTTGAGGTGTTATTGAATTAAGCAAAGAGCTTAACCGTAATAACAAGTAAGTGTGAGCAAATTCTAACCAGAATGTTAATCTCTCATGGTGGGCAAAATGCAAAAGTGCACAGAGATGGGCGTGTATCTGATTACTGTCTCAGCATTGAAATGTTCTTCCTTGGAAATAAAATCTTCCCTAATAAGTTTTGAAACATGAAATCAGATAATTGATAACACAGAGAACAAATAGCTTTTCATCTGCTGTTCCAAATGGATGGTAGTTTAATATTAGTTACTCTCAAAAATGACGCATCCCCACTCCAAACTTTTTTTTCCGGCATCGGTGATCAATATTGGTATCGATTCTCCTTATCACTGCTGAATTAGGGTTGTTGTCTTTGTTACCTCACAGGCCGTGGAACGCAAGACTTCCGTGTCAGAGCAGGATTACAGTGCAGACTCTGCGTACAACAGCCTGAAGGTACAGGTTCATGTACCTTTGATCCCTGACATGCGCGCACAGACACACACGCATACACACACATGTGCGGATACTCACAGCCCTCAGTGGGATGTTGATGTTCTTCGTCCATTTAACCTGCATACTGGTGTGCATACTGATGCTGGCCATCCTGCAACAGAAGCAGTGGGTGAGTTGGGGGGGGGGGTCTTGGATGAGAAGGAGGAATGCAGCCAGGTGACCGCTGTGACTCCTGTGACCGTTGTGACTCCTGTAATCGCTGTGACTGTTGTGACTTCTGAGTGGATTTGTGATTCAACTATGATGGAGTTAATTGGGACAACTGTAGACACATTTGATAGGATTTCTGGAAAAGCTTAGAACTAAATTTAGCAATGTCGAGATCAAATGGTAATTGTGAGTCATCCACCAACCACCCAACCACATCTATTGTTTTAGATGTGAACAAAACGTGTGAATGAAATGGTCAGTAACTTCAGTTACCTGCCGCTAAAATTTGCGAGGCTGGGGAGATGTGTACAAAGATACGGAACGAATCACGTATTTTCCTGGATCAGTATGGGAGACAGCGTTTTATGTTTCAGTGCGGGACAGCGCAGTCCTCACACTCCGCCCGGGGTGACATGGCAGCCACAGACAAACTCTGGCCATTTGTGATGAGATTCTTGCTGCTAAATATCGAGTGTAGGATCAGGGCTGAATTTTAGCATGAGTCTTAGATGGAGCACAAATACATTTAAGGATATTTTTCTTACCAGCTTCCAACTGCCCAGGTTTACAAAGGACAGTAATATCTTCAGTGTGCAAACAACCAGCTGTCAGATAAGATAAGAGTGTGCTGTAAAAGAAAGGAGGGTGCAAATCTAACTGCCTGTGACTCTCTGTTCTTTATGCAACCATATGTGCAGCACAGTAACCTTTTTCAAAGATTTACTATGTTCGTTCCTAAATGTTCTCCCCCTCATCTCCTCTCCACAGAGACAAGAGCTGGAATCCGAAAACAAAAAGCTGAAGAACGACCTTAATGAGCTACACAAAGCTGTGGCTGACAATGCCTCCCAGAGCAGCTCCTCTTCGTCCGGTGAGCACCAGGAGAGCTACAACCTGTTGCTCAACCAGCTCAAGGCAGCCAATGAGGAACTGGAGATTCGCAAGGAGGAAGTACTCATTCTCAGGTCTCAGATCATCAGCTCCACCCAGGAGAATGTGACGGCCAATCACGTTGTGAGTCTTCCAGTGATCATTTTTGGCTTTTTATAGATACCTTGGATGGAGAGCTTATTGCAGTAAGACACCTTAGATTCCCGGAGGCACAAATGTGCTGCTGTGCTCTCTCCGTGCCCCATTCAATTTGAACAGTCAAAGGAAGCATTGTTATATGCAGTCAAATGTTCAAATTGCCATTCACCGTAAAAGACCACCTCAGATAGTCATACCAACTAGGAAATTAGCAATTTGCTTTTTTTTATGTTGCAAATGTCAAAAATTGAAAAGACAAAAAGAGCCTAAAAGCCAAACAAACAGTTTAACTGAAAAGAAGTTACATTGTAGTGACAGTGTTTGACTAAACGGACATACATAATTTATGAAAAAGCTGCAGCAAACCGTAATGTTTTAAGCCCTGATCTACATGAGCTTGACAGTGTTAGTAAATCAGAAATGTATTTGGGCCTGAGGCCATTTAATGCTTTGTGCATTAGAAATAATATTTTAAAATCAGACCTGTGATGCACAGGAGCCAGTGCAGTGACTAATGGACCGGTGTGATATGTTCCACTCTCTTGGTGTTGGTGAGAGGACCCTGGCGGCAGCATTCTGGATGAGCTGCAGCTGTCTCATTGATTTTTTTGGCAAGACCTGTGAAGTCGCCATTACAATAGTCTAGCCTGCTAAAAATAAATGCACGAACAAGCTTTTCTCTATCTTGTTTAGACAGAAATCCTTTAACTCTTGCTATGTTTTTAAGGTGGTAGTAGGCTGATTTTGTAATTGTCCTCATGTGGCTGTTGAAATTAAGGCATACCCATTCTTCAATTTGTTCAATGCACGTATTCAAGGAATCTAAGGGACTAAAGTCACGTGGTGACACTAATGTGAAGCTGTGTATCATCTGCATAATTATGTAAGAGATGTTATATTGTTCCCTAATCTGAGCAAGAGGGTGCATGTAGATGTTGAATAGAAGAGGCCCAAGAATGGACGCTTGAGGAACTCCATGTGATTTTTGTTCACTCCGATTCATAATTACCTATTGGCACAAATAGGACTGTGTTATATCACATTGCACTGTACTCGAGATTATATGGCACATGCGCATTAAGTACCAGGGATTTAGATGATGGGCGAAACGTTCGCCGGGCGCCCCTTTTCGGTACTATACAGATGTTTACTTGCGCCCACAATTTGATGAGCAGATTAGTAATGTGCCTAAAATATTATTTTTCTGTATGAATTTGGCATATCATTATGTTTGAGAAATGTGTGGGACTTTAAACTGCAAAAGGTACCACCATAACACTGGTGTCTTATTACTTTATCCACAGTATCTCCTCTCTTGAAAGATGTTGTGGCTGTTGAGCTGTCCCTTTCTTTGCCGCCACTTCAGTGCTTATCGCTTCCATGATTTACCAAAACAGTAGCATGTGGCGTGCTCCACTAACCGAATTTAATAAGCATAAGGATACGCCAAATTTATATAGATTACTGTAACTTATCGGTGTCACAATACGCATCTCATTAATATTTTAAAGATATTTGATTCATCATTGCTCAGATGGATGTTATTTAAAAATCTTAAGTATAGTCTCAGTGCAGTGGAGTGATCAAAATCCAGACTGAAAAGTATTAGTTCTTTCATGGAGCAAAATAATCAAGTTACTGGAAAACAACCGCTTCGATGGTCTTTTTCCTAAAAACAGTAGGTTTGATGTAGGCCTATAGTTCCTTATTACTGAGGCATCTAGGTTGGACTGTTTTAAAAGAGGTTTGATAATTGCCGTCTTCAGGGCCCTTCAAGGCCTAACTGAAAAGAACTATTGCCTATTCATAGATATCTGATGCTATACAGTTAAAAACATCTTTATAGAACCTTGTAGGTAGAGTGCTGAGGCAGCAAGTATTAGGCCTGCAGTGCTGAACAATTTCTGTCAAGGTTGCATGGGCTAGGAGTTGAGGGCAATCGTTTCAAGGCAGCATCACAAAACGTACCAGGGCTCATGTCAGCCCATGCAGCGATCGATTTATTATTTCATTTCCCTTTAGCGAGTGCCTCTCTTATCTTCCCATCTCTTCATCAGACTAACAAGGTAACATCAGCCACCGAGATGTGAATGCTTCATTAGAAACAGCCCATTCAACCACATCTGATGCAACTAACCCTTAGATTATCTGGTGTCTCCAGTGTTAAGTACAGGCTCAAGTTCATGTCGTCATTGGGTGGGACTACAAATGCTGCAGACCACTAACGCTGTAATATGCACGCCACCCATAAAGCTCTGGTCAACCCGTGGACCTCTGCCCGCCTCCACCACCCTGAGCATGTAGTGCTGGCCAGCTAACTGAGGCTCATCATGTTTCATTAGAGAGCATGCAGACCTCCCACAGCTCCAGCCTGTGAAGTGATACTCATGTCTCATCACGCTTACGTCATACGGCTTCCCTTCCTGACAGGAAACCAGCAGTGTGCCAGTGCAGAGCGACAGCAACAAGCACATAGATGAGGATGAAGTGGTGCAAACTAAACAGGGACTGAGTGAGTCCAACAAGTAAGTGTCACTGCAAACCCCCAGTGCCCTACGGGCTGAACCCGTGGGGAAATGCAGGCTCCTAATGCAGTTGTCAGCATCGTGTCCATTTATGCGACTGGTTCAAAGACAAGAGAAATTACAAATGCACGGTCTCTGTTATGGAAGGACCTTCTAAAAGAAAATGGTACTAGTGATGGTGCATGATAATTGATGTATATAGCTAAAGACTGATAAAATGGTCTTCGTTTCCTGAAACTATAGGTTGAACTTGAGAGGAATCTTCAGGGTCGGTACTGAGTGCTCAGTGACCTCACTAAACAGGTTATACTGAGGGCCAATGAGAGTTCTGCATCTCGGTGAGAGTGACAAATGGGAGGAAAAACCAAACTTGGTTTCCCTTTAGTTCCTTGGCCCCAAAGCACAGACCCTGTGGTGTTTCTCCTTTCATTTCGTCACGTCTTTCCTTCCTTTTATATGTTGTTTGTCTGTTAAGCCTCTGGGAGATCTTCATATTTGACCCCCTTTGTCAGTTCAGATGCTCTTTTTCAATGCAGTGTCTTAAACTGCTGAGCGGTACTACAGAGAGCATCAAATCAGGCGTGTGGAAGGTCAGTCATAGGCATGGATTACAGGCACAAAGCAGGGTTAGCGGATACATTATAACAGTTTCCACCATGCTTATGTAGTAGAGCAATGGTTCTGATTGGCTGCATGTTCTAGATGTCCGTTGTTCCCAGCATGCACCTCCACCTTGCTGTAACCTTTTTCCCTCCCCCACCCAGGCTGCTGGAGGCCCAGTTACATACACACAGCCGACACCATGAGGATGAACTGGAGGCCTTGAAAACGCAGATCGAGCTGCTCAGAGATGACCTGGAGCACAAGCAGGAACTGCTTAACCACACGTTGGCGCTGCCCCCTGATGCACAAGTGGACTTCAGCATCCAGCAGGAAATCACACGCCTCACCAATGAGAACCTGGTGTGTGAGAAGAACCGAAGTTTGGGTAGGAAGAATAAAGTGATGCTTTATGAACCGGAAAACCTGATTGTCTGCCTGCATCATAGGACCTGAAGGAAATTGTAGAGAAGCTGGAGAAGAATGAGAGGAAACTAAAGAAGCGACTGAAGATCTCCGAGAAGCGAGTGCAGGAGCTGGAGGGTAAGGAGGAGGGACCGCAAGCATGTTTTAGCTAGCTGACTTCTTCCTAGAGTCAGGTGGTGACAGGCTGACATCTCCCTACAGCGTCCCAAGCCACAGCGCAGCAGTCACGGGCCCGTCCAGAGCTGTTCCGACAGGCAACTGTCCAGCGCAAAGAGAAGGACTTTGAGGGTATGCTGGAATACAGCAAAGATGATGAACCTCTTCTGTTTAAGAACCTTATCACAGGTAAGATTCCATCCCGGCACCAGCAGTGTGGTTTACAGTCACAATGTTCCTGACTGAAACCATCCTCTTTCAGACATGAAGCCCCAGCTGGAGTCAGCCACTGTACCCTGCCTACCAGCCTACATCCTGTTCATGTGCATCCGCCATGCAGACTACATTAATGATGACCAGAAGGTTCACTCGTTGCTTACCTCATCCATTAATTCCATCAAGAAGGTCCTGAAGGTAGGAGACAAGGACTAGTCCCACATCAGGCCAGAAGGGCCTGCATCTTAGCTGATCCAAGTAGCAATGACCTTTAGCCAGACTGTCAAGCATTCTTGGGTCAGGTTTGGCGCATCTACAGTAGTAGTTTTTGAAGCATATTTGAACAGTGGTTGTGGTTCTTCTGAATCTGCACTCAATCCGGGTTGCCTTCATGTACGAGTTTATCCTCTGTTTCTGCTCTGTTCCCGACTTTCCTATCCTCCTCTAATTTGTGTAGGGCTGGGCGATATATCGATATTATATCACGCATGCGCACCAGAGGGCTTCAGATGACAGACGTAGCATTTGGCCGGACGCCAGCTTTTCAGTGCTATACGGACATTTATTTATGCCCATAATTTGGTAAGCAGATTAGTAGATTGGCTTAAATATTAATGAGATGCGTTTTGTGATACCCAAAAATTAGTAATCTGTATAAACCTTATGTTTATTAAATTTGAGCGGAGCATACAACATAATACTGTTTTGGTATACTATGGTTTGGTATACCTCAGTGCAATATGCACTGAAGTCGCAGTGAAGAAGAGCAGCCATGACATCTTTTATAAGAGGAGATGAAAGGCAAAAAGACGTCGGCTGTGTGGCGGTATTTTTTTGCAATATAAAATCTGACACGTTGATCAAACATAAGGATATACCGTATTTATACTGATACTGACTTTTGGGCGTCATAAAATGCCTCAATATTTTAGCCGTACTCCCAACCTGCTTAACGAATTATGGGCGTAAATAAACATCCATATAGCACCGAAGAGCTGGCGCTTGGCCAAATGTTTTGCCTGTCATCTGAAGCCTTGAGGGTTACTGCACATGCACGATGCAATATCGATATATCGCCCAACCCTAGATTTGTGGTGTTCTGGTTCCGTCTTCTGAACCATCAAACTGTGCATGTTTCTTAATACCAAGAACGCAAATTGGTACTTGTGGTCTTGGTGATACCGGTCTTACAACTTACTTCCCAAGAATGAACTTGGGGCTTAATGAATCATGGGATTGGTCTCGTTTGCCGAGGATGCAACCGACGTGTCCTTGATATTTGTGGCGGGGCAAGAACGGCATTCACCCTTGCTTTTTTACAGAAGCACAACAAAGACTTTGAGATGCTGTCTTTCTGGTTAGCCAACACCAGTCGCTTCCTGCACTGCCTGAAGCAGTACAGCGGGGAAGAGGTGAGAAACTTTAGTATGACTACTGCTGTTCGACAGTCAGGAGGTCTTGGTCATTTGTTGAAAGGATTATATGGCTTTATGGCCTTCTCCATATCTGCAGTGGGGAGAGTCACTGTCTTTTCTCTGCCGTTCTTTCAGGCGTTCATGACACAGAATTCTCCAAAGCAGAATGAGCATTGTCTTAAGAACTTTGACCTGGCTGAGTACCGACAGCTGTTGAGTGACCTGTCCATCCAGATCTACCAGCAACTCGTCAAAGTGGCTGAGGAAATCATGCAGCCCATGATCGGTGAGAGCAGATGCTGCTACCATCCAAATTCTGCTCCTGCCCCATTATTAACAGCCTACACAACCCAGTATCTGCTGAATACCTCTGGCTGAATGTAAATTCAGCAGCAGCTGGGGGTGGTGAGTGACTCAGCCGGCTAAGTCTCTGTGCCCAGGCACAGCGCCCTTAACCGCCAGCTCCAGGAGTGCCCCCTGCTGGCTAACCCTAGACTGTGATCCCCAAGCTTCCTCTCATCTGTGTGTGTGTGTGTGTGTGTGTGTGTGTGTGTTTCTCTCATGAAGAGCAAGATAGGGTAGGTGAAGAGAAGCATTCCACTCTAAAGGGTTTCATAACTAAGCAGCAGTTAACACATTATTAGGACGAGTGTATTTGGAATACCTGTACTTTCCTTGGGTTAAAACCATATTATGCCCAGAATAACATTCTCATTTCTTAACCACATCAGTGTCTGCCATGTTGGAAAGTGAGAGCATCAGTCTGGCGGGCGTCAAGCCCACCGGGTACCGACACCGCTCATCCAGCATGGAATACGATGGGCCAGGTACCTACACCCTGGAGGCGCTGATCCGACAGCTGAACCAGTTCTACAACACAATGGCTGTTCAAGGCCTGGACCCAGAGATCATCCAGCAAGTGGTCCGCCAGCTCTTCTACTGCATCAACGCCATCACCCTCAACAACCTGCTGCTGCGGAAGGATGTCTGCTCTTGGACCTCCGGTATTCAGCTGAGGTACCAACTGAACATGAACTAGTCTAGCAGAACAGACTGAAAAATCAAGAAACGCCTTGTGAAAATACAAGAGTCCTTTATAGTCCTTTCTAGAAAGACTAACACATCAAAACTTCATTGACTTGACCAAGAGGAGACTTCCAGAGTAAGGATGGGTGCAGAAATGCATTTTGCATGAAGAGTAGTGATTGCAGTGTCTGTGAAAATGTGTTTTTAGATACAACATCAGCCAGATGGAGGAGTGGCTGCGTGGAAAGAACTTACATCAGCGTGGGGCAATGGCCACCTTAGAGCCGCTCATTCAGGCTGCCCAACTGCTTCAGGTCAAAAAGAAGACCTCCCAGGATGCAGAGAAGATCTGCTCCCTCTGTTCAGCTCTCACGACACAGCAGGTAAGAGAAAGGGTGGAATGCATCTGGGAGAGAGAGTGCCAGCAGCTGAGGACACGGGTGGCGATTGGGCCCAGTTCATGGGTCTCTCTCTCTCTCCTGCAGATTGTGAAAATCCTCAACCTGTACACTCCACTCAACGAGTTTGAAGAGAGGGTCACCGTGTCCTTCATCCGAAACATCCAGGTAGGGCCGCATTAAATCTCATAGTGAATGACTGATTGCTTTTCACTGTTGGCTAGTGACAGTCCATGACTTTGTTGTTGTGCCTCAGTCCCAACTACAGGCGCGGAACGACCCCCCGATTCTCCTAGTGGACACCAAGCATGTCTTCCCTGTCCTGTTCCCCTACACTCCTTCAGCCCTGACTTTGGACACCCTGAAAATTCCCGACTGCCTCAACTTAAACTTTCTCACTCGAGTCTGAAAGCAAAGGCAGAACGTTGGTATTTCCTTCTCCATCTATCATTCATGAGGATTATTGTTTCTAAAATCATAAACGAGCCACACCACAAGAATTGACAATACACCTCTGGTTCTGCCTGGATCATTATCTTTCTTAAATTACACAGCTGGATGATTTGTGCCCCTTGTGAGAGGCCAGGTGTGAATGACTCTCACCATGTCAGCATCATCAAGTGTGTGGGTAGTGGGAAGTTTGAAGCATGTGAAGATGCAGAGAGGGGAGAAGACTTTGAATGATGAGGAGCTGAGATAAAAGGCTGGTCAGTTTGTTTTGTCAAAGTTGAAGTTAATTAGCAAGTGTACAGTAGCGTTTATTAGTAAGTGAAGATGGTCGACGGCTGGACGCAGAGAAGACGGACAGGCTAAAAATGACAAGGAAAGGAAATATTAGTGGAGTTGACCTCATTTAAAAAAAATCTGCAAAAAAGATAATAAAATAAATAAATTTGACCTTGGCCAAGTTTGAAGGATCTGGTAAGCCGCCTTCTTTGGGCTGCAGGACATTGATGGATAGACCAAGCCGCCCTGTCACCCGTCCATTAACCTTTAAAAAAAAAAAAAGAAAGAAAGAAACTCTGCCCAGTGCTGAGCTAAATTTGTGGGGCTCGAACTTATATCACTTGGTCCTGTCCTTCTTCCTGAAACCCTTTAACTGTCCTACTACTGTCCTAGGAAGCCCCTGAGGGTCAAACTTGGTGCCCTGTCAGTGGTTTTGCAGAAAAGGTTTTATCAAAGCTTTTAATCATTTAGCACTGCATTTTGAGGGTCTCGTTTTCACTGGCTATTGAGGCACATAACTTCTGCTGTATTTGGATGGAACTTGTGTTTGATTTGGTCAAGTTTTATGTTTAACGGGGGAGTGAGTGGGGCTTTCTTTTGTGGCTGCATATTTTTGTAAATTCAGAGGACCGACCCTCTGATTTTAAGTGGCGAGTCTACAGATTTATTCTTTTGCCTTACTTGGCTTCTGTCAGTCTTATACTGCCACCTAGTGACAGCAGAGGTACAGGACTGGTGCACTCAGTCCACACATACAAAGTTCCAGGCGCCTCATACGTCAAAAATGTCAAAATGCGCTTCCAGGTGCCATACAACTGCTTGATTCTCATTGTTGTTCTTAAGTCTGTGTTTTTACTATTACATATAGCCCATTTAATATGTGGAAGATATGTCCAAGGGTGCAGGCTACGCAAAATGTAGCTGGACCAGGAATACACTGAGAGGGGCCAGATCCAGGCATAGGGAAGCTAGGCAGCTGCCTAGGACCTATTCAGCCGGCAAAGTCAAGAAAAAAATATATATTCATATATATAATTTATATATAAGAATAATTACACAAAATTAAAAAAAACAAACTATTTACATTAAATTTTATGTATCGGCAGAAAATGGCTGGGGTATTGTCTCCTTAGAGTTCTGTAATGATGTATTCTGGCCCTGGGGCTGGGTTTCACGTGCTGATGCTGTTTGGGACATGTCAGCTGGTACAGGAAGGTGGGGGTGTGAAGCATGTGAATTCACTGTAAATGGAAAATAAGGCTTACTGTGATAGTTCAGGCCTTGTGGGATGCCGTCAGCAATAGCTATTTTCGGCAATAAAAATAAAACGTTCATGTCTTGCACCCAACACCGTAGACGGCACTCTGTCCACCGAGACTGACTGGGATAATTACCAATAAAAGGACTCTGAGAAGGTAGACCGGCTCTTTACATCACTCTGTCTACAGCTTTTTGGTTTGTAACAATACTACTGCCAATCAAAAGGACTTAACGGGGTATTTGCTAATGTTAAATATGTACAGAACTGTTCATTAAGTAATGATAATTTACCAGCACAAAGGTGCTTTTATGACTCTGCAGTGTGAAATGCATAGGAAGGCAAGCTTGTCTGAAGATATTAAATTTCAAAACAAATCTGGACATTTACTGCGCATCAGTAAGCTTGTACCATGTGGGGGAGAGCAGACGGTGAGCGCTCAGCACTGTGTGTGGCGGCCGTGACTGTAACTGTGTGTATCTTCAGGTAAAAATGGGTCAAGATGGAAGTGAAACTAACCAAACAGAATCTTGCCACCCAAAAAGAAAAAAAAGGAAACTATGATCGAAGTGCTGACTACAGTGGAGGTTTGCTGCATATTTACAAATGCAAATCCAATCCGCAATTATCACAGCAAACTGAGGAACCGCAGCTGAGCCGCTGCCGACGGTCTGACCTTTGTTGTGAGTTAAAGGCGCAGCTGTAGGGCCAGCCAGCGCCTCGGTGTACACGGGAGCAGACGGTGCTGCGTAGGGCCAGCCAGCGCCTCGGTGTACACGGGAGCAGACGGTGCTGCGTAGGGCCCCTGCTGAACCACTTATTTGTCTGTGGATGACAAAGCACCCAGACCCAGCAGTGCCCCTTTGTGCTCATGCTACTGGGGGGGTGAGCAGTCACCAGGTCAAGGCCTGCACTCAGCATAGTAAGATCATCACTATCAGATAGGTCCTTAACCTCAGTTGTATTTTTTTTTTTTAATAAAACCAACCACTAAATAAATGTAAATGCATGCGTTTCCTGTATTAGCCCTATCTCTGCAGATTTTCCTCAGCAACACGGCAATCATAACACACATTTTACGATGGCTGTAAGAGAGCCCAGCACAGTACGACACCGCCCCAAATGGACAAGCACCGGCTCAGGCTGGGAGCCTGGAGATGGGGAGGTTTGGTCCAAGCTTGCAGATGGGTGCTGGAGGCTGAAGAGGTCACTGGGGGCCTCTTACTCATCATGCAGGACCGGCAATTTAAAGGCCGCGCACATATAGTTTTAAACAATTTCTTTCACCCCATTAATTATTTTTCTGGTGATTCCTGTGCTCACTGCGGGGGGGGCTGTCTCGTGTTTTCACCACTCAGTGATTTAAATGTCAAAGGTTGGCCTCTCAGTTATCAGCAGAAATCTTAAAAGGTGCCATCGGTGCACACGGAAGATTCTGCTCTCTGATAACACTGCGGATGTTTTCATTAAAATCACCATTAAAACCATAAGAGGCACAATTAAAAAATAAATAACCGGTATAAGCGAATTTGTGCTGTGCAGTGATTTTAAGAGAAAAGGATTTAGTAAATAATTCATTAATCAAATTTATTAAAATCTATTACTATCTACCTGAAAATGGTTGCTCTGTTGACACAGACAGACATATTCTCTCCGTCTTTCACCTCAGAGGCTGAGGTACAACTTTCAAACGGCATGATATTTGACACATAGTTTCAGCAAATGCTTGACTCTGGAGCTTTTGGGCTGTTCTGGTGAGTAAAACCTTAACTGTATAATTAGGTCATTTTGAATTATCCTGGATTACTTTGACTACCATCTGAGGCAGCAGGCCACGTGTGACAAAAGTGAAAGTGTCAACAGAGTAACCTGAGGGCTCCGCCAACGTCAGCTGCCCGACTAGGTTTCCAGAGAAGTGAGCAAGAAAGATATTTTCACAGTGGAAATTGATCATTACTGGAAAGCAGCTGTACTTCAGTCATACAGTGTTTATATCAGTAGTTCCAACCTGATCCCTGGGGACCCGCAGACTGTCCACATTTTTGCTCCCTCCCAGCTCCCGGTAGTAAAAATGTGGACCACCTGCTTGCCTCCAAGGACCAGACTGGGAAACACTGGTTTATACGACAGTGCAGCTCCATTGTCCAGTTAAGAGTACTCTACAGGTGTCTTGTCACTCACTTAATACATATATGAAAATTAACAAAAAAAATCCTTAAGTACTGCCAGTTCTGTAAGCAGGTACAGGAAAATATGTAGCTGCTAGAGACGATTAGTGCGACTGGATTCATCAATCTGTATTTCTTGCTCAACAAACCTTAAAACTAGCTCTCAGAGGCCTCATG
This sequence comes from Mormyrops attenuatus, assembly GCA_026777985.1. Classification (NCBI taxonomy): domain Eukaryota; kingdom Metazoa; phylum Chordata; class Actinopteri; order Osteoglossiformes; family Mormyridae; genus Mormyrops; species Mormyrops attenuatus. Next base: position 21,277,806 of record JAODKC010000117.1, on the reverse strand, counting down.
CCTCTCCTTCTGTGTATGTAGTGTGGGAAGTGCATTACTGACCGACATCATGCCCACAATCATTCAGACAACACCAACTCACTTTCACAATTTCAAGTTAGTGTGAAGAGGGCGGTTAGTGTTGCAAAGTTACTGTTCTCATAATACAAAGGTAAAAAAAAAATGGGAAATAAACTCCAGTGAGCTCCTCCTACCCAGTGAATTTTAAGAATTTACCAGCGCACCCACCATGTTTTCTTTACACCCACATCCATTTTGAGTTTCTTTTGCCCATGCCTCTTACAGTGACATTGAAAAGCAAAGTTGCCGGAACATGTCCCAAGGCATGGTGAAAAGCAGGGCCATTAAGATGGTAAAAAGGCAGGTCTGTGTTTAGTTTCATTCTCATCTATTATGAGCTGTGACCTTTTGCTGACATTACAACCAGCCTCTGGCATCACATCTCGGCAAAGCCACAGCAAATAGGACTCCGACATCTTCACTCCACAGCTGAACAACGACAACAACATGACAAGCACTTTTCAAACAGCTGCTGGATCTCTGACTCTGAGGCTGTGGGCCGGCATCCTGACCATCCTGATCACTCAGCTCCCCAATACCGAAGGATGTACTTTTCTGGTCAATGCTTCAGCTTTTACTCTTTACTTCATACAGTGTCAGTACTGGACACAAATTTTTAAAGAAATGATCTACTTCCAAAACTCAAGCCATTTGGACATACCAGAACTATTGTAAAATTATGACAGTGTTTCCCAGCCGGGTCCTCAGGGACCTCCGGTCGGTCCACATTTTTGCTCTCTCCTGGCTGCTGGTAGCAAAAATGTGGATTGTCTGAGGGTCCCTGAGGCCTGGGTTGGGAAATACTGGTTTATGAAAACAGGTTGCACTAATATAGAGCCACCTAAGGGGTGCAAACAGCAGAACATTGTGCATGTCAGTATTCTGAGAAAGCAGCTGTTGGATGGCACTGCAATCCTCTGCTCTGCCACAGATCGGAGGGGATCAGTGCCTCGGTCTCACATCCCTCCCGAAGTACAGACGTTGGGCTAACCTGGTGCTAACTCACTGCGGTGTGGAGCATTTCCAACCTGGCTGTCTTGTACAGGGCTCCCAACTCTCATGCATCTGGCATAAAGCTCACGCTTTCAGACTCTCACGATCCTGCAAGAAATCTTATGGTAAATCTATATTATTCCATTACAAACCTAAAATTAGCTGCATCCAATGCATTTGGGCAGTTTGGATACCTTACCGACTATTTACAAGATAACAAAACTTAAAATGCATGTAAACAATGGGCAGACTTGTCTCAATCTCATTCCGGTCAGCTGACCAAAGTTGGTGACAACGGTTGTAAGAGTGACAGTCAAACGTTCTGCCTCAGAGGGGATCTGATACCACAAGTGCTGATTAGGGCTCTTACACTTCCTTGCTAAAGTCTTATTCATTTTGACCCACCCCCCCAAAACAACTGGTCTCCAATCCCCCCCCTTCCTAGTGTCTGTGGGAAAGTGAAACTTTGGGGGAGGGGAGAGCTTTGTGAACACAATCTTCACTGTGTTCCCATGCTAGCTGCAATTCACCGCACTGTTACATCAGTTAGGGAACCAGCTGGGTCGCACCCAGAGCGCTTGCACAGAACAAGCACATCCGTAGGTGTCTCGGGTCCACACGAACCGGGGGGATGCGGGGGGGGGGTGTACTCCCAATATTTAATTTGCCTTAATTTGCCCCCCAAAAAAAGGGATTACATCACTCCAATTCTAGCTTCACTTCACCGGTTGCCTGTTCACTATAGACTTCAGTTTAAAGTTTTACTTCATGTTTTTAATGTCATGCATGGTCTGGTCGTGACATACAGTGCCTGACAAAAGTCTTGTCACTTAACCAAGTTGTAGGAACACCAAATAATAACTTGACGTGTAGTTAATC
>JAODKC010000117.1:21261251-21273977 GCA_026777985.1 Mormyrops attenuatus | reverse complement strand
CTCTGTTTTTCTTACTTCCCCTGTCTTCCTGACCGGTCTACCCCCTGTAATGTGACGTTCATATGTGTGGTCGGGTTAATGGCCGTAATTTCGCTGGTACTTGTGACTAGTGACAAGGTGTATTGCAACAGCAATAAAGGGTTTCATCATCATCATCATCATCATCATCATCAAAAGCAAGTAAATCTAAAACTCACTGTCTGGTAGCTATTAGTAAAAGCAGATGAACAGCAGCTCTACACTAGACTGAGACAAAACATCTGAATAATATTCCTGATGCACCATGTTCTTTGGCTTTTGCAGGCCCAACATTACGTCTGTACATTATGGCCTGATAACAAACCACAGAACGGCCTGGTTAGACGTAGCGGTTTTCTTTAGGTAACACATTACATAAGATGTGTGTTCTGTTAATAAGCGCAATTCTATAAAATTCTGCTCATGATTCATTTCTGCACACACCAGTCAGGATTTTGGTAAATGTCTGGTAATCTTCATTCTAAAGATACTTGCAATCCAGTGGCATTACACACTTGGAGTGGTTCTTATGGTATTTCAATTGCTGCCACTGGCAACCAACTTCCTGAGCTTTTATCTGGAACTGCAAGAAACAGACAGTTGAATGAAACCTGTTGATTTCCACAGCAAACTTCTGAACCACCACTCGATGGTTAAATTACAGCAATCTACTAGGGCTGCTAATGCACCCTCAACTTTATTAATCTCCAAGGGAAAATTATCTATAGTATTCAGAAGATTCAATGCTCAACCCAGGAAGACCGTGAGTTTGTCAGGTTTACAGTTTGAGCTGAGTTTGAAAAACAACGCCTCAGCCAAACCCAGCTAACCCCATTTGTGGTGTCTCGCTGTGACATTAGTCACAAAGGAATTCAGGGAGGTCTCAGTGCTGCATTCTGATGCACCTCAATTTTACTAATGCTACAGCAATCACAACACAATGAAACACCCGCTGGGGGAGAGTCCATTGGTACACATGTACATGCAAACGCATGACATACGGGGCTGCTCACGAAGTCCAAAGGGTCACCATCTGCTGGGAACATTGGCCATCAGCAGAACCAGGAAGCCAGGAGGCCCATGAGGGTCGGCAGGGCTGATAGATCGTCCTCCAGCTGAATGACCTAGAAGCCAAGGAATAGGTATTGAACTGTGTTGAACAGTGCTGATCTTTACCGAGGTGATAGAACACCGAGCCCACGGCTCCCCGCACCAGGATGCCTCTGGGTACAACGTACATAGGAACAAGGAAGCTGCCTGACTGCCAAAACAAACTTCTGAGAGGAACTACCTTTTAAACATTGACATTCGTGTGAAATCCACCAGAATGGTTACAATAGCTTTCTCCAAAAAGTCTTTGTGCTGATTTTGTAACCACATTTCCCAGGAACACAGATTCTGAAACTGCAAGCACACCTGAGACTCGGCTACATACGTAGTCATTTTGTAGCCGATATTTGCCATACCGGTCTGCTCACGGGAACCGCAGCTAGCGTTTGTGCGGCAAGAAAATGGGATTTCCCACTAGTTTGAAAGCAGCTCCATGAGTTTAGTCACCTGCTTTTTCCTAAAATAACTTCTTCAAGTTGAAAAACAATCCATCTTTGCTGGTCTGTCCCAGCATGCTCCAGGACAGGGCCTTACAGGAAGTCTTCTGTTCTGCCACATGCTTCTTCCTCGCCCTCACCGGGCACTTTGATGTCCCCCTGGGCCTCCATCTCTAAGACACTGCCATCTGCACAGGCAGACGACGTCAGAGTAGCCCTGGTCCGCATGGGCAGCCCAGTCCAATTCAAATACGAGAGCAAAAGAAGAGCCTGGGATTTTAAACAAAAAAATGAGTACATAGAAGGATTCCCAGCATGACAAGCCACTGCAGATAAAAGCAGGGCGCAGTAAAGCCGCTGCGATGTTGTTACGAGATGAGGCTGTGAGATAGCAACGTGTGTGGTTTCAGAGCCGCCTGCCGTGCTGCCAAGCTGCACATGAAACCGGCTCAGCGGCGGCTCTCAGGCTAATCAGCTGCTAGTTCTCTGATGGCCAGGCCGCCCGGGGACACTGCTGCACCACTGAGTACAGCGCAATAATCAAGGTGCTGGATCTCCACAGGGCCAAATGAGCTGGCAAATCTTTTTCTTTCTTTCTTTCTTTTTTTTTTTTTTTTTTTTGCATTTCTCACGTTCTTTTGTACTCTGAACCCCAGTGCCTCAACCGCACCTGCCACCCACGGACGCATTCGAGAACTAAACCCTCCTCCTCTGTCTGCCATCCCTCGCTTCCTGGCTGAATGATGGAAAGCCAGCCTCCTCCTCTTCTTCCCCAAAAGCAACATTCTCTATGAACGGTCTCCTCCGTACTCATTCTCTGCAGCCGGATCACAAAAGGGACGCGATCTTCATATTTATCTCTGATGCGCCTAGGAACAGACCTCAATCACTATTCACAAGCCACATAAAACAAAGGTTTTCTTTCAGTTCGCTATTATTTTTTGCTACTAATGCTCAACTCATGAGACTCATAAGTGCAATGGGACAGAAATGTAGCACGTCAGTCAGCAAGCTCTGTGCAAACATGAGAGACTGAGGCATGTCCCCTTTAGAGCAACGGGGCATCTCTATGACTAGTTTACTGGATAAAACATATGAAGAAACAATGGATCCCAGCAACACAAGAACAGCCGGTTCTTAATAGTTCTCTTTAGTATGTACATGCTGAATGCAGCACAGGAAATATTGTCAAAGCCACGAGACCACAGCTCACCTTGCTGTACACACCACAAAAATCCAGGAACCTGCTTTCTATCCTGGGGAGATCACTTTTGATTGTACCAAAGTCTGGCTGCTGTGTAAAATAACATCCTGTGCTGTATTACTGAGAAAACCAGGCTGTCTATTTGCTTCTGCACTTGACCTGTTAAACCTGACAGAAGACAAATCCTTCACTTTAAAAACATTGCAGAAAGTTTTTCACTACAGTTATAGGATTCATGAGAAAAAGGGAAAATAATTCATTTGGATGCTAAACAATGACCTTCGATCTTCTATAGGCCTACAGATAGTGGGAAACTTAAAAAAAAAAAACCTTTGAGGCTAACTGCAGGGTGCCACAGACCTTGTAGAGGGCAGGATGTTGCTTGTTTTGTTGCTGCACCATCTTCCCCATCTAGGAAAGAGACCCACAATGTCCTCTGTGACAGCAGGAAGCATGAAGATAAGGCAGCGCGCAGTAACCACCGGCCCTCTGAGATCAATGGCCTCCCCTCGCCCATGGCCCTCCACCTTCAACCACTGATAAACATCATTTAGCCTCCATCAAGCACAGCCTCCATCTCCGGTCTCTCCTCAGCCATGATCCTGCATCTCAAGTGCTTTGCCTATGGTATCTCCTCAGCTATGACCCCCCATTTCCTGTATCTCCTCGGCCATGACCCTCCATCTCCAGTCTCCCTTCAGCCATGACCCTCCATCTCCGGCCTCTCCTCGGCCATGACCCAACATCTCCGGTCTCTCCTCAGCCATGACCCTCCATCTCCGGTCTCTCCTCGGCCATGACCCTACATCTCAGGTCTCTCCTCAGCCATGACCCTCCATCTCCGGTCTCTCCTCGCCATGACCCTCCATCTCCGGTCTCTCCTCGGCCATGATCCTCAAACTCCTTCTGTGAACTCTAAGATCCCCCAGGATCTCCTGAAAAACTTCTTATCACTGCACAGTCATGAGTGTCCTGATGGCTGCACGGTGTGGTATTCAAGCTGCACTGAGCAAGAAAGGAAGGGTCTTCAGTGGGTATTGGAGACTGCCCCGCGGATCATCAGCTCCCACCGTCCTCACCTGAACTAACCTCACTCTTTGAGATGTGATGCAGCGATGCTTGCTGCACTGACATGGTGTTTTCTAATCACTTATATAGACTTTTTAATATATGATGCATTTCTGCAAGGTGATGTCACTGATACGGATTTTATAATCACTGATATGCACTTTATTACTGATATAGACTTTTAAGATGTGACGCATTGGTATGTTGTGATGTCACAGGACCTCTTTAATCACTGAGATGCACTTGAGATGAGTTGCAATTTGCATTTTATTAGTTCTGATTTTTTTTTTTTTTTACCTCATATTGCCTTTTTTAAAAAATTATGTTATTTAAAACTGCTACGTTCAACCATTTGCTTCAAAGCGAATTTCATTGTATATTAATATGCAATGACAATAAAAAGATCTAATCTAAAAAAAAATTGTATGCATCCATTTCAAAACAACAGTATTAGTAGTCAGACACTAAAATGTCACTTTACACAGAGGGTTTCTGACTATGAACCATTCAGCTCTGACAGACAGCCTGAGCCGAACAGGATCAGCCAACCTAAACTCTGCACGCTAACCAAAGACCTACTCTTCCACATCAAACATTCAAGGCCAAAAGGCGTGTTTACGTTAAACAAGTGTAACCACAACCTACAAGACACATCAAAAACTGAGAAAACAACAGACCAAAGTTATTTACAAAAAAGAGGCTGATTCAGAGCAGAAGTGTTAGCTCTGAGTGCCAAGGCTGTGTTTTGTTTTGTTTTCTTTGGGTTTTTTTTGCTGGCTGTCCTTCTATGCTTCTGTTCTGCTATGTTTGACCTTCATACCAACAGATATGCTGACAAGCTTAATCAAAACAGCTGGCAGAGTCACAGGGGGGACTTTCTTTCTTGAAACTTCATGTATTTATGATTCAGTTCTTTTCTTAAAACATGCTTCTGTCCAGTAGTTGAACCAGTGGTGTCAGAACTCCTTCACTAAACTCTCACAGCCCGCGAACATTATGAATCCTGTGAGTGTGGTACTGTACACTCCACAGCAGCAGCTCTTCACTACAAAGTGGCCAGATCAAAGCCACACTTCAACCCGTCTGCACCACACACAAATCATATTTTACATCTAGGTCATTAAATTTTAATTCAACAAATGGCCTTTGCACCATTTTTGATTCTGATGAAATTTGACATGTGAATTTCCCATACTTTCCAGAGCTCAGAAATGTTAGCCTTTTTGAGGCTCCAATGTAGCATTTAAAACATAAAATTTTTGTGTGCCTATCTCAAGAAGAGGACCAAGTAAGAGGTCACTGTTTTATAAGCACAAGCAGTAGACATACTTATGTATTTCATTATAGAAAACTTACTTGTTACTTCAAGCCTTTTTTATAACAATAAGTAGAACAGCATTCAGTTGGTGAGATAAAATTTGAGCTTGAAAAAAGAAGCGTATATTTACACATTAGAATTTTTTCATACCCTGAAAAAGCACTATTTTCAAGCTATAACTGAGCCATATAGTTGTATTGGTAAACAAACAGCAAAAAAAAAGTTACACCTGATATGAAAACATTCTGAATTATATTTTTCTACCTGTGGTGTAGAAACTCAAAGGGACATTTTTTTAATAATAAACATTTCTGAGGTCTCGGACGTGTAAGATCAACAATTGTGATGTAGAAACTTATTTGGAAATTATGTTGAATTAAAATGGACTGAGCCACCTTCAGAGGGAGGCTCCTGGTGAAGGACAGTGGATGGCACAGTGGTTAAGGAACCGTGGCAAGAGCCCTACGCAAATGCAGCTGCTCCTACAATGTACAGCTCTGTGAACAAGCTTCCAAGGCTACTGTGGACAAAAGTCTCCAATTGAAAGGTTATTTCTGGTGTGAGAGGACCACCCAGCCGAAAAATACAGCTCGACCAAGTTTAAGCAGCTTAAGCTGATTGACCAATTTATGATAGTTGACCAGCTTAAGGTATGTTTTTGCCTGATGGTTGATGGTTTAGCTGGTCTTAGCAGCTTATGATGACCATTCTTACCTGGTTTAACTGGTCATACCAGCATGACCAACTGGTGACCCATCCAGCTAAACCATCCAAGAACAGCAGGAACTGGGACATGACCATCTAAGGCCATCTTAAACCAGTTAAACCAGCTGGTGTTTTTCAGCAGGGTACTTATCAGACCAGTTTAAGGTATTTTAAAATAAGGAAAAAGCAATATCAAAAACGCAAGCACAAAACTTCGTGTGCAAACACTGAAACATCAGAAGAACCAACTGGACTGGAAAACCACAACTAAAATGCAAACGATGTGGAGGGAGCCCTACTATTCATTTCAAACCTCCCCAGGTGTGGAGGAGTTTGACATGCCCTGAGGAGATACAATCAGGGGAATAACTGCAGAAGAAACAAAGACGATAGCATAGAATGTCTCAGCTTAGGACATCTGCTATGTTAGACAAGCACAAGCGAAGCTTCATGTTGGCCTCATTCACTCAAACCAAACTGTCAGAGACACAGGAAGTGGCTTGTGGCCCATTTGTTTTCGTCTCCGTGTGCACGTTCGCATGTGGAGAAGACAACTGGCATTGCGATTGCTGCCCTTAGCATGTCTGCTTCTCAGTGTGGCTCAGCCTGAACACACCAAGCATGCCGAACTGCATGGGGTGGGGGGTGCCAACGAGGCGTCTGGACCCAGAATGCCCTGCATGAGCACGCCCAAGATTTGGAGCAGAAAATTTTATCATAAATGTGCTATTCCAATTGATAGGCCCCCTCAGTACATTTTGCTGACCGGGGAGGGCCCTCAGTTGATTTTTCCGACCAGGGGGAACCCCCTTGGCACATTGCACTAATGCTAGACTTTGCCTGTAGATTTCACAGATAGAAACACTAAAATAGAAAATGTTCCAGAGGTTCAGACCAGGAAAACATTTTGATTTTTTTATTGTGAGCCTCCTCCAGACCACGGTCAAGGAAAACATACCCCCGCCCCCCAGGGCTGGTCAGCGACATTGTACAAACTCAGGACATCTCCCCAGGAATGGACTTCCTCTCCTTAGAGGCACCTCATTGTCTGTGTGACATCAGCATAGCTGAACTATTGGCATGGGATTACAAGCAAAACCATAGAGTAGTTCAAAAGGAGTCCATTAGATAATTGGACTGTCCTCGCTAGGTGCACAGGTAAAATAAGAAGATGAGCATCACATGTAATGAAAGGTATTCCCTTTTAAATTTGTAATGAATTTATATATTTTAATTAACCTTTGGGCTGAAGCAGCTTGAAATTAAACTAAACTAAATTGTTTCCTAATTATTATATGAAAAGCCCTTGGAATAATTTGTTTTTTGATAAAAAGTAATAGGTACAAATGCTTATTGGAGTTAGTTTACTGTGTTCAGTTTGAGATCTCCATGGTAAAATTCAGTTAAACTCAAAACATCTTACTACAGCCCAGCTTACATTAGTCAGTTCATTAAAAGGCTCAAGTTTTCCTCTGAAGGACCAAGTTAGACATGTTCATTTGAAACAGGTTCATCTGCATTCAATGAAGGGAAGTGAGTAAAAATGAATCCCTCAATAAAACCGTAGCTCAAACTTGTCTCAGGTTTTCAGCATTTCCTACGGAATGTTTATAACTTTTAGGTTGTGGATATATTTATTACTTTATGACTCAATGTCCCAGTCATATCTAAAAAACTGAGTTTCAGTTTAGGTTATAAACACTACCGCTAACATGTCTGTATAACTTCACGGGATGATGACAGGACAATGGAGCGACAATGTATTAATATTAGAAAAATACCAAATATACCAAGGCAGTTTATGTCATGAAACGAAGGGTCACCACAACCAAAATGTTTTTTTGATAGTACATCCAGTGGAGCATGTGATGGTGTGCCTGGTAAACTGATGCACCTTCAAAGGGGTAAAAAGAACAGGTGGAGGCATATGGATGTGAAAGCCTTTGTCTTTTCATTTCCTACAAGTTCCTGTTCCAGTGAATGGTGAGGCAACGTTAGCCAGGAGGTCGGAGACGACAGCAGTCATGATTAGCTGAGGATGGCACCCGCCTACTTCCTCTTCAGCAGCGACAAGTGGTACGGGAACAGAGGGGAGCAACTGAGCCTCTTCCACCCACACAGAGATACAGGAGAACATCTGAAACATGCAGACATTGTGTGTGCGTGAGCATGTGTGCGTAAGCATGTGTGTGTGCCTATGCTTATACATGACATAATCTTCCGGTGAAAAGATATACCAGGGTGACCTAAAGACCTCTATTTACACCTTTATAACCTCCAGAAGCTAGGTGGGCCAGTACATTTTTATCGCAAACTTTTCATCATAAATCTTGGCACGTTTTTCCGAATCATCTGAGAAACGATCCTGATACTCGGCCAGCAGTGTGCACACTGGGAAAACCGAAGTCACCCCAGCCCTACCAGTCCCCATCCCTATCCTCAGATTCTTTTTTCTAAACCAATGTGATTGATGAAGAGAAGAACGACTTCCTGTTATCGGCAGAACCACAAACCAAAGCCACTGCTCTCCGCCCTCTCACTTCCTCTGCCCTCCCCCACCAATCTTCTCTCATGCTTATATGGGAAGACAAGCTCTCTGAGTGGTAGGATCACCTTCGCCGAACTGCACCTCTGCTGCGTCCTGTGCTCTAGGTAGGGAGCATGGCTCAGTCGTGCTGGGCAGCGTTCTTCATCTTCCCGCTGCTGGTTCAAGCCCAGAGTGGCAGCGACGATGAAGGTAAGACCATCTCCATGCTCCTTCTCCATACTCCATCTCCATGCTCCTTCAGTGCACTTCGCTCCTGCTCCGCTCTCACCTCTAGCCACTGCTCCCCCTTCTTGTTAAAGGGCTACATGCTGCTGCCTGATTTGCTGTCTCTTCACTCAAATTAGTGATTCAAAGCGAAAGCTGGTTAAAGTCTGTAATATGCTCATATGATCACGTCTCATTAGGTGCAATTTCTGTTCCTTTCTTAATGTTAGTGCTTCACCCCAGTAACAGTATGACATACTCTTCATTCCTGTCTTCACATACCCTGAAAAACAACAGATCAATACATTGAGAAATGTACCTGAACCGTATTCCTTTGGACAGTGTTTACCAACCTGGGGTTTCCCCAAACCTTCTTAACGCTACATTGTTCGTAAGTTCTATCTTTTAACATGGAACTTACGAACGACGTAGCATTAAGAAGGTTTCGGGAAACCGAGTCCTGGTCATCATGGTCCCCCGGACAGTCCATGTTTTGCTCCTTCCCAGCTCCCTACCATGGGCAAAAATGTGGACTGTCTGTGGATCCCTGAGGACTGGGTTGGGAAATGTTTCTTTAGGATGATTATTGTGGCATTTGAACGTTTCCTAGAACGGGGGCATCATTCTGCCCAGGGTGTGTGTAGCTATATCCTGGGTGTGTCTCACATGTGTTGGGGTGCTTTCAGTCACCCTGTTGACCCCAGATACACCCACAATTCCTCCCTGAGGGAAGGCGCGCTGAATGTGTACATACATCAGGGAAATGATGCCTTCGTTTCACCCTGGGGTATTAACGCACCCCAGGGCACCGCCCTCCTGACATAAAGTCACACTTCCCTAACCCAACGTGTGGCACTGAGTAATGCGGGAACAGAAATCAGACACTCAGGGGCGCCTTCACGAAGCTGCAAAAGTAGAGCACCAGCAGTCACAAGCTTTCCAGTCTCCCCGTGCTTTGTACATCACAGCTGTAGGATGATTTATTTATTTTTTTTATTCCCTGTCCTTTACACCACCCTATCTCAATGTTTAATACTTAATGTCAATACTCCCTAACGAATAATGCAAAATCTAAAATGTGGAATTTCACATTAATGAAGGGGCCTGTTCAAAACCATGTTGGTGACTTGTATTTCTGAACCCATCACTGAAGCAGGACTGGTCTGTTGTGCATCCACAGAACCTTATGTTCAATGCTGGTCTAGTGTGACTATGGAGAACACCCAGTTATTTTGCCAAGTGGATGAAGACCTGCTTACAGAACTCAAAAATGCAACTCTGTGGTAAGAAGAAATACCATAAAACTGTTAAGCACTGGATTTGTGCCATACAAGTTTAAGGAAAAGTGAATTACCATGCTGCTGTGCTATATTCAGTAAAATATACAGATAACAGCAAGTGCCACACTGTAAAAGCAACGGATAAGTATTATTCTGGTTCAAAATGACAAAGCAATGGAGAACAAGGATTTACTGATGAAGTGTAGAGTGTAGAGGGTGAAAATGGAAGTGTTAAGTAATAAACTACTTAAAATGTATTTCTCTATGTAGCCCTGAGTTCCCAAAGGAACCAGTCAAGATCCAGGACTGTAAAACAATTATGCCAAAAGATGACAACTTTACATTCCCTAATCTCTCCCCGCTCTGCAAATACCGTCTCAAAATTCAGTTTCAGGCAAGAGAACCATTCAGTAAAACATATGAACCGAGAAAAATAAGTAAGTAAATCTTTTTAACATGCTTTTTAACGATATACTACATACATTTTTAACGAAACTACATACATCTTAAAGATGTAATTATAAATTTGGCTTCTTGCAGTAAAACCAAATACACCAGTGGTCAATACGACCTTTGTGGCCAAGGAATGGAAAGCAATAGTATCCATCAAAACAGGTTATACGAATGATTTCCTCGAGGCAGTTCTAACGCGGGAAGTCAAGATCAAAGGTCGCAGCACGGTGAGATTCTAAACGTGCTTTTTGGGGATAACTGGGAGATTGTGATTTTTAAATATCTAAAGGCCTGTTTGATTGAAATCTTTTTTTGCACCAGAGTTATGTTGTAGACCAAAGTGAGTTACACATTGAGTCCAGAGATGTCCTCAGAGAGAACACACAGTACTGTGTGAAGGCCAGATGCAAACCAAACAGTGCATATTTTGATGGCTACTGGAGTGATTGGAGCCATTGGAGCAAGTTCCATACCCCAAAGGGTAAGCAGAAATAACCTTCTAAAAACAATGATGGACACTAATGAGCTAACCCATTGATATACTCATCGCAATGACTCCAAACCCTCTTTTTCCCACTTCTCTGTGTAGAACATCAGGCGGATCAGCTGCACATCTATATAGTCATTGGTGCACTGCTCCTCTTGCTAATGATTGCTGCAGTAATGGTTCGACGTTGGTACAAGGAGTAAGTCCTTATGAAAAGTGCTTCTTCTTAGGCATCCTGCCCATGACTCCTTCCCTTAGTCGGCAAGGTTGCCTGATCAGGTGGGATAGTGTTGTCCTAACACCTGATTATATAGGAACATGATGACACATATGACTCATGCTGCATGTAAATCAGCCCTTGTGTTAAAGAGGCACGATTAAATCTACAAATGAGGTAGTCAAAGAAGGAAGGCTCATACGCTCAGTTTGTTTTTGTCAGTCTGGGGTGATGTTATGCGATGTTCTCACAGGAAGTTAAGAAATTTAAGGTATTGGAACTTATCCTGTTGCAGTCCTATTTCTGTCTAAAAGGTATAATTGCTCTGTTCCTTTCTTTATAGTATCAAATTAATCATCTGGCCGATTATTCCAAACCCCAAACACACTCTGGTACAAGGATACAAGCCTAATAAGGTAACAACCACAATCAAATCTTGATACCTTTCCCCAGACATTTTTTCCTAATTGTTTTATAGTTTGCATTTGAAGAAACAATGGTGATGTTTTCACACAATCCACCCCTCAACAAGGTAGCATCTGCCGTAATAATCAATGACAAGGAGAATTCATTCACAGAGCCTCAAGCTGTCCTTCAGAGAACCTTCAACTGCATGTGCTAGTATTGCTTATGATCTCCTCTTGCTCTGGTCACAGGGTCCACCTGTTAGCTTCCACCCTGAAAGCTTCAACGACAACTGCATCCAACTGATTGACCGAGTCGAGGAGAGACGTGTGACCCCCGACATCCCAGACATGGTGAGCAGCTATGAGGTCAGAAGACACAGCAGTGGGCAAAGGAGTATGGGACCAATCCTCAGGAACTCTACTGCCAATACAGGGGAGAATCACCCCATGCTTCAGAACAAAGGCAGAGTGGAAGAAGATGGCCTAGGGACTGGCAGGAGGATGTCAGATTCTGGGATCACCAGAAGTTCTGGGACATCTGGCAGGTCTGAGGCGAACAGCAATAACATTGTGCCAGTTCCTCGAAGAGATGAGGCGTATGTCACCATGTCCAGCTTCTACAAGACCCAGTGACAGGAATCCCCCTACTCATCTTCCAGATGTATAAAGTCCTTGGCTATATATTGTAGCTCAGCCCCAACAAATTCAGTCCGATGAATCAATTTCGAGGAAACCAAAATCATGACATCCTGTATGCCACACCTGAATCGCTACAGGGCCTCTAGACATTAAGACAACATGAACCGGGCTGTAATGCAACTTTCTACAGGAGGAATACATTGACTGGTATCCTGGTATCCATTGACTGGTCCTTTTTGCACTGTGTTGCAACTTATGGCATCAGCAACCACAGTTACATGCTGTTGGAGGACTTCAGCTCCACCCTGGACATTCTTGCTCCTATTACCCCCCTAGAGGCTGCTATTATATTGCCATGCTGCACTTCAACGCAAGAATGTTTCTAGCCGAGATTTATTACATTTTTACTTTTAAAAAAATCAGTATCAGTATTATTTAACATGTGCATTATATTATTACATTATGATGGTATTATATTCATGGCAAACTAACCACATGGCCTTTTCTTTCTAGGGCAGGGGTAGGGAACCTGATCCATGGAGAGGGTTTTTGGGATGACCTCTCAATCAGCTAATAACAAGCAGTGCTTCTTGAGTCCTCTCAGCCGACTGGACTCGAGAAGCACTGCTTG
>JAODKC010000117.1:21224234-21243310 GCA_026777985.1 Mormyrops attenuatus | reverse complement strand
CCCCCCCCCCCCCCCCCCCCCCCCCCCCCCCCCCCCCCCCCCCCCCCCCCCCCCCCCCCCCCCCCCCCCCCAAAGCCTGGGTTAAAAGACCAGAAAGTGCAACATTTCAAAAAAACAATGACTTTAAGAGCATTCTCTACCATAATATTCCACTATACTAACAGGTTTGCTGTTGGTTTAATAATGCCTATACAAAGGAATCTGTACACTTATGTCACATGAGCATTTTCTGCCTTAACTGTACAGACCACAGCCTAGTCCTGCACCCTAACTCAGGAAACAACTTCCTCCTTAAGGCCCTTAATCCCTGTGATGCACTGAAGCCCAAGAGAATCAGGCGGGCAACATGAGAACCGTGTTCACTGGCCATCTATACTTGGAGTGGTCCTCAAGGCCGTTACAGTAAAACGCGACACACCACTTCCAACCTGTAGGACCACCGGCAGAACAATCGGTGGCTTTAAGGAGAAGCTCATGTTCACCGAGACACATGGAATCAGCTTGCAGACCAGACTAGCCCTACAGACCCAGTGTGTCTGCTCTAGCATTTACCTTCATCAACTTGTTCCAGGATCAGTATTCATATCCATGCCTCTCCTGTGGCTCTTACTGGCTCAATTTACTAAGATACTGCATTTGTCCAGAAAAATCCTTCAGTTTACCAAAACAGTCACTCCCTGCTGCGGCGTGGGTTGAAGATGACTTAATGAAATTACAGTGCGAGTGTTGAGAAGTCCCAGAGGAAGATCAGGCATACCACAAAACTATTCAGATACTCAGGATAAGGCAGAATCCTGAAGAACTTCCATTACTTGACAGCTGTGAGTAATTATGGGTAATAAGGCTCATTATTCAGACATGGATCATTCAGAATTCTTCAAAAAAAAAACAGTGGACTGACCATCAGGGCATGTTACACTGCTACAGTCAGTTTAATTAATAACCCCATTTAGGAGAAATACAAATATCAGATAGAAAGAGAGCATGGGGCTGACCCAAGGCCGGACTCACCCATATCCATGTCCAAGTACTACCTTGACTGCCTGGTACCATGGCGACCCTGCCTTGTTCAGTCACCGTTTTCTTCATATACACCTCCACTGCTGATGAGGGAGAACTCCTAACATGCAAAGCGGCAGCCACACCAAGACGGATCAGACAGGCAGGGGCAGATGTGAAGCACGCCAAGACGGCGCAGAACCGGGTGACAACACTGGTTGTTTGACTGACTGATCAGAAAAATGCCCACACTGACTGATGTCCATGCTAGGGACACGCTTACATTCAGGACCAGAGGAAGCAGACCTGAGGCAGCAGGCATCCTTCATCAACAAGCTCAGCACGAAAACCACCTCACCGAGAAACACAGTGAGGGCCTACAGGAACATGTGCAACTTCACCAGGAGAACCAGGAGGACACACGATTGGGGAATTTAAACCTGGGCACACGCCGCTCCCGAGGGCCAGCTTTCAGCAGCAGCCAAACCGGACAGTAGAGTAACATTTCTCAAGGCGTCCACAGAATAATCCTCCCATTTATACTAACAAGCTTCACCAATGTGGTTCCCTAGCCGAGGTCACAGTTACCATGCTTTGATGGCTGCGGAGGAGCCCAGGGTTTATGTTGAGAGAATGTGTTCGAGAGAGCAGAAGTGAAGGGGTGATAGAATGGCTGAACGGAGAGAGGTCCAGACACAGCATGCCACCTGTGGACTGGGGAGGTATGCTCGCTGGAGGTCAGGGGTCAAACTTCAGGGCCTCCTGCCCTCTGGCTTCGGCTTTCCCCTCGGTCCGTCCCCCCCAGCCCACGACTCCATCCTCACACGTCGTCAAAGATGCGGCTTCGTGACGATGACATGGAGAGATAGCGCCCCCCGGAGTGCCTGTGGAGAAGGACAGACAGATTATGGCAAATACATCCGGAAAGAGACGCAAGGCAAGGAGGACAACAAGGTGCAGACCGCACCTCCCGGACTCCAACTCCAGCGGGTCATCGGACAGCATGTCGGCATTAAAATCCAATGGCTCGGCATCCTGCAGAAGCTCAATGCGGTCCCTCTCAGGCCGGCCGCTGGGCCGCGTGTACTTCGCCTCTGTTAAAGAAACAGGAAATCTGTGAGGTACGGACGGCCTCTCATGGGAGCTCACGTTGGATCGCCGCCGGAGCCTCACGCCTGCTGCCGCCACCGCTGCTGCTGGTGGCATTGGAAACATCGCTGTAGCTGGTCTCCTTCAGCTCGGCGTGGCTGCTCCTGTTCCTGGCCGTGTAGTCATCCCGCTGACCTCCATAGCGCTCCTTCCATTCCTAAAAGGCAGGCCAACATCCGAAAGTCGCAATCTCGAAACTGGTTCACCGGGCCACCTGCCTTAGAACGGTGATCCCTACATACCAAGTGTGTGGACCCACAACACTGTGAAAATTGGAAAAAATATGCAAGTGAGAGAGACAGCAGATATGAAAGGATGTTGCAAAGAGAAGGGCAGGTAGAGCAGGGACTCATAAAATGGCGATCACATGCACATGCACTTACTCTACGTCTGTTCTCTCCATCTTCCACTCTTTGGCGTTTCCTCTTTTCTGGGTAACAGACAAACCAAAACAAAACAATCAATTTCAAATTAATTTTAAAAAATATGAAGGGTGTCAAAACAATGAAGCGGACAGGTCAGTCACCGCGTCGAATGAGTTCTTTGCCCTCGTCGATGAGGTCAGAGGTCATGTCGCTTTCGCCCATAAACTGCTGGAAGCCCAGAAGGTTGAGACACCGGGTTCCAAGGCTGAAGAATGAGGGGTTGTGGGGCAGAGGCCAGACTTACATTAGTGTACACATGACAGGAACAGCATGGAGGGAACATTACTCCTCGCTTAGACACCAGCATGGACTGCGGACTGACCTGAAATAAGTGGCGATGCAGAGGATAACAATGAGCATGGGGTAGTAGATGTAGAAGCCATTGGCGATGAAAGACAGAACTCGCATAGATCCCATGATCTGGGGAGGAGGGGGGAGATGATCTGAGATACCATCGGCACAATCCCCAGGTACATACAGCACAAATACCAGGTCTGATGTACCTAATATGTAGGGTGGGGAGATCGTCAATGGAGATCCACCACTACCCATCCACACACGGCAGCACCACCCAAACACAGGAACAGGAGACCAAACTCTGACTTATGGTTCAGCCAGTCTCGCTGTAACCCCCTTCCCTGCGTTGACATTTCTCTCACAGTGTCCATGGACTCACAGATGTGTATGCAGTCTGCTCCTTCTGCTGGTGGGAGATGGCAGAGTCCATGTGGATCAAACCCAGGAAGTTGAGGCAAAGGGGAGGAGTCAGACGACAGAACAGCCTGTGGAGAGATGATGGCTTACAGAACAACCTGAGAATGAAAGGCCACCGTTTTCTGGACACACAGGAGCTTGTATTGCCCAAGGCGTCGCCAAGCAAACGCACCAAGCCCGACCTGACAGAAGGCATCTGTTAGCCCCTTCAGGAATTTTTTTAAGAAGGCAAAAAGAGGTTATAGGTAGCGGTCCCCTTCCCCGATCATCAACATACATGCCGCTGAACTGAAGACTGTAGGCATCAGTCTGGTGATGTGAAGCCAGGTAGTAGTAGTTGAAGACACGGATGCGGAAGACGGTGGAATACACGCAGGTGCACAAGAAGAAGATGGTGATGAAGCACGCCATCTAGTGGACGAGAGCACACCGTGTGCTAAAGGAAATCCCGGCACTTCTCTCACGGAGTGGTGCTTAGTGAGGTCTCCCGCCACCCAGCCCAGCCGCCAAGCCGGCTCCACCCCTGGACGGGATCCGTCCAGCCCCTCACCTCTATGTACAGGTAGTTGTAGTCCCTCTCGGCCAGCTGGATGAAGACCGCAAAGAGGGAGAGCACGGGCTGGGTGCTGAAGAAGGTGCACTCTGACCAGACCACGGCCACCGAGAAGAGGGATAGCACCACGGCCAGCAGGCGGTAGAACCAGTGTTTCAGGAGACACTCCCAGTACCACTCTGGGGGGAACGGCAAACGAAGGCCGTCAGCCTGCTCTCTGCAATCTGATCTCATTTATCAGCCATGGTTAATCTAAGGTAAGGTATACTGGTGACAGGTGCTGCTCCACAGGGCCACACCCACCCAGGGCCCGTCAGCTACCATTCCTCATGTCAATGCAGCTCCATCAGTCCATTTTGTAACCATTTAAGGTTCTGCTGGTTGTTGTTACCCACCATACATGTAGGTGTAATAAATAGGGGACAGAGCAGGTCTGCTGTAGGGATCGATGCTGGTTTCCCAGACAACTATCCATTGGCCAGTAGATATACATAAATAAAATATCTTCCATCTGATATGCAAACCTCATTCACAATGAACAAAACATTGCTGAAACAGATAACCACCATAAAGACAATGGGAAATCAGTGTAAATATGCCCCCCCCGGAACCTGACTCACCGACAGTGGGGGTGTACAGGTACCGGCTGACCCAGCCCGGTGGTTCTGTTGGGGCAAAGCTGTGAATGAACTGCCGTGTTGAGCTGGTCTCATTCTTGGCCACGTCCTCTAGGTGGAGTGCTTGCTCTAAAAGGATCTGCCACTGGACCCGGGTTCGATTGTGCCGTTGGACTGCGTAAATCACCTGCAGACGTCACATGACCATGATGACACAACAGGGCTCTATGATCCCCAGCTGCTGGCCGGACTGGAAGAGTGACCCGACGGAACTGCGCTGAACCACTCACCTGCTTGTGCAGCTTCACCAGACTCTTCTCAGAGGGGTAAGTATTCTGCTTGTCATCAAAGTCCTCATAGTCATCCATGTTCCTGCCCATCTTCTCCTGGTACTCCACAGGACACTAGAAGAGAGGGATGAGGGTTAGGGTTACTCTACATAGACAGAGAGAGAGAGACAAGGAGAGAAAAACAGAGAGACAGAGAGAGAGGGAGACAGAGACAGAGAGAGAGAGAGAAAGACAGACAGAGACAAAGACAGAGAGAGAGAGGGAGAGAGAGACAGAGAGAGAGGTGGGGGGGGACATCTTACCTTCCTCAGAATTGTGTCGATGTACTTCCTCAGGGGGTGGTTGTACTTAATAGATTCACTGACCTTCCTCACCTCCTATGTGAAACATGGACATACACGGGTAAAAGTAATGATCTCCTGGAGGTAATTCTTGCCTCCTGGTCACTGCTCCCCACCTCCATGATGTCCTCCAAGCTCTCCTCAGCGTCTGCCTTCTCGCTCATCAGCTTGGCCGCCTTGAAGTAGGTCTTTAGGAGCAGGTGGCCGCGGCGTGAGGCGTTCCAGTAGGAGCGGGGGATCTCCACCAGGCCATAACCCAGCAGCAGCACCAGCAGGAACAGCCCCCACGTGTTGGCAGCCGTGATGCCAATTGTCTGGAGCTCGTACCTGGGAGGAGGGGAAGTCAGCGTGGGAGAAACCGCGGGGAAACAAGGGCAGGGTGGGAAGCAGGGCCTTACCATGATAGGCGCCATTGCGGGTGTACAGCCACATATATGAGCAGTGACCCAAAGATGAGCAGGTATGTGCCGTAGTAGATGGCGTTTTCGATGAGTGCCGTTTTGATCTTCCCAGTGATGGAGAATCCTCCCGAACGGGCATAAGACTGCATGAAGGGCAACAGGAGCCTGGAAGATGGACAGAGGCAGACCATGACACCCTCAAGCATCCCTCAGGAAAGTGGGGGTGCACGGAATGTCACCAAACAGATGTCAAAAGTTGACAAGGTACTGAGCACACACAGGGCGCGCACACGCTTACCAGGTCAGACACTGTGAAGTCCAGTACACCACTCGCCAGAACACAGGCATGATTCCCTCTGGGATGTAACTCCAAGGTTTGTAGCACATCTTGGGGAGGCTGTGAAAGAAGGAAGACCCACACACCTGACGACTCTGAAGCTCCCCTCTGACTTAGTGCCGTCTTTAGCACTCGCCGTTGCTCACAGCTGCTTATGCCACCACTGGCAGGTCCCAAACCATTTAAACTCCTCCCAAATTGCACTCACGCCAAACACAGCTAACTTAGAAGTCTACATTGTTTACAAGTACCCTCAACCTCAAACTCAAGGGTTAAACCCCTACAGACCATCTACAAATGGAGGATTTCAGTCTGACTTTACAACAAGGCCTCTGGTCCACTCAGGGTTAAGTTTAAGGGCATTCTGACCTTCGGGTGGGCGACACGGAGGAGTTGGCGGTTGTCTGGTTGGAAACCGCCACGGTAACTGTCACCATGGCTGCATGTTCAGTATTGTCTTTCTGGCACTGGTTGTAAATAGTCTGGATGGGAGAAAAGATGTGTGAACGCACACAGAGAGAAAACTCAGAAGTGAGGAAACAAGCACACAGATAGGCAGGCAGGCCAACTCACAGCTTGCATATTTGCTATTGACACTTTAGTGCTGGGCACCCAAAACACTTAATTTGAGTTACTACTGATGACAGGAGCCCATGGGAAGGGAGGGTACCCACCGTGCTGACATCCAGTGGGAGGATGAAGACGATGAGGAAGCAGAGGTACCAGGCCAGTAGCGTGCAGAACAGAACCATGCGCTGCTGCTTGCGAAAGTCACCATAGCGGTGCAGGAGGAAGAGAGCGAGGAAGAAGACCACCACGATCTCGATGGCCAGTGCCGCACCGCTCATTTTGCCTCGCTCAGAGCCCTCAGCCGGAAGTAGTTAGTTGAGCTGCGAACACAGGGGGCAAAGTCAGCATGGAGAATAGCAAGCCTTCAGCTACTTAAACTTACCAGCCACAGACTGTGAGCTGGTGGCCTGATTAGCTGGTAGTCTGATTAGCATCCAAAGCAGAAAAATAAAGGTGAAATTAAAATGACGTAACTCATGGTGAATAAGAAGCAGGACATTGATAGTTACATTACTGACTTTTTTTTTTTTTTTAACTACAAATCATGGAGAGTTAAGATCTAAAAGTAGGGCATCTCAAATACACAGCAGCAACCACATGTGCACCAGGAAAGTCTTCCTGCCAGGATGGCCATGCATGGACCACCTAGCTGAACCTGGAGCCACTTGCTGTCCTGAAGGCTGCCTAGTTTCTGTGGCTGGTGCCCAAGTCACATGCACGCCCTACAGAAAGTCAACACTGACCTTGGGATCTCTGAAAAGGACCCCCTTATCCCTAATAGATTGAGGAACGCAGAATTCAAGGCTGCACCAGGGGCACCTCTCAGCCCCAGTGCCAACATGGACGCTTTACCTCTGAATGCCTGTAATCAGCACCACTGCATAAATATAAAACTCCTCATACAGCTTTATCTGTCTATTTTCAAACCCAGTCTATTTCTGAAAATGCAGGAAGGACATTATAAACATTATTAAACATTCAGAAGAGTGATCAGGAAATACCAGACAGAATGAGTCTGCTCAGACTCCAGTAGAAAGTAGATGGTTTACCAGAATAGCTACTGGAAGAACACCATTCATCAGCTGGTAAATGAAAATGTAGCTGGTTTGTCTACCAAAGGAGAAAACCCTCTAAGGACTCTAAGAGCACACTTTTGTTTTCATTTATATATCTGAGCGTGTTCTGCCTTTATGACTGATGTGCATTCTTGATCTGCTTAATCTTTTCAGGAAACAGGCAATTGTGGTACCGGCCCAGTTGTTGCTCATACTGAGAAACGGTGAAAGACAGCACTGAGGCATTTTGAAATATCCACCTAATATATACACGAAACCAGACGCCCCCCCCAAAACCAACCCAGTATAACCACCCAGCGCCTCCTCACCGTGGGTCCTACGCATTTTTAAAGGAGACTGCGCTTCCTGAAGTCTTGTGCAGGCAGGTTTACCGGGATAAGGATGGAGGCGACATTTAAAATTAAAGGCAACCTTCTCTGGTTCACCCCACCCAGACAGAGCACTTACACCGGTCTCCGTCATTAGCCCCAAAGGTGGGAAGTGGACAAGCACCATCGGGGAAGGGCGTTTTAAAAGACGTTACAATCCGCAAAACGGGATCACAAGAGCCGCACCGGCGCACACAGCAGATCAACGACAACACAAATAAGTTTAAGTATTATTATAAATAATAATTACCATCGCTCCAACTCCTTTATACGTCAGCCTAAGATACACAGTTATCGAAACTCTTCAATAGCAGCGGCACTCGTGTCTTACCTACGGTGTGACACAGATAATTCCGACCCTAATAGAGCTCTTTTCTTAAGCTTCCCGAAAAAAAATCCGAGAATCAGGGTATCATTACACTCCGAATCCCCGTGAAATTTGTATAACATAGTGAGGTCGCGTCATATCCGTTTCACTTCCTGTTACGCGTACGAAAGATGACTTCCGGTGAGCATTTCGGGAAATGTAGGCACGGCGTGGGTATTTAGCTTATCTGCTGAATTAGAATTTAGCACAACAATGAAATGCGTCCTCTGCATTTAACCCATATGTGACATCGTGACATAGCAGGGGGCCCGGGGAGCAGTACCTTGCTCAGGGAATCTGGTGCCTAGTGGTGCTTTGCTGGTCGGGGATTCGAACCTGCAGTCTTTCAATTACAAGTGCGCTACCCTAACCATCAAGCCACCAAATGAAAATAATAATATTAAAACGTGACATTATGCATGGTCGAAGAGCTCCCATAAAATACATTTGAAAACAACCTGCCTTGTACGTGCAGAATAGGAGCAGAGGTGGCGTATGCGTGATACAACATACCGTTAATGTTTAATGCTTAGGTTATTAATTATTAGAAATGAAAGAACAAAATGGGAAAGTTCTGTCAGCCCGTGACTAATGTCTGACGTATTCCTTATACAGAAACATGGACATTGTTGTGAATCGTCTGTTAAATGACTCCATACCCGGCAGGACCTGTGTAGGAAATCCGCTTCCGGCTTTCGCTTACTGCGCGTACAGGAACACGCGGAAGTGAGCGGGGCGGGCTCAAGCGCAGTTCGCATTATTAACCCGGGCCGGCCAACTAGCGGGAGGTTTAAACGACCACACTTGGGCCAAGCTTAAATAACTAACTATTACAATACGTCGCGCCTTGTAAAATCACATGGAGATGTCACGGGAACGGTAAGGACTGCGGTTAACTAGTTACTGATACAGATGTAGTGTGTGGCTGGCTTATGGACCGGTTACTAATAACAACCGCAGCTCTTATTAAACACAAAAGCTGATGATGTTAAATCGCATTTAACTCGAATCGCTTGAAGGAGGTGGCAGTGATGGCAATGTATATGAAATAACGATGGACATTGTGCCATATTTCTTCGTATAGCGGATAGTACCGCACGCATGTGGTGCGAATGCTTTTATGTGATCGTGGCCATTTCCACGGCACGACTGCCTTGTATGACCGGGGCCATTTATAAGGCAGTGTAGTACAATCTGAAATGATTTGTGGATCTGCTCACAGCCGCACTAATACCGTGAACCTACCAGCCTTTACTCTGCACTTTGCAATTTTAACACTCTCTTGGCAAAGTGATGTTTGGCGCGTCCGCGCAGCTGCATATGGCGGCCAGCCGGATTGGGGGTTGGTCATTTCTATGGCGCGTTCTATGGCCGACATTTAATCAACTCAGTTTATAACTAAGGCTGTCAACCGAAACTTTTTATGAAACGTTAAATAATATGATGGGCTTTCCCCCATTGTTCATTTAAAAAGTTGTGAAGTTTAATGGGGGGTGAGGAGAATCCAAATTAAAGGCCTACACAGGTCATGCGCAGAAAGGCCTTCAGTGCGCGTGTCCGTGTTGTGTTGGCAGACCCTTGCAGCAGCTCCCTTGTCTGAGTGAGCAGTTGGACGGATCCATGCTTTCTCAAAACAAGCCAATGAAAATGCTGGACAAAGAGAATACCCCCCAGGAACTCATCCAGTGCTGGTCACCCCCCCACAAACTGCCTCGCATCTCAGCGCGTGGGAAGGAGAACGACTTTGTGCTGGGCAGGAGGCCTCGGAGGAGGAAAGAGCCTGCTGGTGGGTTGTGTGTGTGAGCATGCATGTGCCAGGTTATTATTGTCTGTATTTAGCTGTTTATCATACAAAATGGGGATCCAGTGGATCTCAGTGACTTGAGTCACTTGGGCAGATTAACTGAGATGGAGTGTTCAGAGGTGAGCTTCTGCATCCGTCATGCTTGTAGGTTTTAATACCGTCATCATGGTAACTAAGGCTTCTCCTGCCCACTGGGCTCACGTCTCGTCCCTCCCAGGGCTGTCCTGGGACCAGCTTCCTGATGAGCTCCTTTTGGGAATCTTCTATTGTCTGTCCCTGCGTGACGTCCTGGGCGTGGCTCGAGTCTGCCGTCGATGGTGCCGTCTGGTGTAAGCATTGTAGCCGTTTCCTTGCTGGCTGGCAGTCTGGAGATGTTTGCCTGGTGCGTCACTCGGCCAGGCTTTGTTACAATTCTGGCTTTGTGGCGGACAAGTGACACTCGTTCTTGAGACGCTACAAATAAATCACTCGGCGTAGATTCACACCAAAGGAAGCTGTCCTAAGAAGTGACGCCTATGTGTGTGTGTGTGGCTGGGTGCTGACAGGTTTGACGAGTCCCTGTGGAGCAGTGTGGACCTGCTGGGCGTGGTCAGCCTGGACGCAGCGCTGTCCCAGGTTCTGCCAGCAGGCGTCCTGACTCTGCGCTGCCCTCGCTCCTGCATCGGGAACCCCCGTCTCGCTCGGGCACCGTGAGTCTCGTCGGCGATGGTGATACCAGCGCTGTACGTGCAGCTGCTCTTCACCATGCACATCTCCCTCCTCAGGAGCTTGCGTGTGCAACGCATGGACCTATCCAGCTGCATCGTCTCCCCAGCTGTCCTCGGGGACATCATGTCCCGCTGCTACCATTTGCAGGACCTCAGTCTGGAGGGCTTGGAGCTGTCCGACGGCATCCTGCTGTGAGTCCCTCTTGTATTGGTGGTGCTTCTCTGGTCCGTATTGCCGGTCGCCAAGCTCAGCCTCCTTGCTGTCTCTCAAGCAGGTCCCTGGCTCAGAATCGGGACCTGGTCCGACTCAACCTGTCGGGCTGCTCTGGCGTCTCCCTGCAGCCGCTGGGACACATGCTCCAGGCCTGCACCAGGTAGAACCTGCCTGGGTCATCCTTCACCAGGATTACAGCCCGTCGAGACCCTCTGCTAGCTGTGTGTGGTGCAGTGACCGTAATTGGAACCCCCTCCTCTCCCTCGGTCTGTAGGCTGGAGGAGCTGAACGTGTCCTGGTGTGACTTCAGCAGTGAGCACGTGAAGTCCGTCATCAGTAACATTCCCTCGGATGTCACACAGCTGGACATCAGCGGCTACCGGCAGAACTTAACCATGGAAGGTGGGTGTCAACTGGACTTGAGAGGGGGTGGGGGTCATCTCGCTTACCATTCCAGGCTGACCCCGTCCCTCTGATTCTCTTCCCCTGTCAGATGTGAAAGTTGTGGTGGAGCGATGTCCCAGGCTCACACTCCTGGATTTAAGGTGAGTTTAGAATGTTGGGGGTTGGGGAGGGAGGGAGTTTGACTGGTGTGACTTCTGACCCCTGCCAAATGCATCTTCGCAGTGACAGCGTGCTGTTGACACCCGAAAGCTTCCAGTTCCTCCACAGCCTGGCCTCCCTGCGCCATCTCGGACTCAGCCGCTGCTACCAGATCCACCCGGCGGCCTTGGTGTAAGTCGCCGACCTGCCCAAGACCTGCCGCAAGCAGCTGTCTAAAAGCTCGCGCAGGCAAACGTGGCTTTGCTTTGTGTCCTCACAGGGAGCTGGAGAAGCTTCCGGCACTGCGGACGCTGGAGGTGTTTGGCCTGGTGCAGGAGAGCTACCTGCCGGTTCTGAGAAAGGCGCTGCCCCGGCTGCTTATCAACACGCGCTGCTTCTCTGCCGTGGCCCGGCCCACACCGGCTGACTGCAGGGATGGTGCCGTGTGGGGGGTGCGCTGCCGACTCTCCTACAGGTCCTGACAACGCTCCTGAAAAGCTCGTGGGGGGGGTGTGTGTGTGAAAAGATGGAGTTAACTGGTTTAAAAAAGGAAAAAAGGAAGATCAACAGGACTGAAAAAACAATCTTTGCAGAAAAGGGAGTCGTCCTCATAAACCCGATAGCTGCAGCTCTCCATCTTTAACTATCCGTATCCAGAATCCTGCAAGTTTGTCACAGAACGTGTTGTGAAGGCCTTACCAGATCCCTCCTTCCAGGGTTCTTCTGAACTGCTTTCCAGTGAGGAGTGGGCGTGGCTTGTGATCAGGCTCCTGCCACTGAGACCGGTGTCATAGGGCAGCTGATGCCTTGGTCCTGCCGACCCACGATTGGGTTTGGCCCAGTCTCGCTTCTTGTCGTTCCTGCTGCCTGGCTGCTCACGCGGGGCTGCGTTTCCTCAGATGTAGTTTTTAAACTGGATTATGAAATTTTGCATTTACTTGTCTGTGACATTAACATGATGTTCTGTGAATTAAACCATGTAAATAAACTAGGTTTTTAAAAGTGAACCTGCATGTTTTTGGTCTGTTGTTTCCTGAGTAAAAACTGCTGTGTTCATGCGGTTTATTAACCAATCACAAAATATTTGCATACAAGCAGGGACATGATAGTCACATCAGGAAAATGTACTCGGTGTTTCAGCTCCAATTTTCCCAAACAATACAGTGCATTTTATAAGAGCCCCGCACGCACATACACAAAAACCCTAATCAAAATCTTTCCACTGCTCCAGAAACTAGCACCCTTTTCCCCAGGGAGCAGGTAACACTGCCAGGATGGCTGTTGGTGGTTAAAGTGCATTTGAAATGCACGTTACCTAGTAAATACTTTGTTTGAACGTCCACCTGATTTGTGCTGCTAACCTGCTTTATGACATTTTGCAGCAGCAATTTGGCATTGCAAACTTTCAAAAGTTTCATAAATATTATAAAAATGACAGGAAAGGAACGGTAGCCCCCCCCCCCCCCCAAAGTGAGTATTTCATCACCTACCCTCCACCCTGATGTATTTTGCAATGTCTGGTACAGAATTTCGCCCCCAAAATAGAAATGGCTTCACAGCCACAGCAGATCCTCCTCACTCCATAACATGTTCTCCAGAATCATCTACAGTAGACCTCTAATTCACTGTTAGCACAGAAATGGTCACATGCTGTACAAGACCAGACAGGGTCTTTGGGACCCGGAAGACATCCACTCAAGTCCTTATAGGGCATTGAGACGGCACAGTCATCTGTACCTCAACAAGCTGGAGCAAGGAGTGTTCACTATTGGCTGAGGTTCGGCTTGGCCCAGGATGGAGGTAGCACCTCTGAGATCGACCAGGTAGGACCAAGTACAAGACCAAATTCACCTGAGCAGCTGGAAATGACGTCTTGGTCAGGAGTGTCCAACTACCTGTAGGCTGTTGAACTTCAACACAGAGATGGGATACATTTACTTAACCTCCCTTGGCCACGAGACATGGATTCTGACTCTGTTAAAAGGCTAAGTCCCATTCAGCCTGGCAGCCTGAACCCCAGATGATGGTTCTGGTCATGGGGGTCACCTCCAACAAGAGTAACAGACAAAAATCCACCCAAGCGGAGTCAATGAGCTGATCAAAAAAGAAAAAGCTGAGAACTGATTTCCCCCAACTAAATAAAACTAAAACTAAGGCAACACAGACTCTAAGCATCCTTTTCAGGTTGATACCCTGACCCCACCCACCCTCTCTACAGCACACAGGAGCCTTGCAGCAAACAGCGGCTCAGTCTTTCAGCAGGATCGTGCGGAGCTGGTCTTCTTCATTCAGGCTGATGGTCGCTATGGCTCCGTCGTTAAATTCGAAAGACGTTCCACCGTCGACCACCATGCAGGCATCCCAGCATCGCGACCGCACGCACACCCTGCTGAGGACACGGGGGAGAGGGCATGGTTACTCACACATGCATGCGGCACCGGCTGAGCCCAGACTCGGGGATACAACCCACCTACTGGCAAAACCCCTTTGCCGGCTAGTAGAATAGACCCTGTTGACGATGGGCTCTCGGATGCTGAAGAACAGCCGGTTCTCCTCTGGGCCGAACATCAAGGATTCATTGTACTTCTTAGTGACTAACACGAACAATGGTCACAATAAAAAACGTTAATATTTTACAAAAATCAATAATTCAGCCAAGCCCTGATCTTATACCCTAGCTTCCACAAGTACTTAGAAGTCCTGAGATTAAAATACTCACCCGTTTCTACAAACTCCTGTGTTAGTGGGACGTCCAGACCTGCTTGTGTTTGTCCTGTAAACAGCAGAGGATATTAAAGGTGTGACCTTCAGCCATTTCAGCAATGTGGAAACACACCCAGTGAGAATGCACTAACATACCAATGGCCAACACGTCCTTCACCGTCTCCTCAAAGAGCTTGTTTATATTGTAGGACCTGAGTACAGGAAACAGTGATGGGCTGAACATGACCCTGGCACACACTCTGAAGGTCCCGCCCACATCTGAGTGTCAGCCCCCCTCCCTCAAACCCCGATGCTGGAGACATGCCATGTACCAGGCTTTGGATCCAGTGCCGGTGCAGACACTGAGCCCAGAACTCTTCTGCTTCTCCCAGGGTCCGTCATCTATGGAGATCTCATAGTACGAGGCCCTATGAAGCGAGAGGGTGAGATGAGGTTTCAACGGTTTTCCCCTGTGATGGAGAGATCTGGAAGTCAGGGAGGGAAGAAACAGTGTGGGAGGGGCGGGGGAGGGGGTGGATTCATGACAATATGCCCAAAAAAAAACTAACGACCACAAAAACCAAAGTGTAAGGATTCCACAACAATGACTGTACAACATGAGGACCTGTGCTGGTTACACGGCTACCTGGAAGAGAGAGATTCCCCAATAAAGACTTCATTGAGTCCTCGAACAGGGAGAAGGTGAGGGCAGGAGACAGCACCATCCTCTCTACCTGTCCCAAAAAAACAGTCACCTGAAGGCATCATCTACTTCTGAAGGAATATCACTAAGTTTTTGTAAAGCATGCACAGTGGGGCAGAATGAGCAGGGTAGAAATAGACCATACGGTGTTGGGCCTCGGTGGAAATTCTATGGGCCTGGTTGTGCTCAGCAAGGCTCAGCTGTTGCTCATGCAGGTCAACTGGGGTTGGGTTGATCCCCGTCCCTTCCAGGTGCAGACGGAGTCTGTGGCGCCATTGCCACCTGGTTGAAATGGGAGTAAAAATGAACAAATCTTAGTGAAGGAAAAGAACTAATCTTTGCAAGTTCTACTCCATCAGAATACTAGAGGATATTGGAGTTCGAGGTTGCAGGTCCTGAGGTGCAAACACCTACCTGAACTCACCCTTCCTCAGTTTCCTCAGCGCCTCGGGGAAGGCATGCGTGTAACTAACTGGCAGGCAGAGATGACCCTCGGACCTTCAGACCACCGCAGTAGGAAAAAGAGTGAACTTCAAATCAGGGCCGGAATCCCATTAGGTGTTACAAAGAAGGTACAGGAAACTTTCTTACCTCTCCGGGTCCGTGTTGACACCCAGGACAGGTTTGTTCTTATCGAAAACCTTACTGGCCACCAACAGCATGGTACCATCACCTGCCAATAGGGTGGCGTTAGAGCAACCGTCAGACAAGCTCACGCTGCAGCTCGTAGAAGTCCACAGACAATCAGGTGGAGCCCGTAACTGCAAAGCTGACCAGCACCATGGCCCACATCTCTGATAAAAAAATGAGCTCATTCGGGCAATATTTATAACAGAATATAAATTACAAAACAGATTTAAATCTGAAAGCAAGGCGTCACTTTAATAATACTCTATTAACAAAAGCAAGGGCAAGTGGATCACATTTTAATATTCTGATAGAAAATGATACTAAGCATTACTCTATTATCTGGTGAAAAGATAAACTCTGACCTTCATGATAGGTTCACCAATGGCTATGTAAGTCTACTTGCCCATTAAGTGGTCTCATCTGGAATTTCCAACCCATATGAAAAGTTTCCAGTCTTGGAAGCTGACAGACCAGAATTATCAGTCTCCAGACTACAAGCATGAAAAACAATCTGGCTGTTACTGGTGATCGTTAATTAGGCCGTGGCTGTACCTCCAGCCGACACGATGGCGTCTGCCCATCGCACGGCCTCTTCGTCATACTCCCGCCTGCGCAGGACTCGCACCTGTATGCCTTCCCTCCTGGGGAAGAGAAACAGACAGCTGTGAGCACCGCTGTGGGAAACCCTGTACTCCATCAGGCCTCCTGTACTCCATCAGGCCTCCTGTACTCCATCAGGCCTCCTCCACCCAGCTCGTTAATCTTCTACCAAAGCGAGATAAACACACTTTTACATGTTTTCATCCTTATCTGAATACACCATAACCCCTTTCAGCTACCAAAAAATGAAAATAACCATTTCAGAAGTAAATGTAATTCCTTACCTTCGTATGTAATCTGTTCCTTTTTCCACAACCACAAGCATTAAACTTGCTGTTTAGAGTCATGATTGCGTACATTGTGTCTGTTTCAGCTTACTAGTAATTTTCACCTGACATTTAGCTGGAGCTGGAGAGGTGATGACTCTGTTTAATCACCGAATGAAGGTGGTTGCCTGTTCTGGTGGCTTTAATTAGTTACTTGTAGAGTCTCTCAGAATAGCACCGTACTGACCGCCCACAGGAGGGTAACCAAAATGACAGCCCAGCCCAGGACTTACTGCAGGCTGTCCACGATGTGCTGCACATGGTCAGTGTGCACGTTGTGCCTTTCCAACAGCCCACTGTAGCTGGAGCCTTTCATGGCAAGCTACGGTGAAGGAACCAAGGAGGAAGAAATACAAAAGTGTGCATAGTGAATGGAAACCGCGACTGATTATCAGAAGAGCCAGGCAACCGACATCCATGAACACATCTCACAGCATTTAGTCACAGAAAAGAAGTTCTGACTATAAAGAGCCACAATGCGATGAGTTTAGGGGGGGGGGCTGACATGGCAGAAATCAAGATCAGCTTCCTTGTGGCAACCTCCTGAAGAAAGGCTGCCACAAGATCTATATGGATATGGAGGTTTTAAGGTTTAACCACAATAAACCATGGAACTCAACACCTTTTCTGAGTTGCATTTGAAGTAGGCTGTCAGGGGATCACCACTATAGTCTAGGAACAGTTCAACAATTCTCCAACAGGCCCAAAGAAGTAGTATGAGAAACTAATTATATGACTATTGGTGTTTTACATGGCAACCAGCTAATTAAAATAAAACATAATTAATAGACACTCAAATCGTATTTATCATACTTATATTGCTTACCAGTTGCTTTAGATCATCCTCAGAAAGTCCCGCGTATCGGTATCTCTGCAGCTCAAACTCATATCTTGTTGTTTTGGTGACTACGGCCACCTTCTCGGGCTTAAACCTGTGTTCCGAAAGCGCTCTGGCCCCCCAAAGGGAAGCGACGCGCGTGCCGGGGCGCAGGGGCTTCAGCAAGGCGCGGTATGCCATCTCCAGGACAGGCTGCCGGGAGGCGTCCCTCCTCCGGCTCCGCTCCCTACGGGTCACACCTCTGCTGATCGCCGTCGCCCCACCTGGCCATGTCTGGATGTTGTGAGAACAGGTGCAGTTCACGTGTGCAGAAATAAAACTAAAAGCGCATCGCCTCGCCTATCGGACGAAACAGATTGCAGAGAGGGGGCAGCGATGAAAGCTGCAGTCTATTTCTGATTCTGAATGCGATGGATCAAAATGGATTCGCAAAACTATATCTCCTCGGAGGATGTATTAAAACCTCGATTTCTCATTCCAGGCTGTACCGGGGTTTGCCTGTCAGCTGGAAGTCCTTGACCGCTTGAACATGCCTGGGTCCAGTTCAGCTGTCCTTTCCTCTAGTCCGCGGCAGGTCTTAACCGGAGAAGTCCTGAGGAACCGTGTGCCGAAATGAAAACAGAAATACGTCACATCCTTCCCCAAAAAGCGTCATCCGCAAGCCCCTGGTAGCAGCAGCAGTCAGACGCCTAATTACTGCCGTCGGGAATGGAAGTCACCATGCAGGAGCCTACCACCATCTTCCAGGCGCCCAGTGCGCATGCGTGGTCGGTGTGGCTCGGGGGCGGAGCTCCTGGGAGTCCTGCTGATCAACTCCTCCTAGATGCCAATGAACCACGTGATCTTGTTAGCTGACATTCGGGTGGTTTTGGTGTGGAAAAAAACAGAAGTGTCACACTATAGAAATGCCAATTATTCGGCTGAAGCTGCGCTGCTGGTACTCCCGCGTTTTATTCAAAATCATTTACAGAACCGACAATTCAGTCCAAGGGCATGGGTTTGGTTTCGACATTAGTAGAGACAAAATGATTCCCCCTAAACACACACAGCACTCTCACAATATTTGGTAGTGATGAGTCCTTACTGTCCATACCCAAATCTACGCCCTTGAGTCAGTCTCGTGACTGCATAAACTGTGTATAATTGTGTACAACTGTGTATAATTGTATTCATTATGTATGTAGCAATGATGGTGAAGTACTGAAATATAGTGTATTATAGCAGTCCGAACAAAATTTCAGATATAAAATATATTTTAAATGACAGCAGGCCAAGCCATAGATGGTACTAAAGTGAGTTTCCTATTAAGGAGTGGACACGTATGATGTTACATATCCGGCATAACATCAAAGTCACGCTGAAGTAAATAAAATATAATCATTTAATAATGGAGCAAATGAACGGAAGAGGGCATTTTAATAAAATGAACAGCCAGATCGAATGCAAGAATACAACGACTGCGAATATGGAGAAAAGTTTTTAGGTCTTTATAATTAAATTCCTTCTTATTGCAACAAACTCGTAAATAAAAATTGAGACTTAAAAAACGCCAGATGAAAGACGATAGCAGCCCTTAACGATGAAACAAAAAACCAATTTCGAGTTACAGTCAATTTTACACAGAGGAACCCAAAGCATTCAAAATATGGAAGTTACAAATAAATACAAGTGACCAAGACTGAACGGGAACTGAACTGCTGCTTATGAATATAAATCATGTAGATCACAGGTGTCAGACTCCAGTCCTGGGGGGGCAGAGCCCTGCACATTTTTGGGTTTCCCCTCGTTTAACACACCTGAT
>JAODKC010000117.1:21202452-21224142 GCA_026777985.1 Mormyrops attenuatus | reverse complement strand
CACATAGCTGTTGAGCTGAATCATTTGTGGTGGAACAGGGAAAGAACTAAGCTACACAGGGCTCCGGCCCTCCAGGGCTGCAGTTTGACACCCCTGATGTAGATAATAGATACTAAAAGAATCCGGAATCCAGACAGTAACAATGATTTTGAACACTGAAGGCCACTGAACAAAGGCTGTTTGTTCCTGAAGCTACGCATTCACTTCAAATATGTACAGATAATAATTTGCTTATATTATTTTAACATGTTTTACATGCTTTCACATTGTATGAATGGCATTAATTTATATAAAAAAGTACAAATATGTTCAAATCACTACCATGAATAAACTTCCCAAAATTATTATTGTGAAGACAGTTTCCTATAAGCACATGGCATCCAGGCATGATGCCACAATGGATCATTCTAGGTAGCAGGAGATAGTAGAATAAAAAAATAAACTGTATACACAATTACTTAAATACAAGTATCAGCTGTTAGCTAATGTCCCGTTAGCAGGTGCTAACTCTGGAAAACCTGCAGAAGGGGGCAGCACAGTCCCCTCAGGGATCACCCCAGGCCTGTGATGACATCACTGAGATCACACCCGTGATGACATCACATGGATCACTCAGAGGGACCATTGCACTCCCTGTGACACCCACCTGCGGAATCCATATGGCCGTTTCAAGGATTCTGGGTAACAGATACCACATCGTACAGTTACACTGCTTCATCCTGAATGATAACCATGCTGTATTTGTACAAGCACAGGTATGGGTACATATGGTTTTCATATTTGCCATGATGCTCTCCCACGACAGTGAATCTTGGGGTCAGGGACCCCTGGGGTACTTCTCGGGGTTAAGGGCCTCACTCATGGCCCCAATGGTGATATGATTTTCCTGCCAGTCATGGGATTCGAAGTGGCAACCTTCCAGATCCTCAACTACTGAGCCACTCACTGCTTCATTTCCTGGAATTAATGGATGGCAGCTGAGTTAATGTGGGGTGGAGATAATGGCCCACACTCTGCGGGACTGGGGTCACGTCCTCCTCCTGCTCCAGTGCCTACCCTGGCCTTGTGGCATCCTCTCCGTCCTCATCCTCCACTTCACAGTGCTGGGAGCGCAGGGCGACGAGGCGGTGATGGATGGCCACATACAGCCGCGCAGCATCCCTGGCACTGGCCTGGACCAGGAAGATGCGGAGGGCGTGGCTTTCCAGGTCGGTGGCCGTCACCTGCAGGCTGCGGCGGGCGGCGCGGCGGACATGAGTGTCCGGCCACAGCCTGGAATTGAGGATAAGCTTGAGAGTGCCCTGGTGTCTCATCACTGCGGGAGTGGGTTGGGGGGAGGGGTGGGGGACACACACATCAAAGAAACATCTGTAAAAAAAAGTCAGGAATTGTCAGGATGACACATGATAAAAGCAGCAGCACTAACAGGGGGTGGGGGGGTTACTAGGCAGTGGGAGCCATAAGCTGGGCCCAGTCAGAGATCTGCAGAGTAACCCCAAAAGCTGCTGCTACAGCGACAGTGGTAGAATTACTGAGAAACCATCAAAACCGGCTCGATGAGAACCAGTATAATGTAGCGGGCTAATATCCAGTCAGCTCCCAGGCCCTACGGGAACCACAGCAGACTGCTGTTGCAAACTGTCTCCATAAAAACAGGCACAGCATCGTGGGAGGTGTCCAGTCTAATTACTGCAATTACTGTCCTACATTTGGTAGTCAACAGGACCATTACAGGTCATTAAGTCACACTAACAGATATTTCATGAACTTTTTCTGAAATTATTCTCATACATAAAAGACAACAAACATCTATTATAAAAGAATAGACAATGAATTTCCATGGAGTCATGAAAAACATTCTCTAGACAAGGACCCCTTTCCTGGGGGCAGACATGTTTCCCATGAGTGTCTGGGACGTGCTGTTACCTAAGCGTGACTGCAGCCGGCCTTGGGAACCTGTCACCATGTCGTTCAGCCGAAGGATACCCCTCCCCCTCTCGCTCCATGACTGTGTCCCCCTCTCCAGCACAAACAGCTTACAGGTCAGCTGGGTTGGGATAGCGGTTAAGCCATATTCAGTACATTGACTCCGCAGGTATGACTGGATTATCTCCACCATAGAGAGGCTTGAGTATAATGCATTACACGCAGCCTTTTGCTGCAACAATTTACACAGGTCTCCTGATGGCTCAACAGAAATGCTCCACTTGGGATTAGGATTATCAACCTTTTCCATTAAATGTAAATTTTATGACACTGCAGTAGAAACAGCATGTGACAGTTCGCTGGTGCTCTGTACCTGTACAACGTTGCTCTCCTGCTCCTCCCCAGTGACCACTTGAATATGCTTGAGCAGACACCGCCCCCTATGGGCCGCAGTGTAGGCTGCAGCAGATTCCAGAAGTGTCCTCCCCTCAGACGCTGTGCACACACCATAGACCATAATGTGCTTGCTACTTACAGCCATAAGGTGGCAGTGTGGTGATGTGATATTTTATCTTTTTTTTAAACCATGACAAAGACTTAGTATTGGGCTTCTTGGTTCTGCCTCGGGCTGGAGTCTTAAAAAACACACTAATCATTTTGCTGACTGATCGTTATCTTTGTCTGTTTTGCTGTGTTCATTATATTAAGCAGCGAGGGTGACCTCCTAATCCATGTCGGGGGGACAGTTTGAGCTAGGACAGGGTTTGTAAACTACTACTATTTCAGTCATTTCAATTAAAAAGATCCAGATTTCACTGCACCGAGTTCTTGCTGTGTGTTGATTGGTCTGTCATGCATGTGTCGCTAATGTTAATGTGAAACAGCTGAATCAATCTTTCAACTAAGGAAACAAACCAGTAAAAGTACAAGACCAAACAATTTAGCTGAGCACGGGTTTCAGCCTTTCAGTTTTAAAGAAGTTTGCAAAACCTGAAGTAGCTCATAGCGTCCCCTATGACATGATTATCTGGTCACCCTATATGCAGCCCACATCGCAAAATTAAGTAGGAGGAGAATTTCAGGCTGTTAAATTTACTTGGGTATGAGGGTTTTTCATCAGATAGTTCAGAGTCAGAGCAGTCCGAGCTGGAGACAGAGGAGTCTTCGCTGCATTTGGATGGACTCTGGAAGACAGAAGACACACTGACTCCACTGTGCAGCTCAGACTAAATCCTAAATCCAGGCTAAATTCTTTCAATCTGTCAGTAAATTAGCCCTGTGTCGTAGAAAGATGCGGAACATGCTCACCAGGACTCGCTCGCTCATATTTTCCCCAAACACAAACGGGATTTTGTCACAGAGAATTCTGCAAAGACGAAAGCCAGGGCAGGTTAGCTACACGAATCAACCCGCACCCAGTGTTTGATTCCCGAAGGCCATGAAGATCAGTGTTCAGGATGGACGACCCCTCACAT
Source organism: Mormyrops attenuatus (assembly GCA_026777985.1). Lineage (NCBI taxonomy): Eukaryota > Metazoa > Chordata > Actinopteri > Osteoglossiformes > Mormyridae > Mormyrops > Mormyrops attenuatus. Next base: position 21,220,741 of record JAODKC010000117.1, on the reverse strand, counting down.
CTTACCCCACCACTGTAATGCTCACCGTGGATCGCACGGCATCAGTGGCACAGTCCTTGCAGAACTGTCCCAGCCCATTTCTACCACAGCCTGTTCGCTGGGCCCTAGGCCCATCTGTGGGAACAGAGAACAACGTACAGGCTTGTTCTACAGGTGGCTCTGGGCCAAAGTGGGTGTGGTCAGCCTCTCTGCAGCGTAAACATGGAAGCTGGATAAAGACACGCAAGTGAGAAAAGTCCTGGCCGCAGCAAGAAAACTGACCACCGCCAGAACTGACTCAAACCAGTTTTGGAACCTGATTGGTCTGACTTTGGCCTCAGCCCTTCCATTGTTTCTCCATAGACCCTGCATCTCCGCATTCGGCCCTAAACTTTTGTCGATATGTAGATCAGGCTTGTATCTGGGTTAGAGGGGCCCTCACCTCAGGCAGTGGTGGGCGGTATGAAGAGGTCCATGGCTGGGGTGCTGGGAGAGCAGTGGGTCTCAAAAGCATCCTTTGCTGGACTGGAGGGAAGCCTAGAGGCAGAGCTTAGAGGTGAGTGCTGAGCAAGGAGCTCGTTTAGGAGCAGGGAAGGAGAAGGGAGTGTGGAGAGCTCACCTGAAGCAGGAGTAGGGAAGGAAATGGAACGTGTCCGAGTTCGTCTCTCATAGCCTGCCAAAGGCAAACACAGGAAAGCGGTTGTGTTGAGTGTGTGTTGGTGTTGCATAATCAGTCAACATGGCTACCAAGAAGCTCTTTGTGGGAAGGCAGGACTGATCAGATGTAAACATAGCAACCCCCTCCCACACCCTAACCCCCTACCCAATGTAACACTGCTGCACCCCCATCTAAAACACTAAACATCTATCAAAGATGTGTCTAGAACCACACAAATCAGAAAAGTAAAAACAGGGAGCATGAGATACTCTGAGAATGAAGTGCACTACTGATGGAAGCGCTAGTTCCTTCGTGGTTCCTGTTTTCTTGATCCCTATCTTTCTATAACTACGGCATTACCTCACAGGCAAGAAATTCTGTACAAAAGTGTCTGTGTGTTGTGTTGGGTCACAAGGACAGCAGTTGTAAGCAGTTAGGGCAGACGCCTGCATGTCTGGACATGCGGCTCTTTATGAGCTTCCATGTAAAAACAGCATGACGGAGCGGCTTGGGCTTGTCAGTGTGTGTGTTACTCAATCCTACAGGCAAGGGATCCAAGGCAACCATGGAAGAACAGCCGAGAACAGCAGAGAACATCCCAGAAGATCACAGATTAACTCTACAGAACACCACAGAACTCCCAGGAACAACATAGATCATTTTAGAACTCCACAGAAGAAAACCTGAGAACATCCTGCCATGCATTAATTCTACAGAACATGACAGAACACTGCAGAACATCCTGGAACGATTGAGAAAAGCACACCATGAAATAACTCTATAGAATATAGCAGAGGAACATTAAAGAACACTATGGAACATCCTGGAACACCCAAGAACAGTATAGAAAATCCCGAAAGACCACAAAGCAATAGGATGGAACACCTGAAAACAGCAAAGAACATCCCAGAATAGAACATCTTGGAACATTACAGAAGACCACAGAACACTGAAAACAGCACAGAAGGATACTCTTTCATCTGACCAGATGAAACTGGCTGAGCCATAACCCACGATTGGCTGTGTTTGGTGGGTGTGGCCTGCTGCACTTCTCACCTTTTCTGCACCTGGGCCTCACGGACGGGAACGTTAAGGATCGCCTCCTCTTGGATGCACTGGCCCCCAAATCTGGAAAAACAAAATGAAATGGGAAGTCACTCTGTATGCACTCCGTAATACCACCACAGCCCACTCACATGGTGGTGGTCGATCGTCTTACCTGCTCCTTCTTCACCGTCTTCAGCCCACCTCTACATCGACAGAAAGAGACCATAAACACGTGGCCAGCGAGTCATCCGGTCGATGCTCAGTGACATCTAATGTGCTTTATGCTGTCTGGGGGTTCTATGGCAAACTACCTTGTAATATTGTCTTCAGATCTTCAGCACTAGGTGTTACACCTTTTTTATCTCAAAGTTTCTTTAAAACACAAAGCTCTAGCAGACTCCGAGAGCCATTAGCATTACTGGGAATTACCTTCTGGGTGGGGGGGGTCTTCTGGAAGATGAAGACAGCAGGTGCAATCACAGGTTTCTCTGGGAAGTGGGAAAAAAACTGTTTAGGGAGATCACTCTGACTCTGCTGTGTCTTCACAGTGGGGGGGGGGCAAGTTTAGAGTTAGACCCAGCATCAAGCCAACCTCTGTTGACTGCCAACACCATAGTCCCCATCAAGGGCATTACTTTGGGTTAAGCATTGGGGGGTTGAATGCACCACCCATTTAAGGGGGTCCAGGGGGTTATATTGGCTGGTTTTCATTATTGGGGGGTTAGAACCCCCACATTCCCCCATAATGTATCCACATAGTCCCCACATGACAGAAATCAACTCTCCATCCCAGAAACCTTGTCAATGAAAGTCTGGCAGCCATCTCCAGATAGGAGGCGGTGTAGCGTTGGGTTAGCTCTCAGCCGAGAGGGCACGTCTGTTTGCAGGGCGGGATGCCTTGATGCCTTTGAAGGAGGGCCCTGACCTTTGCAGGGGTCTCACATGTGCATGAGATATGTACATATCTCCCAGTAACATGTAGCACCCAGAGAGTGTGTCACAGGCACAGGGAAGGTGGAAGAAGGAAACGCAAAATAAACTGGTAAAACCTGATGGTTGGTATTTCAAACGTGACACAATGGCACACAAACAGAGAAAAGAGCAGACAGAAAACGTGCATCATGAATGTGTATTTTCTAAAGCAGCATGGTGTCACATGACAGAAAGCTGGTTTCCAGTGACACATCTGTTTGCATAAGAGCTCTAATTGCTTGAAAATTTAGCAGAATTTCATTTAGATTTGGTGGTTTGCTGTAAACATCTGAGCAAGGGGGGGCTATGATCAGAACTGCTCAGAACCGGACCGTACTAGCGGAGGGGCAGCTGACATTGTGTGCTTATGATGTAATGTTCTTTATGGCCCACAGACAAGGAGGCGGGGCAATGCAACTGTGTTTTGCATGTGGCACGGTGACATCACACAGAGGCCTGGAAACCGGAGCAAGCTGGCTACTCCAGCCCTGTTACGCTGCCCTCAGCAAGGTACCACTAGGTGGCACAATGCGTCTGCACATAATGAGCCTGGGTTGTACACCACTTTTACTCCAGACTGGTGCTATAGAGCTTATTTCTGCTTCTACAATGACTTCTATAACATGCCTAGTTTCCATTTAAAGTTTAATTTTCCATCTGTCATGGATTCTTCTCCCTTACTCTTTAGGATCTAATGCCCTGTGAGAGTCTGGACTTCTCTGCGGAGTTTCATTCACCCTCCTGCTTCTGACTGACAGGCCAGGCAGGATGAGACCAGACTGCACCGGATGCAACCGAATCACTGTAGAGTGTGCAGGAGGGGTGAAGGGGCGGAGCATCCATTCACTCCCCGTTAGGGGACCCCCTTCCCAAGTAGACCAGTAATGAACCTGTTTGGGAGATCTTACAGCCTGAGAGCTTCAGGCTACAGAAGGCCTACCCTGTATCCCACACAACTACAAGGCACTAAAACAGGCAAAATCACGTAACTGAACAATACAGAAGTCCCACAGAAAACCTTAGAGCCTGAACCTCTACACATCTACAGGAAAGGGGGAGTGCTTACCGTTTACTGGTCACACATCTACAGGAAGGGGGGAGTGCTTACCGCTTACTGGCCACACATCTACAGGAAGGGGGAGTGCTTACCGTTTACTGGCCACACATCTACAGGAAGGGGGAGTGCTTACCGTTTACTGGCCACACATCTACAGGAAGAGGGGAGTGCTTACCGTTTACTGGCCACACATCTACAAGAAGGGGGATTGCTTACCGTTTACTGGCCACACATCTGGGACAAAGGGGTGTCTGTAAGAAGCTCTCATTTACAGTCTACTGCCCCCACCAGTGTGTCGCCCCCACCGTGGTCTGTCACTCACTCTGTCTCCTGCTCAGACCAGCTGAGACCCCTCCTCAAATGAGGGTCAAATATAGTCAGTGAGGCCCCCCTTCCCTCCTCCAAAGTGGGTCAGTTGCAGTTGGTGAGGCCTCACATGATTGTCTGTCACTGCTCGGTGCCAGATGACACTGTAAGGGCAGAGGAATCTGTGGAATGTGACTCCGCAAGGGCTGACAAGCGTGGGTCAGGTTCTGGCTAAGCAATAGTGGGGAACACTACTATCAAACACACTTCAGTGGTCTACTTGATCAAAATGCATTGTGGCGTTTCCATTCCAAAGAACTTGGGAAGGGAAGTCAGCCCTCACTCCAAGCCGTCTCTCCAGAAGCCCAGTCTGGATGGCTTACAGTCTCTGTTCTGCACATTTAATGGCATTAAAAGAGCTGATTCTCAAGCAGCCATTGAAAAGCATATTTACACCAAATATACATAATTTATTAAACTGCTGAGCCTCACATAGGACACATAACGCCCAGAAACAAAATGCTGCCTCGCAGTCTGCCTTGATAGACGTAGAAACGGCATGACACGTAACTCAAATCTCCAAATTTGTCCAAAGCCAGCCTGACGATCGGCTATAGCTTGTACTTATTTTATAAAACTCCAGCGGTTGCAAAAACCTTTTGAAAAAAGAAAAGGTTCACATGTGCAGAGAGGTCGTCATCAAGAACCGCATGAACGCCTTAGTTTCAATGAAATAAAAGCGCATTATGATTACAAGCAATGCAACGAAACTATTCTCTATGAGAATAAAAGCGCTTATTTCTAGCGTAACCCCAGGGTCCAGAACAAAAATCCAACAGCTAATGGTTGGTATAATTAGTCTAAATTGTCCTGCACCACCGCCATTCAAGTCGGTTTGTATAGATCTCAAGTGACAGATCAGCAAACCTGAAAAAGTCGCTCTGTAGCCCTACCTCTGGACACGGCGACGTGCCTGTCCGCATCCATCCCAGCGGCGGGGACTCCGCAGGATCTCCCGGGTACGATCTCCTTTATCGAAGGAGAAGCCGATGGGTTCGTGCGCTTCGCAGCGGAGCCTGAAAGCGCGATATTAGGGCAGACCGCGCCGTCGGTGCCCGAATAAAGTTCGTTATCTCTCATATTCACACAAAAAAGAGCGCCTGATTAGAGAAACTGTGTTAAAAGTAAACGTAAAAAGTGAATCAAAATCCTGAATGATCCTCAAGGGTAGACGATGTCTGTCCGTCATCTACAGCATAAGCTGAGTGAGTCCAGAATGTGATAAATTTAAACAAATTCTGTAAATCCAGTATTATTCGGTAATGTTTCTGTTCGATCCTGTTGGTAGGAGACGTAGAAATGAATGGGCAAAAACTGGACTGTGTGCCATGCTTTCCCGATTTGGAAGCGCAGCTTGGAGACGTGGGTGTGCGCACGGACACCTCACACATGCTTCGAGGCACCAGTCAGTGCCTCCTTAACAATAAGTGTGCGAAGGATTTGTAGTGTAAAAGCGTTTTCCGTATTTCATCTGTCTGCCGTTTCAGAGCTGCTTCGCGTTTTGAGGTGTAACTTCGTCATATCTTTGAATGACTTCCTGATTAATCAAATCAAGTTGAATTATATAAACAGAATTTGACATGTGTACATCATATGTAAATCGCTTTTCACCAGGTTTTACACGTTCATTGAGGCGGCGGTGGGTGAAAAGTTAAAGTTTAACCACGAATGATAACTAGCTTAGTCCATACGCTCTTTCCTAACAATGCAACGTAAACCTGTGAGGGTGATCATGAATTACACTGTGGGAGAATGATCTGTGGGCCATTCATTGTTGGGGTGGACAGGGAGTCTGGATGAATACCTACATGGACGGGATGGGAGAGGTACCGAGGTTGCAACACTAAATAGAAACATGCCAAGTACAGTACTCACAGAAAGTATATCGGGATGCTTGCTTAATTCTGTATAAATGTTGCAAATGTATTGGATTCATAACAAAAGTCCTTTAACAATCAATATTTGACATATCTGCACATATCTTCCACATAGACATTTTCTTTTTATTGTCATTTTTTGACTGATTCATTCTGTTCTGTTCTTGCCATTTTCCTATTAACTGTAATTGTAGTCACTGGCAGCCAAAGGGATACTGAACACAAATATTTAGTGTTTTATGTTATTGCAAAGGTGTTACAAATTTTAAAAAAACACCCAGTGAAACTGACTGTCAATTAACTTTTTAACTAAAAACAGTTCTTTTGGAACTATAATTTGGGTTTCAATTTAATACTACTTGAAATGAATGTTTTACTTAAAACTACTGGTTGGTTTTAATGTGATATAGTTTTTGTAAACAAATGAGTAAATTAATGATTTTTGTTAAAAACAAAACCTAACAAATTTGCAATATTTTGACTGAAGTCAGCAAGCGTCCCAAGACTTACTGTGAGCACTGTTTATTTGCTGAGACCCCCTAATCAGATTCGCTGCTTCTATTCATCCACGTACAGAACTACACAAACAGGAATGCAGTATATCATCAGGCTTACCATGGTCTGGACACTAGCCCTCCTCTCAATGGCTACCGACTGCAATGTTTCTCATGTTAGTGTCCAGACCACATGGTAAGCTTGATGATATACTGCATTCCTATTTGCTTCCAAACAAAATTCATCATGCCATGAAAACCGTACAAAATCAATGTGTAAAAATATTGTGCATTATTATGTATTAATGACACATTCTAGAATACATAAGTTTAATGTCTGAAACAGTGTAGTTTCTGGGAAATGCCTCTCTCTAAGCTGCAGATATGTATATCATTTATAGATATATCTGTCTGCCTGCTCCACATGTGGCACCCTACCAAGGTGTGGTCATGTGACATCACACAGCTGGAAGACTGAAAGGGGCCCAGAGTATGAGCATGCCCAGTAGGGGTGAGTCCTGAGCATGCTCAGTGAGGGAATGTGGAATTTTCCACTGTGGCTACACAGGGGCAAAGCCTTCTTACTTATAGTAAAAATGCAGGATGTATGGGTCTGGATGTGTGCATGCGTGCGTGCGTGTGTGTGTGTGTGTGCATGCATGCATGCATGCAAGCGTGCAAAGTGCGTCTTTGTGTGTGAGCCTTTGAGACCCAAATATATTTCCATAAAACAACATTTTTCATTTAAAACTTCAATGATTTAAAATTTCCTTTGGTGGCAACTATCAGGTACTATACACATACATTTTTTTTTACATACTTTTGGCACATTCTTGGACTCTTGAATATTTGGTGCTGCTGTGTCCTTTTTATATGCTGACTTAAGTCTGGTCTCGAGTCCACGTATGAATGGGCTTGGTCTTGTCCTGCACTGGGGGAGAGTCAAGTCTTTACTCGGACTCCAACACTCATAAGTCGAACAGCCTTTCTTAGTCCTGCACCACCAACCCCCCCTCAGGTTTCTTATATCAACTTCATTTTTTTCCAACATTATGCAGCAACCACATAGGTAACTCGTCTCCTCATTATGTCTGGATCCATAACCAATTTTGACTAAAATGCCTGAACTTCTGAATGTCCCTAGGTAGATATACAAATGGGTTTTGCTGCTTGCACCTTTTCGGTGTGGACCTTGAAGTAACTAAAGATAACAGTTAACATTATACAGCATCTAACTCTAATGTGCTACAACCAGGTTCTCATGGGGATCGTTCTGCTTGTGACTCCTTTAAAAGCACAGCACATGCATAATACTGTAAGGATTCATTACATGTTCAGTTATTATCAGAACACTTGTGGGTTGGGATATTACCAGAAAACTCCCAACCTGCTAAGTCCAGAGAGGCAGTTCCAGAAAAGTGAGCAATCACCCATCAGCTGCAGGGTGGGATCTGGTCCACTCCCAGTATCTGAACAAATTAGTGTCTATGATATAACCTTATTCACAAAGCAAACTTGCGTTCCGTCCTACAATCACCTAGTAGTACCAAAAACGACATACAACTTAAAAAAAACATTTGCCAATTAAAGATAATGTACAACTAAATTTAGATAATTTCTTGTCTATCGGTGCTTTAATGGTGCTGGTATTTTAAAGCCACAACAAACCTGAAGCGAATCAATCCGGTGACATTCTGCCACCTACTGGTGAAAGTAAGCAGGCAGCCCAGTGGTAGAAGGAAAGTTGTCGGGGCACGTACATGCAGTAAACATGGGCAATAAAACCGAGCCCGACAACATTTGAGGTGCACGTCAGACTGCCTTAAAAACCTTTGTTTATTGCTTCGGGGATTTGCGAAGCCGGGTTTTTAAAAGGAGTTCTTAAGGATGCAGAAACTTACTTATTTGGCAACATGGAAGATAGCCATTCAAAAGGAAATACCTGTCCGTGTGCCAAAAAAGTGCCGTGTTTTACCGCGAAAAAGGGTTTAAATTGAGGAAGCACCGAAGCGTTGTGAGTTTAATTGGAAGCTCGGTGACTCTTTCGGCTTCAGTCCAACAAAATAACAAAGCCAGAAATAAAAGAAACAAAAAAGCGGATGCAGGGTTTCCAGTGACAGGCTGCCACTCATGCAACGCTCACAGTCTTTAATGACTTCGACAGCATTTTACTATTTTATGTGCTTTGTGACGCCTCCATTTTAAAGAATGGAGGAAGTTAAATGTATTATAATGATCTCCAGGAAAGGAACTTGAGCTTGGAAAGACATTGCTTCTCTGTAAAGACTGGAGTCTTGTATGGCTTTGTCCTTAGGTGGTTTTCCGGTCGTTCAGCAGTCTTACATGGTGCTGTGACTGTAGCTCGTCCATTATGGAGATCCGCAGGGATAAAGCTCAGTCATACCCAGCTTAGACTGAGGTCTAGGCCTATGTATGAAGCAGACATACTAATACACTGTCTGTAGATAGTGTCTCTTAATTTTTTCAGCGCTGTGTATATGTATGGGAATGATAATACTACTAATAATACATTTATATCAGACGCAACATATGTATTTAGGGGGGGCATGGAGGAGGGCATGCATGTTGTCACGGGGGCAGTGTGCCCCCTCCCCGCCCCGCCCCTGTCTATAGAATATAATTAAGTCAAGGTAGATCAGCCAAATCTGTTACCACTGCTAACAACTCATCGCTCAAATCAGTCCTTAAATAAGGATTTTCTGCTACTTAAAAATTTCGCAAACAATTGCGATTTAACACTAATGCGGAAGATATAGAAACAGTTAAATTTTGGGAAAAAAATCAGAGATATAGGATAAATAAAATGACTTAAGCGTCTTGTTGTATGTTTTGCAATGCAATGCACGTGTTTACGACCGTCATTACGATTTTACTTCTTGCAATATTTGTTACACTGAAGCAGTTCATCATCCAATCGGGCTTGAACCTGTCCCTCTCAAGGAGTGGGGTACACTTTACACTGGAAGACATTTAAGAAGGAGAGAGAGGGATAAGGAGTGCACGCTGATATCACACCCACCACAGGACGAGCCACCCCTGGGATGAGAACCCAAGTGCAGCCGTGCGGTGGGTGATACCTCAGCACCACAATAGTTTGAATGGAACAGAACAGCCTTAAGTTTTTCTGGTGGCTGGAGTGCCAACCCTGTCAGTAACCCCCAAAAATTTTCCTGAAAGTTGTGAAACCTGCTTACAGATTAACATCATACCCACAATGCATGGGTCTTGCTCAAGAGCCCGATCTAGCAGAACTACTCTTGGCATTCAAGGGATTCAAACCAGCGACCGTCTGGTTACTAGCACAGATTCCTAACCTCAGAGCCACCAATCCGTCCACATGACGTTTATGCATTTTATAAAATCTGTGACATTCAGCAATTGTCCTTAATTTTGCTATGTGTAAATTTATATCGCCAATATATGATGGATAGATAGATTAATCAAACAAACAAACGGTAAGAAGACGCGAATGCATGGCTTTAAATACGCACGTCCCCATTCTCACCACAGGGTTGTGCTATACTTGCGTTGCACGGATGTTACGGCGCCGAATATGGCTTTCGTTAGACGTGAATAAGAGTGCAGGCATTTGGAGCTGTCTGTATGTGAACGGAAAGCAAATTAAATATTTTAATTGCCCTTGATTGTCTGAGTAAGATCTGAATCTGTTGAAATTATAACATGCAGTGAAAGATATTAATATAATTTCTTTGGGAATCATATAGTTCAAAAACTTATACCGAGGTTGGATTTCCCATGTGATGTACCAGCCATATTTTCGGGATTTTTTTTTTTTAATTCGTTTTTAGTCTGAGTCTGTGTCCATGGCTGGAGAAAGAATAGCTAAGATATCAAGGAAGTCAGCCTTTTCTGACAACCAAACCTCCCCTAAGCCACCAGATCTGGGGCTGACAGTGACCTCATGCCAGCTCTCGTGTTCTTTCTGTTTTTTAGGCTGTAAATACAGGACCCCTAGTTCTGCTGTCACTGGTGGCCATTTCTGTCTGATGCTGGTAGAACAGTGCTTACTAGGGGACCAGTTATCTGGCAGTGACTGATGGCTAGTGTGCTGACTTAGGTCCACATGTGACCGGGCAGTAAGTGCTGGGCTGAGTAGGGAGAGTTCACTTTGGTGCGAGAACAGGCAGCTCACCTGCTCCCTGCCCAAGGCTCCAGCCTGGTGCCTGGTCTGCTTTGAAGTCTGATCCATGGGAAACCCAGGGAACAATGATGCGGGGTGACAATGGAGTCTCAGTGCCGCGGGTCCCTGGAGTGGCATTGCGGATCCCAGCGCTCCAACACACCCCTGGTCTGGCCGTGCACACCAACCAAGGAATTAGGGCAGGACAATGAAGGCTGGATTGGTTTACATGAGCATGGTAAGGTGGTGTGGGGGGTACTGCTGGAAGCCAGATGTTCATATATACTGGTGACACTGTGAGCCATGGACCGGGAATGACATCACTGCATGCAAAAGCCGCCCTGGACCTGAACATTTCAGTAAGTCAGCATCTGATCTAGTGGCGAATAGGAATAGAAAGGTGGACTTCAGAGACAGAGGTGGCCTTTATGTAGCTGACAAAGGCATATTTTCTGGGAGGACGCTCCTCTGAGCTTCCTGCTCTCGGTGTGACCTCGCACATTTTAACGGTCGTGAGAGGATTCAGAGGCGAGACCTCGCATGTCAGCACCTTCCTGGCACTGGCTATGTAAGCCTGGAGGCCGTGTTCGGGCTGCTTTCTTTGCCAAAGCCGTGTGTAAATGGTCTGTTCTCTTCCCTGGTGAGACTCTGGGTGGCATCATCCATGCCAAGATGGATGTCGGATCATTCATGGCACGAAAACCGGCCTTTAAAGAAAATGATCCCCCGAGAGGAAATCATCTTGGGAATCACAAATGAAGAAGGACCACCACAGACCAGGCCACTAATGATGAGGAGCCTCCTACAGGGAGAGTAGATGTGGACCTTTCTTCCAGGACATGGCGCCTTTGGAACTCTGTGAAGAATGGGATAGCACCGCGTCATACCCATGGCCCCTTGTGCTCAGCTTTTGTGTTTGCAAAATGAATTCATTAATCTGTCCCTTTTCAGAAACTGTGAATAGCTGGAAGGTGACTTGTCTCTCAGACCAGTTCAACGGTCGCCTCTTCATCAATCCTTCCGGACACTCCGGAACTATCTACAGCCCTGGTGGGTGGAGTTTGCTCAGGTCAATAGGCAGAACAGCTGAAATTGGAAAATGAAATGGATTTTTTAAGCTAGGTTGAAAGGTGAGGGATGTTTTAGAGAGAGCCCTCTAATTACAGAATCCAAACAACAGAATCCTACCTTGAGATCCCATCTTAATTCATACCTTTTCAAAGTTGCTGATTCTGTCTGACCCTGTCACTCCCCTAGGCTGCACTCTAACTGTCTGGTATTTTATAACTTCTTTATCTATTCATTTCATTATTTATTTTTCAAGTTTATTGTTTCACATTTGTTCCTTGATTGATTTAATAATTGATTGCTACTATGTGTCTTTCCTTTTCATTGTGTCTTGATATGTTGCTGATTGTTTGCTATTGTGTGTTCTTTTATTTTACTGTCTTTGTCAGGCATCCTTGAGTGCCCTGAAAGGCACGTATAAATAAAATATATTATTATTATTATTATTATTATTATTAAATGAGATGTCCCTCATAAATGTTCTCACTATCCACTTCCAGAGTAATGAAAATGAATTGTGAAATTATTACACAGTCTAAAGGACTGTTCTGCATAGTTTTAGTTGAGACATTGAACTTGACTGTCACCTACCAGACTGCCATGACCTTCATTCACCAAAGTTTCAGTTATGTGAGTCATGTCGTCAGACACAGGGTAACAGCCTGTCAAGTCTGCAGCTGAAATGCTGGTCTGTGAGGACACCTCCCACGGTTTCAGGCACCATCTCAGTGGCGATTTCCACTTTCAGCTCCCACACTTTACTGTGTATACTGTATAGTCCATACTGACGTCTGCTAGTGCAAGTTCAATGCGCATTTGAGATGGGGTTTGGGGAAGAGAGAATGAGATGGAGGGAGAAACAACAAAGAGTGAGAGTCTTTGAGTTTTCTTTCCTTCAGATCTTCGGTCAAGACCACAGAAAGGATTACCAGGCTGGTCCGCCCCAGAGGGGCGATTGGCGCTCAGCTCATGTTGGCGTTTGTGCCAGGGCGTCGCGGGTGCCCAGCATGCCAATGCCGCTCTGCTCGGCCTCGGCACAGCTCTGCTTTGCATATAAACAGGACACAGGCATTCAGAAGGAAACTTGAATTTATCTGCAGGAATGAAGAAAAGACGAAGAATCAGAAGAAAAGCAAAGTCCCTCAAAGAAAAGAGGTCCATTTTCACTGCTGGGACGCCCTTGAGATGGTTGGTACTGAGCCCAGGGCATTAGCATGCCCCTGTCGCACACCCCAAACTGAGCCCCTGAAAATGGCCTGTTTGTTTAGCCAATCGCCAGGCCTGGCACAAACCCGTAGCCCATAAGTGTCCTCGTATGATATCTGTTCTTTTATTTGTCTTTCCTGGTATCTAGGAAACGTTACTGGCAGAGGACATGTGTCTTTCACAGTTTTCTCCCTTTCATTTTTAGTAAGCAGTTCTTTGTAGCTCATAGAAATCAGAGGGATGAAGAGCTGCTACTCATATCTGCAGCTCCAAGTTTGGCTTGAGTGTTTTCTGCGTGCAGGCCTTACAGCTTTGAAAACTGATATTTCTTACAAAACATTAATTCTCGCTGCAAAACATTCATGACTTTGTCGAGCCCAGCTCGGGCAGAGTTCAATATTTCCACGAGCCTTTCTCCTCTATTTATCCAGTTTCATTAAGCCAAAGTTATCTAGTTAAATTCCAGTGCAATGCTTAGTTATTATTTTCAGTTAAGACACCAGAACCCCTCCAAATGTGAAAGGCCATAACAGCTGAGCCAGGTCAATGATGGACTGAAGGGTGGACCTGTGGTGGCCGGCCACAGAAATTCAGATGGGTTGAATTGGATAAAAGTTAATTGTAATTTGTGTGAAAGAGAGCATGCACTGAGACCATGGGGGATATTTTCTTACACCCTGCATGTATTAGAATAAAATGTACTGCCGTGTTTTATTGGCTTGTTGTATCACCCATGAGCTAATGAGCTAACACCTTATTGGAGTCTTGTTCCATGTCGCAGTTTTGGCTCCTCTGACCTCTATTAGTTAAGAGTAGGCTGGCCCCATTCAGACAGTATTTAAAGAGACAGTACCTGTCCCCTTGCAACATGGCAGAGGGTCTCAAATAAAACGGTGTGGTCAAAGTTCCAAAGTGCTCTGAGATTTTAATAGTTTAGCTTGAATACTGATACGGGTTGGCCGGATCTACTCAGAAATTCGCTGAAACCGAGACCAGATGCTATAAATTCCATGGTTTCTAATGTACGTGGTTTGGAATATTCATGAGAAAGAGAGGTCAAACAGAGGTTGAAAAGAAAATCGAACCACCAGGAAAGAGACACGGTGGAGCCAACAGAACTGCACAAGCATCACGGGGAGAGTCAGACCGAGGATGACCTGAGCTGTATAGCAGCAGGAGGGCAGGAGAATCTGTGCAACAGGCCACACACATGCTCATTCATCTCAATCACTGGGTTCAGCCTGTGGGGAACATGAGCAACTGTCATACCAGCTGTACATCGTGTATTCTGCATCTAATAGAACTCTGGAGCCTTATCTTCAAAAACAGAACACCGAAGACACTAAGGCTATGAAGGAAAAACCACAGACTGTTGTATATGGGCTATTGCAAGCAGTGAGGAACAGTGTGTTTGCTAAAGTGATCTAGTTGCGTCTTTGCTTACAGGTCCTTCACAAGTCCAGCACTCATGTGCAGCATTGTTCTGTGATATGTGTTGCCGGAATGTTTTTTTGTGCAAATGAGCAAAATGGCCACGTGCAGAGATAGATATTACCAATGTGAAGAAATCTTTCTAGAAAGAGGACTCTCTGGAGTTTTGGGGGTCTAGATGCAGCAACAGTAGCGTATCTGTCTGCCTGGAAACTTGACATCAGGGAACAGATCATATTGTAACCACTGGATGAAATTCACAGCGCCCTGATGGCCACTCAGCTTTAATGTTGTTGTCTGGATTTAGGTCTTTCCCAAGAATGCTTATAATGTAGGAAAGACTATCTACAAGGTGAACTTGATGGCAATGGTCACTATGATAAATCTAAAGCTGGACTTGTTCATATGTAAATTATAAAATAAAACAGCGACAACAACACAAAGCGACATTATTTTTGAAGATGAAGCCAAAGTTGGCCAAGGAAGCAAAGGCTAACAGATCATCGGATGACCTCAACCCAGCGGGCTCTTGTCCAAAATAATCACTTTAAAGACCTTTTTATTTCACTTCTTCTTCTTTCCGCTCTCATGCATATGGATGCCCACCCCCACCGCCTGAGGGAATTCTGTGTGACCCCCAGGAAATATTCCTTGTTCAGATTGGTTCACAGAAGTGACTCTGACAAAAAACACAATAGTTCTTTCAAAGTAAACTCTTCTTTCCAACGGACTACTTCTGCCTCATGAATTGACTCGGGCGTTTTGTGGCTGAAAAGAGGTGCCCAGCGTCAGGTCAGTGTCGTTCGCTTCTGTACTGTCATGCGACTTAGGACATCTAGCCCTTCTGGCCTAAAGGGACCCTCTGTCATTTTTATAGGCATAACTAATTTCTCTCTTTGTTGCTCGGCGTACAAAGCACTGCATGACTTTTGACCTCATAGGGATAGAAAAAGCAGGTGAAAATCAGCCCACGCATCGGCCCTCTTTTTGATTTGCATACATTTCTGAAAGGCGTAAAAGTGTGACTCAAAACATTGCCAACCATGTTTTGACACGCCCCACGCTCCTCAGACAGACTCTCCTCCTCGCAGCCCTCGCTGGCTGTGTGGTGACACAGGCTTCAGCCTTTTGGTGCGGATGAGAAAATGCAGCGCAGGATGTGGATTAGGCACCTCAGGGCTTAAGAGCTTCCATACACAGTCGATGGTCATTGTCTGTTTCTCCGGTAATTAACTGGCAGTGAATTAGATTAGGTTTGTGTGAAATAGAAAAGGCTTCAAATGGCTTTGAGAATAATGTGCAATATTCATTGTCCAAGTCTGGTATTACTGAAGGCCGTCTAGTTGTAGTTTGTATGAAACCCAGTGGAGGGAGGGCCAGTGTGATCCCGCACACTGATATTGAGTCTACTGAAGATGTTGTCCAGTGGTTCAGTATTCAGAGGCTTGACTACGCAGGAGTACCCTGCACGAGACAGCATCCTCTCGTGTCATCGACACAACGAGTGTCATCCCAGTGGGCAGGGAGCAGTCCGACTTCCTCTGGATGAACTGCGTCACGATCAGCTGCAGAATGCCGCTCTGCCTCCATGGCACGTAGGGAGGGCCAGAGATGTACGTGTTTATGCCTGTGCGGTGAAAGGTAGGCTCTCTGCTGCTCAGCCCCATTCCTGCCGTTCTGCGTGCCCTTACACCATACTCCGCTGCCTGTCTCCATCGGCCCTCCCTCACTGTCATGGTCTGATGGCTTTTCAATGCCAGCTCCCACATCAAGGCTGCAGTGAGAGAAAGCCGCCGATACAAGCTACAACTCATTCAGGCCTAGTGGCAGGGAAAGAAAAGGCAGAGTGATTAATTCCTATCGTATCGCTGAAAGGCGTGTCTGTGCTGCTGGGGGTGGGGTGTGGGGGTAGGGTCTGTGTGCGGGTGGCTCCTGACTTGGCCCATGTTCTTCTTGCACATTGAGAATCCACAGGAGACGGACTCTCAGGGATGTGGTCCAGAGAGTTTCTCAGGCTGGGCTCATCTAGCCGCTCGGCCGCCTGCCACGACATTGTGAAACTCTCATTAACATTATTGTTTCATTTACTTCTCTCTGTGCTGAATGCTTTTATCCAAAGCCAAGCCAAACACCTATTGGGACTGGCAGGGGAATGCTACCAGTTTAAGCCCTTGACCTTTGTGTTATTGGCTGATAACAATGATCATTCCAACACCCAACAAATCAGTATCCATACGCAGTCAAGGCACTTTGAGGGCAAAAAGAGCGATAAAGAGGAATGAAGTTCTCTGAAAGGACACAGAATGAGTGAAATTCGCAAGGCTTCCCTGCTTCACATCTGAAACCAGATTTTAGCATCCCACAGTGGATGGTGCTCCTTCCTATCCAACAGCATCCATCTGCACAATCACACCCCTACTTCAAGAACAGTCTTTACTAGAGGGATGTTTCGAACAAAGTTTATGTGCTTAGTTGCCATTGTGCCTGAGCAGCGCATTTACGGCCTGGAAGACTGAGGGGAAGCATTTATTGCACTAGTCAAGCTTTCTGAACCCGAAGACACCTGGCTCTCTCAGAAGCCTCACCTGTCCTCTCGTGTCCCGCCATGTCCAGTGAGTGCTCAGGCTCAGCGCACGTGGATGCAGTCTTCAGGTGGCTGCTTGTTTATTTTGCGAGAAGGCCGGCCTCATTACGTAAAGTGGGATGCCGCTGTGGGGCCGGTGAATGGATGGTTAAAGTCCGGAATTGCGGCTAATGGGCTGAATGGTTGCCGGGAGATGTGCCATTGATGCAGCCAGATCCACAGATTCCCTTTACTGGGCCCCCAAGAGTCTCTTGAATCACTGAGCCCCCAATGGCCTATTCTGATTTAACGGCTCTTTGGGTGGAAACCTTGACCAGCTACAATAAGAAATTAGAGTTAACTAATTCAACATAGCCACAAAGGGAAGGGAAGCAATGTAATCCAGAGGCCCAGAAGAGGCGGCTGTGAGTCATCCATGCTTGAAGAGGAATATTTCAAAAGCAAGCACAATACCTACAATGCCATACCGTCCAATGCGAGCCTGATGACCTCACATTGACCCTGCAACACCCTCCTTATCTCTGGAGAACAATGAGGACCGCATCATTTCAGCATCAGTTCCCGGCTAGTATTGCGACAAACCGCGGTGTTAAACTTTGCTCAGAGTCCGCCATGAGTCCTCCGAGCCAAACTCATCAGGGTGGCGCCACCCCTCACATGTGACTGCTAGTGCAAATTGCGCTGCACAGCTTCACACTTTCCTTCGAGGGTAACGCGCTGCCATTTTCTGCATGCAAGATGGCTCCTTCCATAAATGCGATTCCTGCTGGTCTCAACTGAGGACAAACAGTGGTCCATGGTATGTGACCCCTTAATTTGACCTGCCATGAGAAAGGGGGGGGGAGGCTCGGGCCCCCAGCTTACCCCTACGGCCAGGAAATGAAGAGCGGTGCTTCTAACACTGCAGTCACACAAAACAGCTGCACATCACGGAAGACAAAAGCCCTGAAGACAGGAGCAATGTGGACAGAGCCCAATGGGAGCCTGACCTTGTCCCAAGGGGACGCCCTCCCGTTCAAGGGTAATTACACATCCTGTGACCTGGTGCTCTGCGCACAGCAATCAGAAGCGAACGTCCTCGTATCAAAAGTGGTGACTTTGTTTGAAACTCATATCATGACATCATCACTGCTAACTGACAGAGCTAATTGACATCACAGCTCTCTTATGCAGACCTAAAGCCTCTTCACTAATCTGACCAAAGATAAAGAATAACAGCAGTGCAGTAGCAAGGGGCATAAACACAACACAGGACTAGTTCAGCAGGACGGGCTGAAGTAAGGAGACCAGTGGCCTGTAGTACGAAGCGGAGTTACTGGCTTATCGGGGTAACTTGTCGGATTTAAGGTAGTCTGGGCAAAATGTAAGTGAACGAATATGAAGTCCAT
>JAODKC010000117.1:21176532-21189998 GCA_026777985.1 Mormyrops attenuatus | reverse complement strand
GTAATCACCTCGGGGGTCGCGATCAAACGGAAAGAAATTTGAAAGGCTGATGGCTTTTTAATTTGCATGTTTTTTTTTTAAATGTAACTATTAACTACTAGTTTTTATCTTTTGTTAGTTATGGATAAAATGTTAATCTAAAATGTTAAAATGTTGATAAAATGTTATTTCTAATAGTTTTTAAAAAAATTATTTGATTTCTTGGAAATCATCTCGCGACCCCCCCCCTCAAAGTCTCACGACCCCCACTTTGGGAACCACTGCTCTAGAAGATGTGCATGAGTCAGGTAGAACCACAGCTGTGGCCCAGATCAGAGCTCTTACTCTCTGGCCCAGTGTTTTACCCACTCCAGCTGCAGTTCCCCTAACTTGCCACATGAGGCAGTCTCACTTCCACCCCTGCCAGAAAGTGCACGGATAGTGACAGACCCACCTAGCCACACAGATATCTTACAGTCTTGTTGTTCTCCAGGAATCTCCTAATTTCAAAACCTTTAAATTTGCCTTTCACGTCTGCATTTTCTCCCTTATTCTCACCATTTTTCTGTCTGTGATCCATTCCATCCAGACAATCTAATCAGCGTGATGGAGGAGCACACACTATGGGGGGAGTGGGGGGGGGGGTTCTAATCCTGTTAGCACACAGGTCATCACGCTCGGCGCAGTGGGTGCTTTCGCATTTAGAGCTTAGCATTTGCTAAAAAAAATCAGCTGTGTGAAAGGTTGTTGATGGAAAAAACATACATTCCATTAGATACCTTCTATGAGTGAACTCTATTCTTCACGATCTTCAAACACAAAATACTCATCTGACCATAAAACGTGAGAGAACCCAGTCCCTTGTCCAGGTACTGGGACAGGTCCCTAAAAAGGCCCTGGTGTGTCTTTGACATGCAGATGCCAGAACTGTAGCGTTTTGCTGCCATCTTATGGACAAAAGATGCATATTCATCTACTAAAATGGTTCAAGAATTACCAAAAATGTCATGTGAAACAGATTGTGAAGTGTGAAAACTACTGCTAATTTGAACAGTTAATCATACATGATCAATATACACTCAGAAAAATTAAAGGAACGTTTTGAAAACACATCAAATATCAATAGGAAAACAATCATGCAGGATATCTATACTGACATGGACTGAGTAATGTGTTAGGAAGGAAAGGGTGAAACATCGTTTGATGGAAATGAAAATTATCAACCTACAGAGGGCTGAGTTCAAAAACACCCCAAAACCCTCAAAGTGAAAAAATGATGCGGCAGGCTAGTCCATTTTGCCGAAATTTCATTGCAGGAACTCAGAATCGTACTCAGTAGTTTGTATGGCTCCTTTGTGCTTGTATGCTTGCCTGAGAAGATCAATGCATGCTCCTAATGAGATGAAGGATGGTGTCCTGGGAGATCTCCAGCCATATCTGGACCAGGGTATCACTGATCTTCTGGACAGTCTAATGTGCAAACTGGCAGCGTCGGATGAACCGAAACATAATGTCCCAGAGGTGTTCTATTGGATTTAGGTCAGGTGAACGTGAGGGCCAGTCAGTGGTATCAATTCCTTCAGGAACTGCCTGCATACTCTTGCCATATGAGGCCGGGCATTGACGTGCACCAGGAGGAACCCAGGACCCACTGCACCAGCGTAGGGTCTGACAATGGGTCCAAGGATTTCATCCGGATACCTAATGCAGTCAAGGTGCCGTTGTCTAGCCTGTAGAGGTCTGTACATCCCTCCATGGATATGCCTCCCCAGACCATCACTGACCCACCACCAAACCGGTCATGCTGAACAATGTTACAGGCAGCATAACATTCTCCACAGCTTCTCCAGACCCTTTCATGTCTATCACATGTGCTTAGGGTGAAACTGCTCTCATCAATGAAAAGCACAGGGCGCCAGTGGCAGACCTGCCAATTCTGGTATTCTATGGCAAATGCAAATCTAGCTCCACGGTGCCAGCCAGTGTGCACAGGGCCCACTAGAGGACGTTGGACCCTCAGGCCACCCTCATGAAGTCTGTTTCTGATTGCTTGGTCATAGACATTCACAGGAGTGGCCTGCTGGACTTCCTGTCTCCTGGAATCTCCTCCATGCCCTTGAGACTGTGCTGAGAGACACAGCAAACCTTCTGGCAGTGGCACGTATTGATGTGCCATCCTGGAGGAGTAGGATTACCTGTGCAACCTCTGTAGGGTCCAGGTATTGCCTCATGCTACCAGTAGTGACACTGACCGTAGCCAAATGCAAAACTAGTGAAAAAAACAGTCAGAAAAGATGAGGAAGGAAAAATGTCAGTGGCCCCCACCTGTTAAACCATTCCTGTTTTGGGGTCGTCTCATTGTTGCCCCTCTAGTTCACCTGGTAACCCATTCCTGTTTAGGGGGTCGTTTCATTGTTGCCCTTCTAGTTCACCTGGTAACCCATTCCTGTTTGGGGGGCTGACTCATTGTCGCCCCTCTAGTTCACCTGGTAACCCATACCTGTTTGGGGGTCATCTCATTGTTGCCCCTCTAGTGCACCTGTTGTTAATTTCATTAACACCAAAGCAGCTGAAACTGATTAACAACCCTCTCCGCTACTTAACTGACCAGATCAACAATCCCATGAGGTTATTTTGACTTGGTGCTATGTTCTGATTAAAAAGTGTTCCTTTAATTTTTTTGAGCAGTGTATATTACATATTTAACACATGTATATAACATCATAGCAAGCATGATTCTGACACGTTAGTGGGTAAGCAGGTATGACTGGGATACCTACATCTGACACCTTACCCTCAGTACTGATCCCCAAGATTATGTTTTGTCACTCCTTCTCTTCAGTCTGTATACCAATGATTGCATCTCCAATGACCCTTTAGTAAGAATCCTGAAGTTTGCCGATGACAGTACTGTGATCTGTCTCATAATTAACGGTGCTCAACACCCGGTAGACTGAAGAGATGGTCATGGATGCCCCCCAGCATCAGTCTCACTACAGTCTCCACTTACTGTAGGAGTCACTTAAGTATCTGGGTCCCATCATATCCAGAAACCTGTGAGATATCTGGACTCTATAATCTTTCTATACGACTGCTGAATAGATTCAGCATACCTCAGGTTTTACTGGTTCAGTTTTATACTACATTAATTGAACATGTCCTCACCTCCTCCATAACAGTGTAGTTCAGCTCTTCCACCTCACCTGAAAGAGCAAGACTGCAAAGGGTGATTAGCACTGCAGAAAAAAAAAATCATTGGCTGCAATCTCTGCTCCCTACAGGACAACTACAATAGCAGGGTAATGCGTGATGGCAAGAAAATGTTGGATATTTCACACCCTGCTCATCACCCCCTCCCTTCTGTCAAAAGGCATAGAGCCCTGAAGACAAGGACAAACTTGCTTGTGAATTAGCCTCCTGCATTAGCACTACTGGTATACCACTGCTACAGTGCACCTTCGTGTTGTCTCCTTTTTTCCACATTCCTCATAACATTATTGCACATTCTATGGAACTACACCTTGCATGTATATTTTATGTATGTTTTATGCTACCTGTCTGATGTCATACGTCACTAATTTATGTAAACATATACAAAAGCATATCAAATGTACATTAACATAAAAAAATCTCCGGAGCGCTATCACTGCCTTCAGCTGCGTTTTCACTGTAACAAAACAAAGCCACGCTGCGCCTTTGTTCCTATAGGTCTGGGAGATTTGCTAATTTTGTTTGATGCTGGACACAGTACTTAACGTGAGTTTTCGAAAGCGCGGTAATCAACCACGGTTTTAATGATAAATTCAATTTGAAATAGTAATTTGAATAGCGGTTTACCGTGAAACCTGTAACTGTTTCATATTTAGTCAGAAGCCAGGAGCAAAATTGCTCTGGTTTTACTTTGAAAAGCCTGTGGATCAAGTTTCAAGAGGGAAACCACCAATATTTACCTGTGAACAAGGTATTCAACTGAATTACTCCGGTAAAACACTAAGTTACATAAAATGGGAAGAAGTCACCTCGGACAAAATAAATGAATTGGAAAAACAAATAAATCAGCTGGAGGACTTCAGGCTGGAGCAGGTGGTGTGAAATACGGACGCCGACGGGCCAGCCTGCGCCCTCTGATCCTTCCTAGGCTATCCTCACAAGAAAGGCCGGGGAAACAGAAGGGTCTAAATGTTATGTACAGATGTCCGCCAGAAGAGGGCGCCGTCATCCCGACACGTAACACGTAATTTCTACACCGTTTTCTGTGCAGCAGCGTAGCAGCTGTGCGGAGTAGTTAACGAGGCCAGTTATTGCTAGTTATCGCAGAAACTTTGGTAGAACTGAATTGTTTTAAACGAGTCAATTCAGATTGTTAATCTGTACAAAAACCCGTAATTTGCATAATTACGCGACCCAGTGTTAGACAAACAATTTGAGCAAGCCATTCTGAGATGTATTTTTGCGATCAACCACACATTGGCTGTTAAGTCAATGCAAAAGACACATTTAATTTTTTATTTTAACTTTTGAAGTGCATCAAAAAAAAATTCCAGGATCTGTTTCATAAATTGTAATGTGAATTATATGTATACTACATGGACAAAATTATTGGGACACACCTCTTAATCATTGAACTCGGGTGTTTCATTCTGACCACAGGTGTATAAAATCAACCACCTAGGCAGGCATTCAGGTTTACAAACATTTATGAAGGAATGGGTCATTTTGCAGAGCTCAGTGAATTTAAGTGTGGTCCTATCATAAGATGCCACCATTGCAATTAGTCAGTTTGTGAAATTTCTTCCCTGCTAGATATTCCATGGTCAACTGTAAGTGGTATTATTGCAAAGCGGAAGCGTTTAAGTTCAACAGAAATTCAGCCACAAAGTGGCAGACCATGTGAAGTTAGAGCAGGGTCGCCGAATGCTGAGGCACATGGTGTGTAAAAGCTGCCAACACTCTACTGATTCAATACCTGCAGAGTTCCAAATTTTGTCTGGCATTAACTCCAGTACAAAAATTTTGCGCTGGAAGCTTCATGGAATGGGCATCCATTGCCAAGCAGCTGCATGCAAGCCTCACATCACCGAGCACAATGCCAAGTATCCGATGGAGTGGTGTAAAGCATGCCGCCACTGGACTTTGGAGCAGTGGAAACATGTTCTGTGGAGTGATGAATCACATTTCTCTATCTGGCAGTCTGATGGACAAGCCTGGGTTTGGCAGGTGCCAGGAAAACGTTACCTGCCTGACTCCATTGTTGCAGCTGTAAAGTTTGGTGGAGGAGGGATAATGGTATGGGGTTGTTTTTCAAAAGTCGGGCTGGGCCCCTCAGTTCCAGTGAAGGGAACTCATAATGTTTCTGTATACAAAGACATTCTGGACAATTCTACACTTCCAATTTTGGCGGACAGTCTGGGGGGGCCCTTTTCTGTTTCAGCATGACTGTACCCCAGTGCACAAAGCAAGGTCCACAGAGACATGGCTGGGTGAGTTTGGTGTGGAAGAATTTCACTGGCGGACAAAGAGCCCTAACCTTGGTGGAACCTCCATCAAACACCTTCGGGATAAACTTGAACGGAGATTGATAACCAGGCCTTCAATCCAACATCAGTGTCTGACCTCACAAATACTTTTCTGGATGAATGGGTCAAAATTCCCACAGACACAATCCATAAACTTGTGGAAAGCCTTCCTAGAAGAGTGACAGCTGTTGTAGCTGCAAAGGGGAGACCAACTCTATATCGATGCCTATTGATTTAGAATGGGGTGTCATAAAGTTTCTTGTAGGTGTAATGGCCAGGTGTTCCAAAACTTTGCTCCACATAGTGTATCTATTATGCAATGTCATGTACTGTATGTTGTCTGCATAAATATCAAAATGTAGGCCTAACTTTAGGTAGAATCACTTCTGATTTTAAAACAAAAAAATACTAAAAATGTTTACTTCCTGTGTGCACATTTATTCATTTGCCTACAGAAAAATCAAACTCACAAATTATCAGCAGCTTTTTTTCTGCCAAATAGTACTCACAAACCTCCGAAAGTAGCATAGCTGGACTGGCCATCTGGCGTACTGGCCGATTTCCCAGGGGGCCAATGTGTATGTGGGCCGGCGATATTAACCGAGGGGGAGATCCCCCCCCCCCCTCCCCAGTTGGCAAAATTAACCGAAGAGCCCTCTCCCGGTAGGCAAAATATTACCCTTGAGGAGCATTTGTGTCCAACCACAAAGCCCAGGGCCCGAGTAGGATGTCGGAGGGTACAGAGGTACTTATAAATCAGTAAGGGCCACTCATAAATCATTCAAAAGTAAATGGTATCTTCAAGTGTCAATGGTATCCCAATTGCAACTATGCTTACAGGGATCAGTAAGACAGTAGTGTAGGCTACTGCATTCACACTGTT
Organism: Mormyrops attenuatus; assembly: GCA_026777985.1. Classification (NCBI taxonomy): domain Eukaryota; kingdom Metazoa; phylum Chordata; class Actinopteri; order Osteoglossiformes; family Mormyridae; genus Mormyrops; species Mormyrops attenuatus. The sequence goes on along the minus strand of JAODKC010000117.1, from coordinate 21,183,620 downwards.
ATACAAAGACAAAGCACCTTAACTGTTAAATGTGGAAATTCTGGCACATATAGCAGCAAAAACCTAGTGACAAACCGACAGAGTGCAAATATAGTAGGACTATATACAGCACAAGTAAACGTTATGCAAAAAAGTCTAAAAAGTACACAGTACACAAATAGGATATCCTGAAAACAGAATACTGTAATATTATAGAAATAAATGTTTAGAGATAATAATAAATTAGTGGTGGTAATACAGATAGATAGGAGTGGGGAGTGGCACATTGGGAGGTGATGTAGTTCCTCATGACAGCAGGCAGGAATGATATACAGCAGTGTAAAAACACACTTGGAATGAGCCAGTGGTGAAATGTGCTCCAGAACAGCACCCCCTAAAGTAGTAGACAGAATTGCTCATAGTACTGCCCAATTTTCCCAACGTCCTCTTCGCTGCTATTGCCTTCAGTGGGTTCAAGGTCAGTCCTATGACGGAGCTGCCTTTCCTCATGAGTTACTTCAGGCATTTACGCATCGCCTGCAGGTCACGGTGTACAAAAGCATGCTGGCCCCTGCAAACTGATAAAACATATTCAACAACAACAACTTGCTGACCAAAAACTTCAGCATCCTCAGAAAGTAGAGGCTTGAACATGCCCCCCACCCCACCCCACCCCACCCCAAAAATTTTGCTTGCCCCCAAACAGATGTAGCCAGGTAGTAGAATAACAAGTTTGAACACTCTCTACATTTGCTGCCCTCCTCCATCATTATGTCCAAACATTGTGAACAAAGCAGGGTGACCGGAACAAACAAAACCCACAATCCCTTGCACCATGATGTCATCGCCACAGGAGCGATGAGTTTCCGGCTACAGGTATAGTCTGTTTTTAGACTCCCTGAGAGTCACTGATCATTTTAAACACTGAATACACAACCTCTCCAAACAAACTGAGAGGAAGTTTGGGGACTGTGCTAAGGTGAGGAGGACAGTATAGGCTGTGGAGTACAGCTCTACTATTGGTGACACATTTCTTCTCTCTCTGGACCCAGAAGGCACTGCTCCAACTGTCCTGAGGATCAAACCCAGTCAGTCCATTTGTGGTGTTGTTGCTAGTGTCACCGCAATTTAAATTGGCATCAAGTTTTTGTAATGACCAGCTATTGGGGTGAGAAGCGGGAGAATCTTGGTTGCTAATTGTATTAATTATTTCCATCATATTAACAATTTAAAATGCAGGAATGTGTTGTGAGTTGGAGGTGAGAAGCAGACAGACTGACTGGCATTTTATCATTTTCACCTTGAGCTGGGTTTCTGTGCAGAGTCTCACCAGACCTGTATTTGCTGTAGTTCCAGATCACTGCAGATTTAATAGTTAAGCAGACAAGAAAACAGAATGAACAGGATACATATTCGAGTAGACACTGTTTCAGTCTGTATACTTAGGTTTGAATAGTCAGGTAAGAGGATGCTCACTGTATTACATACACTGTGACAATCCCTTAACAAAAGTCAAACATACAACTGACCAGCCAACTGAAGTACAAGGTATAGCTAAATAAACACAATCAAATTTAGCAAAATTACGCATATGCAATTATCCAGATATTAAGTAGAAACTCTTTCGGCTACAGTGAAGTACGCAGATCACAATTACTGAACAATGGGGTCCATTGAGGAAAATAAAAAACTACCCGAGGAAGCACAGTCGAGGCGAACATGACCCGTCGGTTCTGGTGGACGCCGGCTGAACCCAGTGTGCTGCCCGGCCCGGATCCACTGTGCCTGCACGGCGGTGCCGGGGCAGCTGGGCGGCGGAAGTAAGCGAGCTGGCGCCGGCGGAGGGAGTCGCTCCCACAGCAGCACTTCCGGTCGGCATTTTGTTCCGACAGAGGGAGTCCGTCTGAGTGGCTCTTTTGATCGCCGCGTCGGTCGCCCTCCGTGGCTTCTGCCCCGCTCCTCTCCCGAATTGTTCTCGTAACCCAGCCGGATTTTAACCGCCGTTTCCAGCAGTGTCGGTGTGGAGCCGCCCGAAGGCGCGGCCCGGGGGATGCTCTCGCCGTCGAAGCAGTCGCGTTTGCAGTGAGTCGGAGGAGCGGAGCCGCGGCCCGAATCGCTGTCGTGTTTCTCCGCGGAACGGTGAGAGACGGACGGGGCGCCGCCACCGACCGCCCGCTTCTCCTCGCTAACAAACACAGGCAGGTAAACCTCTCGCCTTTTATTACGGTTCCCCTAAACGGTTCTCCTCCGCCAGCGAGATTTCTGTGTAAACCCTCAAAGCCGGCTGAGCGCCGCTGAACCGGCGAGGGCCCCGCCAGCGAATCGGCCCAGCTCGGTTCGGTTTGGTTCTTTATGGCGGTCCGGGTCACAATTGCGTGCCCGCCGAGATGCGCCGGGGCGCGGTGTAGTCCGATACGGCGAGCCCGAGGACTGGAGCTGCGGGAGGCCATAGCAGGCCGCTGGGGGGGGGGACAGCCTTTCACATGATGGAGGAGGAAAATAAAGAGTCCCTGGAATGGCGTTCTGGTTCGGCGGCGCTGGCGGATCCGAACCTGGCGTTTCAGGCACTTCAGTACCGTCACTGAGGGTCAGCCGAGACGGACCGAGTGCCCGGCGGGGGCGGTAGTGGGCTCGCTAGCGGCCAGCTAACCCGCTCGGCTTCGAAACAATGAGCTGGATGACTGGCTAGGCTAGTCCGCTAACGGGCCGGGCGCCCCGCCGGCGAGGAGCGGGGGAAACCTCAGCTCGGCGTCGGCGCCCGTCGATTGGACGGGGCGCTGGACACTTGGCGGGCTGGGGGAAGGCACTGCTCCAACCTTTCTTATATCACATAATATCACGGACTTTGAAAGGCAAGTCGAGGGCGGCCCGTTGTGGGTGTCATTGGCCGGCCTCGGCTGTCCCCCTTGTCCCGCTCCAGGTCCCGGCGTCTGTTGACATGGCCCGTCCCAGTGCGAGACCCCTTCACGGTGACCTGGGGTTGAAAGTCATGACCTAATGGATACTGGTGACCATGGTTCGTTGCGCGCTGTGGGGGTTTGTGTCAGGCCGGCCCACACTAAGGGGGGCCCCGGTTCGGGGGGGCTCCCTGATGTCCCTGTTTACCCTGCACGCAACCCGGGCTTCTGTCCCTTAGTTTCGGTTTTTGCAGAATACCGTTAAAGCAACATATATACGTGATAATCGTCTTGCAGTATTATCATTGTTTTCGTTTACTTTAGTGGATGTAATGCTAGATAAAACATTTGGTGTGTAAATACTAGAGTGCACATGGACCACACAAGTAGGGACCATGTGAGCAGTACTTGCCTGGCTCACACCGTCCCCCGCCATCCCCCACAGGAGGCTTCCTCAGCATGGGAAGTGACTTACTGTCCGAAAGAGGCCAATCAGCCACTGTACATGTAATACTGGGCTGATGGGGCAGAGCTCTGGGGAGCTGAGGTTCTGGATCCAGTCATGTTAATTTGAAAGAGTGCATGGACCCTTCCACACTTAGGCAATGGCCATCAGCCACCGGTCCATCTCTCTTCGTCTGCCCCCGCCCCCTTGCATTCCTGTCTTTGTTTTGCTGGTCATATCCTTTCACTCACCTGGTTGTGGGTGAAGTGGGAACCAGGCCCCTTGTCACGAAATCTGTCTGGCGCTCTGTGTCTCCTCACTTTCTTTAATGTCCTTTCTTTTGGTTGTTATATCCTTTTATTTGCTCGTGTGGAGTTTTTCCTCTGTCTTTATAACAGACTGGTTTTGGAAATCAATGACGGGATAAATGTTTACGTAGTAATAAGGTCAGTTGTCTTATTGTGTTATTCTTTGTACCAGCTGTATTATGGGAGTTTTGTTCCCTCTTATTTTAAGCAGGTGGTCAAATATAATGCGAATGTGCAGAGAAACAACTTTGGGCACAATAAGAGCCTTTTCTAGCTTTTAGGGTGACCATAAGTAAAAACCTGTACGAAGGACTGCTTTCCTGAACTCTAAGCCTTTTGCAGCCCCCTGTGTGCTTGTGATTTGCAGGTAGCTAAATGGCTGTCAATGGTTATCATATCTACCATGCATCAAATGGGACATCTAGGTGCCAAATTATTTACATTTATATGTTAATTAAAACATGGAAGCTGTCACATGACCTCCTGCTTCCTCATTGTCAGTCTTCCCTTTCAATGTGTTTAAGAGCCTGAGAGATGCTTTCTTTCAGATTACATGAACTCACCTCCCAGCTGACGTCTGATGGTTAATGGGCTGCAATCTTGATAACACAGATTTTCATATAGTGCAGAGAAGTGGACTTAGTGTTTAGTTGCTTCTTGATGTGTTTTTTTTTTCTCTCTCACATCTGCGAGTTTGGAATACGCCATTAGGCTGACTTAATTGGGGGGGCGGGGTATAGTGTAAAGTCCATCTCCCCTGATTGCATGGCTGTAGCTAACCAGCTAACAGGCACGCCTCACCTGAAAGGTGCCCCAGAACTGCTTGATAGGTGGAATGTAACTTAAGTCCATTAAAAGCCTGGGAGGGTCCACCATCTCCACCGCCCTCTACTTTTGTTTTCATTTTTCTTTTTTATTTCAGCTGTTATCAAGCAAATGTATGAACTGGGAAAGCATCTGATGTCACTTAAATTATTAGAATTGCATAGATCTAAAAAGTAGGAAATGTTTAGATTGACTTTAGCATTTTGCGGTGTGAACAGCTGTTAGTATGCATATATAAGTGTGAATAAATGAGACTGTTGAGCAGGCAGTGGTTGTGCTACCAGCATAGATGCGAAAGGACGCACAGATACACCGCACTTCTGTGTGGTTTTACCAAACTGGCTTTACAAGCTGACTTTTGCATGGGAACCGAAGGGAATTAGTTGGCTAGTAACTAGTCGGTCAGCAGTTTTTCTTTTCAGGAAATAAAAACAGAAAGATGAAAAGTGCTTCTACAACAAGCCTTAAAATGAGGAGTCTGTGTTTTCTTTTTAATACCTTGGCTTCCATTGGACTCACGCCTTGCTGTCTAGTAGCACAGCTGAATGCTGCGCTGCTTCCTGACTGTAGGCTTGGATTCTTTAATATTATGGTAGTATAGCCCCATAAATAGGAAGCAGGGGGAGATGGAATGCAGTTTCTCTGTCAGCCATTTTGCCGGGGTGTTTGAATTCCCTGTGGAGAAAATCGTATTCTTCAGAGTCCACATGTAATACCCCAGAAGGCACGAGCTGGGGCCCCACAGCATGGCATGCCTCCTGCAGGGAGCTGCTTCTCTCTTAGAACTGCTGCTAGAAATACAGCCACAGACACAGGCTTCATCTGTATTTTTAAGTCTATGAACTCTGATGCTTTGGGCTGGGTGTAAAGCAATATTTGTAATCGCTGGAAGGTAAAACTTCATAGAAGTATTCCCTAATCTCTGTTTTGTGTTTTGTAACAATGAGAGATTTTAGTGGTCATGACGTGCAGCTGCTGGCAGCTGGCGTGCCCGCTGTTTACGCCCGGCCGAGCCGTGTGAGCCATAGCAATGGTAGAAGCAGCCCACTGATTCGCATCTCAAACAGGAAGCCGGCCGGAGAACGACAGTGGCTGTGGCGGGGAGCAATGTGCGACATTGGGCATGCAGTCACATAAAACACAAAAACAAAGCAGGTGTCGGTGTATTCTGGTTACTCGTGGTGGTGCTGATCAGTCTAGTACTGATACCCTGCACCTGCGGCGAGGGCCTTACTGCAAAGGGCTGGGGTGGATGGGTGAGCATGGAACAGTGCTCCAGTGAATCACGAGTCAATAAGTTCTAGCTGCACATGTCTGAGTTGCACATTAAACAGTTTATGCCATGATTATTATCTTCCTAAGTAGTGTGTTTGTGCTGCAATTTTAGTGATATTTTTTGTTGCCTGTGTTGGACTGTCCCGTTCACTGTGTCCCTTGTCTTGTGCCCTGTGCTTTCTGTGTTGTGGATAAGCGATATGAAAGATGGACGGATTGATTTGTGGTTCTTCGTTCATAATTGTAATTCTGCGTACTCCTTGACCCCATCTGCTGGGACGGCTCATTGGCTCTGGTGTCCTGCCTGTCCCGCTACTGTTACTGTCACTGGCAGCCTCCTTCCCTCCCCCAGCCTGTCCAGCTGTAGGTGGCGCTGTGCTAGTGCCAGAGCACTCAGCGAGAGCATGTTCACCAGCTGGACAGATCCCCTGCCAGTTTGATGGTCTTTGTGACGATGGCCTAACGAACGATTGATCCGTGAACAAATGCAAATGACGACACCCCCCCCCAGGCCGAAATCATGTTGGATGTGTAGCTCAGTGCATTATGCGTGTGTGTGTGCCTCTTTGTTTGTGTAGTGCTGTTTGACCATGGAGCTGATGGTGCCTCTTTGTTTGTGCGGGAGTGGTGCCCCTCTGCTGTGCCTGACAGATTTCCTTTAGAACAGTGTTTCCCAATCTGGTCCTCAGGGACCCAGAGACAGTCCATGTTTTTGCTCCCTCCCAGAGCAATAAAGGGAGCAAAAATGTGGCAGGGAGCTTGGAGGGAGCAAAAACATGGACCGACTGTGGATCCCTGAGAATTGGATTGGGAAACACCGCTTTAGGAAATCTCATAGCAGGATGAGGTGCCTGTGTATCGGCTCTGCTCTTTTGGTGATCAGCATTAGTGCCCTGATGCTGTCGGCTGTGTTCTTCGTCAGAAGGATCAGTAACCTGTCTGCTGGTTGAACGTTCTTATAACAGCCAACATGCATTTTGAATAGAAGGGATCTTCCTTGGATGGCATAATTGGGCACTTTATCAAGTATTTAGCATTTCCCCTAGTCTTTTACGGTTATTCTTGTTAGCTTTGTGTCCTAGTCATGTTATTTACTAACTTCAAGCTGTGCTCTTCTTGTAGATCCATTATGAATTTATCTATACCAGGCCAGGTTGTGGTTGATGTTTTAAAACTATGAAAATGCTGTTCTTGAATATTAGCTAATGGATTCACTGATTTGATGAAGATAGCATTTCTTGATTGTCGTTCTACAAGTCTGTTAGCATTGAGTCTTGAGTGTGGGGGGGGGGGGGGGGGGGGGGGCGGGGGGGGGGGGGGGGGGGCGGGGGGGGGGGGGGGGGGGGGGGGGGGGGGGGG
>JAODKC010000117.1:21150521-21169029 GCA_026777985.1 Mormyrops attenuatus | reverse complement strand
CCGCCCCGCCGGGGCGGGCGGGGGCGGGGCCGGGCCGGGCCGGCGGGGGGCGGGGGGCCGCGCCGCCGGGCCCGCCCCCCCCGCGCGGCTGCTGTCCTGTTCTGGATGTGGTGTTTGTCCTTGGATACATTGCTGTGGATTACACTCTTTGGGGAAGATTTTTTTTTTTTGTGGATTGCCTTTTTCTGATGGGGAAGAATTTGAATCCTCTGGGACTTGTTTGGATTACCTGTTCTTGGACTTGGACTCCCCTGGAATTCTGCAAGATGAGCCATTGGGAAGGATTGTTGGTGCCCCACAGCTGCACAGCCAGCCTCCTGCGCCAGCCGCCCCGCTCTGCACTCTGTAGCCAGGCATTTCTCTGCCCCAATGAGCCTCTAAATTAGAGGTCGACCGACATGGGTTTTTCAATAGGCGATGCCGATATTTAGGAGTCAGGGTCAGCCGATGGCCGATATATGCTGCTGATTTTTTTTGTAGCCGATAATTGGATGTTTTCCCCTCTAATCGCTAATACAAACACATGATACACAAAATTTCTCAACTTAGCATTTATTGAATACTGACTTGTGTAAATTTAAATATAAACTTAAATAACAAAAACACAACACAATACAACTTGTAAACAATAACTTAAACTTATAAACAATAAAAATAGCAGCATCAGAATCTTTTAGTGCACAATATAGCAAAATAAAATAACTGTCGTATTACACAGCCTTGTATGCAAGAATAACGTAAGCCCTTGGTGATTGTGACGTCGTCGACGGATAAGCCTGTATAAAGGATAGACATGTTTAATGAGCAAACTAACTGCGCAAAGGCGTGCACTATTTATCTAGACGTCTAACAAATTGTTTGAATCTCCGCTCTCAAATGCAAACAGGTTGCACAGAAGGACCATTGTCAGCATCAGCTCAAGTGAATGGTAACCACGCTTTCGAACAAAGTTTTCTCCGCCATGCATTGTTCTTAGCAGCTCTGTGTGTCCGAAAATTAAAATGATTTTTAACGATTAAAAAAACGTCTGTGAGCCCATCAACAAGCGCACAAAACTTAACTCTGTCAGAATCAATGATCCTTAACGTTACCTGTAAGCTACAGTTGGTTGAAAACTCATTATCATTACGGCAGTTCCCGACAACATAATTCATGTTCTCTTTCAAAAGCGCTCGTATTTTCTTTTAAAGCAACATTTCATAGCAAACCAGTCAAATAAATAGGTCTTTGAAAGATCAGAATTTAAGCCTTACCGTTTTTTCCCAGGAGTCTTCCAAAACTTCAGGCTGGGGTCCTGCACAAGGCAGCATGGGTCATGTGTTCCACAGCAACAATAACACTGGGCTGCCCGCAGATGTGCCTGTCTGTAAATCGGCGTACTACACTTGGATATTGGCCGATGCTGAAACGTTAAAAGATGCCAAATATCGGCCCGATATATAGACCGGCCTCTACTCTGAATAGCCAGACACCCCATGCATTTCTCTAGCATAGTGTGGCTAAACATCTGGGGATAGCAAACAGGCCGACGCTGTAGGAATAAGTTGAAGGATTTTACAGAGTGTGTGAATGCATCTGGCTCAGGGAGCGATGTGGGGTGGGGCCCCACAGTCAGACTCGCACGCCTGTCAGCATAGCGCATCAGCAAACCCTTGGAGCTGCTCTGTGGATAGCAAAACACCCGTCCCATTGGTGTTCTGTTGGCCCGGTGTCAGCTGGATCCGAGCGGAATACAGAAAATGGGCTTAGAATCTGTTTGATAAATAGTTAAACAGAAGTAGATTTAACTGTGGGGATGATGAGGGAGGGGGACTCGCTGTGAGGTTCGATGACATGCAGTGTCAGGGTGATGTGCTGACTTCTGCATGCTCAGCATCTATCCTGCGCTCTGCCTTGACTGTATGAGTGCCAGCCCAGTGATCACCCTGTGCTAGTTTGATGAGCAGGTCCCAGTGATGTACTGGTGTGGCTCTGTTGGTAGTGAAAAGGTAACAAGCAGTATTTCTGTGGCAGACTTCAATTTAACCTGTACCAGATTAAAGTTAGTGATACACTATATATTGGTTAACATGTCAGTATCAGCTGATATTCGTTAAAAATCAAGATATCCACATTGGTCCGATGTGTCGGCCTTGGGCAATATGTATCAGTATTTAAAGTTAGCGGTACCAGAATTAAAGACACAAGTAATGGAGATGCTTAATCATCTTCCGTAGTGGAGGACAAGGTATTTTGTTCTTGCTCTGTCAATTGCGTAGAATTAGGGTTGCCACTTTCACTCTGAAGAATTGGTTCAAATGGGGACGCATCATTTAATTTCACAATGCAGGATCGCTGTTTAGGTCAATGTTTCCACAGAATTTAATTAAACAGCTATATAACGTTATTTTGCTTAGTTTCATCACCGGCACCGACTTCGCTAAGCAAGTGGCTCATAGGTTGGCTAGTTATTAGACAAAAATAATCTGGTGATCGGTACTGGTCAAAATTTCCATATCGCTGCACCTCTGGTTACAGGCACAAAAATTTGGTGGTTGCAGAGTGGCTTACTGCTAGTTGGCAGAAACCACGTTAAATAGTAAATGTTAGTTTATGGTGGCTTTTTAGTAGGGCTGCACGATTCTGGAAAAAAATGTGAACCATGATTTTTTTTTTTTTGCTTAGAATTGAGATTATGATTTTCTGTAATTTAAATGTTTATTGCACTCAAACTGCAAAAGGAAACACAAAAAATGATTGATCCAGGAGCTGCATGTCAACTTCTGACAACAGAAAGTAAACGCTCATTTGGCCATCCAATTGGGTTAACCTGAATATCAAAAGTTCCAGTGGGGTACTTTTTTGGTACTTCGGTACTTTGGGGTGGTACCTGAAATGCTTTTTTTTTTTGTCAATCGGCTATATAAATTTCCTGCCTCTGAAACGCAGTGCAACTGCCATCCCAGAACCCAGAAAACCACGATAAACGAGGTAAAAAAAAAATAATAATGATGATAAAAAAAATAATGAATGCGTGGACAAATTAAGTGACCCAAGCTTTAACTGTGATCTGGTTGGAAGAACCAGAGATCAGGATAGCATAAAAAGAAATAAAGTATTTTGCTTAATATAGTAGGACAGTGCAGTATTGGAAAATTTCAAAGTACGGCAATGTGTTCAGCATAAATTTCTCAGAAAGCCATCGAGGAATGGTTTAAAGAGCAGGGACGCAAATGACTGTCTCGGCTGACTGCTGAAGTTAGAATTGCATGTGCATGACATGCAATGTTGGTATATCGCACATCATCCAGCCCTATGGTATATTAGACATTTTTCGAATTCAGTTCAAAATACCTGCCTTGCGTTGTGATGTCATTCAGCACCAGTACCAGATTTTATGCCAGTGAAAAACCCACACCTTGAAGTACCAAAAATACGGTACCTGGTGCGGTGGGAAAGCGCCCTTTAAAGAGAATGCAGAATCATGGGATGCTTGAGTCTCTGGGGGAAAGTAGGAGTGCTTGGTTTAATCCAGCTGATGGAATTCAATGCAGAAGAACTGTTGTAATTTAGAAATGAGATCGCATAGAGGTGTGAATCAAGATTGCTGTTTTTTACAATTAATTGTGCAGCCCTACTTATTAGTTCTTCATAAAAGCCAATTTAGTGGTCATTATTTCCACCGAAGATTTGCTGCTTTCAGTACTAGCTAAAGGTGGTTTTGATACAGTTTTTGTTATAAATGTTGCTCAACTGGACAAATATACATTAGATGTATGCATGATGCTAAGTTGTAGATAACCCTTACCTGCATAAATGGGCAGTGTGTGGCTCTGAGTTAGTGCCCATGAGTGGAAGTTTGCAGGTTCAAATCCCATGGTAGGCAGAGAATTCACCATTGGGTCTTTGCGCAAGGCCCTTAACTCCAAATGGTCCAGGGACTGGCGCCCAGCCTTCTTAAGTATGGTGCTTTTCCACTGTGACCAAGTACTAAGCTGTAACCATGCTGACGTGGCCTGCTTACTAGCAGGACCAAAACCATCCGATTGGTTGAAATGCACAGATACCAGTGTTCTGCACATGGATTATCTGAAGGAAAAGCGCTTATTCTATATAATATTCATTTTTAGCAGTATTGCACATGTACTGATGCAATTCTTATAACTAGAAACTTAAATTTCCAGTTGAATGGAATGGATTTGTAATGCAACTTCACTCAAGCGAATGCTAATTCCACTTGGGTTTGATGCTGACATAATACGGCAATTCTCACAGACAGTTCTAGCATAAAGTAGCACTACAGTAAATAATTGTATTAATAGCAGTAATAATAATTGCACATGGTAAATCATGATGTGAACAGTAAAGTAAATTTCTTTTGCTCTCCTAACCTGGCAGTGCCACTGAGTTGACCACTTCTGCAGTGGAAGACCGAAGTGAGCTGGAACTGTGGTGTAACTAGTCTCTCTATTCGGTACAGCTTGGGTACAGGTCGGTTCCTGTATGCCGGTGGAAAAGCACCATAACACATTGCTTTGGATAAAAGCATTTTGCAAAGTAAATGTACATGTTTAGATGCAGCACTGGTGATAAAATATGATCACATAATCTCTCCTGAAGTCCCTCGTTCTGCTACTATTCCCACTTTAGAGAGAACAAGCAGACACAACAGCAAGCAGTCCCACTTTTAAAATGCAGGAACCTGAAATGTCAGTCTGAAATGGTTTGATGTAATGAGGAAAAGGCCTGTTGTGGGAGCTGCCTGTTTGGCCTATCAGTGGATGAGTGTCTGGCAGGTATATTAATCCCTGTAAGCGAGTTAGTCAGCATACCGTTAAGCTCTGAGGGCCTGCCTTGCTCCCATAGCTACTGTCTGCAGTGACAGCCTCAGGGTTGGAGGCATAGGAGAGGCCTTCTGTATCTCCAGACTTTGTTTACCTTTGGAAAGTTGATTGGTTGATGTAAAGTGAGTCATCAAGCAGACGAAGAGAGAATGTTGAATGAGAACTATAAATAAAAAGCAACCTTTGTCTCATAATGGTTCTTCAGCAGTCTCTGGGGGCCATAGACACCCGTGGATGGTTAGATCCGTCCCAGCACGGGCAAAATCATCTGCTGTAAGCTCCTCAGGTAGCTCTGCTGCTCCAGGTGTCACCCTCTGCTGCACGTATCAGAACGGGGTCAGCAGACTTACTGGTTTGACTCTGTGATTAGTGTTTACTGGGACGGCACCAGCGATCAGTACTGGATCTTATTACATGTGATATTAGGGAGGGTGTGTGACTCAGCCGTTTGGGGGATCTGTGGGTTTGAATCCCATGGTTTGCAGAGTAATCATGACCATTGGGGAATGCCTTCATCCGTGAGCTCTGACCCCAAAACTTCTCTGCTAACATACAGGTGTTTGTGTGTGTGTTGGTTGTGTGAAAATTGCTACCCTGTTCTATTAATGAGATAATAAGCCATATTCCTGCTCATGTTATTTTCTCTCATCACATATAGAGATGCTCCTCTGTTTACGATGATTCTACTTACGATATTTGACTTTACGATGGTGCACTAGTGATGAACATTCAGGAGCCATCTTTGAATTTTCACCTGTTCTGGGCTAGCGATGTGCCCTATGTTACTTTCTACTGATGCTAGGCGAATACAGCATCTACACCGCCATGCTTCCGGTCTCTAGCAATCACAAGTGTAAACATCTTATACGGTGTTTAACAACATATCTTAGTGTTTTTTTCCCTGTTTAACCAAATAAACTTTTATTTTTCAATTACTGGTATTTAGTTACAGTATCTATTTGCTTATTTATTCTGTGACAGTATTTTACTTATTTTCATATTGACTTATATTTTCCACTTGCGTAGCCCCATTGTAAGTCGAGGAGCACCTGTCCTAAAGTGTAACAAAGGCTCTCTAATCTGCCTCTCCTGTCCTGTGCCTGAACCATATGCTGGTTTTTCTACTTTAATACTGCGTTATGCTGGGGAACTGCAGTGTGTGTTTCTGGCCTTTCACGTGTTCTTTAACCACAGAAAACTTCACTCGGCTGTGATGCACAGAAGCTGTGAAGTTCCCTGTTCAGCCATCCTCCTCAGAACCCTGTTGACCTCTGTCTCTGTCTGCAGTGTTGAACCAGCTGCCTTTGCCCTCTCCCCTTCCTGCCACCACCACGAAGAGCCTGTTGTACAATGGGAGGATCGCGGAGGACGTCACCTGCCTGCTGGGCTGCAGGGACGAGAGCCTGGTGGCCCAGCTGGCCCAGAGCCTCAGCCAGGTCTCCACCGAGCACATGTGAGTACCGTGCTAAAGACACCAGAAACACTGACAGACATCCAGCTCAAAGTGATTTACATTAATGGTAGCTTTTCTGTAAGTGGCTCTTCTAGGGTGTGTGGAAGTGAGCACGGTCACACAGGCTAGCCTCATATCGTTCAGATTGGTTTTTGGTGTCCTGCTCACTGTACTTCCGTGCTTTCGTGCAGAGAGCTGAAGGACAACCTGGGCAGCGATGACCCCGAGGGCGATGTCCCCGTGCTGCTGCAGACGGTGCTGTCCAGAAACCCCAACATCTTCAGGGAGAAAAGTAAGGCCATGCCCTTTGCCGGCCACAGTGGGGTGTTGGAGAGTCGGCTGCCCGGCCTTCTGGCTCACACTCTGACAGCTGCCTTAAGCTCTCCTGACATAGGGCACAACAGAATCTGAGAAACTGTTTTTCCGGTCTCCCCAGTCTGATCCAAGTCTGGGACTTCTATTGTTGCTGATTCTCCCAGCGGCTCTTCCCTTATGCCGAGGTTGCTTCCTGTTTTAGAGTGACTGCCTGGCAATCTCCAGCCTTATGCTTTTCACACGAGTTTCATTATGCACTGCTTCTCCAGGTATCATGCAGCAGCCAATGATGCCACAGTACAAGATGTCCCAGAATTCCATGCATGGCAGCTCGGCGTCCACAAACTACCAGCAAACCACTATCTCGCATAGCCCTTCCAGGTAGGTGTTCATACCATGCTAATGCTAATCCAGCACCACTCTAGTCTCCTTTTTCTAGATCCATGTGTTTGCGGCAGTATTTGCGATATTCAGCATGGCTCCTTCTCTCCCTGCCAGTCGCTTTGTTCCACCCCAGACAAGTTCAGGCAGCAGGTTCCTGCCCCAGCAGAACAGTCCGGTTCCGAGCCCCTATGCCCCCCAGAGCCCTGCCGGCTACATGCAGTACCCCCACTTGCATGGCTACGGCCAGCACCAGCAGATACAGCAAGGTGAGATAACCGTGTGACGGGCCACTATCTTCTGTCCCTCCCCTCTAACGTCAGTGTGCTCCTTTGGCTCCCATGTGCACAAGCCCCTCCTTGTGGCTCCCCTCTGGCCGTAGAGCTCCATGGCTCTCACTTGGTCACGGCTCCTGCTTACTCAGGAAGCCCCCGGTGTTCCACGCAGCCCTTTCTCCTGCTCCATCTTCAGCCTTCCCTTCACCAGAGCCTCTCCACCCCAGCATTAGTTGGAGGGGTGGGGTGGGGCAGGGAGAGACAGCAATAGGCACCTCATGTGTGGAAACAACTAAAATCTGCCCCCCCCCCCCCCCATGCAATGCTTGTGTTGCCCCGATCACACGTCCTTCCTCCGTGCAGCCTGCTTAGGGTCTTGGCATGACCAGCTTATGCCCGTCCTATGAGAGCCTCTGAGCCGTTTGCAGTCGATGGGCGTTCACAATGACCGTGCGCTCTCTTCCCATGTCAGTAGCCAGTCCCATGGTGCCTGGTGGTATGAGGAACATCCACGATAGTAAGGTGTCAGGGCAGCTGTCAAGTAATTCAGCTAATCACCACGCAGACGGAGGCAGGCATGGATCCAATGAAGACTACATGAGCATTGTCCACAGGCTGGGAGCAGAGGTAAGTCCATGCATTGTGTTACGAAGGTCCTTGCACTTCCTGAGCAGGTGCAGCTACTTTCCGCTTCTCACTCTCGGGGTTTCAGCATAACTGTCAGGTGATCCTGACTGCTGTGTCATTTCAGGAGGGCGACCCCTCCATGAGGAATCCCTCCTTCCCCCTTCGCTCCCCACAGTCTGTGTGCTCCCCTGCGGGCAGTGACGGGACACCTAAAGGTAAGTGCACGACCCTGGCTCTAAAAGGCCATTCAGTTTCCCCCTGTAGTTTGCAGGAAACGTAGAGGTTCTCCAGACTATGCTGGGAAAGTCTAAAATTATAAAACCGAGAATGTTATAGGCCATAGGTGGCAAATGTTACTGGTGCAATGAAGTTTTTATAACATGCACATGCTGTCTCTGCAGCTGGGTCCCGCCCTCCGCTCATCCTGCAGTCTCCGCCTCCCTATGCCTCCCCCCATGACGCGGCCCCTGACCTCTTACTTGACTCCCCCGAGCGCAAGAAGAGGCAGAAGAAGTTGAGCAAAGAGGAGAAAGAGCAGGCAGACAAGGCGGCCATGTACGACATCGTCAGCTCCCCCTCCAAGGACTCCACGAAGCTGACCCTGCGGCTGTCTCGTGTCAAGTCCTCTGAGATGGACCCATCGGGCGAGTTGCCGGCCGGCATGGAGCCGGGCTTCGACCCGGAGGGGGATGTGCCCGTCAACAGCTTGCCATATGGCGGGGCCCAGCTACTGCATGCGCCCCAGGAGTCTGGAGGCCGAGCTGGATCGGGTCAGTACCTGGCGGCAGATGAGCCAGCCAGCTACCTGCAGGCCCCACAGGTCCCTGCGCTGCCCAATGCTGGGGTGCTCTCAGCCAAGGAGCCCACGCACGGGGTGGCCAGCAGCACGCCCTATGATGAAGTGGAGATGGATGCGCTGGCCGAAATTGAGAGGATAGAGCGCGAGTCGGCCATTGAGCGGGAGCGCTGCTCCAAGGAGGTGCAGGACAAAGGTGTGTGATGCCGTCGGGACCTTGTCTCTGTCTCCTTGTCTCTGTCCCCAGTCCCCTGTCTCAGTCTGTGCTGAGGGACAACAGCAGTAATATTGACGGAGGTTCTCTCATTACAGACAAACCTCTGAAGAAGCGGAAGCAAGATTCGTACCCTCAGGAACCTGGGGCAGGTGGCACAGCAGGATCCACAGGCGGCCCTGGAGTGGGAGGCGGGGGAAGCGCTGGGAACAAAATGGCCCCGCAGGAGGCCTGCGCTGCTGGCAACGGGGCCAGCCGGCCTGCCCTGATGGTGAGCATCGACCTGCTGCAGGCTAGGCGGGGCGAGGCCCAGCTGGATATGTGCTTGGCAGCACCAACCCCAGCTTTTGATGCCCAGAGGCTGCCTGAGGAACCCCGGGGGGGCCCTGCTGCCGACGGGGCTGACCCCGGCGCCATGCTCCAGCTCAAATCTAACCGGGATTCTGGAAAGAGGAGGCCGGATGGGGAGATGCCGAAGGCTGCGGACGGGCGGCCTGAAATCATCAAGCAGCGAACAGAGACGCCGAAGAAGGGGAGTGTGGAGACACCCCGGTCGAAAGACCAAGGTGATACCGCGAAACACAGACCGGACAGCCGGCGGGACACTCCTGGCAAGCTGTTGAATGCCGACAAGCGGACAGAGCCCTCCAAACACAGGCACGACGGCAGGCTGGACACCCCCAAGGCCCGGCCTGAGGGCAGGGGGCCGGAAACCCCTCGGCACAGACCGGAGGAGCGCTCCGCCACGACTGAATCCATGCGGCGGGATGGCACCGAGGGCCACCGGGGCAGTGCGATTGGTGATCCAGCCCGCATCCGGCGACCTGACACCCCTAAATCCAGCAGGGGGGAGCCAGACTCTAGGCACGGGCGAGATAGGGACCGAGAGAGGAAACATGGAGATGCTCGGGACCGGCGGTCCCCAGAGCAGCGGTCCCGGCCAGACAGCCCACGTGTGAAAAGCGATCCGGCCGGCTGGCCACAGCCAAGCTTCAAGTCTCCACTCCGGAAGGAGGAGAGGAGGGCCGGTGACAGTAGCAGGAGTCGCTCCGAGGGACACAGGCAACCGGACAGTAAGCCCGGGGAGTTCCCCTCTTATCTCCTGGGGGGCAAGTCGAAGACTCTGGGTAACTTTGTTATCCCGAAGATCAAGCGAGACAAGGATGGCAACGTGGTATCAGAGCGGCGGCCCAGCGAGGGCTTGGGTGAGTGCCAGGCCAGGATGGAGCGTGCGGAGCTGGTGCAGGACCTGCAGAAGGGTGCCAAGCCTGTGGTGGTGCTGCAGAAGCTGACGCTGGACGAGGTACAGCGCTTCATCAGGGAGAAGGAGGACTGCAATGCTAGGAGCTCTAAGTCCGGCAAGAGCAGGCACTACTTGGACAAGACTGGCAAGGGTAGGTGGCCACCAGCCTTGGCCTGAAACAAGGTACAACATTGTATGGCAACTTGTTCGCTTCTGTTCCAAAGGGTTAGCACTTAACATTTGCTTGTTGCCACCCCTAGGTGGCATGGACCCGTCAATCCTGCAGGAACTCCCCCCACACCTGCTGGCTGAAATCGAGTCCACCATGCCACTGTGTGAGAGGGTCAAAATGAACAAGCGCAAGCGCAGCACTGCCAACGACCGGCCCAAGTATGCCGAGGTCAGCTCCGAGGACGACAGCGACGGCGCAACCGACTGTGAGTAGCCAGGATGGCGGAGTGAGACATTCTTGGAATCTGTGTTTGTGTTCAATGGGGTGTCAGAGCATAACCCCAGGCTGTGTCTGTTGCGCCCAGCTGCCCGTAAACGGCACAAGAAGGACCGCGACCGAACGTGGGAGTACGAGGAGCGAGAGTCCCGGCGGAACAGTTGGGGTCATGAGGGCCGCAGGGGGTCCGGCAGCCGCCAGCGGGAGCGCACTCCGGAGGACTCAGACAATGAGTCGCCCCCGCCCAGCCTGAGTGACTGTGAGTGCCCCTCCATACACTCTGAAGTAGCTTCAGTGTTCCTCTGGTGATCAGGGCTGGAACAGGAATCTGGGTTTGATGTTTCAGTGGTGAGCGTGTGTGCACCAGTCAGTGGGCTGGAGTTGGCCCTTTGAAGATGGCCATAAGTTTGCCCTGTTGACAGTTGTGTGACAGCTCAGGTATATGGTGAAGCACATGAACTGGACTCCTCTGTCTGCCTTACAGTGGCCAGAAAGATGAAGAAGAAAGAGAAGCAGAAGAAGCGAAAGGCATATGAACCGAAGCTCACTTCAGAAGGTACCTTCATAACCTCCCTCTGTAGTGACACTAGGCTTGTAAGTGCTGCTGTCACGTGTGGCATGAACCGTGTTTATCTTCCTCCCTCAGAAATGATGGATTCCTCGACATTCAAACGTTTTGCAGCAAGTATGGATAACATCCTGGAGAACCTGGAGGACGTGGACTTCACTGCTTTGGGTATGGGACCAGTGAACTCCATGTAGCAAGTTGCATTGCTTGGTATCAGCTACTCTAGTTACAAGACTTTTGGTGTTGAAGGCCAGGCTGGCTTCCATCTTAACCCCAACTTTGAGGGTTGTACTTTAGAGGTAATTGTGAATTGTGGTGAGCGATTTACAATGATGATGCTCTCATCTGCAGCCGATGATGATGAGATCCCTCAGGAATTGCTGCTGGGGAAGCACCAGCTGAGTGAGCTGGGCAGCGAGTCGGCCAAGATAAAGGCCATGGGCATCACCTACAGGGTACGGCCACGCTAGCGGCAGTGTCAGAGAGCTGTGTTGGGCCGTTAAGTGACTGATCGCTTCATGTGGTGTCTGTGTAAGTTCAGCTGCCTCTTTGTCTCCATTAGCTCTCATCGGATAAACTGGTAAAGGTTTTGAATATTCTGGAGAAGAACATCCAGGATGGTGCCAAGCTCTCCACTATGATGAATCACGTGAGTTTTTTTTGAACCACCCTCCTGATTGCCTCTCAACAGACAGTGGGGCCGTGTGGTGTCTGACTCTCCTCCCCATCTGCCTCCCATCATCGCAGGACAACGACTGTGAGGATGAGGAGCGCCTGTGGCGGGACCTGATCATGGAGCGAGTGACCAAGTCCGCCGATGCCTGCCTCACAGCCCTCAACATAATGACGTCCTCACACATGCCCAAGGCGGTCTACATCGAGGATGTCATCGAGAGGGTGCTTCAGTACACCAAGTTCCACCTGCAGAACACCTTGTACCCCCAGTACGACCCCGTGTACCGCGTGGACCCCCATGGAGGTTAGGAGGGCGTGATTCTATTACTGGTTTCTTGTGGTCCTGTGAAGGCCCTCCCTGTTCACCCTGTCTCTCATTGAATGTCTCTCTCTGGCTTTACATCTCCTTGCTCTGTTGTAAACGGCTCCTTGATCAACCTGTTGATATGGCAAGCTTGATTTTGATCCTTTCCCTAAAACCAGCTTCACCTCCTGCTTACTGGGAGTTTGTCTTCCACCATAGAGTAGTGTGGCTTTAGGCTAGTGGAGTCCGCACTGGGTCTGAATCAGGCTTCACCTCTTGGTACACCTTCCTCCCGGTCCAGGCGGCATGCTGAGCTCTAAGGCCAAGCGAGCCAAGTGCTCCACACACAAGCAGAGGGTCATCGTCATGCTGTACAACAAGGTGTGCGACATAGTGAGCAACATCTCTGAGCTGCTGGAGATCCAGCTGCTGACAGACACCACCATTCTGCAGGTGAGGTGCTGCTCAGTGCACGCACACACAAACACACACACTTGCACGGGAGCTGTGCTTCTTTGCAGACAGTGCTTGGTGTCATTCTCTCAGTCGGTCTCTCCCCTGAACCCAGGTGTCGTCTTTGGGAATTACTCCGTTCTTTGTGGAGAACGTCAGTGAGCTGCAGCTTTGTGCCATCAAGCTGGTGACCGCGGTGAGCTTGAGGAAATGCACAAACATACACACTGTCTGAGTGTGGTATACAAATGCTGACCTATCCATCCAAATGCACCGCACCGTGGAAGCCCTCCACGTTTCTTTGACCATGCTCCTCCCCGTCTGTCCTAGGTGTTTTCTCGCTATGAGAAGCACAGACAGCTGA
The DNA here is from genome assembly GCA_026777985.1 of Mormyrops attenuatus. Classification (NCBI taxonomy): domain Eukaryota; kingdom Metazoa; phylum Chordata; class Actinopteri; order Osteoglossiformes; family Mormyridae; genus Mormyrops; species Mormyrops attenuatus. Next base: position 21,156,090 of record JAODKC010000117.1, on the reverse strand, counting down.
TCCTGGAAGAGATCTTCACATCTCTGGCCAGGCTGCCCACCAGCAAACGCAGTCTCAGGAATTTCCGGTATGTGCCACCTGCCAGGTGATGTCCATCACAGAGTAATGGGTGCACACAGAGCCTGATCACGGGTGTGTTGCTGTCTTCTCCAGGCTGAACAGTAGCGACGTGGATGGGGAGCCCATGTATATCCAGATGGTGACCGCTCTGGTACTGCAGCTCATCCAGTGTGTCGTCCACCTGCCTTGTGACAAGGACAACAGCATGGAGGATGAGTTTGACAAGAAGGTGAGAGCCTATCCCCAGACCCCCCTAGGTCTCTGTTGTGATCACCTTCTCAGGGGTCACATGACATGGATGGAAGGTTGAGCTTCCTGTCAGGTTTCCCGCATTTTTATGGAAGCCATCAATGGAATTTGAGTTGGGTTTTGCCAACCTTGAAACATTGGCTGATCTTCTCTCCAGGTGGATCATGATGTCCTAATCACAAACTCCTATGAGACTGCCATGAGGACTGCCCAGAACTTCCTGTCTGTTTTCCTTAAGAAGTAAGGGTTGCTCGTCTCCTGTGGACAGTCTCTCTTTCGTCCGGGTCGTGACTCATCCTTCTCCGTCCTTCACCCATGGCACGTTCAGGTGTGGGAGTAAACAAGGAGAAGAGGACTACCGGCCGCTCTTTGAGAACTTTGTGCAGGATCTCCTGTCCACGGTGAACAAGCCCGAGTGGCCAGCAGCAGAGCTGCTGCTAAGTCTCCTGGGTCGACTGCTGGTGAGCCCCGCCTTGCCAGGCCCCCGATGTGAGCTCCCATCATGTCTCACCGATTCGTCATGTAAACCCTCGCTGCCCTTGCCTCTCCAGGTGCACCAGTTCAGCAACAAGCAGACAGAGATGGCCCTGAGGGTGGCCTCACTGGACTACCTAGGCACGGTGGCCGCCCGGCTCCGCAAGGATGCAGTCACCAGCAAGATGGACCAGCGATCGATCGACCGCATTCTCCAGGAGGTGGGCGAGCACCCATGGGCACTGAGAGGCGCACGACAACACAAAGCATTACACTAAGCACAGTAGAGGCCCATCTGTGTCACCATGATGCTCACCTGTCTCTCTTTCCCCAGACCTCTGGGACTGATGAGACCCAGCAGCTACAGAAGAGCCTGTTGGAATACCTGCAGGAGAACATGGAGACGGACCCGTCGCTTATGGTTAGTGTGGGCCCATATGGGCAAGGGCCGGTTGTAGCTGATGGAGGTAGGATGCCAATGTTGACCCGGGCCTTCGATTCTTTCATGTAGTTCTCCCGGAAGTTCTACATCGCGCAGTGGTTCCGGGACACCACCACAGAGACCGAGAAAGCCATGAAGACTCAGAACCAGAAGGAGGATGACTCGTCTGAGGGGCCGCACCACGCTAAGGAGGTGGAGGCCACGGGGGAGATCATGCAGAAGGCGGAGGCACGCAAGAAGTTCCTGCGCTCTGTCATCAAGACCACACCCTCGCAGTTTAGCACGCTCAGGTGGGCCTGCCTGTCTGCGCGAGGCTCTGGTGTCCATGTCAGGCTGGACCCCTCCCACCCAAGGCTGTATGAGTGTGCCACCCTCAATAGGCTACCTTGCTTGTGATGGGTGGAGGGGGTGCTGTAATTCTGTTGACTGACTGGCCCACCTTGGACTTCTCCTCCTGCAGGATGAATTCGGACAGGGTCGACTACGACGACGCCTGCCTCATTGTCCGCTATCTGGCCTCCATGAGGCCGTTCGCTCAGAGCTTCGATATTTATTTGACACAGGTGAGGGGGGGGGTGTTTCTGGCTGCCGATTAGCCAGCTGCTGCTGCGTCGGACCCTTGTCCAGGTGGCTGAGGCGGGCCCTGTCATCTCTCTCCATGCAGATCCTTCGTGTCTTGGGGGAGAGTGCCATTGCTGTCAGGACCAAGGCTATGAAATGTCTGTCCGAAGTGGTAGCGGTGGACCCTAGCATTTTGGCTCGAGTCAGTACCTCAGCCCATCTCTGGTCCTTTTACTGAACGTGCTGATCTGTAGGGCCCTAGAGGGTAAGGAGGGCCCTACTAATGTCTGTTGGCATCTCTCTCCCCCAGCTGGACATGCAGCGAGGCGTCCACGGCCGGCTGATGGACAACTCGACCAGTGTGCGTGAGGCCGCTGTGGAGCTCCTGGGCCGCTTTGTGCTGAGCCGGCCCCAGCTCACTGAGCAGTACTACGACATGCTCATCGAGAGGATCCTGGTGCGTTGTGCCCCCCGTGGCTTCATTCTAGGGCTTGAAGTTTGGCCTAGCCTGGCCTGGAGGTGTGGACTGGCTGGAGAAGTCCTGCCTGCGTGGTGGGCTGCTCTCAGCTGAAAGTTTATCTGGAGGAGCAAGAGGCCCTCCATGCTAACAGGGAATGGCTGGCTCAAAGAGTCTCACAGTAGATAATGTTCCATCTGATTCCCATCTCTTTTGACTCTGTCTAGGACACGGGCATCAGCGTGAGGAAGAGGGTGATCAAGATCCTGAGGGACATCTGCCTGGAACAGCCCACCTTCAGCAAGATCACGGAGATGTGTGTGAAGATGATCCGCAGAGTCAACGATGAGGAGGGCATTAAGGTTTGTCATGTTCACTATGGCTGTGCTGTGCTGCATGGTGCAGCACAGCACAGCCATAGTGCTTTTTCTGGAGTTAAGAAATGAGGATGGGTAGAACTAGATGTGACGTTTGTGCAGGTCATCTGGCTTCATTTAAGCTTTATTTCCCCAACAGAAACTGGTGAACGAAACTTTTCAGAAGCTGTGGTTCACGCCAACACCCAACCACGACAAGGAAGCCATGACTAGGAAGATTCTCAACATTACAGACGTGGTGAGTGTTGATCAAAGCCACAGCCCTGCTGCTTCAGGGGAGTATTCTAGCATCTTCCCCTTACCAGGGATGTGGGTAAAAATATTGGGAGAAAATATGGGATTAGTTAGGTTCACTAATCTTTGGACAAACTCTTTCCCAGGTATCAGCCTGCAAAGACACGGGTTATGACTGGTTTGAACAGCTTCTCCAAAACGTAAGATTTTCTGTTGGTTCTTTGTGGAGATCTTGTTGGTTGGTGCTTAGCCTTTTCTGAGTCAGTTCAGCTGGGGGGGGTTCTACTAGGGGTGAGATTTGTCATCTACTTGGAGCAGGGTTTGTTTACCTTTGTGTCAATTAGAAGGCATGTGATTGGCTGCTAAGACACTTGCCTGTGTCTCTCTGCCACAGCTCCTGAAGTCGGAGGAAGAGGCCTCCTACAAACCGGCCATGAAGGCCTGCGTGCAGTTGGTGGACAACCTGGTGGAGCACATCCTCAAGTACGAGGAGTCACTAGCAGGTACAGCACAGCTGGCCATCAGCGGGTAGAGGCTCCGTCTGGGTTTGCCCATTTCAGAGTCTCCTCTTTGACTGGCCTTTTCCTCTAAACCCAGATTCGGAGAACAAGGGTGTGAACTCCAACCGTCTGGTGGCATGTATCACCACTCTGTACCTGTTCAGTAAGATCCGTGCCCAGCTGATGGTGAAGCATGCCATGACCATGCAGCCCTACCTCACCACCAAATGCAACGTAAGCCCTGCCCACCAACGACCAATCGTCGGAGCTGATTGGCTGTCTTTTCTGTGTGCTGTTACTTTGTCTGTGTATATAGTAGGCGAGTCACAAGATCTCGCGATATTACAACATGACGAGATTTCTCGTCAAAGTGAAAACCGGTCTTGCGAAGGCGCTGCGAATCAGCTTCTCTGAGCATGTAAGATGCCCCAGAATCTTTTGAATCTTTTGTGTGCAGCCTTTTGGGTACCCGGCGGAAAATATAAACGGCGAAAGGGTGACAGACAAAAAACACGAACCATCTGTAAGCATTGTAGGGAAATAATGGCGTACACAGCGGCTAACGCTACTACTATGCAAAGCCATTTGCAGCACCGTCATCGCTCTTTACTTAAATCCACTGCACCGAGGAAGAAAACATTAAAAGGCCAGACAACGCTTACAAATGTGTTTGCACCCCAGCTTTCACAGTCAAGTGCTAGAGGCACTTCAATAACAAAGGATATTGGTGTTTTCATTGCAGCCGACATGAGACCATTTTCTGTAGTAGAAAATCTGGGGTTTCTGCAATTGCTCAATACATTAGAACCAAAGCATTTTTTGTCTTTCAAATTAATCAAATAAAAGGCTGCTTTCCAGTAATATATTTTCTCTTTGAAGTTTTCCTTTAAATATTGTTAAAATCTCGTCTCGTTCTCAAGAACCCTATATCGTGTCTCATCTCATCTCGTGGGCTAAGTATGTCGTTACACCCCTAGTATATAGTCCTGTCTATCACTTGGTGTGCTGGGACACTTTTTGGAACATTTTTAACACTGGTAATATGGCGCCCTCTTGTGGTTGTCAAGTGGAGGTACTGGATGAAGCAACATAAAGGGACAATATAGGTACCCTTTCGTTCAGCTTGTGTCTGTGTGAAGTCACTGCCAGTCCTTTGGTCTAAGCAGTGGTGCCTCTTCCTCAGACTCAGAGCGACTTCATGGTGATCTGTAATGTGGCCAAGATCCTGGAGCTGGTTGTTCCACTGATGGAGCACCCTAGCGAGACCTTCCTGGCTACCATTGAGGAGGACTTGATGAAGCTCACCATCAAGTATGGCATGACGGTGAGTGTGTTCCTGGTCTGAGGTGTGTGTCTCTCTGTGTGTCTTTTTGTCTCTCTAACTGTCAGACAAGTGATCACTTTTCCTCTCTCTCTCTCTCAGGTTGTACAGCACTGTGTGAGCTGTCTTGGGGCCGTGGTCAACAAGGTCACGCACAACTACAAGTTTGTGTGGGCCTGCTTCAACCGTTACTACGGTAAGATGTGTGTGGAAGCCAGTCCAGTGGGACATTAACATGGATATCTGTACCAGGCATGCCAGATCCATTGTCGAGTGTGATTTTTAATTTACCTTTTTTATGTTTTGGTGGTCTGGAGGCTCTGTGTTCAGCACTGAGTTCCCATCGTGCAGTCAGTGGTCCTCACCTCTTCCCCTCATCTGCAGGTGTACTAACCAAGCTGAAGGCCCAGCACCATGAGGACCCAAACAGCACGGTCCTGGTGTCCAACAAGCCTGCACTGCTACGCTCTCTCTTCACAGTGGGGGCACTGTGCCGTCACTTTGACTTTGACCAGGAGGAGTTCAAGGGCGGCACCAAGGTACGACCACACAGCCAGAGCACAGTGTCAGCCTCTCTGTGTCCTGCCATGTGTTTGGTCTCATCCTGTGCATCATGCCTCTGTTACCTGTGTTCACCTATGTTCACCTGCTCCCTTCAGGTGGTGATCAAGGATAAGGTGCTGGAGCTGCTGCTGTACTTCACCAGGCACGAGGACGAGGAGGTGCAGACCAAGGCCATCATCGGCTTGGGTAAGCAGGGGGATGCCGTGCGTCCCTCATACCTGGCTTCCCCAGGCAGCCTGGGGGGGGGGGGGGGGGGGGGGGTTTTTTTGTGGTAACAAAAACATCAACACCCCCCCGCCCCGGGGTTTGTTCAAACACCACCCCCACATT
>JAODKC010000117.1:21115678-21147054 GCA_026777985.1 Mormyrops attenuatus | reverse complement strand
GGAAGCATGCAGTATCTGTGGCCTACCTGCAGGGGGAGTTTTTGTAAATGTAGATTTTGATGTATTAGGTCACCCTAATTATGAGGGAAAGGGGTCCCCAGCACTTCTGGCGGAACAAATACTGCAATAAATTTTTTTACTTCTCTTTGTTACTTGTCTTGTTTGCATCTCACTTTGTTTTGGGTTTTTTTTTTCTGTTGTCAATATTGTTAGGCAAGTTTAAATGTCAGTGTGTATAATCTGTCTTTAGTGTTTCTTTTTCCATTTTAAAGTTTTTTTTTGGTTTGTTTTTAAATGAAGTATCTACATCTGGAGGAGATGGGTGCAGGTCACCTGCTGTGCTCAGTTCCTGCTGATGCTCTGGGCCAGCCCCCACCTTCCCACTGAGCTGTCTGGGAACACTCAGAGTTGTTTTGGAGTGTGGAAGCCATGTTCTCTTCTCTGGAGGAAGAATTTCATCTCTGTAGAGGAACATCTGGGCATCTTCTGCTCCATCACTCAAAGAAAGTGAACAGTGGTCTTGGCTTCCATAGATATTCCTGGTCTGTTACTCAGCCTGGCCCATTGAGTTGAAATGGGTACCACGCTGTTGTCGAAAGCCTGTGAATTAGTTTTAATGCCCCATTCGTTCTCTGCCAACGTCCGATACAGAATTTCTTAAAGTTCTGTAAAATTTCACTATTCATTTTTAATAAAATATGTGACAAGACTGATGGTGGGTTTTAGATTAAATTTAGCATTTGGGTACATTTGCCACCTCTGAATGTTAAAATATTCCTTGATCTCATTTGAACAAGTGAGACGTTCATCGAAGCAACAGTTTCATGTTGGTAGCGATGTAATGATGCACGTTGGCCGCAGACTCCGGCGGCGCTGCAGCGCACTGGCTCCGTGTCCCGCGTGGAGTCACCGGAAGCGCTTGCTCTGACTTTTGACCTTTTAGTCGACGGCATGAGGCTGGCGGGATACGGTGGAGCTTGTTGTAAGTGTTGGAATCTGAGAAGTCCTGTTAAGGGAAAGCGTAATTAAAACAAATCCGCGGCACTTCATTTCATCATAAAGCCGGGAACTTAGATTAAGGTAAGTGTACGGTTTGTTTAAATATGTCACTTTCAGTGTAATTTGAGGTGTGAGTCGTTGGGTTTTTGCCAATCCCGCGTTTTGCCGGCACTTCGGCTGTACTGACCAGCGATTCCATATTTGCCACCATGGCTATTATACCTTCATTCAGCGACACGGGGCGGGTTCCTCGGGCAGTGTTGACCCGCCAGTGCCCAGTGCTTTGTAAAAAAGTGGACACCGGAGACAGGACGCAAAGAGGCGTCACAGCCACGCAAATATGCGCACAAAGAATTCTGACGTCCAGGATTTCGCTTTGTATCATGTTGACATTTCATTCCACACATTTTAGATCCCAAAAAGAGAACGCATAATCATTTTATTTCGGGAAGGTCTGTGTGAGGTAGCCGGCATGTCGTGCACTTCTGAGCGGTGGTTCCTGTTATTGCGGGCGAATCTGGTAGCTGTTTACTCGTATGTTACAGCATCACATCATGTCTGATCAGTGCCGGCTCCGCTTCTTGTCCAGGCTTGTTTTGTTTCCCCGGCGATGCCGTCCAACTTGGGCCCCAGCAGCCCCGCCGCTGCCCTGCACGAAGCGCTGGATAACGCGGGCCGGCTAATTGATCATCACTTGCAGGAGGACCGCTGCTTCCCTGACCTATCAGAGCTCCTAAATGTTCCCGCACATAGTGAGTACCCACTTGAAGCTGCCGTGTTTGTGCTCTGGTTTAATAAAGTTTCTGCTTGTCACTGCTTACATTCCCGTCTGTCTTGGTCTGCTCCCCCTTCCATGTAGACATGCCTTCCCTATCGGGGGTGTCGGACATGGATTACCCTCTCCAGGGCCAGGGGCTGATCAGCGTGCCTAGTCTCCCCGAGCTGAGCCCCGTCCGCAGGGTTCCCCTTCCCCCCGAGCTGGTCGAACAGTTTGGTCGTATCCTTCAACTTGCGTTATTGTCAGAAGGCATAAATGAGAACTGCCCCTGTCGGCTGGTGCAGCAGGCTTCTGCCGAAATGAGGTGTATCTTAGTATCTAAGCAAAATTCTGGAGTTGCTGTAATGTCTGAGAGCCTTAACCACTATGCCTCACAGACATGCAGTGCAACTGCATGATGGGTGTTTTCCCTGAGATCAGCCGGGCCTGGCTCACTGTGGACAACGACATCTTCATGTGGAACTATGAGGACGGGTGGGTGCTGTGATGTCACTGATTGAGTTCCGGTGGGTGGGTGTCACCGGTGATGCTAACTTGGGTTCGTCTGCCCAGAGGGGACGTGGCGTACTTTGACGGTCTGAGTGAAACCATCCTGTCCGTGGGGCTGGTCAAACCAAAGGAAGGTGAGCAAGTTCACAGCTGCGCGTTTCCCTGTTGGTATGTGAGGGCTGTCTGTGTCACCGTTTATGGCTGTCTCTGTCTTAGGCATCTTCCAGCCCCATATCCACTTCCTACTGGTGCTGGCCACCCCTGTGGATGTCGTCATCCTAGGCCTCAGCTTCCCCAGAGCCCAGGGAGGTGAGTCCCTCCCCCGAGGACCTTGCACTGCATGCCTTTAGCCAAACTGCAGTCGCTGTTTGCCGCATTTTCCGCTTGCCTATCTCTTCACACCCCTTCCACAGGGCTGAATGACAGCATGGTGGGTGGCATGCAGCTACTGCCAGACCCCCTGTACTCCATCCCGACGGACAACACCTACCTGCTGGCCGTGGCCTCCACTGACCTGGGCCGCATCTTCCTGGCGGGCAAGGATGGCTGCCTGTACGAGATCGCCTACCAGGCAGAGGCCGGCTGGTTCAGCCAACGCTGCCGGAAGATCAACCACTCCAAGAGCAGCTTGTCCTTCCTCGTGCCCTCCCTGCTGCAGTTCTCCTTTTCTGAGGATGGTGAGGCACTGTGGTCTGGCCTAGGTGGGGGTACATCAGACTAGGGATGGGCATTATGGCCAAAATGTTGTATCACAATATTTTTAGTTTGAATCATGATTCACAATTCAGATCACTTTTTTTGTGCTTGTATGTTTACAAACCAACAAAATAGGAATGTATGTAGTAATGCAAGTTGACCCGCTTACCCAGTTATTCCATCCTTGCAAGAAATGATTGTAGCATTATAATAATAGGTACTCATAGCCAAACGTTTTGCATGTTATTTATGATGTTTACATTTCAGGTGGTTAAAAGGATTGTTTGTGTCTCCTTCTGTATGAACGCTATCTCTGCAAAGTCTGTAAATTACAGAAGATTGGTCCATGTTGGATTTTGCAAATCCTAACCACACAATCGAAGCAGAACCTTTTTTTGGAACCAGTTCTTTCTCATCGGCCATGCCGCACACTCGTCAGCGTAGCAAACCTCTCTGCGGACTGTGTGTTTACCATGTGACACAAGTGCAGTATTTTTAGCAGTCCGATGGTATACAAAGTTTGTTTGCTGCTTTTTTCCCATCGAGTTAAGTAACTGGTTCAAGATCAGGTTCAAGATCTAGTCATTAAGTTGTGATTTTCACTGAAATAGGTAATTAACAACGAATAGACATATACAGACAGACCTGGGATGTTATGCAGGGTCAAATGTTGTTTCACGTCGGTTTGTTTTTATTGTAGTACTGTTGTAGCCTCTGAACACTCGGGCGTTGCATGACGGGGGTTTGCCAGTTTGTTCTCTTGTTATAATTATTATTGTCCACCACGACCATAGACCCACGTATCGAAACGTAGTAATGCGGGTGTGTTTCATAGGAATCTCAATGTTGTCTCTCCGCACAGACCCTGTGGTTCAGATTGCTGTCGACAATTCCCGCAACATCCTCTACACACGCTCTGAGAAGGGGGTTCTACAGGTAGGCTGCCCAGTGGGATAAGGGTCCCGACCTGCATCCAGAAGGTAGTGGATTCTAACACTAGCAGGGGTCCCGCCTGTAATGCTGTCAGAGGGTGTCCTGGATGAAAACGGTGAAATACGAAAAGTTGGCCCAGGTTAGATTTAAGAATGTTTTACTCTGATATCTCATGTTAAGGTACGGGTTTCTGCCATTGATTGTGGGGTTTCACTGTGAATGTCCTGAAATACATATTTTATCTGTCTTTATTCTGTGAATGTCTGTGAACTATTGAAAGAACAAGTCATGAAGTACCGATCTCGTTTGTTCACCATTAATGAATCATGATGCATCTTTTATCACAAGTAGTGACTATATTTGTTCATAATTTGTATATCAGTAGTAACTGAGTTATTACCAAGTATTTGTGCCCTGTCAAGTAAAGTGTTGCCAGAAAAAGTTTTAATGTCACATTTCCGGACAGAAATAAGTTTGATTATATGTGTTTTGGGCCAGTTCTCAAGCATTCCTCCAGTCGATGCTCATACCTGCCAGTACCTACTTAGAGTCGAAAGGAACTTTATGTTCCAACATGATGTCGAGCTGCGCTGCTTTTCTGCAGATGTACGACCTGGGTGCGGACGGGCAGGGTATGAGCAGAGTGGCCGCCATGTCCCAGAGCTCCATTGTGGCAGCAGCGGGAAACATCGCCAGGTGGGCTCAGTCAGGAGTGGGGTGACTGGGGGGTCACGTTGGCTTACTGGTAAGCTGGCTGACTGGTGTGTGTGTCCAGGACCATCGACCGCTCGGTGTTCAAACCCATCGTTCAGATCGCTGTGATTGACCGGTCGGAGTCCCTGGATTGCCAGCTGCTGGCCGTTACACACGCGGGTACGGCGCGTCGCCAGGTGCCCTTTGTGCTCGCTGCCCCCTGGGTCGTCCCGCTTTCAGCTGCCTCTGTGTGCCCACAGGGGTGCGCCTGTACTTCAGCACCTCGCCGTTCGCCCTGCCCAGCGCCAGACACACCCCTTCCCGGCCCAGCCTCCTGGTGCTGATCCACGTGCGCCTTCCGCCCGGCTTTTCTGCCTCTTCGACACTGCAGAAGCCTGCCAAGGTTCACAAGGCGCTCTACACCAAAGGTAGCCCCGCCCCCTCGTCCACCTCCCGTCGGGCTGATTCTGAACATGAGGCGTGACCTGAACCCGCCCCCGCTCTTTAATCAGGGGTCCTGCTGATGGCTGCGTCAGAGACCGAGGACAGCGACGTTCTGTGGTGCATGAACCATGATTCCTTCCCCTTCAAGAAGCCACTCATGGAGGCTCAGGTTGGCCATGCTGCCTCACAGCCTCGCTGCTGGGGGGGGGGGTCACCCTGGCCAGCGCAGCACTGCACAGCACAGGTGAACAAGGCTAGCTCTCTGGACTGTATCTCTGCAGATGACCACCAATGTGGATGGCCACACGTGGGCGCTATCCACCATTGAGGAGGGCAGGGCAGACAGGATCTCCACACCCATCAACAAAGACCTGGTTCCTCTCACGGACTCCCCCGTCGTGGTGCAACAGCACAATGTGCCTCCCAAGAAGTTTGTGCTCCTCTCTGCCAAGGTGGGCAACCAGGGAAGGAGATGTTTCTCCTATGTTTGGGGCTGCCACTGTGCTCTGTCTGTCTGTCGGCCTGCCTCGGTTTCTGTTAGTGTCTCTCTCTCTTTGTCTCAGCACTTCTGTAATTCTTGATCTGGTGACAACTCATGAGAGACTCTTATACAAACATGTTTGATTGACTGCTCTTCTCAGGGGAGTCACATCTTCCACAAGTTGCGGCCTGTGGACCAGTTGCGCCACCTGCTGGTGAGCAGCGGCGGTGGTGAGGGAGAGGAGATCGACCGCTTCTTCAAGCTGCATAGGGTAGGTGTGCGGCCTGTGCTCCCCACCCACCGCGCGCGGTGTGTCGCTTGCCCCTGGTACTGCAGTGTGTCTGTTGTGCGTCTCCACGCAGGAGGAGCAGGCTTGTGCCACCGCTCTCATTTTGGCGTGTTCCGGCTCTGCGTGCGACCGTGAGGTGTCAGCATGGGCCGCACGGGCGTTCTTCAGGTCAGCTCTGCGTGCCTTTGTGTGTGTGCGTGTGCTGCTCAGACAGGTGTATCCCTGTCACCTCTGACGTCCCCGGTCCCTGTGCAGGTATGGAGGCGAGGCCCAGATGCGCTTCGCCTCGGCCCTCGCCACGCCCAGCAACCTGGGGCCCCTCTTCGGCTCGCCTGTCCCAGGTGAGCCTGTCATCTCTGCGCATGTCAGCAAATGAGGTCAGATATGTGAAGCCACGTGATGCAGTTCAAAGGTCACATGCTGGTGTGTCTCCGCCCACAGGGTCCCCTGTATCTGTGGGCAGCCCCCTCCCCAACCCCAGCTTCCTAGCCACACCTGCTCCAGGTAGGGTACCCCGTCCTGGGTGGAAAAGGCTGCCTGTCCTGCTCGGATGTACTGTGTGTCAGGTGAACGTGGTGTGTGGATAATGTCAGATGATGCTGGGGGCAAGATGGCAATGGTGCTTTATTAAGCTTTGCTCTAAGCTGCCCCCTCCCCTCCCAGGTCTGGTGCCCGCCAGCATGTCCACACCCTTAATCCCTGCCAGTCCTGGGGCACCCCATCTTACTGGGGGATCCGCAGGCCCTGAGGTGGTCTTCTCCGGGAAGCACAATGGCATCTGCCTGTACTTCAGCCGCATCCTAGGGTGAGGGTCCACTGGCCACGCTTGGGGTGGGGGGAGAGGTGTAATGTGAATGTACTCCTGCTTGCTCACTTCTTCCTGACCTCAGGAGCATCTGGGACGGCAGCCTGGCCGTGGAGAAGCCAGTCAGCAGAGGGGGCCAGATACTGAGCGTGGTGAGTCATAGTACGTGGCAGTGGCTCCAGGTTCAAGGCGAGGCTGTCCGGTCTCTCGTCGTGGAGACGGGGTGCATGGTGGTGATGTCAGTGCTGAGCTGTAAGGGTGAGCGATGACAAGCAGCAAGACACGTTAGGTCGGATGCAGCGTTACTGTCTATGGGAAGCTGAGCGGCCAGGAAGTACTCAGTGACTGGGGAAAATATCTAATCGCGATTTTTCTGACAGGCATTGCGATTACAATTTCATTCGCGATATAATTTTTTATACGTCAAGCTTCAGTTCAATATGAAGTGTATAATAAGTTTAAACCATATGACGCAGCATTACCACTTGAGATACCGTCAAAATATGAACTGGTCTGTGTTCTAAGGCAAGGATGAGAATTTAAAGATGTGATGTGTTAAGTTAAATAAAGTAATGATGAAAGCAATTGTAGCAAAAAAGAAAAACAATAGCGATCTTGCAGCTTGGTCCCCTAATAACACTAGAACCGCCATTTCCCTCGTCAATGAAGAAGCAAGAACTACTTCGAAAAATTTGAAACGTAGTATGCATTTTATAAAATGTCGAATAAATAGACGTCGACTCTCACAAAAGAAATCTTATGGCAAATCGAAATTATTCCATTATGAACTAGCTGAATTAGCTGCATCAAAAACGTTAGGACAGTTTGCAAACCCTGCAGACTATTTACATGATAATGAAACTCTTACATACATGTAAATGTATGTGCAGACTCGTCTCAAACAGAAAGCCTCACTCCAGGCAGCTGATCAAAGTTGGCAACCCTGCATTCTATTTGAAATGAGAAGTAAAATGCAGTTTTCGACTGAAGCGGCTTGTCATTCCTTTGCTTTGTTGCTCTGACAAATACAAAACGAATGATAACATTATATGCATCGCTTTTTAATGTCTTTTCTAAATAATAAGACTGTGCCCATACGCAACTGTAATAGCGATTAAAGCGATCTGTTCTTTCAGTATTTATCTTAAAGCGAGGCTTTTATTTTATTACTGTTGTGGGATTAAGATTAATTTCACAAGATTAATCTATGGAAATCAATACTTACATCAATGAGCACAAAAACATACAACATAAACACGACTGTATTATGGGTTCTGTGGCTTTTCTGGGGGTCACAGACTCTGCTGCTGTGGGGATTACGGTCTCGTTGTTTTGATGGGTTATGCTAATGCCATTTCCCATTAACAAAAACAAAAGGTATGATATGGTGGTATGTCGCTTCTGGGGGTTAAAAGGAGGTCACCGGTTCTATTGATAAGACCTTTCTGAAACAATCTCGGACCATTAAATAGGAAGGCAATTCACTTATAGCTCAGTAGCAGAATCAGTATTTTTTCCGCACCGTGAATGTAACATTTTCTTCGGGTTTCACGTTTGCTCTTTGTGGGCGTATACTCCGTTGTCTCGGGCCAATTCTGATTGGTGAGCATGACTGGCACGTGAGAGGCACGGCGCTTCTGATTGGTGAGAATGACTGTCACACAGGGAGCACGGCATGAATTTGGAAAACTATTCTCACAGCAGTTTTAAACCCTGCTGTATAATGTATGTCCTAAATCGCAGCCTTTGCGATTTTGCTAATCGCGTTGTCTCAAATTGCGATTTCAGTTTGAAATCGATAAATCGTTCAGCCCTACTTACGGCATATCATGTGAAGCCCACTAACACAGTGTCTTGGCGATGCGTGTGCCCCGTCCCCAGATGGAGAGCTCCGTCAGCTCCCAGCACTTGGAGACCGTCCTCTTTGAGCTCTGCGGCCTGAAAGACTTCCTGGACAGGAATTCTCAGTTCAGCCCCGCCTCCCTGGGTGTGGCCAGGTAGCTAAGTTCCGCCCTTTTACCAGCCTTGTCATCCCTCAGGCTCTTAGCTGATATTTCTGTCCTTCCCCCCACAGCTTCAGCACCTCAGCCAATCTGCAGCAGCGACTTCTGGGCTTCATGCGGCCAGATGGGGGCAGCAGCTCTCAGCAGGTTCAGCAGGAGCTCCAGAGGAAGTATCACAGTAAGTCCTGCTTCCTTTCTGTCCGTTTCCATCACTCCCCGCAGTCTGTACCACAGTGAGTCCCTGTCACTGTCCCCTCACTCTGTACCACATTGAGTGCCTGTCCCCAGTACTGCTCCCTCACTCTGTACCACATTGAGTGCCTGTCCCCAGTACTGCTCCCTCACTCTGCACCACGTTTTCACGCTAAAGTTACGGAACCTGGTCCCATTTTACAAGTTCCAGGGACTTTTGAAGCTCCTGGCCCCTCTCATGTGTCACTTTCACACCGCACAACAACAACTGAGACCTGTATGCTAAATAAGCATGGGAGACGCAAAGAGCTCATAGGGTAAACTTCATTTGCAATTTCATAGGAAACTACACCGCCACCCCAAAACAACGGAGGAGGAACAAGTCATTTTGTTATTTGTTAGTTTTTGGGGGCTACATTGCAATCAAAATGGGACACAGCCTTTGTTGTTAAATCTGGCCAGCAGATTGATCTTTCGTTTTCCACAGAATAAAAAACAATGTAATCTTATCCCGCTAATAAGCACTGGCAAGTTTCACCACCGGCACCGGCGATATTACACAAAAGTATGTTGGTTATTGACGGAATTTTCCGATGCAGAAATATGGAGACCCAAGCAAAAAAATTATGACCGTACTGGCCTGAATACAAGACGGCCCTGCCCTTTTTGGCAACTATTTTTTTAGAAAAGGTTTTTGGAATACCAAATGTTACCTTTAAAAAGAGAAATAAGAACATATAAGTTAACCAGCAACTACACTTACAATAAGTGTATTAAACAGCGACACAGCAAGGGAAGCCAGCAATTTACACGACACTCAGGGACACACGCTAAACACACTCATCGCTGGTGCAGCCAGCTCTCACACATCTGGTGTGATAGTCTTACAAAAGACTCTTACTGCAATATTGATTTGCTGTAAGATTTTTAAGTCAAAATGCTCATTACAAAATATCGTATTTGGCGCCGTCTATTCCCCTTCTTGTCTAGATCTCGAATATAAGATGACGCTACTTTTTCAGACATATTTTGAGACAAAAAAACCCTGTCTTATATTCGGGTGAACATGGTAATTGATGCATTAAATGTAATTGAGGAACAAAAATAATTTCATCTGCTCGATTTTTGCTGCACTACATCTTATTTTGTGCATTTCAGCATAACATCCACGTTAGTGCCGTTGCTTGTGGTCAACCAGTCAGCAAATTTAGCTCTGTAAGCGTCTCCCCAGTAGTGCGTTTTCAAATGAAAAGTACAGAGTCTGGAGTAGGTACTAAGAAAGGGTTCTGGAGCTTCCTCCTGAGGAACTATGGGCCGAGTTCCTGTACCTAATGAGTTGGTTCCCTTGCTCTGACACTCATCCCCATCTGCTTGACAGCGGAGGCGCAGGCTTACGAGAAAGCTTCCCTGCAGGGGATTCAGCAGCTGGTGCATCGTTCCTGCCAGACGCTGGCACTGTGGAAGTTGCTGTGTGAGCATCAGTTCAGCCTGATCTTGGCTGAGTTGCCCAAGGTACGCGTGTGCATGTGTGTGCCCTCCTTTTCGAGTGACATGCTGTCCCACTCCTCCTGACGTAATGGCCATACCCCTCCGTGCATCAGGAGTTCCAAGAGCAGGTGAAGAGCAGCAGCTTTAAGGACGTGGTGATCCGGGGCGGCGAGCTGACCGGTGCTTTCATCACCGGTCTCATCAACGTCTACATCAAGGACAGCGCCTCGGTGGACACCATCAGCCTGCACCTGCGCGACATCTGCCCCCTGCTCTACAGCTGTGACGATAGCGTCTGCTCTAAGGTGCCCCCCTCCCCTCTATCAACACACAGCCCAGCCCCACACCCCGCTTTGGTACAGCCCTCTGACTTTTGACCTTTCCACTACAGGCAAATGAGCTGCTGCAGGGTTCCCGGCAGCTACAGAGCAAGGTGGAGCGGGAACGAGCGCTGAGGGAGTCCCTGCGGCTCTACCAGCAGATCAGCCACCACACAGATCTGCAGTTGGTGTGCGCTCAGTACCGCAGTGGTGAGTACTAGGTACTGAGTACTGGCTACTGAGTACCAGTACCAACTACTGGGTACAGAGTACCAGCTACTGAGTACTTCCTGGTCAAGCCTGTGTGTGACGCCCCCTCTTGCCTCCCTGCGCAGTGCGTTTCTATGAGGGTGTCCTGGAGCTTTGTCTCACAGCGGCTGATAAGAAGGACCCCCAAGGGCTGGGCCTCCACTTTTACAGAAACGGGGAGCCAGAGGGAGACTCGGCCGGACAGCTCGCCTTTCAGGAGAGGTAGGGGCCGCCGTCCTGGGCCGCAGTGGGCTGGTGTGGCGGCCCATATTAAAGCATCACCCCACCCCACAGGCTGTCCTCCTACAAGTGCGTGACTGACACCATGCAGGAGCTAGTGGCCCACAGCACGGTGGCCCCCCAGTCACCCAGCGTGCCCAAGCAGCCCGGCCCCCCCGTGATGACCTCTGACCCCAATATGCTGAGCAACGAGGATGCTGCCGCCCACGTGAGTCAGCCTGCCGTCGTAGGCCAGCCTGGCCAGCAGGGGCAGGAGTGACCCATGTGTTACTCCTATTCTCCCCCTCTGCAGTTTGAGCAGGTCCTGCAGCTGGCGCAGAGGTCTCAGGATGAGCTTTTCCACATTGCCCTCTACAACTGGCTGATCCAGGCAGACCTGACGGAGAAGTTGCTGGAGGTACGTGCAGGGGGGCTACGGGCCGCGGGGGGCTTTGGGCGGAATCAGCCCTGGTGTGAGTGATTACCTCTGCTGCAGGTGAACTCGCCCTACCTGGAGGAGCACCTGATGCGGATGATCAAGCAGGACCAGAACAAGGTGCACAGCATGGACCTGCTGTGGAGGTACTACGAGAAGAACCGCAGCTTCAGCAAGGCGGCGCACGTGCTGGCCAGGCTCGCCGACATGCACAGGTAAGAACGCACCTTGCGGGGTTGGGGCTGCTGACCCCGACGCTCCCCTGATGCCTCCACCCCCCCGCCCCCCCCCACTCCCTGCAGCACGGAGATCTCCCTGAAGCAGAGGTTGGAGTACATCTCCAGGGCCATCCTGTCAGCCAAGAGCTTCTCTGGCACCTCCTTGCAGGGGGCTGACGGCGAGTTCCTCAATGAGCTGGAGGAGAAGATGGAGGTATGGGGGAAGGGGGCACCAGCGAGAGCACGTGGGGGAGGAGCCCCACAGGCCCATCGCTCATAACCTTCACGCTACTGTAGGTGGTGCGGATTCAGGTGCAGATCCAGGAGACTCTCAGCCGGCAGTACTCCCAGCATCCTTCAGTGCAGGCAGCCATGTCACAGCTGGACTCTGAGCTGATGGACATCACCAAGGTACGGCTCTCGGTCTGAGAAGCCAGTCTCAACCCCCCACCCCCCTGGTGGTATTAAGCCCCCTGTCCCCCCCCACCACCAGCTCTACGGTGAGTTTGCGGACCACTTCCGGCTGTCGGAGTGCAAGCTGGCCATCATCCACTGTGCCGGCCACTCGGACCCCATCCTGGTGCATTCGCTGTGGCAGGAGATCCTGGAGAAAGGTCAGCATCCTGGGGGCGTGGTCTGGACTGCCCTGCCCTGCCCTCCTCTCCCCATTGACCACACAGCTCACTGTTTTCTTTTCTTTTTTTTTCTTTCACTGTTCTCCCCCCTAGAGCTGAGCGACAGCGTGACCATGAGCGCAGGTGACCGCACGCGAGCTCTGAGCTTGAAGCTGGTTTCCCTGGGCAGGATCTACGCCGGCACGCCCCGATACTTCCCCCTGGGTGAGATGCTCCTAAGTGCATCAGCGTACCTGCCTTCCGTTCTCTGTTGATGTCTGTAATTGCCCCACCCTTACCCCCAACTGGACGTGCCTGGGCTTGCCCGTCCTAGCCCGTGGGTCCGTCCTGGGAGGCTTGGGGGAGGCTGTGCTACTGGGCTGAGGCTCACATTCCCACTGCAGAGTTCCTGGTGAAGTTCCTGGAGCAGGAGGTGTGCCGGCTGCAGTGGGACGTGGGGTTCACCACCTCCACCATGCTGGAGATGGGGGTGCAGCTGCCCAGGTTGCTAGAGGTGTACGACCAGCTCTTTAAGACGCGGGTAGGAGTTGGGGCCGCGGGCAGGGAGCTGAGCTGCGCATTAGAGTCCGACGGTGAGACTGATCTGGGATCACTGTCCCCGCAGGACCCCTATTGGCAGCGCATGAAGAAGCCCCTGCACCTGCTGGAGTGCATCCATGTGCTGCTCTCGGGCTATGTGGAGGACCCCAGCCGCGTGCCTGCATACGACAGGTGATACCTTGATGGGCCGCTAGCCAGCACCCACATCCCCCCCCATCCCCACTGACTGCGTGTGCGCTTGTTTGCAGGAGGAGGTTCACCAACGTGTGCCTGGACAACATCTGTGGCTACCTGGTAGAGCTTCAGTCGCTGAGCCCTAGCGCCGCCCTGCAGCACGTCATCGGCAACTTCAAGGCCCTGCAAGCCAAGCTGGAGAAGGTGCACTGAGAGCCAGGGGAGGTCGTACACGTGCGGGATGCCTCACCACTGAACCCCTCCCCCACCACAACCACCCAAACAGAAATGGATCTCAGCCACCATCTGTCTTCCACACCTTTTCATCCCTTTAATTGTTTTGCATGTTCATCCGTTGGAGGTCTGAATATCAGCAGCGTGAGTTTCATGGAGGGTCAAACTACCATAGTGACCCCGCTTTGTAGACACAACTGCTCATTTCCCGCTGTACCAGGACCGGTGCTCTCACTGTAAACTTCCTGTGATGTTCCAGTGGCTGGTGTTCTGCAATAAGCCCCATCCCCCCAAGGGTGCCGTTGTGCTTCTCTGATAGACGCACTTGGATCATTCCCAGGGGTGGGCATTAACAGCACAGTGCACACATCTGAAGGCCCCCTGCGGAGGGCCGAGGGTATGGGGGGCCCTGCGCGTGTTACGGAGCCCTGCTTGCACTAAGGGGCCCCGGCTGTGGGATTGTTAGTCGGCTCACTTGCCCTGGGATTTCCGTTCTCCTGCTGGCACCTTCAGTGGTCCCTTAATCAAGCACTGGGTTTGAATGGACAGTGTCCCCGTACCTCTAGGAAATGGGACCCTGAATGTTCCTCCTTTTGTTTAGGGTGCAGCCCAGTCCTCCTCACCAAAGAGGAGTTCTGTACTTTAAAACCTGACTCTCAGTGCTATTTTATAATAAACTTTTTATGTAAATCAACCATCTAGGTTTGTTTTGTATGTTTTTTGATATAGGCCTTGCTGATTGATTTGTATTGTAATAAAAACTGAAAGCACTGAGAAATTTGTCTTGGATTTAATATCATAATAAACATGCCGAAAATAAATCTTTGTAGTGTTGAGATTGATGTTCAGCTGGTGTCAACACAGATGTGTTTAACATCCATACAGAGACAGTACCCAAAATGATTACCATCTTCTTTACGGTGCCCCCAAGAAGCTGATGTCATCACAGGTGCATGAGTTTACCCAATTAATGAAATTGTCCTGTTCCTTGTTGACTTGTGTATGTTGACAAAGTGGCCTCTGATGAGCTATAATTATATGTTTGGTCACAGTGGACACCCAGCTTTGATGTGCATATGTGAGAGATGGTGGCTTTCCTCCAGGTGGTTTGGTGTGGCTCTTTTCCAAATCTTTTTAATTAATCCGTTTTGATCACCACTTAATTTCTTTTACCTGTTTGGTCTGACCTGCAGGAACACAACTAGAGTCGTATGGTACAACAGAAAAGTCACACACACCGCTGGTGAACACAGTTCTTTATAAATGAATCCTTAAACTTCTGCTAGATCATTACCTCATACATGGAAAACTAGGTTGACAGTATGTACAGGAACATGCCTCCCTGGATCGTTTTTGGTGATTTCACCCTTGACATGAGCAGGTCAGCTTTCTGACCCCGTAGAGGAAGATGTAGGGGATGATGCTGGTGTAGGTGGCACCGACGTATAAGGTCGCATCCATCACCACGGACGAGTCTTTGAAGTCGTTGTAAATACGCAATAGCAGATGGATCAGCCAGCAGACCAGGAAAATGCTGGCCACAGCCACCACACTCATGGCCGCCCTTACTTGGGTGCCAGTGTTCGTTGTGGGCTTGCTGGGTCGTGGGGGTGGAATATTTTTAGCCCCTCCTGGCGCTCCTGGCAAGCTGGATTCTTCTGGCCCAAGCGTCTGGTGAGCAGGGGTTGGGTTAGCACCCATTCCCTGGATGCGTTTATGGTGTCGGAGTAAGGTCACCACGATCTGTATGCTAGCGAATAATATTCCAAAAATGGGCACGGCATTAGCCAAGGTCAAGTACGTGATATCATAGATTTCTTTGGCTTTCTGAGAAGGAAACTCTCCTATGCATTCAGCTGCCGTTTGGTTGTTGGTTTCCAAGAAGCTGTAGATGAGGTTGGGGAAGCTGAAGAGCACAGCGACAACCCAACCCCCAGCCAGAAGCGTGGCGATCAGGCAGAGGCTGTCCAGTGCCACTGGAGCTCCACCCCGCTTCAGCGACCCCACCAGCTTCTGGTACCAGAACAGACTGATCAGCAGAGTGGAGAAGATGCTGCTGATTTCAGAGAGGTCTGAGAAGAACCAGAACATCTTGCAGTATATATTCCCCAGGAACCATCCACCAGCGAAGTCCGACATGGTGTCAGGCACGTCCACCAGGACATTGGTGATGAGGTTGGAGATGGCCATGTTGAGGAGTAGGGCTTCGTTGGTACGGAGGTGAGATCTTCTGCTGGGCAGAGAGCGAATTGCCAGCCAGCTATTTCCCAGAATCCCTAGCAGGCACATGAGAGCTCGGATGCAAGACTCAATAAGCTTGACTATGACCATCTGAAAGAAATGGTTTGGTTCCCTTGCAATGTGAACTGATAGGTGTGTTTCGGGAATCGGGAATGGTGATTGCCCTTGTATCTCCCTATGCTGTGAGTGCAGATGAGACCGGTTTTCGTCACACATTGCCCCTCCTCTGTTTCATGCGACATGAACTGTTGGGGTAGTTTGGGAATGGGCTGGGTTTGCCCTGTTGGCCACCCATCAGGGAGATAAGGAGCATACCCAAATGCAAAACTGAGAGCTACTTACCCACTACGATACACGCCTACATTCTGTACGGACTTTGAATGTATGTTTCACAACAGCCTTTTTGCACTATATTCACTGCATAGTGGTACACAGTTCTGTTTGTTATTTTATTATTTATTTTCTGTTACATTAGTTTTTTTATTACTGATATTCCCTCGCAAACTTCTACTTTAGCAGGGTTCACTTACATTAACACCTACGTAACGTGCCGGTAGAGCGTTGAGTCCGATACCTGTAATCACTGGCGTCAGTGGTTTATCCAGCGACCTCCCTGTAATCCCGTCTGTGCCCGCAGGGGTCGCTGTGCCCGAGCCCGAAGTCAGCTCTCCGTTCGCGGCTGAGGGCGGCGGAGGTGTCTCTCGGTCCGGAAGCGGAGGGAGATTTGAAAGTTTTTATGATGAATTTGGGCAAGTAGCCCCAAATGCGAACTGGGCTTGATTAGCCTGAGTATTACCTCAGGTAGCAGTCAGACGCGAGTCGGGAGTGTAGCACATAATGTCTGGTTACTCAGTTAGCATCGCTAGCCGGTGTTAACATGCGTTAGCCCCTGTTAGCCTGTTAGCTGTTAGCAACAGCGGCGTCGCTTGGTTGCTGTGGACGCCAGTTAACCACCACTAGGCAGAAGCCGACTGGTTTAGTGTGCCAGCTGTACTAACGAGCGCCGTCTTCGGTCCAGGTTCACTTCTGATGTTAAAATGGCAAATTCACCACAATATTTCCGACTGCTTTTTCATTAAACGTGAAAAGCACGAGCGTTGCGTGTTTGTTTTGCCTTAGGCAGATAGCTGCGTGGATGTCAGGATCACTGTTATCAGAGAGGGACGATGGAGCTGCATCTGGAGGTGATGCAGGTGACCAGTATCAAGCGCAGGAAGCCGTGGCCGCGGTTCTGTTGGCTCGGACAGGTAGGCACACCATTTGGGCTGCCACCTTTGCTTAGTGAAAAACCGGGACATGGGGGGGATTTATCCATTTTCGCAAATATGCTCACTCTGGCCCCTGCTGTCTCTTTCTACGTAACGAGTAAACATATATATATATATATATACTAGTAAACTCGAGTATATAGTTGCATGTTGTCAAATTATAATCTAAAACCCAACCCTAATATGTCCAAAGGTATACTCCCTTTACCAATGAAAACATTATTAGACATATTATGATAGATTATAAACAACCTTTTAATTGAATGATTTCGGACAACCTAACACTGACATTTCACACCTCTTTTCCATACGTATTTCTCTTCCATTTTTGCTGCCTGCAGAAGTCCCTGCTGTCCCTCAGTGAATGCTTTTAACTCCAAGCATGATAAGTTTAATCTAACCTGATGTGTTTTGACCAAAAGTTGCAACGGGTACATTTTTGCATTTGCTGAATACAAATCAGTGGTGCTACTTTGTTTTTGCATAATTGTCATGCGCTGGTTTTCCTTCGTATTTGACTGAATTCTTGGCTGGATACAAAACATGGCAGAGACACGAGGCGGGGTGGGGGGTATTCCACAATGCAGTCTTTTCTTTCATTTTGCCAGATAACGTAAGCCAAATGTAAGTCGCTTACCTCTCCTCCTTTTAGACAGTTTTCATGTTTACCATAAGTTATCCAGCTGACTGGGAAATTCTGCTTTGTGGAACCCCCCCCCCCCAGTTGCCTTGGTTGGGCATGTTTACCCATTCAGAAAAGTTTTCTCTTTTTGCCCACTCCTCATTGTATATTTTAAATCGCCTTTTCTTTGACACTGGTTTTGTCGTCCTCCTCGCCCCGTCACTCCCCCCATTTCACAAAACCGACGAAAAGTTGTGGGGTCGTGGATTTGGATGCGTGCGGCTGACAAACAGCCTGTGCAGTTGCTAGGTAACAGGTCAGCTTCGTATTTATGCTACCAATCAAATAAAAGTACAGACAAGGCCAATCATCGTTGTTTTACCCACTCTAAACCATTTACGAACGCAGGATTGCATGTATAAACATAATCAGGAAGGAATAAAAGAATAGCAGTAGATGGAAACCAAATGAGGTTTTAATTGAAAGTACGAAATTCTTAATTAGATGTACATCTTCGCAAAAAAACAGGACAATTTGTGTCCCGGGACAGAATATTAATTTTCAGAGACAGTTTCTCAAAAAAGGGGACAATCCCAAGAACACCGGGACAGGTGGCAACCCTATCCACCCCCCGCTTTACAGATGTGGAGATCACGCCTTGTTAATCTCAGCTCATGATCAGGATAACCCCTGTTAATTTATGAATAGGATTCCCCCCTCCCCTGTTGAGCGGTGAGCAGGATCACCCCCGTCCTTCTATAATGAGTATTCTGTCACTCCACCGGACAGAATACTCCTGACCCTGTGGGTTGGACCCTCACCATACCCAGGTTATCTTTTGTCCTCTAGGAGAAGGAGGCTGTGTTCGTGCTGGACGACACAAGGATCAGCGAGATCGACATGGCATCAGGGAGGACCAAGAGAAGAACCCCCAAACTTCAGCCGCTTCTCCCCAGGGTGGTCGCCATGGCAGCATCCCACAACGGTGCTGAGCGCCCCTGGGCTTGAGATGTGGGGTTACTGGCGGTCGTGAGGTCTTCATGGTCATGTCCTGGTTCCCCTAGGTGCCTGGCTGGCCGGCCTGCTGCTCTCTGGGGAGGTGTTTTTGTGGAATAAGGACAGGGACTTTATAAAGACTGTGCCCCCAGTGCCGGCTGTGTGTGAGATGGCCACCATGGCTAAGGGTAGGTCTGTGTGTGTGAGTGTGTCATAGTGTGGTGAGCTGTGGTGACACCTAACCATAGTGTGTGACCCCCGCCCTCCCTCCGGTGTGTGTGTCTGTCTGTGTGCTGTCTTGGTGTGTGCAGAGCGATCCGTGAGCCCGTCCTTGCTGGTCTCTGGGGACGGCCGCCGGCTGCTGCTGGCTGCTCTGACGACTCGGGTCTTCCTGTGGGAGTGTGTGGATGCGCGGGGGCTGGGGGGGCTGCGGGATGGCGAGGTGAGGGGCCGCTGGGCTGAGATCCTGCCTCCAGAGTGCCCTTCCCTGCCTTCGCCGGTGGACAGAGAGGCCTGCCTGCACTGTGCCTTTGTGCAGGGGGAGGTGAGGAACCTCAGATAACCAGAGATGGTACCTTTCTGGCTGGGGGGAGCCAGCCCAGTGCTGACCCAGTCCCCGCCTCTGCTAGGCCCTGGGCGACTGCTGCCTGTGTGCGTTCGCTTACATCACTGGGAACCAGCTGGGTGTCTCCTTCCTGAAGATTCGCTGGCAGGAGGGCCCAGAGCGCCGGCTCAGGTGAGGGTCCAAGCGCAGGCCCGCGTGGGGGGCCAGTGTAGCCCCCGGAGAAGACCTTTCTGATGCCTTACTGTGTTTTTAGTCTGCAGGGGTACAGTGTGCGCTGGGCCACACAGCTGTACCTGCTGGCCAGCCTGAACCCCCCCTGCCGCCCTGTGAAGTCCCGGGGGGCCCTGCTGTGTGCCCTGTCCCCCGACGGGCTGCTTTTAGCTGTGACCCTGAACCAGAGGGACCCCAGAGTAGGTGGAGCACTGCGTGGACAGCCAATCAGCATTTTCTGTTCATTACTTATTTCTTATGTTTACTTATTCCTATAATGCGCATCTTGTCCCTGATTTCCCTACTGTCCTGTGTTGCACTGTTGTTGCTATACCGCTCCATATGTCTGTCCTCTTCCACGCAACTGTGGCATAAGAATTTCACTGTTACTCTAAAGACGTTGAAACTTGAATCTTGATGTGTTGATGTTTCATAAACGTTGATCCTGCATCAGCGTCTGACTGTGTTCTGCTTTGTTCAGGCCACCCAGGTTCTGTTCATCAGCACCCAGAACCTTGTCTCTGTGCCCAGCTGGCTGGGGGGCTGCGGAAGCAGGGACCTGGCCATCCCCGCCAAGTATGTCAGGTGAGTGCGTGCTGTGTCTGTGTCAAAGTGGTGGGGGGGCATATTGTCTGGTTCTGGGTGCTTATGGGATGGAGTGTCTGCCCCGCGCAGGTCGTACTGGGTGGCGGATGTGAGCTGGAGTGCAGGGGGGCTCTTCCTGGCCTGTGTGCTGAAGCGGGGGTCCCTGCTGCTTCTGGCTCGGCTGGGGGGGCTCCTGTCTCTCTCCACCTCGGGTTGCAGCGTGGAGCTCGGCCCCGCCCACTTCCTGCCCCTCCATCCACTGGTCACCTACAGGTGGGCCCCCCCCCCCGTGCGCACACACACACAGCCGTGTTTGCAGGACATGTTAATTGTGATACGCTAACACGACTTAAACTCCCCCCCACAGACCCCCCCAGGCCCAGCCGCAGGACGCTTCCCCGCCCAGCTCCTGTGCCTCTGCTCAGGACGCCCTGCGGCAGCGGTATTCCGTGTCCTGGCACCCCCACTTGGCCTGCTTCGTCGTGTCTGACGGCTACACGGCGACTGTCCTGCGCATCCCCCGCCGGCCCTCTGCCGCTGCGCTCGTCGGCACCCTCCTGCTGGACGCCATGGAAGCCTTGGAGGTGTTCCGCCAGGGCGTGGCCGGCTCCCAGGGGGTAAGCAGATCCTCTTTCGACGAGGCGCCCCCGCTCCCAAATGCTGCATCTGTGCCGGCCTCCGTTGTGACCTTCCCCTGGCTCTAGCAGGAGGCGCTGTCCACGCTTAAGCTGACGAGCAGCCTGCAGGAACTCTGTGGGGGTGACGCGCCTGAAACGGACCTGCCCCGCTTCCTGCTAGGGGGCGACTCGGGCACACAGGCCCAGGTCAGTGTGCTCTTTGGTTCGCTCTGACGGGCTTGCTCTCCATTTTGGTTTTGAGAAGCGCTCCAGTAAAGTAGATTGAGCCCAGAGCCCCATCTGACACCCTCTGCAGGTGGCCGCTGAGGAAGACTCTGATGACGAGGGCAGTCAGCTTCCAGGTCCATGCGTGGAGATGGAGGGGAGGCTGGAGTTCGCCTCTATGTTCGACACTCTTCATGCTTATCCTGACCAATCCCACAACCTCACAGATGAAGCCCCGCCCCTACTGGTCAAACTGTCACATGCACGGAGGAGCCTGCTGACGGCCTGGGCGCTGGGTGTGTCACTGGGGGGCGGCATGGAGCAGCGTGCTCTTCTGCTGAGATACGCGGTGCGCTGTGCCCTGCGGTATGCCGTTCTCCTGCGTGTCGCTCCTTTCCCAGCATCCTGTGGGTCAGAGATGGCGCAGGACACCTGGCTGTCTTGTGTTCTGAACTTGCTGCAGACCCTTCTCTACCTGCTATCCTGGGACACGCCCCATGTGGGCGGGGCCACCTGCCTGGGTGTGGCAGTGGAGCTGACGGAGCAGGTGGTGCGCCTGCTGCTGTCGCCTCAGGGTGGTGGTGCTGCTCCATCCTCCTGGAGCCTCTCCTCTGCCCTGCTGGTTCTCACCCTGGCCTCCCAGAGTCTTGACCAAACCTACTGGCTTCCTCAGAGAACCTGCTACAGCCTTCCTGAGCGCCAGGGAGCTCCATCATCTGTCCCTCTTTTTGATGTCTTTTCTGTTCCACTGCTGAGGGAGGCACAGTGGGACCCCATTCAGAGGTTTTCCCAGAATGCTCAGCTCATGGGACAACATCCTTCCAGAAGGTATTTTGGGAATTCCTAATTTTCTTTAGAATTTAGCTTTGCTTCTGAACTGTATTTGTTGTTCCTGCACAAATCATGTCTCAAAGAGAGCTGTACTTGTACTGTGTCCAGTCCAGAAGCACCTGTGTTTGGCTAGAGATTTATCAGTGCTCCTACTACAGGTTGCTGAGGGTGTGGCAGGAGCTGTACACAACGGCGCTGCAGTGTGAAGATGGGCTGTGCTCCCAGCCAGGACATGGCAGCTGTGAAGAGGAGCGGCAGAGCATCTCTGATGTCCTGAACCAGGCGCAGCGGGTCCTGCAGGCAGCTGGAGCTCAGCTGGAGGGGGGCCCCATGCTGTACAGGGTCGCAGGTCCGAATCCAGGCTGTATCCCGTCCGCTTTCTCAGTGCATGTGTGTGCGGCTGTGTTTACATCGCGGGTCTCCCTGCTTCCAGGCGAGCAGCACTTCCTGATGGGCTCATATGCAGATGGCGTCCAGGCGTGGGTCGCCGAGCTACTGGCGGACCGAGGCGGAGGTGTGTGGGTGGGAGCCCTGGCCTACATCTGCGGTCCGGTTAACATGGCAGCCACTAATGCTCCCTCTGCCCCCCAGCAGGGCCGCGCTCCTGCTTCCTGGAGACCCGGTACTGCCTGGCGCTGCTCTACAGTCTGCTCTTCCGGTACCGCTTGAGGGAGGCCCAGGGGTTCTGTGACCAGCTGGCCCAGAGGCTGGTCTGGAAAGCAGGGTTGGAGGTGGAGGATGAGGCCCAGGCAGGCGGTGAGGCTGGGTGTTGTGTGTGTGTGTGTGTATATGTGTGTGTGTGTGTGTGTGTATGGAGGGGGTTGCGGGTGGCTGTCACTGTCACTATCGCCGTGGTGATGCCTTCATTACCCCTCCTTCCAGCCGCACAGGCAGAGCCAGCCCTCGCTGTCCGTCTGCAGCAGGTGAACAGCGAGGCCGTCTACGCAGTGGTGCAGTCACTCAGTAGGTTCATGGCCTCCTACTTCACCAACCAACCGCTGGCCATCATGCCCCCCCACTGCGTGGACGTTCTGCCCCCCCTGCACTTGCCTCCAGGTGGGTCTGGCTTCTGGCTGCTTCCAGGCTTGCACGTATGTTGCACGTGTGTGTGCTCACTGCATGCGTGCTTGCGTGTGTGTGCAGCCCCTGGCCTGAGGCTGGTGCCCCTGAGCCAGATCTCTGTCACGGAGGCGGTGCGGAGTCAGGAGCTGTCGGGGGTTTGGACCGTGGGCTACGCCATGGACCTTCTCCTCCTGGGGGGGCTTCTTCCCGAGGCTGCTTGGTTCGCCCGTCGCCTGGGAGACTGGAAGACGGCCGTCTCTCTGGGCGTGGCTTACACCGCCTACTGTAGGGATGAGACCCCCCTCACAGGGTAAGTGTGCTTGTCTGCCAGGTTGTGCGTCGTCTCTCGACCAACGATGATGTTCACTGAGTGCTTACTGCTGCCCCTAGGCTACGATGGAAGGAACTACACCTGCCAGGGGAGCTGAACCCCAGACACATACTGCAGGAGCAGCTGGAGTGCGTGCTAGGCTTGGAGGCACTGCGCGGCCAGCAGTGTGAGTGCTTGGCGGGTGTGTGCCCGCCTCTCAGGCTTCCTGGAGAAGGGCGGTATGGGTTAGAGTTAGGCTCCCTTCCTCTCTGTTCGGGGTGCACAGCCATCACTGTGTGTCTGCCTCCCATAGGTTCCCAGGAAGAGGAGGACAATCAGCTCCAGGCCTCGGTGCAGGACCTCCTCAGGGCAGCAGCCATGGCTGGGCTGGACGTGCTGTCACAGCCACTGCGCCACCTGGTGGACCGTGCCAGGGTGCTGGGGTCCTGCCTGCCCGCACTGGTGCCCGGTGGGCTGTACCTGCCTGCCCCACCGCTCTATTGCCCCCAGCCTGCCCCAGACCCAGATGTATGTGCCACAGTATGGTAACGTGATAGTAATAGTCTGAATTTGTGGCCTGGTGCCTTGGCGCCTCATCGGTTTGTCCTTTGCTGCTTTGCTCCAGGACCCCGCAGGAGAAGGGCCACTGGCGCTGGAGCGGCTATCTCGTCTGCAAGTGTCTGCCGTCCTGCAGAGGGTGCTGTTGCTCCTGAGGGCTGCTCGCTGCTGCTTCCCTGCTGCCCAGTGGTACACTGCACAGCTGCGCTACTGCCGCCGGGTGATGCGGAAGGTACGACAGTGGGTTCTAGACAAAAGAAATGTTAGGAGCCATTGGCTCCTAAACCCAAAATATTTAGGAGCCAAATGTTTTTTTAGGACCAATAATCTCCATCAGATGCCAAATATGAAATAAATAAAAAAATACTTACATGGCACATTTCGTCTCCAGTCTACCTCACTCTGCCTTTTCTTTCTCCTATCTGAGCTCTCTGATCTGCCTACTATTGCCTTCTGCATTCTTATAATAACATAATAATACATGAGACAGAATATGCAATATATAATATGCAATATGCCAGCAACACAGCTGGGCTGTTGAACGTGAAGTACAGACACAAACATTGAAATATGAATTAAAATTTGCCCGTAAATAAACCTAGAAAACCAAGGGGTTTTGCTTGCTTTTGTTGAAAGACATTATAGCCAGAAAACTGAATATAAAGCTAACTGTACCGCGGTGTCATAGGGTTTAACCCCGAACCCACTTCCGGGGATACCTCCCTGCTATTCGCGCTTGATGGTGTATGTGTGGATATGCGGATCTTTACTTGCATATTCCAAAAAGCGGGTTCGAGTTTAAGCCTTAACCCCAACACCGCAGTATAGTTTGCTTTATATGCAGTTTTCTGGCTGTAATAACTTTCACTGTTTGTAATGTTTTTCAGTGTTTGTTAGTTTAATGCTTAAAGCACGGCTTACAGGATATGTCTGTATCATTTAGGTTTATACTTATTAATGCATAAATAAGTTCGATCTTTTGCACTTTAAACGGACAACCCAACCATTTTTTTCCCTCCATGCCCCTTCCGGGGCTCCATACTTTCTGCAACAGGCTGCCAGATGGCGCCAGAGTCGCCAACACAACAATTTGACAGAACCCGTCCACTCTGTCAACACTGCTCAGGATCCATCCACGTTTTAATCATGTGATAATGTAGCAGGAAAGGCAGTCGCAGGTTAAGAGTGCGCATAATTAAATTAAATTAAATTAAAAGCTGCCACTTTTTTGGGCTTTTACAGTTTTTATAAATTTTTTTTTGGATTGTGAGAGGCAGTTGCCATTGGCAACTGGAATGAAAAAACTAGTTGCTAAATTAAACTAGTTTCACTGGCGACTATTTTAGTTGCCATCTGAAGCTGTGGGGAAACATTAGTGAGGCTGATTAATAATTTCATGATTGAAAACTGATTAGGGTTCGGGTTAACCCTGCGATTGTGTCTGATTAGGGTTCGGGTTAACCCTGCGATTGTGTCTGATTAGGGTCTGATTAGCTCATCCTCAGAGGGCCGGTGTGTATGCAGGTTTTTGGGGTAACCTTTAGGTCAGCTGTTCAATCAAAGGAGTGAGGACTCTTCAGCCAATCAGTCTAATTAGGGACTTGCAGCGAAAACCCGCACACAAAGGCCCACCCTTGGTTTAGGGTTAAGATTAGGGTTTTGGTTTAGGGGTCGGGGTTAGGATTATTGTTGCTATTAGGGTTCAAAAAGTCTGCTTTTATCTTAATAATTTACTTTAACTAGTTAACTCGTCTGTTCCCAGATCCGTAAGGATTGCTCTGAGGCTGCAGTCAGGTCCTTTCCCGACGGACTTTTGAAGTTCATCTCCCCCAGTGGCTTTGTCATACCTGGGTCTCCAAGAGATGGGATTCTGGACTCAGTCACAGTGGAGATGATCAGTAAGACTCTGATGAATTCAGTCAGTAAAGAGGATGCCTTTGTCACTATGGAGATCGCATCACGGTGGCTTCTGTCCTTCGCAGCGTGCTTCAGGGAGCTGTGTGGTCTCTGCTGGATGCTCCATGTTCGAGACCAGCTGTCGGTTTCCTGCAGGAAGTACCAGGCTGCAAGGAATCATGGGATGGGCACACAGGTGTGCTGCGATCAGGAGGAGGTCTGAGAGACATCAGCTGTGAGTGTGCCCCTCGCAGGCGGGCTCATGCCATCTTTCTCTCGTAGCTGGAGGCGTGTTGCGTGGATGCCCTGCGCTGGGGCTGCCGTCTCCTCCCCTTCGCTCGGTTCCTGAATGCCGAAGAGGTCCTGCAGGATGTGCTGCTCAGCCTGGCATCTGCGCTGCCACCTCTTCCCATGGTAACTGCCTCCTCTGGGACGGCTCTGTCTGCTCGGCCCACTTATGATTCCCCTCTGACCACGCCCCCGTCTTAGGTGGCACAGGTGCTGTCCCAGGCCTTCCCGGACCGTGAGGACTCGGTGCGGGTCTCCTTGAGGGAGAAGTACAGCTCCTTGCTGCAGAGGCTTGGTAGGCCACACCCCTTTCCAGTGGCCTGTGACCTTTGGCCTTTCTGTGCCCTGCCATTTGTAGTCTGTCTTTACCCTTATTATGAGCATATATGGCTATCGCTTCAGAAGCGGTCTTCACTTTCCCTTCTGAGTGTTTCAGTTGGGCATGTCATTCCCCATCTACATGAACCCCACTTCCCCTGCCCCCTTTCTAGGAGAGGGCCAGGCGATGGCCTCCCTGATCGAGGATCAGCTGAAGAAGAGCCGAAGGGATCGCAGTCGTGTAGCTAAGTACCTTGGCCCACCGCAGCGCCACCTGTGGGAGAGGGAGGAGGAGGCAGGAGACTCCCTGGGGGCCAGCTTGAGCTGCAGTACTCTGACGGACTGTGGGGACATGGCCGATACCGGCTCGGAGACCGCGTCACTGCCACGTGGCGGGAGCGAGCTTCGGTAAGGGCTTGGTTTGACAGAGAGCTGCTTTTCACAGGGTCATGCTACGTGACTTGACATCATGGTTTTTCTGTCTGGTTAGGAGTGGTGCCGGACGGACCAGGGGCAGGGAGGACCCCGGCCTGCTGGAGCAGGAGTGGGAGCCCCGGGCAGGCAAACTAGGCAGGGCGCGCCTGCCTCCCGTTGGGACCTGGGAGTTCGAGATGGATGACGACGAGTACCTGAGTTTCCTTGAGCTCTTCCTGAGCTACGTGCTAGAGAAGGATAGTGTAGGGGGTGCACACTTGGACCCCCCCCTCCTGAGTAGCTACACCCCCCAGCTGTGGGAGAGTGAATTGCACTCCCTGACGTTTGACATGATGACCACACTTCGGCGCCGTTGTGCCCGTGACAGAAAAGGGACTGCCGTGTTCCGGCCTGGTCGCTGCTATCGGCTTGCCTCGTCTGGTCTGGTCGAGAGCCGCAGCCAGTCCCTGGCACCTGGTACCAGCGTGGCTGGTTCGGAGCCACTCTTCCCTGGTCTTGGGGCAGGAAAGTCCCAGGGCTTGTTTGGCCTCCACCGTCAGGCCAGGAATAGTTCTAAGTGCAGCATCCAAGGGCCCCAGGTCAATTCTGATACCTCCCCCTGGCTGTTTGAGGTTCAGACTGATGCTGATTTGGACCCTTGTGAAGACCCTGACCCCAGACTGGACGCCCAGTTCCCAAGTCTGAGCCGACTGCTAGAGTGGATGATGCGCTGGTCTGACAGGAGGGTGTCACATATCCATTCCTCCCACAAGAGGGCAGCTGCAACCATCGGAGAGGCCGGGGTGGTGTTTATCAGGGCTAAGACATCTGCCCCAGCTGTCCTCAGCGCCCTGAAGCTCCTGACAAGCAGATACAGCGCCGCCCTGCTGGGCATACATTTCCAGGTCCGCAAGTCATCCTTCTCTTGCAATGTGTAGGCTTTTAATTTTCATTGCAGCTGGCTCTGTGGTTTATTTTTCCCTGGTGGGCACTGCCCCTCTCTCTACCACAGGTTCCACTAACGGAGGCAACAGTCACCCCATTGCTCCTACCAGAGAAGGGTTGGCGCAGTGAGGACATAGAGTGCTGCACCTCCTCTGGGAGCCCCCCTATGCCTTCTGCCCCAGATCCTCCACAAGGGCGTCCCTTTGGGTGAGCAGAGCATGGTCAGCATGCATGAGGACAGTAAATGCAGGATTGTGCGTATGGCAGATTTTCTCTCTAAGTGGGACTGCGGGGGTAAATCTGTGTTCTGCTCTGCAGCATGTCTCTGATGGAGGAGGCGGGGCCAGGGGCGGGCTCTGAAGAACAGGACCCTTCATGCCAGTACCGTGAGAACAGCGTGACCTCTAACCTTAGCACGGCCGAGGAAGGTGAGGAGCACATGAGGATCGGATGAAAATTGAGGGCTATTTCCTCAGTGTGTGCTGTAGTGGGTGCTATAAACAGCTGGTGCTTTAACGGTTCAGATGACAGGAGTACGGAGGAGCCCTCTGAGTCGCTGGAGTCCCTCACTCGGCCTGACATCTCTGTCCAGATCAGGACTGTCCCCAGGACGCCATCCCCCAAAGATCAGGTGGGTGTGGCTAGGAAGCAGTGCTATGGTAAGAGACCAGGACGCGTGGCTGCTCTGCGGGGACTGGTACTCAGTCTATCGTCTGTGTTTGAGTCAAGTGATCGCTGTGGAAGTTTCTGCCTAGGGCTGGGCAAAATCATATCGATATTATGTAGCGTTTGAGTGATCACCAGGGCTTCAGAATTGGCTGGAGGCCAGCTTTTCAGTACTATACAAATGTTTGTTTATGCCAACAATTTGTTAAACAGATTATAGGGGTGTAACAATGCATCGATTTGTTTTGATGTATCGATTCAACGGCAAACGATCTGATTCATCGACGTGACTGCATAAATGTCGATGCATGCGTTTTTATTTTCTCACCTGTTCCAGTATTGTTTTCATGGTCCACTCTGACGTATACATGGTCTACACCAGGGGTGCCCAATACGTCGATCGCAAAGGTAGTGTGGGTAGATCGTATGGCATAAAAAAATAGAGGATGGATGGCGCGTTCAACCGTGCCAACTGCTGCTAGCTACCGAGTCGCCTGGTTAGCCTCCAATTTATTTCTACTAAACTTAAGAAAGGGTATAAAAATGAATGTGGGAGCTGGACCAAGTAAGAAGTCAAAAACCCACCACTTCCATATGGAATGGGAGGGGGACTGTTTTTATCCACCATGTCATATTCAAAGTGCATTTGCCTCATCTGTCAGTCTACCGTTGCTATTCTGAAGAAGGGAAATGTGGAGCGGCATTTTCGGACTGTTCATAAAAACTACGACATTAACTTCCCTCCGAAAAGCGAGCTGAGAAATAGAAAGGTGAAGGAAGTAAAATCCCAGTTCAATTCAAAAATACTCTGTTTATCCCAAAGGGAAATTAATAATAATAATAGTAATAATAATAAATAATAAAAAATACTCAATAATTTTTATACATAAATATATGTTTTGCATTTTTATAGTAGGTAGATCATTTTGATGTGGTCATTTATAAGTAGCTCGCAAGCTACCGTACCTTCAGAGCATGTGTTTAGTACGGCAGGTGACATAGGACGCTACACACAGAGCACACAATCTCCTGAACACGTTGACCATTTAATTCTTCTTAAAAAAAACATCTCAAAGAATATTAGACATACTTCTTTCACCGCAGAAGTCAGTCATGTTAATCTTCCTCATTCTACATGTTTGTCCATGCAATGTTTTTTTATTTGACTTTATTGCACTTTATTTTACTTGTTATGGACATACTTTTTGTATTTGTCTTGAAGACTTGATTCGAAATAAAAATTACACACCATGTTAATCTACATCCATCCAAAGTTTTTATCTTTACCTTATTGTACTTTATTTTGCTTGATTTATGGGACATACTTGACTACACTAGATTTTGTTTACAGTTCCCAATAAAATATGAAAAAATGTTAATTATATTTGCCTTTTTTAATTCATTGAAATGTAAAGGATTGTGTGAAATTTCATCATTTCGACTACTAACCACAGTATCAAACTGAATCGAATTGTATCGTATTGTATCGTATCGTGGGAATTTCTGAGGTATCAAAAAAAATAGAACCGTTGGCTTAAGGAATCGATATTGTATCGTATTGCGAGGAAAGCTGTGATTTACACCCCTAGCGAATTAGTAGTACAGTTAAAATACTAATTGGCATTTTATGGTGCCCAAAAGTAATCAATATAAATTCAGCATATCTTATGTTTAATTAAACATGTTAAACTTTAAACTGCAAAAAATATCGCCACACCACCGATCTTTTTACCTTGTTTATCCACGAGATCTCCTTTTAAAAATGTCGTGGCTGCTGAGCTGTTCCTTTCTTCACCGCCACTTTAGTGCATATTGCATATCACACTGAAGTATACCAAACCAGAGTATACCAAAACAGTATGTTGTGTGCGCCGCTAACCAAATTTAATTAACCTAAAGATACGGCAAGTTTATATAGATTACTAATGGCAATTGCTTCACCAGTCATCTGAAGCCCTGGTGATTATTGCACCTTCCGCCTTCTGCAAAACACCCAGTGCCTCACACCACATACTGTGTCTTATTTACCTGCACAGACACTGACGCTGGCTGACCTGGACTATGACACCCCCCCAAAAGAAGCGGCTTGTGGGTCGCCTGGAACATCATCTCAGTAAGTGCAGGGGTAACAGAGTCCCCCGAGGGGGTATGGGGGGTGACGCAGAGTCCCCCGAGGGGGTGTGGGTGGTGACGCAGAGTCCCCCGAGGGGCTGTGTGTGGGGTGACGCAGAATCCCCCGAGGGGCTGTGTGTGGGGTGACGCAGAGTCCCCCGAGGGGCTGTGAAGGGGGGAGTCCTCTGCTTGTTACTCATGGTAACCATGCTCCTTCATCAATAATATCTGCTGAGCTGTGTCTCACATGCTGATTCGGGCTGCGCTCGGACCCACACTAGTGTACCTGTGTGCTTCAGGGCTGACGAGCTGGAGGGGTCAGAGAGTCCTGGGGCCCGTGGAGGAGAATCAGAACCTAAGAGGACTGGGATTGTGGAGGAGGCGTGAGTGTCAGCAACCTCCTGCGGGCGTGGCAGTGCATTATGGGCAGTGACTACAGTAGCACTAATACCTGCCTCCCCCACCCATCTGTCCCCACAGAGACTCACGGCTGGGTCTCGAACCCAGCATGCCAGCGAACTCCAAGCCCCTCCCCCGGACAAGCCCACAGCTGGAGCCTTGCTTGGAGAGTGCGGCCAGGGGGGGGGGCACTACAGAGCCCCAGCATTCTGACAGCATCACACGGTCCCTGCAGGATGAGTTGTTCAGGCTGGTACAGGTGAATGCGGGAAACGGAGCGGGATAGGCGCGGTTACGGAGCGGGATGGATGCAGTTACGGAGCGGGAAAGACGCATTCACGGAGCGGGAAAGACATCGTGGTCACAGACCGAGAAAGACATGGTCACTGAGCGGGAAAGACACCGCGGTCACAGAATGAGAAAGACACAGTCATTAGGTGAGAAAGACACCACAGTTGCAGAGCGGGAAAGACGACACGTGGTGGAGTGGGAAAGACGTGGTTAGGGAGCGGGAAGGACGACGTGGTCGCGGAGCAAGAAAGACGCCACAATCACAGAGCGGGGAAAACGTGGTCACAGAGGTTTGTGGTTACGGAGTGGTACGAATTCGATTACCCCGTCACTGTAGCTGATGCTCAGGATGCCTTTGGACCACTTAAATGCGCCGACCATCGCTCTGGAAGGATTCTTCATATCTGCATGTCTGCTCACACTTGTTTCTTGTTTCTCCAGTTACAACAGATCAACTTCATGGGTCTCATGCAAATTGTGGGAATGTCATTTACCAACCTGCCCCACGCTCAGCCCATTCTGCCCCACGCTCAGCCCATTCTGCCCCACCCTCCGCCCAACCTGACCCAGCTTCAGCCCAACCTGCCCCACCCTCACCCAAACCTGTCCCACCCTCAGCCCATTCTGCCCCACCCTCCGCCC
>JAODKC010000117.1:21099732-21110853 GCA_026777985.1 Mormyrops attenuatus | reverse complement strand
CGAAGAACTTGCCCCGGCGATTATATCCCCCCACCCCCCACCCCACCTGTCCCTATGCAATGACACCCCTGTATCCCGGCCACCTCTGTGTCCCGAGTGTCTGCCCTGTCTCTCATTTCACTGACAGATGTCTTGCTTGCTCAGCTGGTGAGGACCATAGACACACTGGGCCCACTCAGCTGTGAGCCCCCCAGCTCAGAGCCCTGCAGCAAGGTCGATGTGAAGGTCACAGAGGAAGGTGAGGTTGGGGGGGATGCACTCTCAGACTCGCTGTTCATGATGAGGGTCCAGCGATGACCAGAATCCCCCGGCCCCCTGTGTCAGCCTCCAGAGTGAGTCAGCCTCCGAGGCACATAGACCCAGAGGATGAAGAGGTGGAGGAAGAGGAGAAGGAGGAGGGTCATCAAGGCTATGGAGACGAATTTGATATCCCTGCACTGGTTACTGGTCCCCCAGACCCGAGGACACACTTTTGCAGCTCTCCGCTGCCTGCTGCTGTGGACGGCGCCACCTTCCTGTCACCGCCCTCCCTGCACGGTAATCCCAGCCTGTGTCCCTCTCTTGATCTTTATGTTTAAATGCCTGTCAGTACAAACTGACACCTTCGACATGGGAACCATCAAATGAAAGTACAGGCTCTGCGGTGTTGAGTGTCCTGCAGAGTGACACGGCTCACTGGAGCCCCTGACACCTCCCTGCTGATTTTGTAGCATACGTTCCCCTGCTGAATGTGTACCTGACATGTAAGCTGACACCCCGTGCTGGCAGTGCTGTGTCATCTCTGAGCGCGCATGCAGCCGGCCCCGTCACGCTCGCCGGGAATCTGCATTTTGTGCCTTGGCTCTCCTACTCACCACGTCCATCTGCCGTTTCCTCTGCAGACTTGAGCGCCATGGCGACTGGCCCTGGACGGTAAGTGGCGGTATGGCGTAGAGACCGGACTTGATGGCACTGGGGCTCGTTACTTTGACCAACTCACCCTGCCACCCCCAACCTCCCTGCCCTCCCAGGCGGCCAGAGGAGTCCCTAAACCTGTCAGGGCTCAGCGACGTGGGGGACATCCTCGGGGAGCTGCTGCGGGACGGGGCCATGTCGGCGACGAGCCTGGGTCTGTCACACACGCAGGCCGCCAGGCTGAGAAGGTGCGTACCAGGAGCTCCAGCTCGGACCACAGAACCGTCTGTCTGTGCTGATACCGTGCTGTGCCTTGTTCAGACACTATGGTTCCTCTCACAGGCAGGGGGTGCCGCAGGCAAGTCGGGCAGAGGAGGAGCAGCAGGAGGTACAGGTGTGGATGAGGAGCAGACAGAGGGAGCGGTTGGCGGAGTACCAAAAACAAAGGGAGGAGCGAATGGAGCAGGAGCGCAAACCCTTCAGAGGCACCACAACCCTGGTGAGAGTTGGGCTTAGAGAGCGCGGCTGATCTGGGGAAACATGCTCAGCGCAGGGCCTCACTGGCGTCCCCTAGCGACACACCCAGCCTCTTGCTGCGGTTAATTAAACATTCTTTGCATCTTCTGTTGCGTCTTTTCTTCTCAGAAGCCGACATCCAGGGATATCACGCTCAGCAAGAAGGTCAAAGAAGAGAAGGACAGGTAAGATTGGATTAACCTGTATCAGCCTCCTCTGGCATGGCTGACCAGCGCTGGGTAAACGTGCCTGTGCGTGCAAGCTGTGCTCTGTAGACAGTCACGTAATCCTCATTCCCACAGGGCAGCTCTACTGCAGCACCACAGTCAGAGAGCTCAGGAGGCCTGCAGCTTAATGGCAGAGCTGCTCACTGCGTCGCAGGCCCTGCCCGTGTCCTCTCTGGCTCCGCCCCCAACACAGAACAGCACTCGTAGCAGCACCAGGTCAGGAGTAGCCTAGGTTACTGATTGGCTGCTTAACCAGTGGAGGCGGAGCTGTGGTGTGATTTGCACTGATGTGTTCCAGGGTGGGGCTGCGAAACAGGAGTAAATCCTCTGGGAGAGCAGGGAGGAGCCACAAGTCCCCAGCAGGGCCCCGTTCGCTGTCTTCCCCAGGCAGGGTGACCGAGGCTCAGGCCTCGCGGGCCAGCAGGCTGGGCCTGCACAGACCTGGTGGGTTTCTGGTCCACATGGGAATATTCCAGAAGCACACACTTTCTCCCACACGATTTGAGGAATTAACTAACTAGCCCATGACTTGATCTTTCCGGTACGTTCCTATTCCTGGGGGTGACAGCCAAAGCCCTCCCTAGCGACCGTCTGTCCCAGGTTACGCGACGGGGCATGCTGACACGCACGCGAGACTGCGCAGGCAGGGTGCAGGGTGAGGTCCGGGGCAGGACGCGGCCAGCGTGGCAGCCCCCCAGTGTGCCGGCAGCCAGAGGTGAAGACCGGTGCGGCGGCATCCCCGAGGTCATGGAGGACCGGGATGTGGTGAGCCCCTGGGAGCCCCCGTTGGAGATCCGGAGGCTTCTGGGGCTGGAGAGTATAGACTGGGGACAGGTACAGGCTTATACAGCGACACAGACGCACCTATTTCTGTGTTTTTTGTATTATGTCTGTTCTGTGAGGTGGCCCATGTGTTTCCCTTGAGCCCTGACCCATTTGTTTAATGTCAAACTGAGTCTATTAAATGCAGCAACATATGTTGACCCCCCTGTGCCCTCTGCCCTCTGCCCAGGGCCCGTGGACGGACTCGGCACAGGCAGCTGGGATGGAAGCTGGACTCGAGCTGGACAGCGTGTCAGAGAGTACAGGAAGCATCCTCAGTAAGCTTGACTGGGCTGCTGTGGAGAGCTTGCTGACAGGAGAGGGGTCAGGCTGATCATACATGCAGGGATCCAGCCTGTGCTCTGCATACTCAGTTGATTTACCTTGGTTTTTATGTGCACTATGTGTTTAATAAATGTACTTGTTAAGCCATACCTGCATCAGATTTTTAAATTCACTTGCCTTTTTGGGTGATAGCATGTGGCTCAGTGAACTAAACCTCTGTGTCTGTGATTGGAAGGTCGCTGGTTTGAGCTGGGTTTTCAATTGAACTTATTTTTGTATGGTGCCTTTCACTAGGAGTCGACCCACACTGCTTCACACGGGTGTGTTGTGATACAACATCAGTAAGACAATAATACAGACCGGGAAAATTAGAGGACAAAATAAATACAAGGAAAGATGACAACGGAGGAGAGGAAACAAGTATGGTTAAAAAAAATTAAAAAAAAACTATGGGGGTCCAAGGTGAACTGGCTGCCAAATCCCCCCCCCCATAGCAAGGTGTATGCACCGATCAAGGTGGAAGCCAAAGTCCATCAATGAGACAATTCTCTGTGCCAATCTGTATAGGGGGGCAGATTGAAGGCTGCATCCACAATGTAACAGTTCGTAAGTTACATCACATCACCCTACCATGGGGCTTGGGCAGAAGAGTCACGTCTGTGGGCCCTTGATCAAGGCTCCTTAACCCCCAGCTCCATGGGTGCCGCTGCAGGTGGCTGCCCTTCGCTGCCATGCTTGCTCTCACTTACATGTGTGTCTGTGATGGAAAGTAAGTGGGGTAGGCGAAAAGAATTTCCCCACAGAGATCGATGATTATTATTATTGTTCTGTGAGACACTTGATTGGAGCAGATCTTCAATAATATTATTACATAATCTTTTGTAAATGGATATTAAAAACATCCTTTCACATCATAAACTTTCCACAAAGAAATAAATGGCATAAACAAGTAAGATGAATGAAATTTCCAAGTTTACATTAATTGGCATTATAAGAAATCATTTCACATTTAATTATTTCATATTTATTTCATTTACATTTTAATTATTTTGTTTTGTCACAAAAAGGTTCCATAGGAGAGGACATGTGAACGTTGTTTTATTTGAACCACTTAAATATATACAAACAAACTGATCAATCCGTGTTTCATTCCAGTCAGCGGAGGAATGAACAGATAGATGTCTGGTATATGAATAGCGTGAAGTTCACCTCCCGATCACTAGATGGCAGCAGCTGCTTTCTGCCTGCTTGGTTCCCTCTTTGCCGCGGTTCAGTTCACAAACATCCTGGTTGGGCGCCGTGGGTTTAGAAACATGGAAAGTCGCGAAGGTGAGAAATATTTCTTGAACTTGTTTTCTAGCTTTATGGTGTTTGTACATTAGCTGGCCAAACATATTACCGGGAAGCTGCTGTAGTTTTTATATTATATTTAACGTTACTGAGCTACAGAGCTGGATGGTGTCTATGATTCTCTTGTCATCGTCTCTCAGTAGACTGGATATGTACACCTGCCTGGAGTTTAGGCACATACCGATTTATTCCATTACAAGCTGGAGTATGTCATTTTACCCGATTTCGTCTCGCTCTTGGTTCTGCTTGATGCGTCTTTACTAACTTTCACCAGGGTTGTCAACTCTCACGCATCTGCCGTGACACTCACACTTTCAGACTCACACTCACGCAGGAAGCCTTACGGCAAATCTATATTATTCCATTAGAAACCTAAAATTAGCTACATCTGAAGCGTTGGGATAGTTAACATACCCTACAGACTATTTACAAGGTAATGAAACTCTTACATGCATGTAAATGTGTGTGCAGACTTCTCTCTAATTGAAAATCTCACCTCAACCAGTTGACCGAAGTTGACATCCCTTGCAGTCAGCTATGGTTAAAGTAGTAATTCTTAAGTTAAGGAGCAGATTTGTTGTTATATGGGTGTAAGTTTGTGTCTCTTTTCCTCGTTCTGGTCCTTCAGCTTCCCAGGGCACCAGCAATGACGGTGACATCGCGGCTGTCATGGGCTTCTCCGGCTTTGGTATGTCTTAATCATCCATCCATCCATCCATTTTCCAAACTGCTTATCCTTCTGCGTCGTGGGGGGTCCGGAGCCTATTCCAGAAGAAACGGGCACGAGGCGGGGAACAACCCAGGACGGGCCAGCCCATTGCAGGGCACACTCACACACCATTTACTCACACAGGCACATCTATGGGCAATTTAGTAACTCCAATTAGCCTCAGCATGTCTTTGGACTGTGGGGGGAAACCCCACAACGACATGGGGAGAACATGCAATCTTCACACACATGTAACACAGGTGGAGACTCGAACCCTGGTCCCAGAGGTGTGAGGCAACAGTGCTAACATGAGCTAACAGTGGTGGCTTAATGCTTAGGGAAGCACACTTGTAGTTGAAATATTGCAGGTTCGAATCCCTGACCAGCAAGGCACCACTGAGATACTCTGAGCAAGGTCCTGCTCCCCGGGCGCTGAAATATGGGTTAAATGCAGAGGACACATTTCGTTGTTGTGCACTGTGTGCTGTGGTGTGTCAACAATGACAATTAATCACTAAATTCTAGAAAAAAATCTAAATTCTAACTACTGCACCACCATGCTGCCCTGTCATGATAATTTTTTCAAAATTTGAAAAACATAAATTGGGACTTTTCCATTGCGTCAGTTCTTTTTTAATTTTTCTGTCCATCCAGGAAAGAAGGCTCGCACGTTTGACCTGGATGCCATCTTCGAACAGACCCGGCGGACAGCCATAGAAAGGAGTCAGCGAGCCCTGGGTGAGCAGCTTCTGTGGGCTGAGAGCTGGTTGGAGATCACAAGTCTTTCTACCACACTAGCAGTATCCCCTGTATAAACTTTATTGAACTTTGCAGAACAGTTTCCTGTGATCACTTTTCCCTTGACAAAAGCAGTCTCTGTGTGTGACCTGTGTGTGACCTGTACACACGAATGAGAGTATCTGACAGGGGTGTGTGTATGTCTGTATGCTGCTCAGAGGAAAGGCAACAGCAGGAGGTTGAGCGGGAAATGGCGGCCGGCTCCGGGCCCAGTGGAAGCACACCTGCCAGTTCAGGTCCCAGGTGAGGTCCTGCCCCCCTCTTCGTTATGTTTTTAATTATGATTACAGTCCTGTGCAGCGTGTGCCAGGGATACCTTTGTCAGCG
Source organism: Mormyrops attenuatus (assembly GCA_026777985.1). Lineage (NCBI taxonomy): Eukaryota > Metazoa > Chordata > Actinopteri > Osteoglossiformes > Mormyridae > Mormyrops > Mormyrops attenuatus. The sequence goes on along the minus strand of JAODKC010000117.1, from coordinate 21,104,925 downwards.
GGATCCCTCTGCTGCCATCCTGTGGCTTTTTGGAGTAATGTCTCTGTCTCTCGGTAGGCAGACACCAAAGGACGACAGCAGCAGCGGCTCTGACTCTGAGTCTGACTCCGATTCAGACTCCAAGCTTATAGGGCCCCCTGTCCCTCCTGGGGTGGGTGAGGATGAGGATGATGATGCTCCCATGGGGCCTCCGCTGCCTCCAGGATATAGAGGCAGCACGGCAGATGATGACGAGGATGAAAATGAGGATATGAAGGATGAAGAGGATGATGTGAGTTAATCAGGAAGATGATTGTGGGATACGTCTCCATTGAGCAGATGGCCCCTTCGATCATACCTGCTTTTTGTTCTATTGCTTTGGTGCACCGTTGCCATAGATTACCTGTCTCTGTGTCAAGAGCCCAGCACCTCATTTCTAACATGCAGTGGGTGTTCTGAAGACTTAATATGTTCCTCCACACGAGGGCAGCACAATACCAAAGGCTGAAACTTCAGTAATCTCCATGAGTCATTCCATATCAAATCACCAAGCTTGAGGAAAAATTTCCCAGGTCACCCTCTGAAAATTCCAAACAACGCGACATTGGAGACCCTCTCACTCAGATAGATAAAGCACTCAGAGTTTTTCTTCCCTGTCATTTACGACATATTTCCTGTCATTTATGACATTTATGCCGAAACCATATGTTTTACTGATATTGGGACGGTTAGAATCATTTTTTGAAATGTACTCTTTTCACAATTGCTTATTTTCATGTCTTCGTTTGACCATGTGGACAGTTAACCATCATTTTCACATTTTTACCATGTATTCTTCTTGAAATAAGTCTTTGTGGTAATTCTGAAACTGAATTATGTATTTTGTCTTTTGTTTGAATTTGTACGGTAACAAAAGCATAACAGCTCATTCTTAAATCATAGCAACACCAGATTTTTGTCAGATCATCTTTGGATATATAAGCATACATGTTAAAAAACATGAAAATGATTGTTTGATCTGATTACAGTATTGAATTCTATGGACAAAGTTAGCCCTATTCACAAAGTTTCAAGGCCGTATGAATGCTGGGAGCTGGAACGAAACAGAGTCTGCAAAATGCATAAAATTAAAATGTCGAAAGGCTATAGTTTCAAAACTATTAGAGATACAGACCTAATATTTGGAATTTCTCCATAAGTTTGGTATAGGAGCATCTGAGTTTTTTTCTGGGGAATCTGTGGGGGTGACCTGGAACCCCCTGGGTGATTTGGTATGGGATGATCCCCATCCATCTCTTAGCTCATGTCAGCTTCTGGTGTTGATATGTCCCAGAGGTCTGCCTGTTAGAGATTGCCACGGCACACTGCTCACAGGGTGTAAACTCTGCAGCTGGGGTTGTGATTATACACTCCCTGCAGAATTATTAGGCAAGTGTGTATTTTACTCATATCTTCTCTTCAGACTGATATTTTCAATCCTGGTGAATCGTTTAAAAATAGAGCACGCTCACAATTTTGTCTTAGTTCTTTCTGTTTGGAGTATAACATGAAGCCGTGAATTATTACGCAAACAGCTATTACTATTAAAATCAGCCAAAAAGGACCTTACAGAGAGCAAAAGTAAGCTGAATAGTAAAGCACTTGTTAGTGGGATGGAAAGCAATCAAAACTGTCAGACTTATAAATCGTGATCGCCGTTTAGTGGAATGTTTTGTGGCCAACAGCCAATGAATATGGAAGAAGCATGTGGAGAGAAGGCGATATAAATTAACTGCATAAGATATGTGTCAAATTGAAAGGGAGACTTCCAGAAACTCTTTAGTATCAAGTATCTTCATTTTTCAAACTGCAGTCTGAACGGAATCTCCAGAAGTACTGGGTGCCATGTGCTGTGTGACGTCGCTCAGGTCACAAAGGCTGAAGCATGACCTCCACTCAATAAGGCACACAAGCTGAAACATCAAGAATGGGCAGAGTGTCAAAGCTGATTTTACATGGGTTTTCTGGGCAGATGAGATTGGGGAAGCTCTGCTGACCAGATGAATGGACCAGTGGATGGATTAGTAATGGGCATCATAAACTGTTCCGAATCAAGAGCGAAGGGGGTGTAGGAAGAGCGATGGTGTGAGCTGCAGTTATCGTTAATGAATTTGTGTGACCTTTCCGACTTGCAGATGGTGTAAATGCTCTAAGATCTGCTGCTCACTTTTATAAAATAACTTCTTCAAACTGCTGAGGAGTCAGCAGTGTTTGGAAAGGTTATGAAATTTATGCAGGACAATAGATTGGCCAAGGAAGGCTGGAAAGGTGACTGAATTTTGACCAAACCCCCTTCATCGCCTTACTTAAGCCCCATTGAGAACTACTGGGTCTTAGTGTGAGATTTATCAAGGCAGCAAACGGAGCACCTCTGAGTAGCGTCTGGGAGGCGGTCCTAGCTGCCTCGGCTAATATAGGATGGGATCAAATCAAAAACTTGATTGGTTCAATTGACTGGTTCACTGAGAACAATGGTTTCTGATTGCCTAATAATTCTGTACATTGAGAATCAAGTGTTTTTCTATTATTTTTTTTTTTGTGACAGAATAATGTAACGGTTTACTTTGAGCAAATCCTCCCCCCAAATTCACTTTTATCACTGTGTCTAGGTTTTGTTGAAAATCATCATCAGGAATCGTACTTGCCTATTAATTCTACACTCAGCATAGAAGCCCCCTCACTCTGGGTGCACCCGCCCTACTCCTGCCCTCATCACCTCCCAAACCAACTTAACCTTCTTAAGCTCCTGCCTGTCTGGGCAACTTCTACCTTGCAATCCATCAGAGGTTGGGGTGGAAGGTCTAGGCCCAGACTGTCTTGGGTTGTGACTGTTTGAGACAGAACAGGTGAATATAACAGAGAGCGTGGTAGCAATGCAGACATGCAGGGTCTTGGGTCACCTCTGAAATTGTGCTGTGAGAAAAGTGTTGGGGGGGTTGGATTGTAGAGCCTTCTAGCAAAGCTTGGGGCATATGAGCTCTGCTCTTTTCAGCTGAACCCATAGCTTAGTTAATGATCTGCTTACCCCACTATTCACAGAACCCAGTGAAGAAGATTCCAGACACACATGAGATCACCTTGCAGCATGGCGGTAAGACGGTAAGTCCTTGGCCCTTCCCCTACTGCTAGTCAAGCCAGCCTTCAGTGGGTGGCGCTCTCTCCGCCCTGCTAAGCCCAGCAGTAGGTGGCGCCATGGTTTGCCCTCTGTCATACTGTATGTTGTTAGTGAGCTCTCCACACTTATTAGCAGCCCTGCTCGTGTGCTGTGAGTAAACGTGGCCTCCATTCCCAGCTGAGCCCACTGTCCTGGCCCAGGTTTCAGCCCTCGCTCTGGATCCTTCAGGGGCCCGGCTGGTAACTGGGGGCTACGACTACGAGGTGAAGTTCTGGGACTTTGCCGGCATGGATGCATCCCTGCAAGCTTTCCGCTCGCTGCAGCCCTGCGAGTGGTAAGTTCCCCTTTGGGGGGGGGGAGTGGGGGTGCCGTTTCACCCTCCAGCCTGCAGAAACTGTCCTCTCCCTCTCCGTCACAGCAGTGAAAACCAAGAGCGGAAGGGGAGCATTGGGTGGCTTGGCTTAGTGCTGCCGCCATGTGGATCCCGGCAAGGCTTTCGGGAGTTAATGGGCCGGGCAGTGCCGGTACTCCCGGGTCACACAGGCAGAACTGCATGGCACATTAGCAGGGAAGAGGGGCTGCTGGGAGGCAAATGGACCGTGCTGTACTTACCAGAACCCCACGCTTGGTCGGGGAGTGGGACTCCCCTGCCTTACAGCTGGGACTCCCCTGAAGCGACGCGGAGGGGTGTTTCCGGGAGTCACGCTGAACCAGAAAGCGTCAGGACCTCACACTGTGTGTGCACTGTTATACCGCACAGAGGGATTTGAGGGGGGCACTTGTGATGGTGAAAGCAGTGGTGATTGCGAAGGCGATTGTTGTGATGGTGATCGTGGTGATTAGTGATTGTGGCGATTGTCATGGTGCTTGTTGTGCTGGTAGTGGTGATAGTGATCGTGATAGTGGCGATTGTTGTGCAGGTAGTGGCAGTTGTAATTATGGCAGTTGTGATGGCGGTAGTAACATTTGTGACGGCGATCGTGGTGATGACTGTCCTCCCATGTCAGTCACCAGATCAAGGCCCTGCAGTACAGCATCACCGGTGATGTCATCTTGGTGGTGGCTGGCAATGCCCAGGCCAAGGTGCTGGACCGAGACGGCTTCCAGGTTATGGAGTGTATTAAAGGGGACCAGTACATCGTGGACATGGCCAACACCAAGGTAGGCAGCCCCGAGCCGCCCCGCTCTGAGGGTGTCCAAGTTTTCGTCTGTATTTCCGTTGCTTTGCTCTGTGGCTGTGAGTGATTCACCTTCCACCCTGCACGCTCTCTGATTGTAGCGGAAAATTAGTTTAAGGCAGCTGTGATATATAGTATATATATAGATAAACTATATATCTGTATCTAAGGCATCTATAGCAGCAACTTACCCTACGACGGCTACCAGTACTAGTGGTTAGCTAGTGCTGGTGTAGCGCCCTCCAGTGAATTCGTAATGTACACCGATCGTAGAAGATGACTAGCACCCCCTGTGAGCTCCAATGGGCCATTTTATGTAAAAAGCAGCAGGGTAGTCCCCCCTACAGGCTCTGGGAGGCCATGTCACATAAACAACAGCGCACAGTAATGTCACTGGCAGTGTGGCTAGGCTGGCTGACTGACTGAGGGGGCTGTTTGCAGGCCCAGTCCCTGGGCCCTGGGTTTGAGAGCCCCCCTCCCAGAATGCTCTGCTTCCTCCAGCTGCCCGGTCATCTGGGAGTTAGTCCGTTTTTGTTTCGTCATCGCCAATTTGCTCTCTTGTTCTGTGCAGTGAATTGGTGCCTGGTGAAGCGACTCTAATTAGAGTGAGGGGTACGGTTAGGGCCCCCCCTGCGCTTGGCTGCTTGGCGAGGGTCCGCACCATCCCGCCCATCTTTATTTAGCCTGTTTGTTGCTCTCCGGGGAGGCATTGGGCTTCCTGGCTGCCTCTCTCTGCTCCGGCTTGGTTTCCCTGCAGCTGAACCCTGAACAATCGGCCGCTTTCTGGCCGCTGCTCTTCCTGCCTGTTTGTTTGTGTGTGGGGGGGGGGGGGGCAGACCCCCGGGGTCCGCGGTGTTTTGGCCGGAGTAGGCCGGAACCTCA
>JAODKC010000117.1:21069571-21095958 GCA_026777985.1 Mormyrops attenuatus | reverse complement strand
CTTTACATTTACATTTTTATATGTGACTCCAGTCTATGTGTGAGCGCATGTCCGTCTCAGGCTCAGGAGTCTCAGGAGTAATTGTGATCTGCCCCCCCACACCCCCCCCAAAGATATCCAGCTGCCTCTCCCTAGCAAAAGGGCAGGACTGATGGGACAACCTGCAATTTATTATGCCCCCCTGAGACTAAATATTTACCCAGAATTCCTCAGCAGTTTAGAAAAACAGTGCGTGAAGGTGAGGGGGGTCTCATCATCTGGGGTTACAGGCAGGTGTGTGGGGGGGGTAAGGTTGGGAAATGTCAGCAGGGTTAGAAAAGCTTTGACATTTCGGAGCGTCAGTCCTGCCTCGGCGGGCAGGGAGACGGTCTGTATCTGTTTGTGGGGTCTCCCGCTGGCCGGCTTCCCATCGGTACGCTGACAACGGGGGCGCAGTCTTCTGCTGTGGAGTGGTTTGCGGGAGTGCTCCACCTGTCACCTCAGCTTAACCTGGCTGTCGAGTAGATAAAGGGTTTGTCGGAGCTGCTCTTCTAGTATGATGGGTCCTGATCTGAGGCTTCTGGTCTCAGTGTTGTGATTGGAGATGACGGGGACTGATGAATCCCAGGAAAGAGATCCCAGGGCACCCTACGTTGTCTCGTCCTGGACTTTGATTACACTGTACCGGCAGTCCAGCTGTTTTGCAGGTTGCTAGGCGACGTGGCCACACCGATGATGGGAAAGTGGTTTTGACTCAGACCCGTTCAGAGTGTGCAGCAGGACGGCTGGTGAAATGGACTTCCAGATGTGATGCTATGAGCTTTGTGCTGAAGGGCAAGCTTTGTGTGTGTCTGTGTCTGACCTGCATCTGTCATTCCAAACTCACGTACATCATTGCCATAGAGACTGTGGAATGTTATACAATAAACACTGAACAGGATCACATGGTACCATGACCAATGAGCCTGTGGTTCCCTTAAAATGAGTATGATGCGAAATACCATGAGGGAGCCAGAACCATTCCCAGAATGTAATCCCACTACTACAACTACTATTACCAATAAGACTAATAATGTAGAAATAAGCGAAGGGTATGGAAGAGAAGTGGGTAACACCGTTGCTTTACACATCAAAGGTCATGGGTTCAAGACCGAACGGTGTGTTTGTAATATACACATGTAGCTCTTTTATAAAATATTGCTTTATTATTATAAAATATTATTTTTCAATATTAATTGTGTTAAAATATTATCCTGAACATCCTTTTATCTTGCTGATATTGACAGAACCTTTACTAAGATCCATTTATCCATCCATTTTCTGAACCTGCTTATCCTATCGCGGAGGCTATAGGTACAAGGCAGGTAACAACCCGGGATGGGGAGCCATCCCATCACAGGGCGCACTCACACATACAAGCAATATGGCAGCTCCAATTAACCTCAGTATGTTTTTTTGACTGTGGTGGGAAACTGGAGTACCTGGAGGAAACCCCATGACGACACAGGGAGAACATGCAAACTCCAAACACATCAAGCCATGGCAGAGGCTCGAACCCTGGTTTCAGAGGTGTGAGGCAGCAGTGCTAACCACTGCACCACTGTACTGCCATTGTTAAAATGTATTACAGTAAGAACCTTTTCTGCCAACTTTGAGAAGACCTTCACTTAACATTAGCTAAAGTTCTAGGAACGTTTCCTGGTAGCTGGAACCCCACTTCTCCCCCTCCCAAACACCCTCTGAACGTCTTGCGATCTCTTGGTCCTGCTGCTTCCGAGGATCAGGTAGCCCAAGTCCTGTCCAATACAGCTGTCTGAATCCCTCACTGCTGACAGTTGTGTGTTTTTGTTTTCCTTCAAGTCTCTCGATCTTCCTCACAGTTCCCATAGCACCATGTTCATGCTTGTTTGAGGGTCATTATTTTCGCATATAACCCCCCACCCCTTTACATCCACGTGTCCTCGGGAACCAGGTGACTGGAGTTTTGGGCTGTTCTGCCTGAAGAATATTGAATGTCTTGTGAGGTTGTAATGAAGCAGTTGATATTGCTCTCTCCAGCCGTTGTCCGTTTAGATGTGGGTTTACACTCTTACACATCCCCGAAGGTCTTCTTTCAGAGCGGCGCCTGGTCAGCTTTGTGGGCCACGGCCGTGCCTGTAAGCATCTTTCACATCACATGCTCACATCTCCCCTGCTCATGCCCCTCGGATGACCGGCCTGCTTTTGTAGTAACAAGGCGGTCTGGTATGGAAACCTTTATGTTAATCTGAAGTCTGTTTCTCTCTTGAGGGCATACCTTCTGTAACCCATTACCTCTAAGCAGGTACTCCCCTGCTGCTTGAATGAAATCACTTTGGGGAGGGTTCACTGTGCCTTCAGACGGTGACCTCTCCTTCCAAGCCTGGGACGGCTTCCTCCTCTGCCACCCCCACCCTCCCTCCAAATCCACCCATTTTTGAGCTGAGATTCCACAAAGACAAGGCTGGCAGGCTTCCCTCTTCAGAATATGGCTGAAGCGTGAAATCCTCTCTGTGCATTCCCTGTCACGGGCAGAGCCAGCGGGGGTAGAGTTTGGGGCCAGGGGTCTGGTGATGGGGCCTAGCTGGCTTGCTTTTGAGATGAGCCAGACAAGAATTTGTGATATTACCACCAAGTTATGTTTAGCCTTTTCCATCAGATGAGGAAGAAGCAGCTTACATCAGGCCTAACATGGAATTGGAGCAAAATCAGTCTGATATTTCAGGGCCTTGTCAATAAGTGGTATACGGCCCGCTCACTCATGTACTTCAGTTGTCCATGTTCACTTGGGGTCCAGTTTGAACAATCCAGAATCAAGACCAGAGTTTTCTTCCGGCAGGTAACGGGCTATCCAGCTGAAGTCCTGCACAGATGCTCTTTAAGTACATCTCTGGCACTTAATGTGTTGCTTGTTGCATGACAAAAATATTCAGTCTTGACAGCCTATCTATGACAGTTACACATCACTTTTATAGATGCATGGATATTGTGTTTTCCTCATCAGCCATACCTAATACCCCTTGATATCAATGAGATCACAATCACAGGAGTGACCCATTACCAAAAGAAACTGTGCATTAGAGTCTGGAAGGAAATGCAAAGTATGAGCGGGTTCCTTTAGATTTGTGGTGTGACTGTTTGGCCTGAATGAGCTTGGGTGCTGAGAGGCCACTGAGAAGCTAGTCCTCTGCCAACAGCACTGGGTTGCCCCTCCTGTTTTTGTAGCACAGATGTTGCAGGCGCTGAAGGATTTGGGTGAAGCTTGAACTGGTCCATGATCTGGCCCGGATTGGGTTACTGTAAGAGCTACTCTGAAGGAAAAGAAAGAACTAAACCCATGTAGGATTAATTCATCTTCAGAGAAAGTTCCCTGAAAACTCATGGGGAATGTAAAGTGATTATGTCAACAGGCTATTAAAAAGGTCTGTTTTTCCAGGTCTGCGAAATCTGATATTCAGCATTTATTCCCGTTATATTGGCTTCCTAGTACATTGAGATCCAGAAGAATACAGACATGTCCAGCTGTAAAGTGTGCTGAGTTGTGTTCAGATCACCCAAGTTGACAAAACTTCTGTCAACAAGTGTGGAGTGATGTGGGAATTGCTTGTGAGAATTGTCATTTATCTTTGGCAAAATAGTGTTGAGAATTGTCATTTATCTTTGGCAAAATAGTGTTCTGTTTGGCAAAAATGTCACCCCTCTGGTGACATAGGTTTTAGGTGACAGACTAACCTGTTTAAGGTTTACAGGGTTGGGGTTCGTTGAGCTGACATGGTGGTCTGTCTCTTGTCCCGTCATAGGTGCACACCAAGTTTCACTGTCGCCAAGCTCATGTCCCGGGCTCTGACACATCATGCCTGACCTTCTCCTATGATGGGACGATGTTGGCCTCACGAGGAGGTGAGACTGTCTCCTAGAACCACACCCAGGTACTTCAGCAGTTTTACGAAGAGCTCACCACAGTGAGCTTTGTCAAGGTAGGAGACAGCAATGGGCACACACTGGGCAGATCCTCATGGCCTAACCCCCCCCAGCTATGACTTTGCCCCCTGCTCAGCCCGTCCTGTCGGTGGCTTGGACAAAGTCCCCTGGTCCTTAATGGGGGGGGGCGTCTCCCTATAACATGTACACGTTTGCAGCACAGGTCCCACCCTGGTCTCTGTGCCGCCCGGAGGGACTGCAGTCATTCCTATTTATCTCCTTCAAAATATAAACTCTGTCCCTTGTGGAAGTTTAGCAAAACAGGTCTGCAGTAAAACTACAAGCTGCAAATAAAATTGATTTCCCAACCTCTCCACCCCCCAAAACAGTCTTCATTATTTACTAAATTTAGCATTATTTACTTAGCTGTTACCAATTAAACAGATTCCATTATAAGAGCCTGGGTTTAGGTAACGTGGACTCTGTTCCAGCCCATTTATGGTCCTGCTGTGTACTTTACCTGTTTGCATGTGGTCTGAGCAGAGACGGCAAGGCAATGCTGCGTGTACCGGCGCCGTCCTTATCCCCTCCTCTCTCTGCTTCCCCAGGAGATGATACTTTGAAGACCTGGGACATCCGGAACTTTAAGAAGCCTCTTAACTCGGCTTCAGACCTGCCCAGCTTCTTTCCCATGTGAGTCTTTCCCATGTGAGCGCTTTGGGTACCATACCTTCGGTGAGGGTGACTGCTAGAGCAAGCCAAAGACCCCACACCCACCCCCTAACCTTCACCCCCCTCCACTCACAGGACAGACTGCAGCTTCAGCCCAGATGATCAGCTGCTAGTCACGGGCACCTCGGTCAGGAAGGGTGAGGGAAATGGCAAGCTGGTGTTCTTCCACAGAGCCTCTTTCCAGAAGGTGTATGAGATCGAGGTGTTTGACTCGGTGAGTGCGATTGGACACGGCTGCAAACAGTCTGAGGACCTTCCATGACATGCTGTTTTTGTTACTGGACCTTCAACACCTTTACAGTGGATGCCCAGTCTCTGAGGCTGCTTGGTGTGGGCATGCTTCTCGCTCTGTTTGGTGTGACTGACGTTTGCCATCCTACCCCCACCCGCTGCGTTCAGCACACTAGAACAAATCAGGAGTGTGGAGCATTTCTGCGGCCTGTCACGTCTGAGTTGTGTGTCTGCTCTTTCCACGGCTGTTGGTCATTCCTGCCCCTCAGTCATGCCCCCTGGGTTTTACTACATTGCTCTCAGGAGGTGGGGCCTCTCAAGAGGGGTGTGGCCTCTCAAGAGGGGTGTGGCCTGAAGGTTATCAGCCTCCGGGTTTCTCCACAGCTCCTTGACTCTCCCCACTAGTTGGGTCTTAGGGGTTGCTGGGAGCCATCCTTCGTGATGAGCTGTTTACGGTGTTTGTACTGCTCCCCCCACGACAGCCCAAGATGTGAAGAAACATTATAAGTAGGAGCACCAGCCAAATGTCTGAAGGCAGAGCTGCCAATGTGTCTGAGCCCTATCCTGGTTCAAGATCTGCATTGTGGGTAGTTAGAGAAATGGTGATGTAAATGCCCCACCACTAAAATGCCTGACATGCCTATAGGTTGGGGCAAGCAGCACTGCAACGAGAGTCTTCTGCAACCTCAGGTCTGGCTCCTGACGTCCTGCGGTGGGATGATTTGAGAGGGCCTGGTGTCCTTGCTAGGGTTAAAATTAGGTCCATGTGAGCCCTCAGAGGTACAACATGGCCAACTGGTGCACTCTGGGAAGGTTTCCCCTGCCCTGCCTTTTGTTGGGGTGTGACGTGAACAGCACACGGCTGCCTTTGAAAAACACGTACCTTCACATACATGTTGACCTGTGCTGTTGCTCACTTCTCATGCCATACAGTTGAGGGATCTTGGACAAAGCCATACCCATTCTGTGATGCCAGCATGGCCGGTTGGGGTCCTGCCTTTAGGGGGGCCATATGAGTGCCGTGCAAACATGCCCTTTGATTTGTTGTGCTGGTGTAGCTTCTCTCTGAGGATGCTGTGAAAGTTGGGCTGTGAGCGTGGGGTCTCTGCCATGGCTACCGGGCACGTCCAGGCTCGTGTTCCTGTTCTGCATGGATTCTTTCCCCGGGTCTGCTTCAGCTCCATGGGGCGGAAAGGAATTTCTCGACCGTCTGGGTGACTGACTGCCGGTCAGCAAGACGTTGGCATTCTTCATGAGATGTTTGGTGTGTTGCGTATTCGGAGCTGAAGATGCAGCACTTGTGTGTGTGTGTGCGTGCATGTCTGTGTGTGAAGACCAACTGCACACAACTACATGCAGTGGTGTGTGGATACGCATGGGCTGTGTCTTATGACCACTCGCTCGCAGAAGCGTAGACGATACAGTCACCAGGCCTCTCTGAGCTGGCTGTGCTGGTGTGACTGTAGTTCCTTGCCTCTAGGTGGTGCTGTCTCTGCAATTCCTAACCATCAAGTGGAAATTGTAGCGCTTCAACAAGGGCCATAAATCTGAGCAGATGAGCCACTGAACTGGAGTGTGTTACCAAGATGTGTTTGTATGCTGAGAGCACCTCCAAATCCAGGCTCCCAGGGCTCCCACTGAAGGTGCTGATGTCTGACGATGTGGGCAGCTTCTTCTCACCACCTTTTCTGTTCCTCAGAGTGCTGTTCGCTGCCTCTGGCACCCCAAGCTGAACCAGATCATGGTGGGAACCAGCAATGGCCTGGCCAAGGTCTACTATGACCCTGTCAAGAGCCAGAGGTAGGCTGTAGCTTGGTGTGTGTGTCTGTGAGTATGTGTGTGCACACTCCTGTGTTCTTCTGTGTCTCTCCTAACATTAAGGACATTGTCCTGCTTGATCAAGGCTTTTATTCTGCGCAGAGGACGTCTTCCTCCTTCTGCTTTTAGTGTAGAACTGAGCCACAGGCTGGTTGGAATGTGGAGAAGATCCATCTAAGAGTATAGGAGCACAGTACTGCGAGAGTCAGCCATTTAGTGCTATACTAACTTAGTTAGCACCCTAGGCTCAATTTAAGTATTTAGTTTTGTACTAAACTAGTCAGCACCTTGAGCCCAGTTTTCATCTTTCATCTGGTAATCAGTTATAAAAACTACTTCCTCTTCCCCAACCTCATTGTTACAGAGGAGCCAAACTATGTGTGGTGAAGAACAAAAGAAAGGAGAAGCATGCAGAGACCCTGACCCAGGATTACATCATCACACGTAAGTATGATGATATTACTGCCATGTATGTGTACTGTCACACCGGTCGTGTGATGCAGGTAGAGCCCAGTGTTTAGTCTGCTTGTGAGCGTGTATCTCTTCCCCCACCCCTCCAGCCCACGCCCTCCCCATGTTCCGAGAGGCCCGGCAGCGTAGCACCAGGAAACAGCTGGAGAAGGACCGTCTGGACCCGGTCAGGTCTCACAAACCAGAGCCCCCTGTGTCTGGACCAGGTATTGCATCCCACCTCAGATTTGTCAGGTGGCTTCGATTTAGGGGGTGGGGTTGGGCTGAAGCACGCCTTAAGTCATGTGTGTAGCCCATGTGTATTGGGCAGCGTGGTAACCAGCTGCCTGTGACTCACAGGTCGGGGGGGCCGCGTGGCGGCACATGGCGGCACGCTCTCCTCGTACATCGTGAAGAACATTGCTCTGGACAAGACGGATGACAGTAACCCAAGGGAGGCCATCCTGCGGCACGCCAAGGCAGCCACTAATGACCCCTACTGGATCGCCCCGGCCTATGCCAAGTACGGCGTGTGTGGGTGGGGGGGCACATGACATCACACACAGTTGTCACAGGCCAGCTCCTCTCCTCAGTATGCTTGGGCAGGTATCTCACTGCTCACAGATATGACTGAAGGCCCCCCCGCTGTGCCTGGCTGCAGGCTGCCCTTACTGGAGGGGTAAGGGGGATGTGCTCTGAGCCACTATAAACAGAATTCCTGTGGGAGCAAAGCACAAGTGTCCCGGCGAGCCAGTGAGGAAGCCAGAGCCTTAGAGGTACAGACTTGTCTGAGTTGGGGGAACCGGCAGGGGGCGGGGCCGGGATGGGCAGGGGGCGTGGCCGGGATGGGCATGGATTTTCCTCCTCAGTCTCAGAGCAGGCAGGATGCTGAGATACCCCCCCCCCCCCCACCATGTCTCCAGTGTTCTCTGGACCTCCCCGTCTGGCTGGCTGCACACAGTCCATTCGTACTGTGTTTATAAGCTCTGCGTTCATTAATCTCAGGCCTTTCACTGCAGCTATTTCCAGTGTTTTGGACAGTCCTGTGTGTATGTGTGCGCGCGCGCGCTGGTTCACGAGCACTGCACACACATACACCCACACACGCTCTGATCACATGGCCAGCCTGCGTTTTCGTCTGGTTTCTGAAGGTTTCACAGTATGAGAAGCTGATGTAGAACCCCAAGCGCACAGTCCCTGTGCTTCCACCAATGTGACAGTGTTAGAAAAGGACAGTTTGTGTTTGAGATGAGGTTTTTTGACTGAGAAAAGCCGCGAGCCCTTCCGGGACCCCTAGAGGCCACTTCCTGTCACTGGGAGGCCCCTGTCCGGCACACTTTTCTCTTCCTCACACTCACTTTCTGCTCCAGCTGTGGCTCTCCTCTTCCTCTGCCTCGCTCCTCCTCCCAGTCCCTCCTCACCTCACTTGTCCCCCTCAGCTCTTCTTTGATGATTAACCCCACTGGTGTCATCCAGATGATGATGATGATGATGATGATGATGATATCGGTGCTGTTCCCATCCCTCCGTTCCCCCAGGACGCAGCCTAAAACTGTCTTTGCTGACGTGGAGGCCGAGGACGAGGAGGATGACGATGAACCCGAATGGAAGAAGCGGAAGATCTGAGTAGCGCCCCCTGCCTTTTCCAACTGGACAAGCAGAGCTGTCAGCAGCCACGTGGAGGACTGTGCGGCACCAGATGGCTTCTGAATGCTGCGTGTGATCCCTGTGTGTGTGTATGTGTGTGTGCGCGCGTGTGTGTGAGGGTGGATGTGGTGTCACTCCCAGCATGTTAAATCCTCCCTCCTGACTCCTTTATTCTTCCGTAACCCAAATGTGTCTCAGCTTAATATCTCAGCTGTATGGCTCAGTGTTTTAAAAATGTCAAGTAAATCATTAAAACTTTGATGCCTTTGATCAGACCTGATTATGTCCTCTCTGGCACTCAGTAAGTCACCCATTTATTGATTCCTGCATTCATAACTAACAGCTGACTGCTGGTCACTTTTCAGTCGATCCTCAGGCTTCTGACTTGTGAAACTCTGAGGCTTGTGGCCTTCTGCACTGTAACAGGACTGCGTGGCCTGTGCAGTACACTCACTCTTGATTCCAGATGACCGTCAGAAGCTTCTGGAAGGTCCTATCTCTATTCCAAACACGTACACGTAACTGCTTCCTCCTGGGAATCCTGTTCACCGCGAGCTGCTCTGTGCCAGGCATGGCAAACCTTACTGGTGACACTTTGGGATCAGATAAATATTTGAAATTACAGCCTTTCTCCTACGCAGACCTCAGTGCACCTCTGTTGCACGGGGTAATTGTGCACTTTTTCATGATTTAACAAGACCCTGGGGTTCACTAGGGGAACACTGTAATATTTCGACATTAAATTGACATACTGTGGCTTCAGACTGCTTGGCAAGAAATGACCTTTTAAATAAACCTTTTTAGTGGAAACAAATCACGTACTGAGCAGGGACGGTCTGAATTGGTCAGCAAGAAACCGGAGACCACAGTGCCCCCTACTGCATCGCGTTGAAACAGTGCCATCTTCCCTGTGGCATTGTGATTCCAGCGCTCACCCAATATGGCCTCTCTGACTTACTCATGTGGGGTGCAGTACACTCAGCTCAACCATCCACCCAGGTAAATGAAGCCCAAAATAGGTTAAAAAAGTAGGCCGTAATGTTAGGTAACTTAAGCCTGTGTATCCAGCCTCATCGTAATCCAGCGGCTCCTATTCTGAGTGATGATGTCACATGCAGTGCAGGAGTGCTGGGCAGGTGATGTCATGAACCCTCTGCATGCACTGCTGTCATCCTCTGGGTTTAGCAGTGGGTACGGCCCTGTGTAAGCCGACACGGCGCTGGAGGGCAAGCGGCCGC
Source organism: Mormyrops attenuatus (assembly GCA_026777985.1). NCBI lineage: Eukaryota > Metazoa > Chordata > Actinopteri > Osteoglossiformes > Mormyridae > Mormyrops > Mormyrops attenuatus. The sequence continues at coordinate 21,085,924 of JAODKC010000117.1, read as the reverse complement.
TCCGGGCCTGGCCCGACCGCCTTGCACGGCTTGGTGACCCCAGGACCTGCTGAAACTGTGGGCGTGTCCCAACATCTGTGCTTTGTGTGACTGCAGCCCAGGACAAGCCAGATAGTGCCTTTTCTGTGAAAGATGGAGGATATGACAGCGGTTTCGGTTAGATAGATAGCAACATGAGAGACTCCACCCAGTGATAGGTGGAACTGAAGGGTGGTGATTTTGGCAGTGGGAGCAGAGGGGGATCAGCAAGCGACATGCCCTTCAGAAAGGCAGCTGGCAGGGCCCTGAAACGCTTTATCAACGCTTTATCAATGCTTCACTAATGTATTCGCGCCATTCGGCCTCGGTGCCCAGATTTACTGCTAGCTATGCGTTTACAGCCAGCCTGTGTTTACTGTAGGGGTCTGGGGGAGGGAGCAAGAATGTAGCCAGCTAGGCAGAGCGCTGTGGATCTCTGTGCTGCACACCCCGGGTAACCCTAACCCTCCCGTTCCGGTGCAAATTTGGGATGTGCTTTGCAGACAGTTTTGGGGTGAAGGTTGGCGGTCAGCATCCAGCACCAGGTGCATTCAGACAGGCAGGTGGAAACGGGTACCACTGGCAGTTATAGGAACAAATTTAATTCCATAAAAAAAATACAAAATGTATATTGTACAAAAATAGCGTGGATAGCTTTGGTTCAGCCTGTTACACACGTGTGATCATCAGTGACAGAGGCGCTATCTGCAGCACGCCTTGCGGTCACGGCCCTGGCGTGTGTGTGGCGGAGGGACGTGACACAGTGAGTCACAATCTGCAGTCGCATTACCGCACAGCATCTGGAAGCAGCAGCCTGGGGCGGTGGCGGGGGGGGCGGACATGGCGGTTTGAGGTTTGACAAGCCTGTGGCCCCATCTGTCATCCATCACATCCCTGTCATTTAGAAATATTTCCAAACTGTCCAAATTAGAAAAAAGACAATGTATCAAAAGAGCCCGTGGAAAGAGGGATTTGTGCAGGCGGGCGTGCATGGAGGGTTCTGTTGGGCTCTCGGTGTGCCTTTGATGGATTTGTCGATCAACAGCTTTGGCTCATCTGTGTGTGAATGATACCTGCTCAGATTGGAATGTTAAAGATTGGGGAGGGAGAGGAACCACATTAAAGGGTGTTTGAAAGCAGGGGGCGGGGGCTGTCATGGGTGCGGTAATGTACACCTGTCCGCAGAGCCATACTCTAGGGGGACAGGGGGTAGATGTGGTGTCTCTCTCTCACCTCTGAGACCCGGCTGTACCCTGGCATGGGCCACTGGGGGACAGATGCTGGTCAAAGGGAAACTTGTCACTGTATTTCACTCCAAAGACAAAACCTATGACTAAACGGTTACTGCATGCTGGTCTATCAGTGAGGGGCTGCACCGTTCTGACCAGCCTATCAGCAGTAACCTGAATGGTTCTGGCTGGCCTATTGGGGGCACGCTGCATGATTTTGGCCGGCCTACAGGCAATGGGCTGCATGGTTCTGCCTATCCTATCTGCAACGGGCCGTGTGGTACTGGCTGGTTTATTGGCAACAGGCCACGTGGTTCAGGCTGGCCTATCAGTGAGGGTCCTGCAGTTCTGGCTGGCTTATAGGTGTTGGACTATATGATTCTGGATGGCCTATCGGTGACAGGCCACATGGTTTCGGCTAGTCTATCGGCGATGGGCCATATGGTTCTGGCTGGCCTATCGCCGTCGGGCCGTGGGGCTCTGGCTGGCCTATCAGTGAGGGGCCTGCAGTTCTGAGTGGCCTATCGGCGATGGGCCGCGTGGTTTTGGTTGGCCTATAGGCCTCGGGCCACGTGGTTCTGGCTGGCCTGTTGGTGACAGCCCGCAAGGTTCAGGCTGGCCTATCGGCGACAGGCCGTGTCTATCGGCGTCGGGCCACATGGTTGTGGCTGGCTTATCGCTGATGGGCCGCGTGGTTCTGGCTGGTCTATCAGTGAGGGGCCTGCAGTTTTGACTGGCTTATCAGCGACAGGCTGTGTAGCTCTGGCTGGCCTGTTGGCAATGGGCCGCATGGTTCTGGCTGGCCTTTCGGAGACAGGCTGCAAGGTTCAGGCTGGCCTATTGGCGTTGGCCTGCATGATTCTGGCTGACCTATCAGCGACGGGCCGCGTGGTTCTGGCTGGCTTATCGGCGACAGGCTGTGTGGCTCTGGCTGGCCTGTTGGCAATGGGTCACCTGGTTCTGGCTGGCCTATCAGCGACGGGCCGCATGGTTCTGGCTGGTCTATTAATGAGGGACCTGCAATTCTGGCTGGCTTATCGACGACAGGCCACGTGGTTCTGGCTGGCCTATCTGCATCGGCCTGTATGGTTCTGGCTGGCTTATCGGCAATGAGCCATGTGGTTCTGGTTAGCCTTTCGGCAATGGGCCATATGGTTCTGGTTGGTCTATCAGTGAGGGACCTTCAATTCTGGCTGGCCTATCGGCAACGGGCTGCATGGTTCTGGCTGGTCTATCAATGAGGGGCCTGCAGGCTGCCTGGCTTTGGTTTCCAGCTCTGTACACAGTGCTGTTTCTGAGGTGCCCCCTCTATACTCTAATGGCCAGAAAGAGCTTCCTTAGGGCTAAATGCTGTTAAGGTCAGGCTGCTTCACTGGTCAGCCCCCAAACCGCATCCTCTTTGGCAATGATCAAAGCAAAAAGCTCAAATAAATAAGAAAAACAAAAACACTTTCACTTTTATAAAATGGACTATAATAAATATCAATAAGTTAATTCAATGTAAATAAAATAAATATTTATATATTTATGTAGGTAGGAATTCGAGTTGCTGTATCAGAGTTGGATTTTTATGGTGAGTTCAGAATGACCGTGCGTGTAAACAGATCCGTTCGATGCTGCATGATTCTGAACAGGTGCAATCCAATAATCCCTAAGCACCCTTTTCAGGGTAGGTGTGTGTGTGACGTTTCTGCTGTCCTTTCATCTCACTGCAGCTGAAACACATTTCATATCTGGGGGTTCTGTCCAGGGACATCCGCTGCCCCCTTCTGGTAGTGTAATTGGTTGTTCCTTTTCTCCCGAAAAAGATAGCAGCAGCCTTGGTTATGAACGGTACGCACTGGCCAGCCACAGGTCAGATGCAAGCACACTTCCTGGCGGAATGCTTCTTCAGCGTATGATAAACCAGGTCGTCGTCCAGGAAGGAGAGGTCGTCGTCAAAGGCGATGGGCCGGCAGCAGGTACGAGCCGGGCTGTCCGGGGTCAGCTTCTTGTTGTGGCTCAGGTTGTTCAGGATTTTGTCATAGTTGGTCTCTGAATCCCCACAGGGCCCACTGCAGTATCTGAACAACAGCTCCTCTTTAGTCCGATAGCCCAGCCCCAGGTCTGTCACGTTCAGGTGAACCTGCTTCAGCACGCAACCACTGCCGCCACCCCCCACCTGCCCCTGACCCCGCCTCCTGTTCCTCCCATGGCTCCGCCCTTTCTTTTTCTTTTTCTCCTCTCTGATTCGTCCCATTCCGTCCCGGCTGGCCTCACCCCTCCGCTGGCCATGCTGCCCTGTGGCCCAGGTGCTCTCATCCCACTCAGAGGCGCGGGGCAGTCTGCTGAGGGTGGTCTGAATGAAATCCATCACGTCCTCCAGCTGCCCCGGGTACAGCGGACTGGCTGAGACTGTGGGGATAGAATACACCATGTCACCATGTTACCTCATAAGCAAGCACTCTCCATAAGAAATCCAGAAACACTGATAGCAAACACCCTGTTTACCCAAATATGGTCCGGGATGTTTTTCAGAAGCAACACTTAAAGAGGGCTCACGTGGCCTCAGTATTCTACCGCCAATGACAAAGGTGATAGACATAATGACTACAACCACAGCCCATGTGTGTCAGCATAGTGTGGGGGGGGGGTCACCTTGCTGGCCTGTCTGGCCTCTTTGACTCACTTAACTACATAACACCAAAGATGAAGGGGTGACACTATTGTCTGATCAGCCAAGGTGTGAAAATTCGAGTCCTCTGTGGGACTTGTCACCTGCCCCACTGCCTGGCGACTTAGAAATGCAATCCACCAGGATGTGGCAGGTCTCACATCCGCCTGGGCTGGCGGCCATGTCAGCCTCAGGTGGGGGTGGTTGGACGGGGCCTCGGGCAGGCAGATAGAGACCCTGCTCTATGGTATCCGGAGCTGGGGCGACCCAACATACTTCTGGGTGAGTGTCCAGCTGTCCACCAAGCAACGGCTTGCTTGCAACTCTTAGCAAACACATAGGGGTACAGGGAACCCTAACCAGCCAAACCAAGCTCTACTTCAGCTGAAGGTTTCTTCGAGACCTTGCTCCCTGGACACAGAAGGGCTAATAATACCTTATAAAATCTTCCCTTGCTCGTTAAGAACCTTACAAGCCAACAGGCGGATTGGAACAGGACAGCACCAGGTTCCTCTAAACAAATGAAATTCCTAGCCCTCACAGCCGCTAAAATGAACATAAACACTAGCGGGCCTCCGTCTGAACCGGGCAAAGAACTTTTCAAGCACCGAGTGGCGTGTCCTTCAGATCCACATCTGTTTCCAGTTCTTTGCAATAGCTTGGCTCCCTGACAGATATGCAGAGCTTTGGTGGGACAGCCCAGATCCGAGCAAAGGCTAGTGCGGGTCGACCTGTAAGATGTATGGCTACGACCTCGGCACCCTGGGGATCTAATTGCTGCCTGTGATGCTGGACCTGGCCGCTCCATCTCGGGCTGCGTGAGTGGTGACAGGTTCTCCGCAAAGCCTCACTGGTTTCCCAATAAATAATCCACAGGCCTGCTTCGGGTGGTCCGACGGCAGCAACGCCACAGGTCCTGTTGGTTGGGCTTTCGCAGGATCTGTTGAACTGGAAAACTTCCAAAGTACGACAACTTCAGGACCTGTCTGCTTACAGAACCAGGTCCGGTTCTGACGTCAGTCACCTGTGTTACACAGGAGTGCATGTTGTGTTTTTTCAGGGATTCCTATACATTTCCTTTTTGCTTATATATATATATATATATACACACACACACACACACACACACACACACACACATCATCACATGTCATTATTAGCAGAAGAGGGAAGCGACAACCCACACACACTTACTCAGTTTGGAAGAGGGCGGTTCTTGCAGGTTCTCCTGACCTCGCTGCTGGTACTCGGACCAGGTACCCTCCATCGCCAGATGTCCTCTCTCAGGTTTCAGCTCCAGGACCTGAAGGTGATTTTCTGTTGGCAGGCGATACCTGGCGGGTCTGGCGGACACGGTGCCCAGCGACACACACAGGGCCAGAATGTCCCATAACTTCATTTTAGATGCCGTTCCAGTAACGGTTCCTGCAGACAGGCCACGGTGAGTTACACCTCGGAGCTCCTCAGTAAATCACACGCGTGAGTTCGGGGTTATGCATTTTTACTTCGAAGATGTGCTGATAACAGCCAGCAGAACAAAATGCAAACCACTGCAGCAGCATGTCAGCGCTGAACACTGGGGCTGACAGCTCAGTGTGGTTTATGGGAGCCTCTGTTCCTTGGCATGTGGGGAGAATGACAGGGTTCTACAGCGGAGCAGGACTGTGTGAGAGAGGGACCCGTGTAATTAGGAGCCAGGATACCGGAATGCTGCCGGAAAGTGACACCTTTGTTCTTCCTACTTCACACACCTCTGCTAACATTTTTTTTTGGGGGGGGGAGCGTGCCTAGTCAGGAAGGTTTTCTGGCTTTAGAGCTGAATAATATGGATTGACGTTATAAATGGCAGGGGGAGAGGAAATGTCCTAATGATGGGCCTGGAGCCCAGTGCAAGCAGGGAACACAGCTGAAAATCCAGGTACCAGGCATCCATTTTGCAAAGTGTTTCTCTGAACAGGACACTTGTTCAAGTTTATGATGTTATCACTAGATGAAGCCAACCACAAACAAGAAAAAGTCTCACGATTCCATAGCGAGTTTTAAGTAACCATAAGTAACCAGGTCCTGGGCTGGCATTTATTTAACTTGGACTGCGCAAACTTCCCCCTGGCTGCCTGTTTTAATAGATGCAGGATTGCCACACTGTAATTTGTAATGAACTCCAGTTAATTAAGCCCGTTTGTGTCCTGGTATGCCAGTGTCCTGGTCACGGCACACGGGCTGTTCTTCGCCTTGGAGCGCCAGTCAGACTAATAAACATGAGTGTTTGTCCCAGAAATCGATGTAATTCACAGTTTAAGTAAACGCATAAGGATCTTTATTAGTGTTACGGGAGCTGTTTAAGTTGCAGCACGGTGAAAAGGCCTCCCATGACATGCGTTTTTATGCTCCTGAACTAAAAAATTAAAGAAACGACGGAATTTAACACCCCTTCCTTTTCAACAGGGACTTTAAACGTCATGTTATTTAAGAAATACAGGAAATACTGTTTACATTTCTGCCCAGCATTTTTGATGGTAATTTGAATGTGTGAAACCTCGTAATTGCATCCTTCTGCGTCACATTACCACCAATACCTCTCCTTATTGGGCACAATATAGCGTTTACGGTTCGCTTTTTATATCGCCTAACGAGCGCCTAAACACGTAACAGTTTCTGATCTCGGGATAAGTGAGTCTACCAGCCAAATGAATGCGATAAAACACACTGGTGTGCACTTCTTTGCCCACTGGGCACGACAGACAGGGGACGCGTCCAACTCGCACGCTCGAAACCAGGGGCGCGCTGGGAAGCGCTGGACCCGCACGACCGGGGCCGCTGCGGGAGGCATTCAACCTGCACTCCGAAGGCATTGATGGAAGCGCACTGAGCAGGATAAATGCTTTTAAATGTACTGCTGCCCTCCCGGACACGGATCACTACGGATACGTGTTAAAGGAAAACAGCGCCTTTCTGGCCATGATTAAACCGGATCATTTAACTCCTTAAAGAAATTACACTTACTTAGGAACACAAGTAATGAGGCATTCCCGTCTTTTTAATTCAGGGCTGTTTCTTTAGATGCTCCAAGTAACCTTAACTTAAATACGGCCAGAGGCGGTACTTCCACAGCGAAAGGGATAAGATAAAAATAATAGTTGTGAATATGGCGCAGATGGAAGACAAACAGACCATTACCGACCCATGGCGGACCCGTTAAATGCTGGTACGGACTTCCAACTCACCTTAAATTGGTCCCATTCAGACCACCTGTCCTCCCAGAAAACTGGTCAGCATGCATTTAATCATCCATCATATGCCCCAGATCGTGGAGATGTGTTTCAAACTGCGTCTCGTTATCCAGAATACGGCGTGCGCATTGACCTGATACTCTGTGTCCAAAGGCGCATGGGAGAACAAAATCCTCCGGTGTGTAATATCGTGCGGTGCGTATCTGTTTCCCCCTCAGCCGAGGGACCCCGGGATCTCCTGGACCTGAAGCTCACTTGTACAGTAAATGGATGCTGCGTCCCACGCTGGGAAGGGCAATAAGAAGAAGCGCCAGTCAAAAGAATGCATCGGTGATCCGGTCAGCAGCACCTGGCGGCCAAGCCTCGGGCAGAGAGCTTAACATCTGAGTGGCTTCAACAGGAAAAGCAAATCCAGCAAAGTGCCGCCAAGCAGTACATCCACAATCCGATCCGTCCGGAAGAGATGCGAAACTCCCAGCACGGCACAGCGCAGGCTGCTTTGTAACTCCAGACTGTGGTCGTTTACCGGAGTCCGCTGGTGAGCGTGTGTCTGCCTAAACACCACATCTTCTCTGCATGGAGATACACAGACCCCGAAGGATTTATAGTGTCCAGCCTGCTGACGTCCCCTAAGTCCGTCCTCCCATATTATCCCTCTTTTTTAACCACCATCAGAAGTCGGTAATGACCAAACTTAAGCTTATATGTTCAAAGCAAGGCTTCTCTGGTTTCGGACGGCGAATTTGGGATGTCTCAGGGATTATGTCAGCTGCATTATGTTCTTGTATAGGATGTCAGGCGCACTGAGTCTGATCCACGGAGCCCTTCTTACGAGGAGGTGTGCTTCCCGGTGGAAACAAGCTTTTTGGAAAACGTCGGTCTCCACCGCAGACAGCGAAATACGTCATACAAAAAAGCGGACTTTTGTTGTGTTATACTGAATGAGATCCTGTTTGTATGACGCATGCTGAGCTGTCATATGGTGCTTATCAGCAAGTTCTTGCCATGAGTTATGTTGCAGAATTAATAGGAACGCGGGAGAACGGAAATGTTTCTTTTCTCATCCCGACTTTCTGTGTTTGTGTGTAATTGCGTACGATGGTAGGGTGAATATTATTTAGGTGACACAAAGGATAAACTGGCACACATATGTTTGATACTCTATATCTGTGGTCTAGTGACTCAGTTCTTGAGCTTTCATTAATACTTTTATGTTTTAATGTTTATAATTAGGATCACATTTTTAAAGTGAGAAAGTAACATTTCAACATTTCCCAGTTTACCAATGTCAACCCTACAAATTATTTTGATTTGTAATATATTTGTAGAAACATTAAGCAGTTTTAGTACATTGATTTTTTTTATATGTATTTATAGCGAGGCAAACGGCAAACACGAATTCCAGTTGTTTATTTACCGTGAGTCAATACTCCTGAGAAGGTTAATAGTTTTTGTTCACTTAAATTTGCTTGTGATGCTTTTTGAGAGAAAATTCCAGGCTGTGCCTGGAAATACGGACAATTGAAGCTGAGACGGCATGATGGATGACCATCCTCACGATGGGGTCAGCAGACCAAAAGTTCTGTAGATTCTTCAGCTCGAATATCTGGCAGACTTCACCCCCCCCAAACCTGACCAAGCCTGTTTATTTGTTAAGTGCATCCCCTGTCAGTACCAACTCTGTGCATGGTGGGTGGGAAACGCCGGAATGACTGTATTTGTAAACACTGTGAGATTAGGACACATTTAATGTAAAACTGATATGCCTTCTCTGGCTGCATGGAAACAGGTGGATTCCTTGAATATGGTTTATCCTGGACTTATAAAACATTATTTAATCTCTTTGTTGCACACCCGAAACCTTCTGTCCATTGTGGCTTCATGTAGGAGGTTCCCTGATAACATTTGCTTTGAATTTTCCATCTGGGCTAACAGGTTAGCAGACTCCTACTTCCCGTTTATGGGAAAAGCACATCTGGGTGTATTTTGCAGAGCAGCATTTCGGCCAGCTATGACTTGTATCTGGTCCCTGGACCATGCGTGCAGTCCACTCTGGGTCATCCTGAAGCCTCTCTGCAGACATTGCACATGGCTCTTCTACACTTTTGCACTGGACACTTCCCATACTACTTTGTACTCACTGGCAATTTCACTTTAAAAGGCTCCACTCTAAACTGTGATCATACAAGATTTCTGCTGTGTACAGGACGTTTGCGATCCTCACTGGAATGAGGCAGTCAGGCATGCTCTCCCATATATAGGGCTTATATAATCATTCTCCAGCTAAATATGAGTGGCAGAACAGTGACATGGAGTGGAGAAACAATGTCATGTGACCACTGGTAATTCTGATGACATTTAATGACACTCATTCCGTAGTGAATTCCAGCTTCCTGCTTCTCCATTGACATGCATGTGTGGTTAAATATAATCCCCGGGATCATAGCTGGCAGTCAGTGCAGTGGGCCTTATTTAGACACCCTTGCGAGGCGTTAACTTTAAGTTCTCTATCTGTGCGCCGACCTCACCTTTGCAGCTTCAAGTTGCATGGGTTCCTGATCGCTGAGAATGAGCCAGAATATGACTGAGGATGAGCTTCAGGTGAGAGTATGACTGAGAATGAGCTTCAGGGCAGAGTATGACTGAGGATGAGCTTCAGGGCAGAGTATGAATGAGGATGAGCTTCAGCCCAGAGTATGACTCAGGATGAGCTACAGGGCAGAGTATGACTGAGGATGAGCTTCAGGCAATAGTATGACTGAGGATGAGCTTCAGGCCAGCGTATGACTGAGGATGAGTTTTAGGTTAGAGTATGATTGAAGGTGAGCTTCAGGTCTTCATATGCTAGGATTCACAGGTACACACGAGGGGTACATATGTCCTGGAGATAGTGAGAAAGATTCAAGACCTAAAATGGAATGAAGAGAGAGAGGAGGGGGGGCAGCGAACACAAAAAAGAAATGAGGGTTTTAGAGGAAGGAGATGCAGAATGGGGGAGATCCTACGGTGTACAGGTGGCTCCCGAGCTGTCGATCCGCTGTCCTCCAACCACTTGTCGAGGGCAAAAGTCAGCTTGCCACTGCAGGTTGGGTTACATTTGGGACTTGGCACGTGTGTCCGGACAGCCCCTCCCTGCTCCACGAGACCTGCAGCTGCTCTCCCCCCAGCTGTAATAACAAGTGCGGGGGAAAATGGAAGACGTTTTCTGGGCTTAATGCATTCGCCACGGGTCACAAACCACTCTGAAGCCAAAGATGATACCTCACACTGACTATTTTATATTCTCACTGTTATTCTTTGATAACCAGCAGTAACAATCAATTATTCGAATTGGAATTAAAATGAGTAAAAATAAACCAAGCTCTACTCGGCGTGTTGAGGTCTGGTGTCGAATGTTGCATTTTAAGATGTATATACAGATGCTCCTCACTTTATGGTGGTTCGACTTACGATATTTTGACTTCACGATGGTGATGCCTATTCAGTCGTCATCAGACTTTGAATTTTCATCTGTTCCTGTGCAAGTGATATGCAGTATGATACTTTCTACTGATGCAAATTCTTAACATCTCATGCTCTGTTTAACAACGTTTCGTACAGCAGAGTTCTTTTCTATATAATCAAATAAACTTGTATTCATTTATTTACTTTTCAATTACTGTTATTTAGTTTAAGTAATTATGTATTTACTTAACAGGTAACAGTAGTCTATCTATCTTTCAAATCATATTTTCGATTTATGATATTTTCTACTTATGCTGGATTCATCAGCATCCAACCCCATGGTAGGTTGAGGAACATCTGTACATATATCAAGTTATCAACTGAGTAAGTCAACTGAGGATGTATAACCAATAAGTATTGATTAGTGAAATTTTGAACACTGAAACCCTTTTTATGAATAACCATGAACTGCGTGACATGACCCGTTCTGTTTAAAGCAGCTTGGTGTCAATTACATAAGACAGGTAATATAAATAAGGAGAAAATCCCACAGTGAAGGACTATAATCCGAACAATCAGGGTGTCTGCAGGGCAGCCAAAACCGGAAGACAGAGCGCAGGTCCTTCTCTTGGCTGAGATCTGATTTCAGCCTGAGTCGGGCCCCGGCGCCGGGCCGTTCTGGTACCGTGGGCCTGCTGACACAAGTCGGCCATTACTTTTTCCACATGTGCGGAATCCACGGACAGATGGGAGATTTTGTAAAATGGTTTCTGAAAGTGCAATAGGGTGACTGAGTATTGTTTCCTGTGTCGATGATTTAAAAAGCGATGAGTGATGGTGGCGTGATGTCAGAGCACTGCCAGACGGGAGAGATAACAGCCCCTCTGTTCCCTGGCGTTGAACTAAAGTAACTCTTTGCATTTCATGACATCCTACTTTTTTCCATGACAAACTGAAACAGTCCCCCGGGATCAACGGAACCAAAAATACTCTAATCAGCGGGAGGCTGTGCCTCAGACACTCCCTTTCATTGCTAGTCCTGAAAGTGCGGAGTGATGCAGAGCCGTGAGGAGGTCGCCTCGGTGACGGCGCTGTGAGTCATGGTTCAAGGCGGGGGGGGGGGGCATCACCAGGCATGTGACCTGACAGGCCCACCCCTCTCTGTATCTGAGACAGCGTAGAATTCCCCAAACAAGCCTTTGTTAAGAAAGCACTGGCTGCTGTGTGATGACTCATCTCAAAATCTGTTTTGGAATAATTTAATAAATAAGAATTATGTATTATGTATGTCCAGGATGAAGCGCTGCCTATCACACAGGACTGTCCAGTCATTACTTTTCGGGGTTTATCTCTGACACTGTGACGCTAATGTGGAAAATGGGACCGGGTACCATCCCAAAATCACTGACCTTGTTCTCCTTCTGAAAAACAACATCTGTTAATTTCTTCTCAATAAGGTCTCATCCAGCACACAGATGAACACTGAGGGACACCCCAGAGAAGCACTGCCTTCAGGCCAGAATATAGGGGGTGTATCTAAACCTTAGGTCTTGGAGATGTAAGGTGAACCAATGAGCTTCCATGCTGCCCCATAGTGTTTATCGCCCCCTAGAGATTAACTCTGGTAGGGCTGCACTACACTGCTGTTAATGCAGTGCTGTGAGTAAGGGGGGGGGCAGAGTTTAATCATTCAGAGGGCTTATCAGGTAGCCCTTGGAATTCACACGCAGTATGCTGAGTCTGGGAAGTGCCACTGGGAGAATGCTGTGAGGAGGATGGGTTACGGATCTGAGCCTGTGAATATTAAGGAAGGGGGTGGGGAGGCAGTCAGATGGAGGCTTAGAGGCCAGGATTTGGTGGGGGGCTGTATTTGGGGGTTAGGGTCCCAAAGAGGGGGCACGTCCTTAATCAGATGGGCTTGCTTCCTATGTCACGGGGTCATTAGAACTGAATGTAATAGCTGTTTTTTCTTAGGTTGAAATTGATCAATTGTAACACTCGTATTAACACTGATTAGCGGAAGGTAAAACTGAGTGTTAATGTATTAATATGACATTATCATAACAACACACCCAGGGGAGTGTAGGGTCCTTCTGTACACTTTACAGATCTCTAAATGGCATATGTATAAATATTGGCAGTAGTGGCCAGTTTGCTCTGTTAAGGACCCAGATTTCCCGGATCTCATTTATACTTGTCTTTACAAAGCATGCCCATACGGCGATCTTTGGTGAGTGATGACAGATTATTCAGCAAAGCTTTTTCACTCGCCGGTAAAGATCGACAACTTGTTTGTTTGTTTGGTAGCTGTCCATGGTACTGACCGTTTACAAACGTGTCCAGGCCAAACTCTCAGGAGCCTGTCCTTTAACGCATGACACAGCTTTCTTAGGAATGTGTCACCCAGCATTTCCTTCTTCCCCGATCACCTTCCTCTCCCGCTGTTAGGGTTTGGGTTTCAGTTCCGGGCCCTGAATGTCCTGAGTTTCTGGCCCAAGGTGTCCAGCCCCTGCCGGCATAGGCGAGGCACGGAACGCAGCCTCCAGGTACCAGCTGGGGTGTCAGCAAGCAGCCGCCAGACTCATCGGAGACGAGCCGCTGTCCGGCAGAGCGGCTGGCACTTGCGGTCACGACAAACTACGCCTGGTGGCGCGTCTAAATCCTGGGTTGGACACACGGCCGCTGCGTGTTCCGCCTGCACCCGGGTTGCAGCTGTCGCTGGGCTGCGTGCTGTCCCCTCAAGTGGCTGGGATTCCTGCGGTTGCCCACCCCCCCCCTGCATTTGTGAGGTGTACCAGTACGGTGCGTCGTGTCCCAATAAAGGGTCCGATGACCCGCAGGAAGGAACGTCAGACGCGCTGAAATGATTGTGATTGGAAACCAATCACCCTGAACAATCGCACTCCAGAAACATCTGCGAGTGCGAAATTGTATCCCACAAAACATCAATCCTTTACTTGACTCAAACATAATTATAGTCAAACTAAACGTAGTCACTCCTCCATAAATCTGATACTGTCAGCTCTGCTTAAAAAACAGAATTTTGCCAAACTGGTAAAAGTATCATAGCCCTGCTAGTCTAGGACTGTCCAAAGCGGAATTTTACAGCATTAAATCCCACGGCCTTTTCTGGGATTCACAGTCTCCTCTGAGGTCCAGAGGACGCATCTAGAAGGCAGGTAGACAGGTGACGCCGCAGCTGTACAGGATGACCCTGCGAAGGGCCCCCGGGTGCGAACTGGCACAGGAAGTGGGGGGCGGGGGCCTGTGTGGTGTGCGAGGATCTGATTTCTGTGGTTCCGTGCCCTATTCCTCCTGGTCCCTCTGTAATCCGTCACCGGTCAGAGACAGGCAGCACTGGGCCAGTGTCTGAGATCAAAGGGCCCATGTCATGCGGTCTGCATTGGCCCTTTGTCATGTGATACTGCGCCCAGCGGATCCTGTATCTCTCACTGGTACGAGCCGCTGAGGTCCACACAGAGAGGTGACCCGTGGTATCATGGTGGTCAAGGCTCCCCACGACCCTCAGTCGGGTCTGGCCACGCCCATCTGTCAGGTCACTGCGGCATGCAGTGCAAAGAGAAGTTAGCACCAGCATGAACCATAAGAAAGTGAGGCCCAAACCAAGGGCCTCCTCAGCCGTATGTGACTGAAGCTGGTCCCTCACAGCCAAGGAGTCATGGCTCCTGCTCTGGGTCCTCCGGTTTCCCTCCGCTGGATGCAGCATGTGCCTCTGGCAGACAGGTAAGCGGATATGGGCGCTGCCCCCCTGCACACAGCCTTTGTGTGCCTGTAATGCCCCAGTTAGCGGGAATGCTAGTCGCTGACGGGCACATTCTGGAAGGAGGGACAGGGCCGGCTGACTGAACAGCAGGATAGAAATGCTTGTAGTGTAACTATCAAGTGCTCTATTTATCAACAAAGGACCCAAACCTACTCCGGAACTTAAGCAATGACAGCCTAAGTGTCAGTGACTTAGTACAGACAGTGTGGGAGTGTCACTTAGTCAATTTGGACACTCTGAATGTCTTAGTTAATGAAAAGCAGTCCCTCGTTTCTGTGTTTGGCCTGCTGTCAGCAGTCCCGCGCTGTTACGATTGGGCCCAGGAGCTCTTTGCACCAGCCAGATCAGATCAGTCATTTCCTAGGCCCAGGGAGGACGTGTCCCAAGCACAGAGCGTAATAGGACCTGCCATCTTTCCAGGGGTCCGTAACTGGAGTCCAATGCAGGCGACAGCACAACGGAGACTGAACTTTGATGTGGGATGACGAGTTCCAGCACAGCGAGGCGAAACTGCAGAGCACTGAAATACGTGCCATTTGTGCCTGAGGATATTACATCACATAGTGGAGCTGTCCAATGCACGGGCTGCCCATCGCTCGCTTGGAAACATTTAAGACGCGGTACCCAGGGGACACTGCTGCGTGTGCATGCATGCCTGTGCATGGCTTCCCCTCTCAGTGGCCCCACTCTCTCTCACCCTCCCGCTGCCTGTGGGCTCCATAATATTCTAATGGCATTCTGGGAAACACGTGCCGTTCAGGTGTAACCACCATATATAGTTTGCAGATTCACACATATGGTGCTATCAATGGAGAAAAAAAGCAGGACAGGATATTAGATGACCTCCCTGTCAGGTTAACTTTATCCATCACTGGGTAAAGGAGTGGGAGGGGTCTACCTATATCACAGCGCTCTCATATTCAAAAGCTAAGCTAAAGGACCTGAGCTATGGCTGTCTCTGCTGTGCCTGACAAGAAACATTTTTTATACAAAGATTTAGAAGTTCTGGCCTCAAATTACTGACCATCAAACCATTTTACGCAGCTACCCAACTGTGTGAAAGAGTGTAAGAGTCATGTTGACTTCTTTCCTGTGCTGCTGTCTTGGAAGAGGAAGTTACTGTGAATAGACCAGTCTTCACATTAATGGACTGCAATCCATCCACCCATTTTCTGTAACCGCTTGTCCTATTCAGGGTCGCGGAGGGTCTAGAGCCTATCCTGGATGTTATGCCAACCCATCGCAGGGCACACACACACCTAGCTATATGCATCTTAGTAAATTTCAGTTTTGAGATTAGGGATTGAGCTTTGCATATGAGTATTCAATCTGAGTACTGAGCAGGGATTGGGTGTTGAGTATTGCTGTTTAGTTTGAGTCTTAACTGTACGGATTGAGTGTTGGGGGACTGGAGACAGGAACCGAGTTGAGCTTAAGGGTGGCCTGTAGACAGAGTCACTATGGCTGAGAGACAGGAATGTCAGTCCCAGGGTTGCACCCCCCAGTCAGGCAGATACTCCGCCTTGCACCTTTTCCCATGTCTTAATGTTGCTCTTTGTCCTTTAGAGGGGATAACTTTAACCCCTCCTGGGTAATGGATGTGAGGAGAGGCTCGCAGCCCAAATGTCCCGGATCAGGATTTAAATTCTTTTCCACGCATCACTCTTACCATCGAAGAATCCCTCCGAGGCCAAACAAAATCCATCAGCGGAGGAATGCGACTGGAAGGGAGGCTACCTTGGACCCGAAGGGAGGCCTGGATCTCCAAAGCGGGGCTCTGCTCGCTGGACCCAGAGGAGCACAGCTGGGTCAGGTGGTAACACTGGGCTTAGGGAAGACGCTGTTAGGCAAAAAAAAACACCCTCGTGACAGTCTGCTTTTGGGGGCATTTTATCTCACACAGTATAACAAGACATGCTGTCACTGGCCAAATATACAAAGGGGTCCTCCGGGCTGGCCGGCGGGGGGGGGGGGGGGGGGGGGGGGGGGGGGGGG
>JAODKC010000117.1:21055533-21068452 GCA_026777985.1 Mormyrops attenuatus | reverse complement strand
GATTTTGTTTCAACCAACCAGTTGAGTACTCTGTGACTGTGACTCTTTATACACAACTGGTTGGTTGAAACAAAATCTTGGTCTGGATTTCTACTCTCTGGACCGGAAATCTCCACCTCTGCCAAAGTGCATGTGGCTTGTTTCATCTAAGCCAAACACTTAACACTCTGGCCCGTGGGCTGCTGTTAAGGAACCCTGATCTAAAGTTTCACAGATCTGGCAGTGCAGGTGCTCAGTGGGCTTCTCTGCTGACGGTGGGGCCTCGAATCCTCTCTCTGCTCTGTGGGTGGAGTCCTGTTGGAGTACTGTGTTTCCTTCTGAAATCCAGCTAACATTTGTTGCCAGTAGGTGGCTCCCTTTTATAATCAGAAATTGTCAACACATGGCTGTGAAGGTGAACAACAGTGTTACCATACTGTCACCAAGCAAATCACCTTTATAAATTAGTACAGCACGTTCTGAAGAAACTCAGCCCGTGAATGACAACTGCAAGCTCCTGTGGACCTGTATGTATACATCACTGTAGACAACTACTTAAGCGGGCTTTGAGTACACATGTTGGACTGCTGCAAGATATTATAGAGGGTGCTCACTGGAATCAACACCTCAGACTCTAGTTTATCAGCCCAAGAAGAAAAAAATAGTAACACTGAAAACTAACACCATGGCTTCTAGCCTAAACTAACAAAAACATTCAACAAGAATAACCACAAGTTTTGACATCTCTAGACCACATAATGAGAACTGTTTTTTATCAGTGAGTTGTGTGCTTCAGAAATAGCAGACTGATGGCCTGTGAATATCGGGGAGGAGGCCGCATGTTTTCAGAACTGGGGTTTAAATCCAACACCCAGCTGGAGCTATTGGGGTCAGCCTCAATCCAGGCATGGAAAAAAGCCATCACCAGCTAGGACCTCTGCCAAAGAGAAACATGACAAGACCTTAATGGTTTTAATGTTTTCAAGCCCATATTACGAAGTCTGAGTCCAAATTGAAACATTCCTGTGTCTTCAGGGCAAGCCATGATGACTAGACAACCATATGGGACCAACAGCAAAACAATTCTGTTTTCAACACGAGAGGTCAGTGTGAACAGAATCCCCTTGCATGTCGGCGGGAGTAAATGTTGACGTCTCCTGTATACAGATTCTGAGGTTGCAGTTTGAACCTGGTTTCTGTAGGAATTTGACTGCATACACTCTCAGAAAAAGGGTAAAAAATTGTACCTTTGCTTGTCACTAGGGCTGTACTCCTGTAATTGTACCTTTTACGGTACAGAAATGGACTTTGAGGAACATCCTAAAGGTACAAACAGCATTAATGTACCATC
Organism: Mormyrops attenuatus; assembly: GCA_026777985.1. NCBI lineage: Eukaryota > Metazoa > Chordata > Actinopteri > Osteoglossiformes > Mormyridae > Mormyrops > Mormyrops attenuatus. The sequence continues at coordinate 21,067,122 of JAODKC010000117.1, read as the reverse complement.
AATGGTACAGAAATGTTCCTCAGAGTCCATTTCTGTACCTTAAAAGGAACATTTACCTACAGGTAAGGGTACTGTACAGCTGGCAGAGCCTTGAGGGTACAGCCCCAGTGACAAGCAAAGGTACAGATTTGTACCCTCTTTTCTGACAGTGTATATGTAGGATCAACTCTGTCCCATCCTGCTGTACACTGGTGACCAAAATTGTGGAAACACTTCCAATTTTTAAATATTGCAGTGCTTTATTTAACGGTTGCTCTAGTTACTTATTTAATCAACCAATGTATGAAGTTTGTGACATTCTTTTACTATCTATAAACATTACCACCAGTATTCATGTAGTCATTTTCAAGTGTGATGCCAAAAATGCTAGGTGGTTCCACAGTTTTGGCCAATAGTATAGAATCTGTGAGCTGTATATAAACCCCAGCCTGCAGAGACCCTCACGCAGTGCCTGATTCAACCTGCGGGTGGCGTATGGTTAGTTGTCCTGTTAGATGGACACAGCTAATTTGGTGACCCCAGTGCTCGTGTGATCGGAAACAATAGCCAGAGGTAACAAGGATCCCGTAAAGGCCTGTCGATAAAAACAATAATTTGATAAGACAGATTAGCAGCCATGAGTCTGCAGAGAATAAAAGCAGGCGTTCACATTTCGTGGCACAGAATCCTAAGAGCTTCCTGGAACAGACCAGTTTCATAAGTTTGTAATACAGCAGGCACCCCCAAGGCTAAGCATCTGAGCAAGGGGCCCTCCTCCAACGAGACAGATGCTACACAGCCGCCCACAGAGACACTCTCAGCTGGGCAGTCTGTATCTGTGAACACTGAGACCACCTGGTCAGCACAGAGCCTTAGGGTTACAGTAACGCTGAGGAAGCTTGTCAGACAGGCCTTGAATGAAGGAAGAGGAGAGGCTGCAGCTCGTGAAGTCCACTGAAGGAGTGAATTTGGCTGTGGGGGACATGGTAGTCCTCCGAGGTTTAAATCTGCAGTCAGACATTGAATTTGTTTTGGAGAGACACGTTTGCATTTGTTTGGCAGAGGTTCTCTCTCTCTCATTTTTTTTAAATAGTATTTTGGTTTATTTATTAGGAGCTCACTGTGTTAGTGCTGAGGTCACAACCCAGGAAATCAGTCCCTGCCAGTCAATGAAATGTCAATGACATTAACAGGTTTGCGGAAAAAACGGACAACGTAAAATGGTGCAAATTCTTTCCGCTTATGACGCTTTGAAAGAAATGCCCTTTGCGATCGAACTGCCAAAACAACCCTAAGTATTTAATGGTGACAGCATGCCTTCTGTTCCATGCCTGATTTATAACAGCCGTTCGATCTTATTTTGGTAGTGATACCCCCTCCTCTTTCTGGTAAATGTTGTTTAATTGAATATTTTCGGTACCTCTTCTGGGTGTTACTATATTAGTCAGAATCTAAAAGGCTCCATCTGGGCGGATTACTCTTTTATCCTCTTACCTTAATATCCCCCATCCATTTCTTGTCCTTACTTCTGGCTGTTGAAGAGCCACTCTAAACTCCACCGGGGACGGGAAATAAGGGCAGCTCACCTGAGGCGGTGTCGGTCCGCCCAGTCGGTCTCAGCGGGACTTTGTCAGATTTTACTGCAGGGATCGCCGCTTACGAGCTGTGGCACGGAGGTCCCGCTGTTTTGAAAGCCGCTTCCTGAAATCAACCCTTGTTTTATGACATCTATAACTTTGACAGGTCTATCAGTGATGGGTCTCCTCAGTATTAAGAGAGCTCTGCTCATCACACTGCTGCTATTCATCTTCGCGATCCAAGTTTATTGTTCAAAAAGGCACAATATTAGGAAGTCAGGTAAGTCGCTCTGATTTCACGTTTTTAAGTATTAAAATTGTTAAAACGGACAAGAAACGTGAGGCGTTGAATGTGTATATGTGCCTAGTGTCAGTAGTAGAATAGAATGAAAGTAGTAATACGAAAAAATACGGGAGTAGTAATACGAAAAAAAACCTTTGGAAACAAGGTCTTAATTTGGCCAACGAGATCTTCAAGTCAATGCTTTTAGCCATACGTGTATGTGTAGTATGTGTATAGGAGAGTCTCCTCACTTTCGGTAAACTTTGGCATATGTTGTTGAAGACTGCGGAAATGGGTCAGCGAGACTACAAGATGATAGCGAAATCCAGATTTGCCGACTAGTGAACAGCATTAAATGCACAGGATCGGGTGGTTAATCTGTCGCCTTAGGGTAATACCTATTCGATATACTTGCACACAAACAGAGTAATTTAACAAAGTTTTTAAATTCAAACAAAATGCAGAAATAAGCGGACTCAGATCATGGTTAGACTAACGTCGTTTGATACTCCGTGTGTGCTTACCTACGCATCTGCCCTTTTTGATATATACAGGCACACCTTAGTTGACAGTAATTGGTGACAATAATTTTCACTACCCCTAGCGTCTCGAGACTTCCCACAGCCAGGTTTCTTGACCTTAGAAAATAATTAAGAAGCGTCTTCCATTACACTCCAGCAATTCCCTTTGCTCTGGATCAATAATATAAACAGTGAAATGATCTTTTAGATCGTTTTTCAACCCAGAAAGGCTGTTTCACTTGGAGAGCAACACAGTATCTCATCAAAAGAAATGAAACTGAATCCCAGGTCATCGTTTTGGGACTTTACTGTTGTAAATAAACGGCACTTTACCCAAATTACATCTGGTCTCCTTAGAGAAGCACTCCGTCTAATGAAGGATTCTAGAAGCCTTCTCCAGATGTTCAGCCCAGATGTTCAACACCAGCCAGAACAGCTGCTTGCTTATTCTCCAAAATGATGTTGACATGTCTGGCAGATGCATGGCATATATCTGATGTTACGTGTATAATTTGTACGGAATGAAGACTAAAGAATATGAAAAAGATATGGCAGATTGCACACCCTTTCATTTTAATAGAATATCGGTTCAAGCTGGTTTTTATAACCTATAAGCTTTATAGCCTATCAGCTTTATAGCCTATCAGTGGACACTGTCATGCTAACACGTTCTGGAAAAATGAGTCATAGTTCACCTTTTAAGGAATTCACATGAATGCGGTGCTCGGCCAGGAGGGCGGGGGATGAAGATTGGATGAGCCTGGGATGCAGATCGGGGCTCGGATACCTCTGGAGGGCATCATCGCTCAGGAGGGTATCACCCTGAAAATGCCATGAGACATGATGGCCATCTTAGGATCAACATCTGGCCACATCAAAAACAAAATTCAGTGGAAATGTTCACAGTCATGCGGTCCCCGGAAAGCGAAAATAAACACCCAAAGCACAACGGATGCACACGTGCACCCTGATCTGAGCTCGTCTGGCACTCCAAACTGCCCATTACAGATTACACTCTCCATGTGCTGTAGCCCTATCTGACTGTAATGCTTTTCACGAACAACTGATATCCTGTGCTGTAGCTGTTTACTTGTGACCTCAAAGCACCTCCCGAATGAATTCTCTGGAGAACTGCATTTCCTCACCATGACAAGGGATGAGGCAAGGTGATCAGAGAAGACTGGATATGCCAGGTGGAGTTAGAGTGCGTAGCATGTGTTTGGGTTGGGGCGGGGGTCCCGCTTGGCTTACTTAGACGTGTGCTCCACGTGTGTGGCGATCTTGCAGTGATCTCGCTCACCGTGTTTGTATGTAGCACTGGAGCTCGTCTGTAGCATGGTGTGCTGGAGAGTGCATAGCTTGCCTGTAGTGTGACATGCCTCGTCCCCGCATTCTGCTTCGCAGAACGCCTCTCTCCACCCCTAGACGTCCAGCTGAAGGTGTTGAACTGCACAGCCTTTCGGGTCCAGTGGAAGATGGCCCAGAGACATGTCAGCACCATCGCTGGGTACAAGGTACTCAAAACCCAGACCCTGCATTTTACTTTTTACTCATGATGAAGTGAATTAGAAACAGCTCTGTCACCTGTTGGGCATTTGCTGTAAACGCAAATCCAGAAGGGTGTATCTGATTTAGAACAGAATACTTTTATTACCCTGGAGGAAATTGCTTGTAATTACAGACTATATAGTACACAAAAAGACAAAAATAGACACAGTACCACATGCAATATTTTCAATATAAAAATTAATAAGAGATGGCAATAAATAAGTGGGTGAATACTAAAATAGCAGTACTACTAATAATAAATTATACTAATACTAATAATAATAAATTACAGTACTGCGGTGAAAAATATTCGCATTTTGCTGATAAAATATTGCACAAAAATATATAAATGAATACATGGGAATTGATAAAAATAGGTCGTATTGCACATGTGCCCTGAACGATATAAAAGCTTCAGATTGTGTTATACTTTCTGGGGGAGAAAATGGGAAAGGCACACCTTGTTTTTTGTCTTTTTCTTTGCAGGTCAGTCATTTAAACCGCCCAATTTTTTTTTTGATGGGGGGGGGGGGGCATTACTAAAGCATTTGTCCAATAGGAATACTGATTTAGTCTAACTGACCTGACAGTACCAGCCTTACTTTGGTGGTTGATTATTCATCGTCAGCAGGACAGCAGCATTGCCTCTTCTGAAAGGTGGCTTCTCTGTGCCTGTGTAGAAATGGTCGTGCTATTAAGGGCCATGAACAGGTGGAGCTCATGCCTATCGCTGCTTGTTGGCAGGCAGTGAGTAGCTTTAGACAGCCGAGTCAAATACAGAATTAGGTCTGACTAACACTGGGGGGAAACGCGATGAAGCTTCCTAATCATCCAGATGACATCTTTCAACAGTAATTTTGTTTCTGATCATTTTCCATCAGGCAAGAGCTCCAAAGACGAGAGTTTTTGGAAAAAGCCTGCATGCGGGCTGAAGTGGCCAGTCTTTTATCGATCAGATGATTGCATCATCATTCCGCTCAGCCAACAAAGGGGTTAAGATGAGCAGGAAGTCTCTCTGATTGAATCTTGCTGTGGAAGGAGCGGAATAGTTCATTTAAAACTTTGCTTGGACTTCATTTATGTTTATTAAGGGAGCACATTAACGTTCAGGCTGCTCCTGTGCTGTAACTGCACATCAGGAGGGCATCGCCCTAGGCATCCCACAAGGCCCTTTGTGACAAATGCCAACGAATGCGAAGGAATGGAAAGCACTCGAGGATCTAGGTTAAAGGCCAGCTCTCTAGACCAGTGTTTCCCTTTGTGCTTGACTGCTGGTTCCCAAGGACCGGATTGGGAAACACTGCTCTAGACTGAATTACAGAGGCTCAGCATGGATGCCCCGATGAGCTTAATCACATTATTTAGCTGATGGGCTCTTCCCTCTGTACCCAGATCGGGGGGGTGGGGCTTTTAGGTTAATGGTTAGCGGTGTGCTGTCTATACCAGTACCAGCCTGACTGGGTTGGTGGTTTCAGACCAGGTCGTTGATTTGGGGGGACAATAGGGATATGTCCCCACCAATATTGTGGATGTACAGTGTGTATTTTGGGGGGGGGGGATTTGCGGCTGATTTGGTCCCTAGCAATGTTGAAACAAACCTATGCCCTTAGTTTCAGGGCTTTGCTGGGTGAACACAACTTGTCCCGGGCATCAGTTCAGGCAGGTACACGCCAGGGTGACAGGCAGGTGACAGCAGCAGCTGCTATGACATGATGAACCTATATTTGGGCTTCAGGAGGCTGGCTTACCATTTCTGCAAGGCATGATGGGTCACGGTGTGGGCAGGGGCATTAGCAGGAGGGCTGTTCCACTTGCCGGTCTTCACTTGGATACCTCTGTGTGAGGATGGATGTGTGCTCACAGGTGTTCTACACAGAGATGATGAAGAGTCGCCCAGCCAGCCCAGCTGTGACGGTAGACGTGCCCCTGAACTTGGAAACGCTGACCACTGTGAGGCTTCTTCCGCATCACCTACCCTCTGTTTCCACTCTAACTCCCATCTCCCTGTAGGCTGTATTCAGTTAAACTTCTATTCAAAGTATTTTACCACTGAAAGATATAGATGAAAAATTGATATATCTGTGACATCAAGTGGCTCTCTCACTGAGGTTATATGATATGCAGACTGTCTAATAATTTCTTTTCTCTTTGATTTCAGAGACAGGTTGGTGGAGAAGCAAGTTTTGTGAGTGCCCCTTCCACGGGGACCTTGACTATTACTGATTTATTGTCACAGGAGTGGACACCATGTGAAAACTGGGGTCATTACAGGCACATGAGATCCTGACAGAAGCTCGTTGACCCCTAGCACCTGACTCTCCTGCTCTTTACCTTCCAGGACGTTGAGATTGGGGATCTGCGAGCAGGTACTGAGTATCGAGTGAGCGTGGCGGCTTACGGCTGGGCGGGGGAGGGCCGTCCGAGCAAGTCCCAAGACATCAGAACATCATCACAGGGTGGGTGTGTCTTAGCAAACACGGTCTGTGCCGGGTCAAGCTTCTGATTGGACTTAGCACCAAGCTTAGTGATGCTTAAGCACGTTTTCTGAAGAGAGACCTTGGATCACAGCCCCTTCTTCCTCACAGACACATGCATGCCTCCCTCTCCTCCATCACAACCCAAGGCGACAGCATTATCAGCTACCAAGATTGCGTTGTCATGGAGACAAGATGGGGACCATGGCAGTGCACCTGTCAATCACTTCCAGGTGGCTCACATCAGGTGGGTGGGAGTGGCTGAGGCTGACAGAGTGTGCCGTGCCTCGTGGCATCCTGCTGACTAGCTTTTTGGATGTCACTGGCTATTAGCAGGAATCTGTTGAGCAACTTCTGCAAAAAACAGACTGACTGTGGAAATTTGATGAGGATCAGCATCTTCAGGAGGCTTGGGGCTCTGCTGGGATCTGTCTGGGACAATCACTGCCTGGTGTCAGATGCGGTCTTGACTTCGCTTAAGCATCTCCCAGTATTCTCTGACAATTTCTCATTCAGCAAAGCCCGTTTGATGGTTTTTCTGCCTGTGAAATCTCTTTATTCTCACTTCGACTAAAAACCCTCTCTGATGGTCTCGCTCGGCCTCTCTTTCTGATGGCATTTCCTTGTATGATTATTCTCTCAGGATTTTTCACTCAGTCAAGACCATCTCTGATGGTCTGAACTCCCAGTGAACCTGTCTCCATTGACCTCTCTTCCAGGCCGGAATTAGACACAGAGTGGACGTCCATCAAGGAGCCAACTGAAACCAGCTCAGTGGTTGTGAAAGGCTTGGTTCCTGATACACTGTACCAGTTTGAGATTCGAGCTGTGAACCAACATGGATCCAGCCCTCCCAGCGCCATAAGTGACCCAGTCTGGACATTCAGTGAGCATCTGTTGTGTATATCCATGGGTTGGGGGGGTGAATGTACCTGAGCTTCATGCTTGGTCCCTGGAGACATGCTCGTTGTTGGGTGTTTCTGAATGACGCCTTACTGGACCCCAGCGGTGGACAGCTAGCAGCAGCTCATTGGGGACCTCCAGCTGTCTCTCTGTGTTTTCTTTGGTCAATGTCATTTGATCACATATGACTTCATGGACATCGTGATTTTGCCAAGTTTGATGTATCCCTGGGTCAAGGGAGGGGCTTGCTTTGCACTTCTTTAACCAATCACAGTCTTCATGGTTGTGGATCCTGGTCCCCACAGGTGCAGAGGGCGTGGTCAGCGGTGGCCATGCTCCATCGTACATCACCCACTCACATGGTGAAGACGGCGGTGTTTTAGGTGCGGATGACTCAGAACAGGACATTTACATCAAGAAGGTGAGGCCTGGGATTAATGACCCGCAAAGTAAAGCAAGATCAGGTTGAGCTGTTTACAGAATTCCGTTGTGCTGCAGCTGGAGCCGTTTCCTGCCATCAGTGGCAGGATATGGCCACTCAGATCGAGCACAGGGATATCCCCATCCCAAGCCAGAAGTGACACTATGACCCGGGAGCTAGCCACCAATGGTGCCGTCACCACCGCCAGCACTCCCCCTGTATCCCCCACCCAACCCTCCACCTCTGCCATCTTTCTTAGCATATCCACAACCCTGCACCCTGCCCACAGTGCCCCCGTAACACGTAAGTGGACTGGCGGCGGGCCTCCCCTTTACAATCTGCCCTGCGAGGAAATCGTGTGTCCAGCAAACAGCTTCTGCATCAATGACCTCCACAGAGGGGGCTCACGGTGTCACTGCAGCTTGGGACGAGGAGGGGACACCTGTACTGAAGGTGAGTGCATAAGGTGCTGGTATACACAGTGGGGGGTTGGGGGGTGGGGGTGGGGGGAGGTAGACAGAGAGCAGATAGAGTGAGGCAGGACTTAGACAAAGAGAGCAGACAGAGTGAGATGGGACTCAGAGATAGAGAACCGTCAGAGACAGAAAGTCAGCCTACTTCCTGTCACCCTCTCCTCTTCCTCTCTTTTCCACTAGAGGTGTCCATCCAGTTTCCCAGGTTTCATGGCTCCTCCTACTTGACCTTTGAACCTTTCAAGAAGTCCTCTCAGGTGCTCCGTATCAGCCTTGAGTTCAAGGTGAGGGGGTGGTACCTTAATATCAATGACTGTCCTTATCCAGGGGGGGTCTCTTACTCCATCAGTCTGCACCCTGCATGCGAAATGCCACTTGGAGTGATAGCTGTTCCTCACTTGCTCTCTCCAGACGGACTCAGAGGATGGGCTGCTCCTCTACTGTGGTGAGAATGAGCACGGTCGGGGAGACTTCACCTCGCTCTCTCTTGTCCACAACAGGCTACAATTCAGGTGGGCGGGGCAATGCGTCACATGTCTCACACTTTAGCAGGTTTTCTTCGTGAGTGCTGTTAGTGCTGTGCCGTGGTGGAGCTAGGTCTCTCCATGAAGCAGCACTTGGCTGACGCTCTGCCCCTTTCAGGTTTGACTGCGGCACAGGTCCTGCTAGGATCATGAGCCAGGCTCCTGTGGTCCCTGGCCAGTGGCACAGCGTCACCATCTACAGGGACGGCCCAAGCGGCTGGCTGGAACTGGATGGCAGCACCCGTGTGCTGGGCCGCTCACAGGTGAGGGGGGCGGTGTGCAGCTTAGACAGGTGTGCCATTAGCTCATGGAAGTTATACTAACACAAATATGTTCTGAGGGCAGAATGAAAAATGATTAGTTCACAGAGAGAAACAATCAGATTGTAGAGGAGGTGGATTCAAGCAACTAGATGATGCAGGACAAGCCAGTCAGATTTCTTCATCCTGCCTCCTCTAGTTGCATGGACTCACCTCCTCTAAAATCTGATTGGTTATCTCTCTGAACCAATCATTTTTCGTTCTGTCCTCAGAACATTTTAGTGTAAGTAAAACTCCCGCGAGCATCCCATCTCCCACGAGCATACCATTTTGGGGGAGTCACCGCTGTGGCCCCTTTTCCTCTCCTAGGGGAACTACACCAAGATCACATTCCATAGCCCGCTGTATATGGGGGGGTCCCCTAATGCATACAGGCTAGCCAAAGCGGTGGGCACCAGCCGGGGCTTCCAGGGCTGCATCCAGACACTCAGCATCAACGGCAAGACCTTGGACCTCAGGCCCTGGCCTCTGGGCCTGGCGCTGGACGGCACCAATGTGGGTAAGTCGGTTACTAAATGGGAATGCAGGGTCATAAGTTCAGTGGCAAGCATGGAGTTTATACATCACCCTTCTGGGCCAGCTGAATTTACTGTAACAGATGGGGTTTAGAAATTCTGAAGGGCTATAGCAGTATAGGCCCCTCCCCCCGAGACTGTATGTGTGCTTCTGCCTGTTTGCCAGGTGAGTGCAGGGAAGCCAGGTGTGGGGATGACACCTGTGCCAATGGTGGCATGTGCTTCTCCAGCCAGACCAGTGGCTCCATCTGCCTGTGTCCCCTGGGCTTCCGTGGACCACTCTGCCAGGAGTGTGAGTGGCTGGCTGCATGCCCCACAGCCACCCTGCCTACATACATTATGAGTATTAAACCAGTTTGAGAAACACTACTATAAAACAGTATTAAATCGGTTTGAGAAACATGGCTATAAAACAGCATTAAATTGATCTGAGAAAAGCAGCTATAAATCAGTAGTAAACCAATTTGAGAAACACTGCTATGAAACTGTATTAAACCGGTTTGAGAAACATGGCTATAAAACAGCATTAATCTTCTAAGATGATTCATGATTCAAGATGCAAGATACTTTATTTATTAGACTGTGCAATTCAAAAATAGAATTAAAAATCAAGAGTAAGTCAAGTTAAAAATCTTAACTTGTTTTGAAACACTGCTCTGAAATTCCATTAAATTAAATTCCATTTAACTGTATACAGTATGTGGATGATTATAGATGCATATAGATGTGAAATATGACTTCTCCTTTTAAAGGGGAATTACCTGACATACTGACACCAACCAGCCAGGTGGCAGTTCAGCTCCTTCACAGTCACATGACTCAGTCAGTAGATGTGCCATGCATTGAGAACAAATAGTCTGCTGTTCTCCTACAGATTTTCTGCTGTCCTTGCCGCACTTCAATGAGTCTCTGCTGTCCTACTTCAGTGCCCCCTGGCCACAGTCTTCCCAGCACTACCTCTCTTTTATGGAGTTTGAAATCACCTTCTTTCCTACTTTACCTGATGGCACGTTGCTGTACAGTGAAGACACAGGCAGCCGGGACTTCCTGTCAGTCACACTGGCAGGTGGATACCTGGAGTTCCGCTTTGATTGCGGCTCTGGGCCGGCCCTTCTCAGGTAGGGGAGCTTCTGGGGCTGGTTAAGCATCTAGAGATGTGATTGTAGGAAAATGGCTACTTTCTGTCCTTAACAACTGCCAGGGGTACAGTGCCAGGGGTCGGTTTGCTCAGTGCTATGATATGCAAAAGAGTTTATTGGCTCAGTGCTTGCCTCTGATTGGTTGGGGTTGCTGGATGCAGGAGCAAGGAGCCAATCAGCATCTTTGGATGGCATGAACTACGTGTATCTCGCACAGCCAAGAGCGGCATCCTGCAAGTGGACAACCAGATACCCATCGAGGGCATAGCTGCGGTAGGGGGTGGGAGCAAGGGGATTGGACATTTAAATTGTTTCCTGATTGGCTGTTTTGGATTTAACCCCGCCTCTTGCACTCACAGGGAGCCTTCACACAGATCAATTGCAACACGCCTCTTTATGTGGGGGGTGTGCCCAACTACATCAGCACCAAGAGCAGTGCCTGTGTCCTGAAGCCCTTCAGTGGAAGTATCCAGAAGGTGTATCATCCATCACACTGAGCTGACATTCACCCCATGCTGACTCCAAGACAGTAACAGCATGTTCCGTGTCTCTCACTTTTCCACCCCCGACAGATCCTCTTAAATGACCATGTGGTCCACCTGACCCAGGGTGCTGCGGTGGGTGTGAATGTGGAGAATGCGCATCATCCCTGTATAGATAATCCCTGTGCCAATGGTGGCACATGCTGGCCACGGTGGGACGAGTATGAGTGTGATTGTCCACTGGGATATGATGGAAGACATTGTCAGAAAGGTGGGTCGCCTCACAGATAGTATCAGGAAGGTGGCTTTCCTCACAGACAGTGTCAGGAAGGTGGGTCTCCTCACAGATAGTATCAGGAAGGTGGCTTTCCTCACAGACAGTGTCAGGAACGTGGCTTTCCTCACAGACAGTGTCAGGAAGGTGGGTCTC
>JAODKC010000117.1:21040001-21055433 GCA_026777985.1 Mormyrops attenuatus | reverse complement strand
ACAGACAGTGTCAGGAAGGTGGGTCTCCTCACAGACAGTGTCAGGAAGGTGGGTCTCCTCACAGACAGTGTCAGGAAGGTGGATCTCCTCACAGACAGTGTCGGAAAGATGGGTCTCCTCACAGACAGCATCAGGAGGGTGGGTCTCCTCACAGGTAGCATCAGGATGGTGGGTCTCCTCCCAGACAGTGTCAGTAAGGTCGGTATCCTCACAAACAGTATCAGGACGGTAGAGACCTCTGTCATGGTAGAATTCTGGTTAGCGCCATTTCCTCTTGGATGTGTGTGAACAGTGTTCTCTAACACCAGTGTGTCCTTTCTGCTTTCTGTCTCTGCCATGCAGAGTGTGGAAACCACTGCTTGAACAGTAAGTTTGTATAGCCACACCTAAAATATGTTCACGATGTTGGATTTTTTACCATCTTATTGTAAAGAGTATGGATTTTACTCTCCACAAATATTTTGAAAGAACCGTTCCCTGTTCAAGAAGCATAAAACAGTTTGCTTGTTCCAAATGTGAATGGATCTCATAGTGAACAAAATGACAGGTCCTGGTATGGAATAATTTTTTAATGCTCCTTAATTTAAAATCTGCTGTTGGCTCCATATAGTGGTCCATCAGCTGAACGGGTTTATCAAAGCTGTCTACCTCTCTTCAGTGGTGACAGAGGCCATTGAAATTCCTCAGTTCACTGGGCGAAGCTACCTCACCTATGACAAAAGAGACGTCCTCAGGAGGTAGGGGACCTGTGATGGGAGTGTCTGTGAGTATAGGTTTTGCTGGCAGCTCTGTGAGGTCAGGTCTTAATCTGCTGAGACACCATATGTTCCTGATTCAGAGTCTCTGGTTCGAGGACAAATGTGTTCATGCGATTTAAGAGCTCAGCCAAGGATGGACTATTACTGTGGAGGGGAGACGGTCCAATGAGAGCCAACACAGACTTCCTATCCTTGGGGCTGCATGATGGAGCAATTGTCTTCAGGTGTGTTCAGTCTACCTGTCTGTTTACCTGCCTGTGTGTTTGTTTTCCTCTCTGTCTGCCTGCCTGTCTCTCTATTTACCTGACCGTATATTTATCTGTTTTCCTGTGTATCTGTCTGCCTGTATTTGTCTGTTTGCCTGTCTATGTGTTTGTCTGTTTTTCTGTCTGTCTGCCTGTCTGTATCTCAGTCTGTTTACCTGTCCGTGTCTTTGTTTTTCTGTCTGTGTGCCTTCTGGTTTACATCCCCGGTTACATATGCACAGAAGTCTGTTGGCTTGCCCTCTTGCAGCCTGCCTGTCACCTCCTTTCTGTTTCTCCAGCTACAACCTGGGCAGCGGCATCGCCACGGTGATGGTGAATGGCACGTTCGGAGATGGCCGATGGCACCGAGTCAAGGCCGTCAGGTTTCACTCAGACTACAGGATGAGTCATGGCAAATACACAGCCTTCAAAATCCAATAGAGGCCAAATTCAGAATTAATATAATGGTTCATTTATTATGAAAAAGACGCACTACTGTTTATAATTGTGTAATGTTTGGATTCACAACTGAAAGAAAAAAGTTTTAATAATAAACAACAATGAGGGTTAACAGGTGTCTGCTGGTCACCAGAGATGGACCATCTGGGAAGCTGACAGTGGACGATTACGGAGCCAAAACGGGTCGGTCTCCGGGGAAGATGAGACAGCTCAACATCCATGGTGGTCTGTATGTGGGTGAGTTTGTCCTGCAGGGGGCTCTCTCTCTCTCTCTCTGTCCATATGTTACTGGCTCATGGTGAGGAAGGTGCTAACAGCAGTGGTTTCTCTTGCTTTAGGAGGCTTGAAGGAAATTGCCTTACACACCAACAAGCAATACATGCAGGGTCTAGTGGGCTGTATCTCCCACTTCATTCTTTCCACCGACTACCACCTTTCTCTAGTAGAAGATGCTACTGATGGCAAAAACATCAACACCTGTGGCAACTAGGAGGTACTGCCCCCGACTGTCCTGGAGGACTGCCAGAAATCACCTAGCTGGCACATCCAGTAAGAAATTCAAAGGGTTTATGGTTTGTGTTGATATAAGCCATGAAAACCATTACAGCAGATATGAGTTTATTTTTTGGTATTTGTACAAATATGATAAATCGTAAATAATTTGGATGGGGTTCCAAATGTGTAGATCATGGCTGGAAAGATTGATGCAGTTGGGACAAACCGGCAGGAGTGTGGTCAATGGGGGGGGGGGGGGTTGTCATTTAGGCAATGTTGGACATGGGTGGAATCTTTTAGGAAATATTGGACATTTCAAGAATTGCATATTTGGGGGATATGGGATATGGGTAGGATCATTTCGGGAATATTAGACATGGGTGGGATCTTTTAGGGTTTTAGGGAATGTTGGACAAGGGCGGCTTCATTTAGGGATATGGGATAGGGTTGAGGTCCTTTAGGGAATGTTGGACAAGGGCAGGTTCATTTAGGGAGTATGGGATAGGGTTAAGGTCCTTTAGGGAATGTAGGACGGGGTGGTTTTTAACTATTATCTAAAGATTGCCCAACTGCTGGCTCTTGAAACCCAAACACTCATCCTAACCTTAACCCGGACCCTGACCACAAGATCTGCTGACAGAAACTCATTATTCCATCTGCTTACCCATCAACAAGCATTTTAGCTGTTTATAAATAAACTTGGGAAGTGGCTTTGAGGTCACAGATTGCGAAGGCATGGTGCATGAGAGGGAAACCCATTTCACCTGGAGAAACCGACTTCTGCATGCAGCTCTAATTCTGACGTCTCCTTCTTTTCATGCTGTCTTCCAGCCATGTGTATTGTGGGAGGCGACTTTCATCACAAACAGCGTGTGTGTGATCCTGCATTTCCTGCAGGCTCCACTATCTTGATTAGGAACAGATCTCTGTCACTCAGCCCTGTACATAATCACGTCTCGTTTTGCTGGACGCATGACACCCAAATAGCCTGTCAGAATAAAATGCCTCTCCTCCAAGAAAGTACAAAGCGAGACTAAGAAAACGTCGATAAAAGTGTGCTTGTTTACGTCACGTCGATCTGCATTTTAGCCTGGACACGCTAAACGCTGCGGAAACCGGCAATTAGCCGGAAGTACGCAAACTATAGCATTTCAGTAGATTTTGGACTGTAAGCCAGTAGAGGTTCATTTGAAAATGGCAGCAAAGATTGCTGTGGTTTTTGTTCTTGTGTCCAATAATTTAGGATTGGACTAATCAGGGCTGGTCTGCTACAACCTCAGCTGCAAATAACTTAATGCAACATGCCCCGGGTGAGGTGGGGGTGCTCGCAGAAACACAGTGTGATTACTTTACTGCTCGGGGTGGGGGGGTCATCATTTCCCTGCTTATATTTTAGTTCCACCCTGGGGATCGCAGCATGCATTGTGAAGCTAGGTTCAATTGTAGCAGAGGGAGTTTCAAATAGACCCACCTGTCTTCGCCCTCTACTGGTCATGAAGATGAACAGCACAAATATCACCTAGTTGCTACCATTGTACTAGGACTCATCTCACCATCAATGTGTAAAATGCCCAAAAGGGATCTGTGTTCAGCGTTAAACGCCATGTACTCTGTAAATATGTTTACTTCAGACAATAAACCAGTCGTGGGAAATTGATGTTCTTTGTTTCAATTCGTTTTATTTTTATATACACAACAGAGTAGCCCCAAAGTGCTGTCCTGCACTGTAACCCGCGAGATTTGATGGAACGGGTAAAAAATATCTTAAAATGTAATTTGCGGGTACATGTACATGCTGAAATTAATAGGGCACGGGTGGACCACGATTCTAAATGGCAAACACATTTTAAAAATAAGTATATATATATATATATATATTTTTTTTTTTTCAAAAAAGTTAAACATACATTGTGGACGTGTTTTACGTTTTCAAAAATATATAAAATTGTAGTCTACTGACTCCGTGGGACAGGGGCGTCAGAAGCATTTTGAATGTGGGGGGACACTCTGGCGGTGAACTAATATTTTATGTTAAATGTGGGGGGGCAAACGAATAATTATGAAATGTGAGGGGGACACGTCCCCCTCAGATTTAATGGCGGCGACGCCCATGCCGTGGGATCTAACTTTCCTTGGAAATGCATGACCACACCTCCTATCTGAACACAGTTTCATCTCCGTAAATACACACACAAGTATCCTGTCCAGTAAACTCTGGTGAAGGTATAAATTAAAAACAGTCCTTAAGTGCATAAGTCTCTGTGTTATTATAAATGTTGCATTTTTTAGTCTTACACATTGAGGATAGTTATATTCTGTACTATTGCTGTTAACGATAATGCCTTAACGCTTGCGATTAATCTGGGAACCTTAACACGCTCTTTTGTTTTTAATGAAAATGGAGGCTCCGGAGTCCGCGATCCTGCCTAGGGATAAAACAAATCTCGCCATATAGTCTAAAATACTCTGCGAGTTTTTGTTGTAAACACATAAAATACCCCCAGAAACTTTTCAAACATATATTAAGAATTATGTATGATGCGTGTCCTGTGTTTCGTCTGTATGATATCCCAGTACCAACTGCAGATCAAATGATTATGGGGACAGGGATCAATGGCTGTGTTTCACCACTAGAGGGCACTCGGAGCCGCCGCATTGAAGGATATCCATATTACGGAAAGGACTCGTGAGACGATCTAAGATGATGAATAACAAACCCTTTAAGGTGCATTTTCTAACAGGGCTGAAATATGGTCGGAAGAAAAGAAAAAAGCAACAGGTGCATACATAAAAAATCACTACAGCAGTTTAATTCACTCCGTTTAACAAGATTCGTGCAGTTTTAACTGTCTCTTTTCATCCGGTATTTACTCAAGAAGGAGGAAAGTTTACAGCCAATAAACAGCTTTTAAAAAGAGCCTGTGCCGTTTCCATTCTCCAGCATGTGGCGTGGTGCACATGCCACATGACAAAGATCCGGGATCTCAAGCCCTCTATCCGACACTGACAGCGGCTACAAAACTTTCAAACGCCCGATTTACATGACGGTCGGACGCGGAGGGGGCCGAATCCAGGTGAATCTCCGTGCAGGTAACCAGAGCATCGGAGAGGAGAACCGGATCGGAAGTTATCATTAATATAAAATTAGCCAGACTACCGTCCAGTTCCCTGCGTGTTAACTGCAGGTGCAGTGCCGTTATACTGGACACGCATATAAATCTGCGCCTGTGTGATCGCACCATTTCAAAGTGAGCGACACACGTCGATCGCACATGTTCCTTTGCGGCTGACTCGGCTCGGCACTTCCCACCGCCGCAGGGCATCGACGCGGAGGAATTCAGGGCGGAAGTCTGCGCGTCCGCTCGGGGGCCGGAGCCGCTAGATCGTCAGCCTCGGCAGGGCGAAGGAGATCGCCGCTCCGCTCGGATCGTCGCCGCAGTCCGGACCGCAGAGGTGGGTGACACGCAGCAGGCTACCGGTCGCCGAGGACCGATCCGCCCGAGTCTGTGTGAAGCGGAGGTTGTTTGGTAAACTTACCACACCGTTACTAACAGGTACACTGGATACGGAAGCGCTGCTTTTCGCGAAACTCTGTCCCTGCGCTTCCCCTTTCGATACATTTGTAATAGTAATTCCGGTGTCTACTGATAGCCTGCGTTATTAAAGATCAGGGAGTGTGTGGCGGGGACCAGAGCCGGCGAACCGGGCGGGATAATGCACCCGGCCGGTCCTCGATCCCGCTCCCGTAGCACATCGCTCGGGTTCTGTGGGAAAAACAAGACGCGAAATTGAGTGACATTAAATTGCGTTAGCAAGCCGTGGGAAAATAACATGGTGTTTCTCTAATTAAAAGTGTTCCGGGCGCACTCGTGCTCTCACGGCACACTTAAGCAGCACACCTGCTTTTGAGGTCCGTAAGTGAGGATTTTCAGGCTGTACTGGTGTCGGCTGCAGGTCGATCGCTGTCACTGCACCTAGAATGGGGTCTAAAGACACCTCTGAGGTTCCTCATCCTTGGACTGAGCTCCTGGAGCCGCTCACAGGGCGATGGGATCCATGGTTCTTGGACGAGGAACCTTCAAAGTCATGCAGCTGCCTGACCTGGGTGGTGGATTTTTTTAACCGGGATTTTAATCTGGGTTTTGTCAGGAGAGCTGTGTGATTGTATCACAAGTGGAATGATTTTTAAGAGGTAGATGTTTAAGCTCACGTGTACCATGCTTGTGCCAGGAGACCTTGGACCTTGGCTTTTCGTCTTGAACGTGATGCACTGCTTTTTGGTGTGTTGTTTGTCCTGCTCAGCTGGGCCGGACACACCTGGCCCGTGAATCACCTGCGAGCTTTCTGCCGGGGTGGGCTGCCCTGCGGTCCCGAATCTCTCATGTCGGACGTGGCATCATGAATCAGCCGTGATTCACCGCACAGCTGTCCCTGGTGAACGCTGCTTTTACTGCTCACAGCCCCGGGGCAGCTCCCAATTCTTTGGGTCGAGGGTGGAAATTTAGGAAGTTCTGACATCGTCTCATTGTCCGGGCTATAACTGTGATGTTTTTCCTGGGAGATTGTTGACTTACCCTGGTTTAACGGATTTAATGATGTTTAGAAATGCGATCTTGTATGTTCTACATAATTGTGTCTGGTGTATGTCAACGCGGGATAAACAGAAATGGCTTGGGTCTGGAAGCTTCTGCGCACTCTGCTGTGGAGAGACACTACCTCTGACTGAGAACATAATGGAGCTGTCAGAGAGGGCACACGCCCTCTGGGGGAAATGAGGGGAGGCTTGTCTGGGCAAAAATGAGGGAAAGTAGGAGAAACGGCACCCATGACTGCCTGAAATGAAAGGCTGCTGGCTAATGGGCAAGCCGTTAGTTAGGCCACGTGTTGCTGTCGTTTCACTGGGCGGTGGTCGCAGGTGATCTCTCAGCGGGGAGTGTACTTTGACTCATTCCTGTGGCTACACCCACTGCTGTGAGCAGGTCTGCTTAACCCTGTGTCCGCTCCACATAAATAGAACGTTTGGCACTGTGGTGGGCGAGTGTGGCAGAGTGCCATTGTTACCTTGCGAAAGACACGCTTCCCGTTCGTCTCTGGCGTACGGGGGAAGGGTGTGAATGACATAACATGCTGCCGCCATTGGGGGGCGCTGTTTGTCTCCTGTCCTTTTGTAGTGCACTCGCTGGGAGTGTTACGCTGCTGTGCAGGGAGTACTCGGGGGGCTGTTTGAGTTGACGTGCTGCCTTTGTCTTTTCAGGACTGATCACACCCCCCCTACAGCGAGACCAGCCGACATGAGCAGCAGCTACTCGGTGTCCCTCCCTGGCCCCGCCCCCTGGGGCTTTCGGTTGCAGGGGGGGAAGGACTTCTGCATGCCCCTCACTGTCTCCAAGGTACATTCCAGCCTTCCATCCCGCCTCTGGAATCAGCTCGAGTCTCCTGTATGTATGTAGGCCTGGGCTGGTCAGGGAGAAGGTGCTGATGGCCAGAGCCACAATGGGGTGGGGCCTATGTGATGGGACAGGGGTGTGCTTTGTGTGAAGGCGGGGCCTATATGATGGGGACAGGGGTGGGCTTTGTGTGGAGGCGGGGACTATGTGATGCAGACAAGGGTGGGGTTTGTGTGAAGGCGGGGCCTACGTGATGGGGACGGGGACAGGCTCACCTCTTCGCACAGTCAGTTTGGTAGCATGTTGGAATTCAGCAAAAGGGGGAAACCTGAGCTGCAGGAAAACGTCAGGGTGTGATTAGGGCAGGGCGGGGTGTGTACTGGCAGCACTCCCAGTGCCAGTGTGACGACAGCGCGGTGTGTTTGGGCGTGTGAAAGCTGTGGGAGGGACTCGGGCTGGTGGCAGGGAGTGCAGTGTTAGTCATCCCGCATACCAGGTGAAGATGGCATCAGATCATTGCTGAGGTGGGGGGGGTGTTACTGTGGATGCCCCCTACTGAGCCTCACAGCTGAGAGTGGTGAGATTCACACGGCACGACGTCCGAGCGTTTTCCTGCTGTGAACCTGTGTTGCTTTCCGTCTAACCCAGACCCCTGGGGTGCTCCCCCGGGCAGGATCTCTGGGCCAAGCGAAGGGGGTCAGCACCCTTCCTGCTAGCAGGACAGTTTTAGGAGAACATTCCCCAGTCCAGGGAACCAGGCTTGTCCTTTGACGGCTGTTCACAGATCTATCATTTAGCCCCGATTTAAAAGTTTGGGTCTGTGTGTGAATAATCTGTCACATTGATTACTATTGACTCATTTGAGCCGTGGTGTATCGCACCTTGAGGCTCTCAGCAGAACCTGGCATGGTCTATAGGGCCTCTGTTCTGCTTATGGGGGTTTCACTCACACCTTTCAGCTGTCATGCTGTGTCAGATGATTTATTGGTTTGTTTCTCAGGTTGTTTCATTAGCCTCCAGGAAAGAGGGTGTGAAATAGTTTAAGCAGAGACCTGGTTCTGAGTCTTCAGTCTGTTAAAGTGACATTCCACTGTGACTGGCCTCCCCTGGATGGGAAATGGTTCAGCTCGCATTGACCTCGCCCATCATGGGCGTGGAGGCCTCTGTTTCCAGTAAGCCTCCCTGGTGTTTGTAAGGGATAGGGCTGTTGGTGCTGTCAGGGTTAGGGCTCTGGGTGGCCTGTGAGCTGGTTGACCTTTGCTCCATTTCAGACCTGCTGTTCAAACCGCTGCATGGTCAACTGGCAGTTGTTGTGCTCCGTTCTCTGATAACAAGTGTGATGTTGCATCATGTAACATTGCCCAATTGCTCATGTGTTCAGAACCCAAACGGAGGAGGTGAGGAACGCCCCTGAGTGCCGCATGTGTTTGCTCTAGGGGGGTCACATGGGCTTGTTGCTGATCTGCGGCCATCTGGCACGTCTGTACGGTTCCTAGCCACACTGCCCCTGCTTCTTCCATAGCCTGATCTCCAGGTTTTCTTCTTCGGAGGCTGGTTAAGTGATTTGCTGTGCTTTGTGTGTGCACCAGTTGGCGGGTTGATTGTAGTTAACTAGCGTTAAACCCGGATGACCTTCAGACTTATTTGGGTAATGTGGGTAAGCTGTCTGCTTCTGCTGTGAGGAGTCCCAGCTGAAATACTTTAGAGTCAGAGACACGTCTGTGCTCAAACATGTCCTGTCAGGCTCAGGCGAAGGCCAGGCCTCGTTTTGAGGGGTGCAGGGAAAACTGCAGGTATGAGCAGTACCACATGCTGTGGTTAGACTCAAGGCAGTTAAATGACCTACCCAGATATTCAGATCTTACCCCATGGGGTGTGGGGGAGGGGGCTGGTCTTCTCTTTTCTTCTTTCCTCTGTTTCCTCAGGGAGGAGGGGTCAGCTGACCTCCTTGAGCCTCTGAAAGGCACTCTGTGCTAATTTGCTGTCCTCGTCTGTCCCTGGAAAGGCTGACACTGAACGGCCACACTCTTTGGAAGATGGTATATCGGTCGGGCAGGGATCGCTTTGGCCGAAAAATGGCCAGGTTCAGCTAGCTTCACTGCTGGCTGTACCGACATGGCGGGCCCACTGTGTTGGGGGTGGGGCGGGGCGGGGTGCACTGTCAAACCTCTGTTAGGACTTGTCAACATTCCCTTACGGCATTAAATTCCAAACGCTCTGTCATCCTTATCCTGCAGTAACCAGCAGAAAGTTGGTAGTACTCCGCTGTAAGCGTCGAGTCTGAATGGGCTCCAGCGGGGAAGTGCTCGGGGAGCAGTCTGATCCTTGCTTCCAAGCTCTCGCACCCACTTGCTGCTTTCTTGGCTTGGCTTGCCTCTGATAGATGGATCTCCTCTGGGCCAGGTGAATCTCTTCTGTTTAGATGACCTCACCTTGTGGGCTGATCCTCGGGGACTTCTCCTGAACTGAAAGCCCTATGCACATTGTTGAACCTGATTTCGATGCGGCTGTGGAGGACAGACCTCCAGGGAATCGCCCATCTAGGGGGGCACTGGTGCTGTGAGACTAGGTGTGTGGTGCTGGCTGCCCTGTTCAGCTGCTCTGGTTTCCATTGGTCTGGTCTGGTCTGATCGGACAGGAGGGTGGAGCCCCCCCAGGGGCTTAGAGGGGAAACGGCTACACCCCATAGCTTCAGTTTCAGTGCCAGAGCCTCACATTCCTCCCTGGGGGTGTAAACACGAGCGTCCTGTTAGTGAGCTGGTGATCAGACCCTGATCACGCTCTCTGTGGTGTGGTAGACAGGCTCGCGTACTAATACATTCCAGCTTAACTTGCAGCCAGCTTCCCTCAGTGGATCTGTCACCGTACAGTGAGGTAGTTTACTGAAGGGATCACTCTCAGCAGGCTGCTGGGAAATACCGTTGCACGACTGTGGCTTGTGGGTGCCGCTTACAGGAAGTGGGCGGGGCTTGGAGACGGCGTCAGACCTTTTAAAGCCCACGCGACGATTCCTTGATCCTGCATGAAACTGCAGAGGCGTTCACTTCCTGTGGCCCGGCTTCCTGGAGTGACTTAACCATGAATTGAGAGGCGCGTCTGGGGTCTCAGAGGCGTGTTGGCCAGCTCAGCTCACTCCAGGATGAGCGCAGGGCCGCCGTGTACCTGGGAGAGCCGCCCTTCACGGCCTTCTGAGTGCACGAGCCGACTGAGGGCCCTTCTGCATGCGGGGGTAGACGGCCGTGTTAGCAAAGATCCCCGGGCACTAGAGAGCAATGAACAGGTGTCTGACTCTTGGGTAACTGGCATTTGCCCTCTTTGATGTGAATTGTGACAGTGTGGTCCATTTCAGCAGAAAAAAGTTTAAGAACCATGTCCATCCCCATCACATCAGCCATCATTTCCTGTTTCTCTGTTTGGTGATCATCCAACCAATAGCAGTGCATGGGAGGCGGGGTCCTGACCTGTCAATCAGATCTCCTCTCCTCTGTACAGATCTCATGAAGAGAGGACCATCTATAAAGTTCCATTTGTTCCTCGAGATTAATTTTAAATTACAAAAAATGTCTTGATGGAAACCGTTCGACTGCAATTGGATCTGAAGTAATTTGCTGCGGTTTTCTGCTGGTAACTTGTCATTAGCGCTAATTATATTATAGGGAGCTCAGATGGAAGCAGTTCCACAGTGACGCTCGTTTGCTGAGCGGTTAAACACTGTCAGCTCTCAGTCACTCCTGCTTGCATCTTACCGTCGCTGCAGGGGATTCTTATCGCCGTAGTTACCTCACAGGATGGAATGTCCTGCAGAAAGTGCCTGTCACCTTTTTAAGCCGGACTGAGTGATCGCCTGATCGTCCGTCTTGGAGCTGGGCGGCGAGAAACGGCAGTGCTGTTCCTTCCCGACTGTTTGGTTTTCCCGATTAATCGACGGCAGCAATCAAAACTACAGATGTGGCAGTTCGGATAGGAGCCTGTTTCCTTCAAAGCTCTAACATCTGTTCCTGCTTCCCGAATGTGCCCGTAATGGGCAATCAGGAGAGGCGGTTGCCTCCTCTCCCCACACGTGCCGGAAGGTTCCCGGGCGGCTATCTCTCAGCACCAGGCCCTTCCCCACATGTCCGCAAAGCTCTTTTTTTAATTCGCTTTCAGCCGGGCGGCAGATGGAACGGCAAGATGACAGAAGCCTCTTTCTGGAAGGTGCTGGGTTATAATCATTAAAGACAGATAACCTAAAATAGAATAAGATAAGAAAACAGAGTAAAAAACTATAAATGAAAACTGTCCAGCTGTCTATGTTTTGTCCATTTTGAGGACATCGGTACATAATGTTCACTGTGAATTCATATGGGATCAGACTAGAAATAAAATCAGTAAAACTTAAACTAAAATATATAAAAAGAATAGAAATGAACTTTAAAATAAAAAAAAAACAATAACACCACACTGAACACTAAACTGGAATTCAAATCAAAAATTAAAAGAACACAAAAATAAAACGGAGCGGGAGATCGACAGGCCGATCGGTGCGGCGTCAGCAGTGATGCGGGTGCTGCATCGGCCTGTCATGGTGAAGAAGGAGCTGAGCCAAAAGGCAAAGCTCTCAATTTACCAGTCGATCTACATTCCTACCCTCAGATATGGTCATGAGCTGTGGGTAGTGACCAAAAGAATAAGGTCGCGGGCGAAATGCGTTTCCTCTGCAGGGTGGCTGGGCTCTCCCTTAGGGTGAGGAGTTCGGTCATTCGGGAGAGACTCAGAGTAGAGCCGCTGCTCCTCCGCATTGAGAGGAGCCAGATGAGGTGCCTCGGGCATTTGGTCCGAATGCCCCCTGGACGCCTCCCTGGTGAGGTGTTCCGGGCATGTCCCACTGGGAGGAGGCTCCGGGGAAGACCCAGGACACTATGTCTCTCAGCTGGCCTGGGAACGCCTCGGGATTCCCCCGGAGGAGCTGGACGAAGTGGCCGGGGAGAGGGAAGTCTGGGTTTCCCTGCTGAGACTGCTGCCCCCGCGACCCAACCTCGGATGAGTGGTGGATGATGGATGGATGGATGGATGGATAAAAATAAAAATAAAATCACACACTGTAATAACGCAGGGAAGGTACCAGCCTCTTTCTGCTGCGTTCTGCAGCCGGTGGGGTCTTACTGCCTCTGTGTCTTGGCAGCTGACAGACGGCGGAAAGGCGGCAGTGGCGGGCATCGCCGTAGGAGACGTGGTGGTGTCTATCGAAGGCCACGCCACCATTGGCATGACTCATCTGGAGGCCCAGAACAAAATCAAGGCTTGCGTGGGGAACCTCAGCCTCGCCCTGCAGAGGTAAGCATTTGCCATCTACATGCTACTCTGTCCCTGGGGCTGGCCTGTCCCAGTCATGTGACTTACACAAGCACAAACGGGTCAGTCATGACTTCTAGCTTAAGGTAAGGCGCATTCCTATTGGACAATCACAAATTCCAGCTTAAGTTGACCCAGCTATCTGCGAAATCCTGCTCCGTGGAACATCCCCCCTCTGAGGTAGGATAGAAAACCTGCTGGATAGCGGCACTCCAGGATCAGGGTCGCTTACCCCTGCTCTAGAGGATGGGCTGTAGGTACATCAGCACATGGGGCAGGAAGCCAGTGGTGATGACAGACATGTCGCCTGTCCCCAGAGCCTGGTGAGGAAGCATCAGTGTGTTTTTGATGAACAAGATAGCTTGGGGGAGGTATACCGTTTCTGTGTTTTGAGTTGGGTCGTCACCTTGTGGAGATGGTGTAACGTTGCCTTCAGAAGTTTTCAGGCCTGGTGGTTCTCATTCTGCTGGTTTCATATGTACTTTCTGCTGGAGTTGTGTGTCACGCTCAGAGCTGCTTAAGTTGGAGCTCGACCTTGTTTGTTGCAGTTAAGTGATTAATGACGGGTTGTGTTTAGCGCACAGCTAAGCATCTCTGCATCTACTTTAGCCCAGTTTAGTTCTCTGTTAATACAGTGCAGAGTCTGCTCCAGAAGGAACCAGTTATGCCAGACCCTCTGCCACAGCATTAAGCAGCCACGCTGCATGGTTTTAGTCTTGCTCTGTGCACGTTGGGCTCGTGAAACCGTGGTCTGACACAAAGGGCCGGCAGCAGCCTTTGAATTTTGTTTTTCGTTGAGTAAACCACAGCATGTATCTCAGCCTGTCAGTTTGGGCTTATTGATGAAGTCAGTGAATGCCTTCAGATGGTGCCTGACCACATTTCACTCTTTCTCGGTCTCTCTCTCTGTCTTGTGTGGGTGGGGATCCTGCCCTCACCGAAAATATGCTGGAGAAGAAGCCTGAGGTTTTCTCTCCTTTTGTCTGTCTGCCCCGTGACTGGGCGGCTGGTGTCTCGCAAGCTTCTCGGTGTCAGCTTTTATGTCACGTCCTACTTTCTTCCTCTCCATCTGGGAGAAACATGGGGCCCGCAGCCTAAGGATGCAGACCCGTAACTGGAAGGCTGTTAGGCTCGAAGGCCTGCTTCGTCTTGTTCCAGCGGCGTGCTGTTTCTGTGAAGGCTCGCATTTGAGCTCCACCTGGCCGGAGCTTTTCTAGGGGACATCGCTTTTGTTGGAGTGCTGTTGTGCCTGGCTTTTTCCGGTGACACATGGTGACAGCATTTTCAGCTAAGCTGTTTAGAAAAGAAAGTAGCTGGCTAGTTTTTACGAGTTTTATTTGAATAATAATAATTGATACTTTATTGATCCCCATGGCGAAATTCTCTTTACACCTCCTGCAACTTGCTCGCTGTAGGTGAGAACAAGCTGGCTGTGAAGGGCAGCCCCCCCATAGCAGCACCCAGGGAGGTGGGGGTTAAGGGCCTTGCTCAAGGAACTGCAGATGTGCTGAGGCCGGGCTCGAACCTGCAACCATCGACTCACAGGCTCAGAGGCTTGGATCACAGCCACACATTTCCACAAGCTTCAGCTATTCAGTCAGTATCTGGATTGTGTTGTTACCGCTGCCCCTGCATCACCCCGTCACGGTTGTGCTTAATGGTCCTGTTCCACTGAACTGAGTGAAAACATCCCATACTTTGTTCTGTCATTTTCTGCATCTCTGCATGGGAGCTGTTCCCTGATGGAGCAGTCAGGTATTTTCCAGGCCCCCGGTATCCTGGTATCTGGAAGCCTTGAGTCACGAGAGAAGAGAATGAGCCCAGCAGAATGGTGGGTGCTGCAGTTTTATTTCCTGGAGCAGAACCACAGAGTACTACTGAATTCAGCCTGGGCCACACCAGAACGCCCGGCCCGGTCCATAGAAGACTCATTCCGGGCCTTGCCGGCCAGAACCCTGCAGCTAGCCGCTAACCATCTGGCCCGTGTTTGTTTTCTATGTGGCTGAGTTTTTATGGAGTGTGTGGTTTTCATAAATCGCTCGGAGACTCTGCTTTCCTGCTCAGATCCACACGTTTAGCTGAGGAGCCCCCCTTTGCTGAAAGAGCGACGTCCCTCTGAGGCGATGCTGAGTTTCACTCAGGTTTAACCCCCGGGTAATGCTTGTAGGCCGCTGACAGGGCGCTATGATTTTACCAGCTGGGGGTCTGTGACCCTGGCAGCACAGTCATTAATATGAAAATAAAGGCTCTACGGTCCTCCCCAGCCGCCTCCTAGCTGCAGCCCACGCTGGCCGGGGTCCTAGAGTCACGTCCGACCACGTGGAATCGCTTACCCTGGCAAGGAGCTGGGGCTCCTCGCTCAGTACCTCTCGGACTTTAGATTGTCCTCAGGGTCCATCCTGCTGGATTGCCATCAGTCTCAGAATGAACGAAGCAAAATGGTTTTGTTATTGTTCGGTGGGATGGGAACTCGAGCTGCTTGGGTACGTTTTAGGCGACACTCAGGTCTGTGGCAGATGATGTCTGCTACGGACTGAGCACTGCCATGTCTTGTATGCATTTTGGCTGCCTAATGTAAGTGATCGGACTGAAAAACGGCTGACAGGGTTGTGTCTGTTGGATTTCTTCTTTGAAATTCAATGTGTCTCTTCATATTTCCATCCCTCCAGATTCGGATTAAATGTTTGCTTATTGAGGTTTGGTCAGTTAGGGTTGTAAATGCCAGAGGAACCCTTAGATATGAGGGAAGAGGGTGAA
>JAODKC010000117.1:21023157-21039105 GCA_026777985.1 Mormyrops attenuatus | reverse complement strand
TCACAGCTCATCTTTCACAGTTTAGACCCTCCTCTCTCAGTTCATTCTCACTCATAGCTAATCTTTCACAGTTTAGATCCTCCCCTCTCAGCTTATTCTCACTTACAGATCATCTTTCACAGTTTAGACCCTCCTCTCTCAGTTCATTCTCACTCATAGCTAATCTTTCACAGTTTAGACCCTCCCCTCTCAGCTTATTCTCGCTCACAGCTCATCTTTCACAGTTTAGACCCTCCTCTCTCAGTTCATTCTCACTCATAGCTAATCTTTCACAGTTTAGACCCTCCTCTCTCAGCTTATTCTCGCTCACAGCTAATGTCTTTTACTACTCAGAGCTTCATCTCTACAAGTATCTGTCTCACAGCTAATCTTTGACAGGCTAGTCCCTTTTCTGTCTCTCTGCTGATTCTGTCTCCCAGCTAATCTTTCACACTTTATATTTTTCATAGTCTACTTCTTTCCTTACGTGCCCCCCACCTCCTGACAAAGACTTAGAGAAGATGGGGGAGATAATAACAGCAGACTAAGCTCTTGCACTGCAAATGTGTCTTCCCCTCCTTCATGGGTTAATATTGTGTGTGAACATTGTTGTCCTTGTTTTAGCTCGGGTCTTGTGGTTTGTGTTGGCGTTCTCTATCCCAGTCCCAAGGCCTTGAGCCTGGGCCTGGTAGCTCCCACAGACACAGAGAGGAGAGCGTTAACCTGATGTGCTGAGAGGTGGAGGGCTGATCGTGATGGTTCTTGCGGGATGGATGTCTGTGGTGGGGGGATAATGACAGGGGGACAGTGATGTGGAGCCCCGACTGCTTTCATATGCGGTTTGGTGCTGAATGATCGAGGGTCCCAGGATGGGGTGTGGATGTTTCCGCCGTGGGAGCAGTGGGCTGGAGGATTCGCTCTGTACGCTGCGGCCCTGGGATCTTTTTTCCCTTGTATGGACATTATCTCTGTACTTCTTGATTTGTTCCAAATATAACATTATTATTCCTTCTGTTGACATTGGATTCTGCCGACGGCTCATCCTGTGTGGGCAGAAACGGGATGGCCCAGCTGGACGGGGGTGTGCGCTCCCCCTACACGGCAACTGGCGGAGCGGCCCTGTCGTTTTCTGTGGCTGGGTGTGTCTTCTGCAAACCACACCCCCGTGGTCACATGACCCTGCAGCGGTCTCTTTCTTCAGCCGCCGCCAACGGGCCCATAAAGATCTTAAGATAGTTAGACGTTCACTTTTATTGGGATGGCGGCTGTCTCCCTGCTGTTGGAGGGTTGCCTGTCTGTTCCTGTTCTGACTGGTTTTTTATCATTTTTTTTTTTACAGGGCCTCCGGTGTGTCGAAAGCGGCCCCAGCGGCAAAGGTGGGTCCACCTTAAGTTTAGTCGATGCTGCTGTGCTTGTGCCCCCTCCTCGGTTCCTGGGTCACGGACCTGTGTTCTCTCTCATGTTCAGGAGGAACCCCAGGAGATCATTAAACCGGTTCCTGTCAGCCACCCTCCTACGGTCACCGACACCAGCAGCCCGGCCGCAAACCCTGCCCACAACAAGACGGCCCGGCCGTTTGGTGGGGGGGCCTCTGTGAGCCCAGCTCCTTTCTCATCTGCACCAAAAGTGGCTTCAATCCCATCAGCCTCTTCTGCCTTTACCCCTGCTGCCCCCGCCACTGCCCCCAACCCCACCTCCACCCCATCTCCCCAGCCCCCATTCCCCATCGGCGGTTCTGCATCTCGCCCCGCCGCATCACTGAGCTCCAGCCAGAAGCCCAGCCCTGGTCGCTCCACTGCCCCCCCTCCTGCCAGCACCTCTGGCCCTGTTGCCCCCCAGCCGTCAGTGTACAACACGCCAATCAACCTGTACTCCAATGCGAATGCCTGTGAGGTGGCTTTGGGCCAGAGGCGGGGCCTACTGGAGAAGCAGGGCGGAGCTGAACACCTTAACGGGTAGGTACAGCCTCCAGACCCTTCCTCTCTCCTTAGGGCTGGCAGGCAGGCTTCCTGTGGATCTCAGGTCTGCAAGACTGACGATCAGCACATAGATGGGGAACCTGATCCATGCAGGGCCAGTGCGGGTTTTTGGGATGGCCTCTCAGTCAGCCAGTAATAAAGCCATGGTTCTCAACTCCACTCCTGGGCCCCCTCTGTGATTCGCTGATTGAGAGGCCATCCCAAAAACCCGCACCCACACCAGCTCTCCATGGATCATGTTCTCCACCCCTGTCATAGATGGACCTCTCTGAATCTCTAATTAAAATCCTGCCTGAATCATCACCAGCAACACCTGTCAGTAATTAGAGCAGAAACTCTGTGCTCTTACTCATAGTTTTGGGGCCTGCTGTTTTTGCCCTGACTTTCTCCCCTGAGGAGGGGGGGCTCTTGGCTGTACGGTGTCAGCTGACCAGCTGCCTCATGCCTCGACGGCTGCCTGATGCTGCTCAGCTCCCACATTAGTTTGCATAAGCAGTCATGCATCAGTAGCCTGTTAGATTCAGTCTAACAGTCGTCTGTCTCTAGATCCTGAGGCTTTAGAATTTCATTGACTTGACCACGTTCCTCCTTGAACAGCTGCGGTTGGGTGCTCTAGGGATTATTTCACCTTCGTAAGTTCAGTCTGAACCTGAGCCCTGCTCATATGAAGCAGTATTAAGGGCTTTGGACAGACGGCTTTGTGCTTCGGTAAGCTTTAAGGAATTTGTCTAATGTCTAAGGCAAATAGCCGCAGCACTGGGATGAGGCCGGACGTTGGCCGCTTTGGTTTCTGTGTGCTTCTGGGCACGGAGCCTCGGAAGGCAGAGGTCCGCGCAGTGGCACTAAGTGGCGGTGTATCTGGCCCAGGGCCCCGCGGAAGCCCGTGCCAGACCTGAAGGTGGAGCCTCCCCCGTGCGACGTGGGGAAGAAGCGCCTGGTGGAGGATACAGAGGACTGGCACTCCCGCACCGGTACCTCCCAGTCACGCTCCTTCCGCATGCTGGCCCAGATGACCGGCACAGAGTCTGGTGAGTTTTACCTGAAAGACCATAATGCAACTAGATGCTGCACTGATGCTAATTAAGAAAATAATGTCCTGTGCTTAATCTGTGTCTGCCACCATGGTAACCATGACAAAGGACCTTTTTTTTGGAGGGTAAATGATGCGCCTCTGATTGACCTTTGACCTTCTATATGGGGCTCAGTTATATGAGGCATTCTGGGTAATGAAGTGTCACTGTTGCTTTCCTCTGTCAGAAAAAGGCATGGAGAACGTTGCTGTAAAGAAGTAAGTGTGTCTGACTCTGTGTGACACTAACCCTCTCTGAACTGACTCTAAGGGCGTTTTTCCATCGCACCAGGTACCGTACTTTCTGTACTTCCATAAAGTGCCAAAAGTATGGTGGTACTTTCGTGTTTTCCACTGGCGTAAAAAATGGTACCGGCGCCAAATGACATCATCAGTGACCGCCCCTGACCGACATCGTCACAAAGCGCAGCTTAAATCATAATTAAAAAAAACAGCCCAAAATTAAAACTAACGGTTTAGGCTGGGCGGTTTATTATGTCATGTTATGTCCGCTTCTATCACAGTATAAGATAAGTAATATCCAAATTGCATGAATGCTGCCATCATTTACGTTAACGTAGGTACACTTACTTTGGCTAAGCCGATCAAAGCAGTTAGAATTAGCTCGCTGCTAATTCAGTCTTTTGA
Source organism: Mormyrops attenuatus (assembly GCA_026777985.1). Classification (NCBI taxonomy): domain Eukaryota; kingdom Metazoa; phylum Chordata; class Actinopteri; order Osteoglossiformes; family Mormyridae; genus Mormyrops; species Mormyrops attenuatus. Next base: position 21,035,430 of record JAODKC010000117.1, on the reverse strand, counting down.
AAGCAAACAAATGATTTAATTATGTTTTTTGATTTTCATGCGGCATTGTTCGGTGTTTCGCGTGTGCCCCATTTCTTTAAGCGGCTTGGTATTACGGTGTTCCGGGCAATTCAGTTTCCCTATGTTTCTCCTAATATTAAAGTGAAGACCTATGTGAAATGTCTGAAAATCACTCCGGTGCATTATTACATGTGAATACAGTAGATCGTCATGCATAATATAGTGATGTGATAAAACATGTGATGTTTTAAAATATATGGCTTGTTTATCTCAAGAGCTTCGTAGAAAGACATAAAAACAGCGAAACCGTCTACAAAGCTGAATTGCCCGGGACGGCAAAAACTTTTTTATTTTGAGTCGCGCCACCCAAATCCCGCTGGATCTGTTCATCCGACCATATGGCGATTTAAAGCCTGTGTTTTTCCTCGTTTGTCCATCCTTCCATTTTACTTTTTATATTTTTGTTTCTACTGCTCTTTATTTTTTTCTCGCTGTTCGCTGTGTGTTTCAAAAGATGGCGGTTGTATTTTGTGTTTCAGCGGCAGGCTATTTGCGTAACCAATCGACAGCAAATACGTTTGCAAGTCCCACCCCAAAGTACCAAAGAAGTACCCCAACTGGTTTGGCACTTTCGTTACTGGAACTTTCGGTACTGGTACTCAACCGGAAGTCAATGGAAAAGCGGAAGTACCGTACCGAAAGTACCGTAATTTGTGCAGTGGAAAAGCGCCCTAAATGCCAAGTGCTTATTCTGTTTTCCTCCTTTCCTTCCTTCATTCCTTCCTTCCTCTTCTCCTCTGAGGGACAGACTGTGCTGAAGTGAAGCCTTTGCAGTGATAAGCCATTGCACTGGGTAAGACCAGCACTCAGATCTTCAGTAATCCCTCAGGTTTACAAGGCTACAGTGACCCCATGTGGTCATGGCATGCAAAGTCATTCATTCCATTTTTTGATGCAAAATGTATTTATTCATTTAAATGATTAGATATTCAAAGGGATATTACTTTTTCTAATACTGTCCAGTTAACATACGTAGCAGTTATTCCTAAGTCATTGCGAATCTGCTTTTATTACCAACAGTTCCACCTTCTCACCCTTAGATGGCAGCATATCCATTGTCTGTGTGATTTTTACTGTCGGTGTCTCTGTAAATTCCAAGTGGGCCACATTCTGAGTGGATGGAGATATTGGACTATGTAAGAGTATAATTATGAGTCGCCACTTCAGTCAAGGCAGTGGTTCCTGGTCCTGGCTCTGTCCCATTTAGTATCAGTATCCTGGCTCTGTTATGGGGGTGGCCTCTGCCCCTCAGTGCCCCTTAGTGCCTGGCTGCATGGGAGGATGTGGCCTAGCGAGTCTGTAGCCGGTTATATCTGGCTGCCTGGTCTGCCTAGTTTTCTGTTGCAGCCCTGGGTACATTCTAGACAGGTCAGAGCTTGAAGTCCCCTGGCTGGGTTGTATAGGTGGGGCGGTGGATGGACCTCCAGGGCGTCATTCGGATTGGGTACAGTAGCAGCATAAGGAGCTGAATCGGGGTGACGGGTGCTGCTGCCTGCTAGTGGTCGACCTTGTGGGCTCTGTTGGTGCTGTTTTCTGTCACCTGAGGCCCTGGTGTGGAGCTGCCGCTTGCACCTTCCTGCTGACACACGGCGCTGCTTCGTAATGCCACGGTGTGATTACTGCGGATTTACTTACACAGCACGCGCTGCCTCCCCTCGGGCACCTGTCAGCGGGGAGCCTGTGTGTCTGTCTCCTGCTGCTCATGCTGTCTGTCATTCTGCTCACCCTCTCTGCTCCAGTACAGCCCCCCTTCCTGGCCTTTGCCCCCTCCTCTTCCTGGCCTCCATCTCCTCTTCCTGGTCCCTTCCTCCCTTTCTCCTCTTCCTGATTTCACTCCCGCCCCCTCCCTCCTCTTCCTGGCTCCTACCCCCCCGAAACCCCACCCTTCTCTGTAACACTCTGTCGTCTCGTTTCTCAGTGAGATGGTGGTCGACCCTCAGCCCAGCACCCACTATTCTTCTGCATCGAAGGTTATGACCAAAGCCCCTGCTGGCACCTCACGGAGCAGCCCTGCCGGAGCGGCGCAGGGCTTCAAACCCCCATCCTGGCAGGGGGGCAGCCCAGCAGGTACGAGTGTGGGGCGTGGCACTGGGAAGGGGCAGCCCAGCAGGTACGAGTGTGGGGCGTGGCACTGGGAAGGGGCAGCCCAGCAGGTACGAGTGTGGGGTGTGGCACTGGGAAGTAGGGCTGAACGATTTGGGGGAAAAATCTAATAGCGATTTTTCTAACAGACATTGCGATCATGGTTTCATTTGCGATACAATTTTTTATACGTCAAGCTTCAGTTCAATATTAAGTGTGTAATAAATTAAAAATATATGACGCAGCATTACCACTTGAGATACTGTCAAAATATGAACTGGTCTATATTTTAATGCAAAGATGAGAATTTAAAGATGTGATGTGTTAAGTTAAATAAAGTAATAATGGATACGCGTTTAACACTAGAACCACCTTTTCCCACGCCAATGAACAAGCAAGAACTACTTTGGCGTATGCAGGCCTTTTGTGTTATTAGTGTTAACAGCAGGAAATCTAACACTCTCAACCAAAAAGCCGCAATGTTCATAACAGAGTGGCTGTTCTGAAATCGTAAAGCTGGAAAAATTTCGAACGTGTATGGATTTGAAATGATGTCATGTTGGTCGAAGTTTCTGCTTATTAACAACTGTATATGGTTATTCGCTATACAAATCAATTCAGGGGAAAACTCTCACAGGTTTAGGAAACAGGCTTTCAGACTCTCACGCAGGAAATCTTATGGCAACTCTAAATTATTCCATTATGAACTTAGAATTAGCTGCATCAAAAACATTAGGGCAGTTTGCAAACCCTACAAACTATTTACATGGTAATAAAACTCTTACATACACGTAAATGTATGTGCAGACTCGTCTCAAACAGAAAGCCTCACTCCAGGCAGCTGACCAAAGTTGGCAACCCTGCATTTCACTTGAAATGAACTCTTAAAATGCAGTTTTCGACTAAAGCGGCTTATCATCCTTTGCCTTGTTGCTCTGACAAATACAAAATGAATGAGAAAACATTATATGCATCACTTTTTAATGTCTTTTCTAAATAATAAGACCGTGCCCATACGCAGCTGTAATAGCGATTAAAGGGATCTGTTCTTTCAGTATTTATGTTAAAGCGAAGCTTTTATTTTATTACTGTTGTGAATTTAATCTTAATCCCACAAGATTAATCTATGGAAATCAATACTTACATCAATGAGCACAAAGACATACAACATAAACACGACTGTATTACGGGTTTATGGCATTTCTGGGGGTCACAGACTCTGCTGCTGTGAGGATTACAGACCGTCTCGTTGTTGTTTTTATGGGTTATGCTAATATGATTTCCCATTAACAAAAACAAAAGGTGTGATGCGCTGAAGTATGTCGCTGCTGGTGGTTAAAAGGAGGTCACCGGTTTTATTGATGATAAGACCTTTCTGACACAATCTCGGACCATGAAATAGGAAGGCAAATCACTTACAGCACACTAGCGGAATCAGTATTTTTTCCGCACCGCGAATGCAACGTTTTCTTCGGGTTTCACGCGTTTGCTCTTTGTGGGCGTATACTCCGTCATCTTGGGCCACTTCTGATTGGTGAGCATGACTGGCACGTGAGAAGCACGGCGCTTGCGATTGGTGAGAATGACTGTCACACAGGGAGCACGGCATGAATTTGGAAAACTATTCTCACAGCAGTTTTAAACCTTGCTGTATAATGTATGTCCTAAATCGCAGCCTTTGCGATTTTGGTAATCGCGTTGTTTAAAATCGCGATTTCGATTTGAAATCGATAAATCGTCAGCCCTACTGGGAAGGGGCAGCCCAGCAGGTACGAGTGTGGGGCGTGGCACTATCCCAAAGAAACCGCACATACTCCCAGAGAAGCAGGGCAGGAGGCAAGCATTGTAAGTGGTCCTATTGCTTCGGACTCACCCTGACCTTTAATCCCTTTCCCCCTGGAGTTGGACCACTCTCCAGGAAACTGGAAAATGTTGGGTGCTTTTGCTTGGAAGAGCATTAAGGGGCCCAGAGTAGATGGCGATGAAGTGATGAGCTGTGTGTTTTTAACAAGATTTTTTCTTGTTGCCTTGCATGCAGAAGTCATGAAGGGTCTCTAGGAGCCAGAATGTTGTGGGCAGAGTCACGCCCCCCCGTTGGTGGGTTGGTTATCTTTGGTAGTAACACCCCCCCCCCTCGGCCCCATGCAGGTCCGGCAGCCTCCAAAGGTGTCGCTGAGAAGGGTCAGGTCACGGCCCTCCCTGGACGCGTTGGCCCCGGGGCCCCGAAAGGCCCAGTGTTGGACCTGCCTATCCCCCAACTGCACCCCAAGGACAAGGACTCACTGGTGCAGCAGGCCGAGCACATGCCTGCAGGCACACGTACACCCATGTGTGCCCACTGCAACAAGGTCATCAGGTATGGTGGCCGCCCCCTGCGCCGCTCTGCCCCTGCCTCGTCCCGCTCATGTGCTTAACGCCCCCCTCCCTCCCCACAGGGGCCCCTTCCTGGTTGCCATGGGAAAGTCGTGGCACCCCGAGGAGTTTAACTGCGCACACTGCCACACGTCTCTGGCTGAGCTGGGCTTCGTGGAGGAGCGCGGCTCCAACTACTGCACCCGCTGTTACGAGGAGTTCCTGGCCCCAGTGTGCACCCGCTGCCGGCAGAAGATCCTGGGGGTGAGTTCACGCCGGAGGGATTGAGGGGCTTAAAGATGTGGCGAGCTGGGTGTGATGCATACCCTGTAACTCTGTGCACAGGAAGTGATCAACGCTCTGAAGCAGACGTGGCACGTACGCTGCTTCCTGTGTGTGTCCTGTCAGCAGCCCATCCGGAACAACACTTTCCATCTGGAGGACGGGGAGCCGTACTGTGAGCGGGGTGAGATTGAGGGCGGAACTGTGGGCTGTCGGTGGGGTCATGGGCGTGGCTGTGGGAGGGGCTGTGGGCTCTGGATGGTGTCATGGGTTTGGCTGTGGGAGGGGCCGTGGGCTCTGGGTGGGGTCATTGGAGGAGCCCAGCTGGGCCTGGCATTTCGGGGGATTACCTAATGGTCTCAGCATTTGCCCTCTGTGGTTTTCATGTCTGGTCTGAGCTGTACTGGTTCCAGTTCTAGTTCATAGTCTTGACTAACCATATCACTCTAAACCCAAAGTGTTTCTTTTTTCTTTGATATTTGGTAACACAAATCCTGAAGATTTTTTGATGTCCTCGTGTGTCGGAGTTAACCTGCTAATTACTGTAGTGATTCTATAATAATTTCATTAAAAACAATCTTGCAGACTATTACGCCCTCTTTGGTACGACCTGCCATGGCTGCGATTTCCCCATCGAGGCTGGAGATAAGTTCCTGGAAGCTCTGGGATTCACCTGGCATGACACCTGCTTCGTGTGTGCGGTACGTCTGTGTGTGCGTGTGTGCGCGTGTGTGGGTATGTGTGTGTGTGTGTGTGTGTGTGTGTGAGCATATAGAGTGGTCACAGAAACTCTTGGTAAGCTTACTTCATTCAGTAAAAATATATAAAATCTGCTGGTTTTATAAGAAACAAAATATATATCACATTAAAAGCAACCGGTAGCTTTAAGTAAAAAATCCATTTCTAGTACTGATAAATTAAAACTTAGAATATTATAATAATAATAATATTATATTAACCAAATTATAGTTCTAAGAGATTCAAAAAGTTAAAAGTTCAATTCACAAGCAGTCTTACTGGGTGCCTTTTAACATGAAATGCCAAAACACTTGTGTTCAGTATCCCTTTGGCTGCTAGTGACTACAATTGCAGTTAATAGCAAAATGGCAAGAAGAGAACAGAATGAATCAGTCAAAAAACACTTGATAAAAAGAAAATGTCTGTGTGGAAATTTGCAGATATGTTAAACAGTGCCTGGACTGTGGTCATGAAACCAATAAGTCAGCAACATTTTTACATAATTAAGCAAACACCCCAATACTCTGTGAGCACTTTGCATTATACATAACGCTGCCATTATGACGGTCACCTGTCGGTCTTCTCAGGTGTGCAGCACGAGTCTGGAGGGTCAGACCTTCTTCTCCAAAAAGGACAAGCCCCTGTGTAAGAATCATGCTCACACGGTCAAGATCTGAAGCTCACCGGCGACCAGGAAGCTACCCGACGGGAGGCTTGAAAATTCTCACCATTTTCACCATTTTCACCATTTTGCTTTTTTGGGTCTTTTGGGTTAGGGGGATACTTCATGTTTTTGCTAATTCCGCTGTTGATTTTGGCTGCGGAGATTGACGTCAAGCCATTGTACGCGTTTCTGTAATCACAATAAACCTTTCCTTCTGTTGAGTCGTCTGCAGTATCTTCAGTGGGCCACCCAGCACCGCTTCTCCGTACGACGCGTGAGGGTCTGCTGGCTTTTCAGGGCAGGTGGTGTTGGTATCAGGGTTAGGATTCTTTAATTCTCATGAACTATGCAATTCAGGGATCCTTTTGAATACTTTTATACTCCCTCAAAACAGCTGCAGTAACTCCTATCCTCAAAACCTGATCTGGATCCAACGTCTGTCTAATTACAGACCTATCTCTAATCTTCCATTTCTAGCAAAAGTCATGGAAGGAATGGTAGCTACTCTACATGACTTTCTTTAGGAAAATGCACTCTAGGAGCCCTTTCAGTCTAGCTTCCATAAGCAACACAGCATTGAGACGGCTGTATTTTGTGTTGCCAGTGATCTCCTCAGGTCTGCTGATGGTGGTGCTCTAAACCTTCTCCTCCTCCTGGACCTGAGTGCAAATCATATAAATCACGAGGTCCTCATTTCCCGTCTGTCCTCTATTAGTATCTCTGTTATCACCCTATTCTGGTTAAGGTCATGTCTCGCAATCAGATGACAGTTTATCATTCTAGGTGCTCACAAGTCATCTACCTATCCTGTTAAGAGTGGTGTCCCTCTGGGAGCAGGTCCTGCCCCCCTGCCCTATTTAATTTGCATCCGTTATTCGTTGCTATAGTCTTCACTTTCACTGACATGCAGATAATATTCAGTTATGTCAGTTTGTAATCCCCCACTGAATCCCCTCCCAAAGCATCAACAGCATGAATCTCTGATTTGAAGATTCGGATGCATGATAACTTTCTCAGACTAAATAAAGATAAAACTGAAGTTTTAGTCATAGGTCCTAAGTCCTCATTATCTAAAGCATCTGATTTCCCAGTCTGTATTGATGGTGTGTATCTCAAACCTGCTCCTGTTATCTGAAATCTAGGAGTACAATTTGACCCATCATTAAACTCTGCATATTTGCAGATCTGCATATCAAGCCCCTCACCAGAATTGCATTTTACCACCTTTGTAATATTGCTCAGCTTCAGCTATTTCTAACTAGTAATGATGCGCAAAACACTGCTTCATGCGTTCATCCTGTCCCGTATTGACTATTGGAATTCCTTTCTCGTTGCCCTTCCTGCTACATCTTTATAAAAGCTTTAGTTTATTCAGTACTCTGCTGCAGGGGTCCTCACCCATAACAGGTGCTCTGCTCACGCCACTCCCATTCTCCCACAGTTACACTGGCTACCAGTTCTGTGCTGTATCAAATTCAAAATCCTGTTACCTTCACAGCACTAATGACCGTGTGCCCTCTCACCTCAGTGATCTCCTCAGCCCTTACCCTCCTCCAGTCATCTAGCTGTAATCTGCTCCTTGTCCGTCACCCCAGGTTTCTCACTATGGGTGGCAGGTCACTCAGAGCCATTGCCCCCAAACTCTGGAATTCTCTTCCTCAGTCTCTCCCTGGATGTTCTTCACTTCCCACTTTTAAATCTGACTTTCCTGTTTAATGAAGATTTTTCTCCCTGTACTGCTTGATGTGAATGTTTTGATGTGTTTTTTATGTTTTTCTTTTTTTTTGATGTTGTTCCTTATAAATCTTGGGTTTGTTAGAGGCACTATATAAATATAACATTACTATTATTATTATTGCTTTATATGTATCAGACCAATGATGAGACGGTGTTTATAGGTGAGTGTGTTGACCCCACTTTGGGTGTCACCCAGGCTGTTTGCCTGACGTGTTCAGTTCTCCATGTTCTGGTGGGTCCGCTATCTCAGCGAAGCTCAGTGGTGTTTCAGTGGGTCCTGGGAGCTTCTTGGAAGTTTGGAGGTCCCTCATCCCACCAGCTGGCTGGTTTAAAGGTGAGCTTAGCCTAAAGCAGGGGTAGGCAACCCTGATCCTGGAGTGCCGGTATCCACCAGGTTGTCCATCCTAGCTGGTATCTGATGAACCTTACCGGATATCAGGCAGATAGTAACTCATCAGGTAGCACAGAAAACCTGCAGGATACCGTCACTACAGGATCGGGCTGCCAACCCCTGACCTAAAGTTAGTGGAAGTTTGTTTCGCATAACAAATGGCTGCAAGGTTGGCAGGTGTCCCCTGATATGGTCTTTCCTTCTGGCATGTCACAATGCTCTCCCCTTCTGGCGCATCACAATGCTCTCCCCCTCCGGCACGTCACGATGGTCTCTCCCTCCAGCATGCCATGCTGGTCTCCCTCTCTGGTTGTCAGAATGTCTGTCACTGTCGCTTTTAAATTTCTGTAAATGTGATTGTTGGTCTCCGCTCTGTAAAATCTAAATCTTCATTTCCTCCCTTCTGCTGGTTTTTCTCTTGTGTAAATATATGATCTGCATTTTTGAAGGTCACACCCATACTAATGGAGGTGTTGTCTCACAGAACACCCCCGTCCTTGGAATGGACCGTTCCAGCAGCCTCTTACCACAGGCCATGCTGCCCCATCCCCAGCCAGAGAATGTGATCAGCTTCTTCCTGAATAACCTAGTGTGTAATTTCTAATAATGAGTAACTTCATTTACGTTAAAATGCTGTATTTGATTTTTCTGGAATTATAAGCAGAGATTTTATCAGTCTGCAGCTATGTACCATCTTGAAGTCTTTAACAAGTGTCATTAGTAATAATGCATTTCTTACACACAATGTTTGTGTATGAGGAAGTTCTATTTTTCCATTTTAACCACTGTCGGTAACTCTTGATTCAGTATAAACCTGATTTAGCGCGGACTTATTGTACTGAGAAAACTGAAAGTGTTGGTTTGTGTTCCCCAGACTAATGCTAATGCCAATGCCTGCTTTCGCGTGACTTGCACTGTCCGATTCCTTAGTTCAACAATTCTAAGCAAAGTGATTAAGAGCTTAACTGGAACGCTGCAGGCTGCCAGGAGCCACATTTGAGCTGGAAGCCGTACCCTGATAGCCTCTGTCAGCTGGGCCCACACACTGGGCTTTACCGGAGTCTCCTGGGACAGCCGGCCGTCACAGAGCTTAGTGTGCGGGGGGGGGGTCTGCTGTGAGGTGCTTAACTGAACTGGCCTGAAGTCTCTCCCTGTTTTACTGCTCTGTCTTGATATCCCATGAAAACTTCACTTGATGTGTTTCACTAGTGCATTTCCTTAATCATGCACATAGTTAGTATAAGCAGAGATATGTTTTCAGCTTGTATTTTAAACAAACTTCTGAACTGTCCAACAGCAAACCTACAATGGCATGTTTACTGGGAATAACAGCGGCCCCATCATTCAGCTGCATGGGTCCCAGCGTTTGCTCTGAGACGTCGCTGGCTGGGATTCCAGGGAGGGGCAGGAGGATGTTTGGGAGAAAGTCAGAAGGGAACCGATCCCCGCCCTCAGTGGCCCCCGACATGCTCAGGTGTGCGACGCCCATGCAGCAGACAGACAGCTGCTGTGGTGTCCTGTGGAAAGGTGACCCTTCAGATGCAGGGCAGGTGATTTGCTATGCAATGGGACCCACAGTGCACATCCCCTGTAAATAAACGGGTTATATCCACATTAAAGGGTGTTTAGTAACATGACAGTATTCCTGTCCCTGGATCTATGTGGATAGCTCCGGTACCGACACCCATTACTGGATCTTAACGCTGACTGCATTATCGCTGCTCTGGATCACTGGGTATTGGTGCTGCACATCTTCACAGCTGGCTGTGGCTTTGAATCACTCAAATGGTAAGAGATATTTGTCCGAGATAAAAGCCAGTGTAATCTTGAAGTGAGCTTTCCCAGTAGAGAGAGAATTGTGTGTGAGGTACGACATTTTAAAATATTTTTTTAATATTTTATATATTATCTTCATCTTGTGAGAGAAGATTGAGTTATGGAGCAGAGTAGGTAAAGTGAAATATCCACTTTTCCCGGCACTGGGAGGGTGACTGGTGCTTTTCAGATCCTCACAGTGTCCAGCCTTAACATGTCCTCTTGCCAGGGGCTTGTAGCATGGAGAGCTTACCGGGACATACCCCCCAGCATGCAGCCTCTGTGGAGGGGCTGCCGTGCGAGCGGTGTGGCCCAGACCCATTGCTCTAAGCAGCTCCAGCTGTTGCTGCGTGCCATGTGACCATATGGTCACGCTCACTCCATCTCGGCCTTGAGTGCGAGTGCCACCGGCGCCGGGCAATGCTGGGAAGCAGGTGTGTGGGGAGATTGTGTGTGTGTGTGTGTGTGTGTGTGTGTTATTACCATGGTACAATACAAAAAGCTTAACGCATTACCATTGTATTTTAACTGAATATACATTGTAATACTATGTAGTATACCATGGTATATTGATACTACTATGCTACTGCTTTGATAATTATACCACAGTACTTTTTTATAAGGGGTAGCTGCTCTCCAGTGTGGAACACGGCATTTGTGCTCTGAGCTCTGATGTGTGTATCAGTGAAATGTGATTTTATCAGGCATTGGGGAGGAGTTATTTGGGATTGGTGGCCGTATTGTGTTGTGGGGGGGAATGATGGGCCCAGCAGCTGTGCTTGGGGTGCCTCCCTCCCCTCTAATCTCTTTCCTCTTTCTCCAGATCAGCTCCAGCTTCTCCCTCCTGGTGTATTCGCCCGCTGTCCCTCCTTCCCCAGGAGTTCGCTACCCTGTCAGGGCCACAGGTACCTCCCTGCACCTGCGGAAGGTACTCTTCTGTCCACCACAGCGCTGCAGTCCGCAGAGCCGCATGTGAGACAGACTTTATAGGACATATGGAAGCCGGATGCTGTTGAGCAATGAATTCCTCTGTCTGTGCAAACGTCTACAAAATTTCTTTGAAAGAGTCTCTTAATTCCTGGAACTAATGAGGGAGTCACTTTGCCCCAGGTGGAAACTGGTGTTGGTCTGCTGATAAATCCTTACAGTGGAAATAAGCAGAAGCTGAGTGAGACAAGATGCCTGGAGACACATGCCTGGTAGAGGCTCTCCCCAGTGACACCTCACTGGTCTTTATGGTCTTCTCCTCTTGTGTAACATCTAAAGGGTGAGAAGGTTATGTTCCAGACCCACAAGCCCTTGAGCCAGTTTCCTGGTCTGGGACACAGCATTGCAGATGGTTGCGAGGTACAGAGGGAGGCAGGAAGGATGGTTAGCTGGTTAAATGGAGGGAAAATTGAATGTGAGTAATGAGCTGGGATAGGATAAGTCCTAAGTTTCCGCAGGAGAGGATACTGCTGGCAAACGCATGAGAAGCGAGTCGCTGGAGATGGAGGAGCCATGTGGGGAGAGCCCACCTCTCACCTGTGCTGCCCTGTGTCAGTCTGTTAGCATTTATGGTGCTAACTAGAACTTATCATCATGGGGATCATGGGGGATCAGACACCGTCTGTTGCTGCAGAAGGAGAAATCTGCTAGAGTGAGGAGAGAATACAGAGAATCTGTATCCCTGGGAATCTGCGCCCTACCTCTGGGTAAGGTGGGCTTCCAGCCAGCTGTGTGTGTGTACGGGAAGGTTATGTATATATTACATTGTGGGGGCCAAATGTCCCCACAATGTGATGAAAACCTGTTATTTTTATTTTGACATTTTTTCAGTCCCCGCAAGGGGAAACTCAATTTTATAATTTTATTTTTTAACTGCAATTAACAAACTAAAAATGTCTAAAGACTTGTATTTTGTGTGGTTACTTATGGTTAAGGTTAGGGCTGTTTAGGGGATAAGGCTGTCATGTTAGGATTAGGGTTACCTCCTGCTACACGCCTCTACCCGAGCGCCTCTGACCACCTACAGTTGAAACCAAAAGTTTACATACACTGTATAAAAAGACATATAACTTTTTTTTTTCTTACTCTCTGATATTAAATCATACAAAACCCTTTCAGTTTTAGGCCCGTTCGGATTCCCAAAATAATTTCTATTTGCTAAATG
>JAODKC010000117.1:21010509-21023057 GCA_026777985.1 Mormyrops attenuatus | reverse complement strand
AAGTCATTCAGTTTAAAGGCAATTCTACCAAATACTAAGCAAATGTATGTAAACTTTTGACTTTGAAGACAGTAATAGAAAAACCTCTGAAAAATTCTCTCGTCATATGTCTTTTTATACAGTGTATGTAAACTTTTGGTTTCAACTGTATTTGCATCTGCATGCAGCATAAGAACCACCATGAGCGGAGCCTCTGGTCCCGTCAGAGCAGCCTGTGCTCTTTGCAGCCTGTGCTCTTTACAGCCAGCCTTTTGAAGGTGGCTTGGCAGTGTTTCTCCTCTGGGAAGCGCTCCAGTACATATTCATTGTATTGCACTCCAGGACTGAGTCATTGCTCTGGATCTGTGGTCCAGACCATAACACTCCAGCTAAAGGCTTTGCCAGCCATTTAGGTTTGATAGTAAGGAATGTTGTCTGTGTAGACAAGGTGATAACGGGACTCTCCTGCAGATTCGGACTCTTCTGACAGTCGAGTGTGGGCTACGCTGCTGGAGCCATAAGGCTGTTTTCCATTCAGCGGGACCTGAAGGTCAGCACTGCGGGTTATTTTCATTCCCCTTGAGCAGATGTGATGTGCAATGTTCCATTTGTTGTTCTGTGCATGAGTTTCTCCTTCAGCTTCCAAAACATGGATGCCTGTGAGGTCATTCACAGCCCGGCCCTACAACAGGATCTGGTATCAGACCTACACCTTTAGTGGGGCACTTATTTTTAAGGCCAGATCTGCTGAAATTTTCCCCACCTCCAAGAATTTCTGATGGATGTCAGATCAACACCTCCGATGTCTGGATGAACTGTGTGACTGAAGAGCAGTTACTTTCTTGCATAATTAGAACCGGTAACTCCAAATGGACCTATTTACATTTTAATATTCGCATGTCTTCTGCGTTCTCCTTCCTCCTTTGCTTAGTTATGGTCTCGCCTTTTCCTGCTGAAGAGCTCCGCCCCATCTGAGTTAGAGTGTGAGGTGAGGTCTGATGCAGTGCACTGCCTGGAGGAAGGTAAAGGCAGCTGGCGGTATTACTGGGCAGACTGGTTAGGAGCAGCACGTTGACAACGAGTCGGCTGCCAGTACCCTGGCTGGCGGACAGTGTTAGTAATCTAATCATCCTTGTGATCCATGTTGGAATGTGAAATGTAAACTGACAGGGGAGCTAAGCTTGCAGTCTCAGGGCACACAGGTACCTCAGCTGGGAACTTTCACATCTCTTCTGGCTGCCTTGGGTATGACCAGCAGCGTTTCAGCCAAAGGATCATGAGGTTATGTTTACTAACAATCTATCAACCGTGCCAGAAGCTTTCTCTGTTCATTTTTGTCATTAAGTACCTTTCCTGCAGTTCTGTGTCTCAGGGCTGCCAACTCTCAAACATCCGGTGTGACACTCACGCTTTCACACTCTCACGCTCATGCAGGAAATCTTACTGCAAATCTATATTGCTCCATTATAAACCTAATTTTAGCTATATCAAAAGCGCTGGGGCAGTTTGCAAACCCTACTATTTGCAAGGTAATAAAATTCTTACATGCATGTTAATGCGTGTGCATGTGTGCAGACTTGTGTCGAACTGATCTCAATCTCAATCTAGCCAGCTGAGCAAAGATGCCAACCCTGGTGTGTGATACTGGTACTGTGGATTTGTGGGAAACTGGGAATTATAGAGGTTTATTTTAATGGTGAATACATGTGTGGCAATCCTGCGTGGGGGATGTGCATTAAATTAACGGCTCGGGTGGTTCACGGTGCTGCTGACGTCATTGAGAGTTCAGTCCACAGATGGACTGCAGGATGCATAGGAAGGGAGTGTCAATAGGGCGGGGCAGGGGGGTGCATAAAGTCATGCCCCCTGCTTCCATGAGTCTGCCAACTAGCTTCTTCACGCAGGAGGGCAAGCCCGGCCCATCCCCTGCCTGTACAGACATGCACAAGTGTGCGGCACCACACTGAAGCGAAACGGCGCCCCCGGTTGCTTGTGTCACATGTGTGCGATCTGTCTTCTCTATGGAAGCGTGTAATCGGCAGAGGAATCTCACTTATGCTCTGAGCAATGCTTTCATCCAAGACTTTTCCTTTCTCTATTATCTGTAAGGTTTTTGCTATGCCTGGTGTCGCACCGGGCAAACCTCTTCCTTTGTGATGAAATGAATGATCCTGTAATCTGTTTTCCCAGTTTTCTGTTTTAATTCGGACGCTTCCCATAGATTTTTCTGCCCCCACCCTAACCCATCTAGACTGGCCCAATAATGCAGCCTGTAGACAACACCCCCCCCCCCCCCCCCAGCCACCTGTGAGTGTCAATCATGTGGACTTCAGTCCCCTGCCTGTGATTAGGCTCTTTGGCTAGGCTGGAGGTTCCGCAGCAGTCTGTATGAGCCACCATGAAGGCCGTTAGCCTATCTTCTAGGATCCCACCTTTTGCACAGGTAGCCTTTGTGTTTCTGTCCTGACATCATCTGGCTGGTCTGTAGGACTGCAGGCTGCTTTGAGTCACCAGATCCTGCAGCGGACTGGGAGCATGCAGTCTCCCTTATCGACTGTGATGACAGACATCTGCTGTTTTGTTTTGCTGGCGTGTGTCATCTGAGTTTGTTCCAGGCCCGTCTGTCTCGGGGAACTGGGTCTTCATTAAAGGTCTCTGATGATCTTGTTTTGCCAGCAGTCCATTAGTTGAGCAAAGCTGAACTGCTGAATGATATAGAATTTGATGGGAAGTCCTGAATGTTATAGAAAATCAGTGGAGTGAAGTCACAGCCTGTATGGCTGGGTTCAGTGCAGCATGGGGGCCATTTCTGGGGGGGGACAATGGATCTGGGATCAAAGGCTGGATGTACTGCTTCCCAGAAAAGTCATGGAAAATCAGGAAGCAGCCTTGGGGGTGGGAGCCGCCTTTAGGACAAACTAACCCTTGTTCCTAGAAGAGCGGTCAGCTGATAGTGATGTCATGGCCTAGGGGTTAAATTCTGACATAACGCCAAAGCTGCCCAATGGGCACCTGTGTGTTTATTTGTACTTTTACATCAATATGTCATTAACAGCGGTAGGATGCACTGACCAATCAGTGCGAACACTAGTTTATCAGAGCTATCTGATGCAAGTTTCGGGCTTTGATTATAATAATTGATAAACACAAAACATGCAATGAGCATGTGACCTCTGATGACCAATGAGATCTGATGGTAATCCTCCTCTGTAGAGATTCTTGGTCCAGAGTAAGCAGTTTCATCCTGATGGAAAACAATTTAGCTGCCATGAATAGACAGGTCTGCTGACCAGGATTCTGGCTGATCTGTTGGTTTACCATCCATACGTGCCCAAGATGGCCCAGTGTGCGCTGAGAGCTTCTCAGTGCTATTCTCTGAATCCTGTCTCAGTGAGTCAGTGTCTATTCCTTTCCCTGTGTGACCCGCGGACTCGCTGGGGTGTTTAGTCGAGGTGGGGGTGAAGGATGTGCCCCTTTTATCATACTGTGTGAAGGCAGCTTATGCACAAACAGATACTGACCTTGTTTTTTGCCCTTTTGCTGTTGCGGTGCCTTTTTAATGTGCTGCGATGTTAGGGCTGCGTTCTCTGCCCACTGGGCCCACGGTGACAGGTTCTAGGGAGGAATCAGCTCTCTCCTGTCAGAGAGGACGGTAAACCTCATGCACAGGGCAACTCAGCGGTGGCTGGTTTCTAAGGTAAACAGGATCGATGTGCTGAGGAAAGAGGATCACCCTTCAGCAATCATGTCAACATCGTGTGTTTCTAAGTTCATCAGAGGTGAATAGTTCAGGTTCAGAAAGTAAAAATCCAGACTAAGACTGTATTTCAACTAACCAGTTTCATGCTCTGTGATTGTGACTCTTTATACTGTTTGGTTAAAACAAAATCTTGGTCTGGAATTTTACTTTCTGCACCTGAAATGACCTCTGCAAAACTGTTCCTGGAGCCCCAATTGCCAGAATGTGAATGGTTTTATTCCAATCCTACCTTAATCAGGCTAAGATGGTCTTTAATATGCTAATATGAATGTGGCAGATTGAAAGCAGTGTAGGTTGTTATGAAACATTCTGGCGGGGGGGGCGTTAGGTACACAATTGAGAACCACTGGCCTAGATGTAACAAACACTTGTTTCTATAATCTGGTTGAATCTCGGTCAAGATAAATACCAATGGATCAGCTCAGATGGGGTTTGATTAATAGCCCTTGGCAATGATAATTGTCGCAGGAGTAACGTGTGGAAGGTCCCTGCGTGAAGGAGCATTTCCCTGGGTCTTGTTTTGCTTTGTCATTGTAAATCGTAGATCCTCTCTAGCCTTCCCTTAAGAGAGATGGATCCCAGTCTACAGGCTCCTGACCACATGTTCCATGCTACTCCCCTGCTGTGATGCCAGTGTGTCCTGGATGGCAGGTAAGGACCTCCCTTCTCAGGCCACTTTTTGGTGCACCTGTTCATGAGCGCAGGCAGACAATCCACCCATAACACCACTGCCCCAGGATCATGTTCTTGCTGCAGAATATTGGAGAATTTCTCAGAGTTCACCGTGTGCATTTAAAACCTTGTGGTTCTGCTTCAGTCTATCTCCGCCAACCATGAGAGGGGCTCAGTCGATGGACGTGGCTGTCCACAGCCCGGGCTGTGCTGAGAAGCCAACCCACATCCAGCAGCCCTTACAGGAAGTGCCAGAGTGAGGTTTCACGCAAGGATCGTGCTTACAGTGTGTATTGATGACCTGGGGAGGGGGGGGGGCTGCTGGGGATCAATCTGTCCATCTCTGTCCGTCTCCAGGCTGCACTCTGTCTGCGGTTGAAGTGCGTGGACTCCAGGGTAGGGCCTGCTCTGTTTTTTTTTAACATGGTGCGATGTGGTGTTTGTAGTTCTGGGAGCCAGACTGCCCAGGTTCACCTGGATGGAAATCATTTGTCTTACTGTTTAAACTCATAAACAAAGTATATGTTTTGTGTTTATTTGAATTGCAGTCAACACATTACTCAAGTGTTTGTGGTGAGGTTGGTGCAAACAAACTCTCTGCGCTGCCAGTCGTGTAAAAGTATAGCGAATGCAATTATGTATAGTACTTAATACTTGATAATGATAATAAACAACTATGTTACTGGTTTATATACACTGCCTGGCCAAAAAAGTCACACACTTTAATATTTCATTGTACCGCCTTTAGCTTTGATTATGGTATACATTTGTCAATGTATTATTTCCACGTGCAACTTCTCAACCTTTTTTTCATCCATATTTGCATTAATTTCTCTTCGAGATCATGGATTGAGCCACTCTGTAATGTCTTGTAAAGCCTTCTTCAGCACATCTGAAAGACTTTCAATGGGATTAAGGTCAAGACTCTGTGGAGGCCAATGCATGTCTGAAAATGGTTCCTCATGCTCCCTGAACTACTCTTTCACAATTCAAGCCTGATGAATCATGGCATTTTTGTGCTGGAATATGCTCATGCTATTTGGAAAGAAAAAACCCATTGATGGTGGATGGAGGTGTAACCTGGCCATTCAGTAGATTCAGGTACGTAGCTGATGTCACTTTATTGCTGCATAACATTCAGGTCAGGTCAGGTCAGGTCAGGTTGATGCAGCGCATTGGCACACCCACCACACAGCAAAACACCTCGAGATCACGGCTGGCGATCCCCCAGGCAGATGCATGGTCCAGTCCTACCCTCCAGAAATGGTCATCCATCTGCTGCAGCCACGTGTTACGTGGGCGCCCCCTTGGCCTGGTCCGGCTGCTTGGGTCCTGCGAGCCAGATCA
Source organism: Mormyrops attenuatus (assembly GCA_026777985.1). NCBI lineage: Eukaryota > Metazoa > Chordata > Actinopteri > Osteoglossiformes > Mormyridae > Mormyrops > Mormyrops attenuatus. Next base: position 21,017,299 of record JAODKC010000117.1, on the reverse strand, counting down.
TCCTCAGGGAAACGCGCCACATGGCCGTAGTGCCGTAACTGACACTCCCTTACAATGCAGGAAATGTGCCTCATTCGGGACTCCTCTAGCAACCGCTCATTCTACACAAAGTCAAACCAGCGGTACCCAACGATTCTCCGAAGAGACACAGTAGCAAAGGAGTCCAGTCTTCGTCTCAGGTCACTGCATAGCTTCCATGTTCCACAGCCATACAGCAAGACAGGGAGCAGCAAGACTCTAAAGACTTGGACCTTCATCCTCTTGCAAAAGTATCGGGAATGCCACACACCCCATTCCAGAGACCTCATGACCCGCCATGGTCTTCCAGTCCGTCTGCTGACTTCATAGGAAGAGTCACCAGAGATATGAATATCGCTGCTGAGGTCGGTAACCCTCTCGACAAGGTCGGCATTCTCCCCGCAGACATAATACTGATGGCTGTGCCCAAGAAGTCATTAAATGCCTGGATCTTAGTCTTTATCCAGGACACCTGCAATCCCAGATACTCAGATTCCTCGCTCAGTCTCTCGAGAGCCTGATCAGAGCCTCCATTGACTCCACTAAGATCACAGCATCGTTGGCAAAGTCAAGATCAGTAAATCTTTCTTCACCAACGGATGCCCCACAGCCACTGGACCCCACAACCCTCCCCAACACCCAGTCCATACAAGCATTGGACAGAGTAGGAGCAAGAACACACCACTGGCGAACCCCAGAATCAACTGGGAAGAATGTAGAGATTCTCCCTCCACTCTGCACAGCACTCACAGTACCAGTGTACAGGCCATGATGTCCAGCAACTTCGAGGGGATGCCACGAAGTCTCAGGAAGTCCCACGAGGCAACTCGATCAACTGAGTCGAACACTTTATGAAAATCGACTCAGGTTGCAAAGAACCAATATTCTGCCGATATTTGCACTTGTGCTCAATGAGGACCCTCAGTGCAAGGATACGGTTGACGGTAGACTTCTTAGGCATAAAACCAGACTGCTGCAGTCGCTGATAGGCAAACAAGTGATCACGGATCCTGTTAAGGATGACCATAACCTTAACCGGCACTGAAAGCAGTGTTATCCCCCTGTAGTTGCCGCAATCCAGGCGATCACCCTTCCCTTTCCATATAGGGACTACAAGTCCCGTTTTCCAGTCAGTTGGGATGACGCCTGACTCCGAAATGGAAGCAAAAATTGCCTGCAATGCCAAGAGGACAGCCTTACCACCAGCCTGGAGAAGTTCACCTAAGATACCACAGATCCCTGTGGCCTTCCCTACCCCCAGCTGATTCACCACCCGTGCAATCTCAGTGAGATTGGGTGGTTCACAGCTGATCGGAGGATCAGCTTTGAGAACCGTAGACCCAGAGATGTCCAACATCCTAGCTGGAGGGTCAGCTGCATAACATTGCTGAGCTGTAATAGCGATCCAGTCATTAGCTCTTAAGTACTTGCTGGTATAAATTAAAATATTTTTTGGCCAGCCAGTGTATTTACTATACAGTACTTTTAATCATTATTTAGGCTATACAGTATACATGTAGCCTAGGTGTGTAGTAGTCTATACCATCTAAGTCTGTGTACACTCTCATTTCTCAGAACATATCCCTGTCGTTAAGCAATACATGATCATATAGACAAAAGAAATGTTCTTTTCTTACATTCATAGCTCACAGGCATGACATGGATTTGGACAAATGTCTTTCCTGTCGTAACCCGTAGCTCTGATCGACAATAGCTTGGGTTAGAATGCTCCTGATGATACCGTGCTCCTCGCTGTGCAGGGTTACAGTGCACCCTTGCGTGTGGCCCTCATCCCCACATGCCTGTACGTGAGGTAAGCCCCGGCCCCTTCACTTCTTTGTTCCCTTTCTCTTCTCTCTCCCTTTTGTTCCGTTACTCATCCTTTCTTCCCACTCGGCTGGTAACTAGCCCCCGAGGTTCTGTGAGTATTGATTGGTGAGGCACACAGGTGGTCCTGCTCAGTGGGAAGCTGTCCGGTCTGCTTGATGTAAGAGCAGGACACACACACCTGCTGGGTACTAACGTTGACCTCCCCCAAAACTCCACGCTGGCACCAGTGTCAGCAGAGTACACAGAGTAACAGCTGAGGTACATACAGTACTGTGTAAAAGTCTTAGGCAGTCAAAGAAAACAATTTTTAAAAGATCTCCTTTTGAAGTAAAACTATGACATTATGTCTGCCAAAGTGTGTCAGATTAGCCAATTTGAAAACTCTCCAAAAGTCACCCTGGTATTTGCAGCAACTATCGACATTACACATGTATTCCTTGACTCGACCACTAGCACACGTTTGGCAAATTAATGCCTCATGAAACTGGTTCACTAATTAAGTTAATTAATTGAGCTTGTGGTGAAACAAGATATCAATAACTTTTTAGGGAACATAACACATTCTTGTTTTTAATTGTTCACCTGTACTGTACATATGTGTACGTAATATTAACTATGCTTTTTTAAATGGCTTTAAACATTTTCTTTGACTGTCTATGTCTTTTGCACAGTGCTGTATATGTCATTCTAAGGATCAGGTTGACGTGGTTGAGGGTCAGTCCGGTGTATGTGTGTTGGCTCATGGGGGCCGGGCCGAGCCGGGTCAGGTTGGGGGAAGTGTTCTTTCATTCTGCTTCCCAGTGAGTGGATTTTAGGGACAATACTGTACAAATCAGTCAGGGGCCAGAGGTAAATCCTGCAAGCCTTCCTTTGCAGTTAATCCCAGCCATCACTGTACCTCTCTTTGTGTATATTCATGAAGGCCTCCTTTCTCACACAAACGTGACTCTGCTGGAGATCTGCCAGGGGGTGGAGGGGGACGTGGGGGGACCAGGACCCTCTGAATTTTAGGGACATTCCGGTGTGTTTGTGTGTACCTGAGATTTTTCCTTCGGCTATGTGCGACTGGTCATGTGTGTTTATAGCAGCGGGTTTTGCACACGGCACATCCTTGGTCGGCTCAGTGATGTTTCCCAGCATGCACTGGCTGCCATTTCAAGGCCGCATTCTCCCCTTGAATACTGAGAAGATACCAAAAGAAAAGATCAGAACAAGCTTTGCCTGCCAGCCTCTGGTGAAGTATGTGGCTGGGAAGAATATGGAGATCACCCCACTGCCAGCAGGGCTGGAACTACGAATCTGCAATTAAGCATTGAGATCAAGCATGGATACTTTCACACCTTGTTCTGCTGGAACCACCAGCCAGAATGTTGTGGATGTTTTGAATGTTCGGAACATGTGTGTAATAGCAGCAAGGTTTCAGAGTTAATAGCTGCTTTATGAGAAGGTGGAGTCACTAAGCTGAGTGGCAGAGTGTATGTTTATTAAACCAGTATAACCAGCCCAGCATCCAGGGGCTGCTGGATACCAGCATGGGGAGTATCTATGCTAAGCCACCTGCAGGGGGCAGAAGAGAGCATTGCAGAGTGGACCAGGATGGATTCAAGCTGTGGGTTCCTTGCTGGGGTCCTCTTTCTACCCCTCTGCTTGGGGAGGTTTTCATGGTGGTACGTATCCGGAAGGAAGCCTTTGTGAGGAGCATAGTGGTGGCACTGCAGAGTACAATATTTGTTTGCAGCTATTGACAGGAACAGTGCAAAGTAGGCTGCAGCTTAGCCATTGCTATTAATGGATGGGTGGGGCTCTAAGAACAGGGGGCAATGGCATGATGGGAAACTGGGCTGGGCGGAGGGTCTGCAGGATTGGGGGGGGTCCTTGTTTTTTCGTTGCTTGTTCATTGCTGAAGAAGCTGCCTCCTCCACTTGTGGTGACTCCTTCCCCATTGTCCCACGTGTATCTAGCCACAAAAGCTCCCGGCCGGGTATGCCATCCCGCTTCCAGCCATGCTCGCGTGGATCAGGGGAGGCGATGCCCCGTGTGGGGAGCCTGTGGACCCCAGGGACCAGCAGGGCAGAATTCAGAGAGTGGAGGATTTATTTCTGGAAAACTCTGTGAGTTTAGCAATATGCTGCGTGAATGTGCATGTGATGGGCATTGACAGCTGGAGGACATAAGAACTTAATCCTGAGTAAGAGTGCTTCTGTGGTTGAGGCCGTGCCCTGAACTGAGAGGGAGCCTATTTGCAGTCGGGGACTCGGACTCCTGGGATGCGGTGCAGAATCGGCCCGACATGGAACTCCGAAATCACGTTACCCTGTTCGTGCTCGACGCAGTGTGTGATACAGTGTGTCCCTCCCCAGTGGTGCATCAGTGGTGAGCCTCCCCAGTGGTGGGTCACCCCCCACTCTTTAGCCTGGGGGGGACGGGAGCTATGAGGAATAGCCTGGGGCTTCTTTGTTGTCCAGCCCATTAGGTGCTTGGTAACAGTGGGCCGGCCTGGCGGCATAAGGGGTGTTGGAGCGACCCAGAGCGTCACCGCCTCCCTCCTCCTCCTCGCCCTTCCCTGCAGCAGGGTGTCAGTGAGGAGCAGAGTCGGACCTCCCTCACTCACGGTTGTGTGCTGGCTGCTCCTGTCTGTCCTCCTCCTCCCCGACACACAAGGTGAGTAACAGCCCATCCGCTGGCTGCCACACCGGGCAGGCAGGTGCTCTGTCAGTACTGAGGCGTGTTTGGACAGAAGCAGGTTCCGCGTGTAGCCTGCAGGTGTGTCCGGCACTCTGTGAATGTGTGATTGTTTTCGTGACGCAGCTAGCCTGAATGTGTTTTGGGGTGTTTTAAACAGACGCACAGTCGTCTTTGAATGCACATTCCAGCTGACTTAAGTTAACGGGAGCATTTCCACTCCAAGTATGTAACTTAAATCTGTCCTGTGAAACACACCCGGCCGCATGCGAGGTGTTTCTGACTCGGCTGCAGCGGAAGACGGCACATTTTATCACTTGTGCTTTGTTGTTTTACTCAACCCTCCTAAAAAGATCCTTGAAGGCAGTTTGTTATTGTGTCAGTTTGGTTTGCAAAACATGGTGTCTGCTAGCACTGACCATTCCCAGTTGTTCTTGCAAAAAATGCTAGTTCTGCTTTAATTTCTTGTAGCTTGGCTGCTCGGGGATTCTGGGACTGGACTGAAGTGTTTGGAGCTCAGCTGTCTGATGTGTGTTAGACTCAGTTGTCACACATCGGCCATTAAATCAGTCATCCCCCAGACAATTGTATGCGCACACACACGCTCTCGCACGCACCAGGAATAGTGGCAGTTCTGACCTGGGGTTTCACCTCCTTTCCTTGCTGTCTGACTGGCCTCTGTTTATTTTCAGAGTGTGTATGCTATCCAAGCACTTTCTAACACTGAAAGATCCCTTTATGTTACAAATGCAGGGCTGAGTCTGTGCCTTAACATCACAAACATTTCTAGAATTGAGTCTTACTCTATGATATTAAACAGGGTCTCCTTTAAAGTGAGAAGCTGCTGTTGGTTTTTACCATTTGAATCCAATAATAAGGTCAGTAGGGTCATTTAAAATTTTTAATACTTTGTGGGAAAATGACATAAGAGTTAAGCTTCACTGTTTTCGTAATTTTGTCCAAAGACTTTGCTTTCTGGGAAAACGTGCAGAGGTGATATCTTTGACCACATGTGGTCATACATAGACTTAGACGCCACGAAGTGTGCTGACCGCAGGTGGCCCTTGAGTGGCGGTTGGACAGTCACATGTCACCCAACCTTCAGAGAAAGGCTTGATCTCCTTCACTACAGTATTAGGCACAGGGCAGTACAGTCAGACCTATGTGAAACTGAGGCTGCTTGAGGATCATATCACTAGCATATCACTAATCTGCAAGACCTTGCATGTACTTTTGCAGGTAGGGTTTCATGTTCATGTTTATAAGAAAATAAGACGACTATAAGAAGTGAGAGGGTCCTGCATTTGAGGTCAGGATGGCAGGTAGGGTGACAGGGAATTTAAGGGAATTTGGCCTCACACTTGCACCCCCTGCTGGCCAGTCAGTCGTAATATCCTGCAGTGTTAATTTCTGTCCATCTGGAGTGTATTGATAGTGCTTTGGGAAACCACTCGTGTTTGCTCTTCATGTTTATATCCAACATTTGTGTGTCTTTCTCATCCATAGGCCTTGGACTGCACATTATCATAAACTGCTGCACCTTTTCGGTGTTAAATGCGTCCTGCTAGGGGGGGGCAGACTGTGCACTGCGTGGTCAGGGTTGGGGGTAGCGGCTGACTCACAAAGCAGACCTGACCACCACCCTGATCCCACACACGCTGTGAAGTTCCAGATTATGGTGGGACTTTCTCGTGATTATTTTAGCGGGATCCGAGCGATCTGGCAGCGAGCAGCGGCGTTTCTGTCAGACCCTTCCCTCAGCATCAGCCCTATTTTCCCAATATTGCATTTCCCTGCCTGTGGCAGACAGTGTTTATGTAACGGGAGTCACTGGCTGGGCTGCTGGGCCCTGCTGACCCCCTGTAATCCACACGCGCTGCCGCATAGGATGTGGGCCCACTTTCCTGCACTCTCTCCTGGCGTCTCTCTCCTTTGGATTCAGTGTGATTGACACTGCGGAGCTCCACATGCTCACCGGGGCTTGCCTGGGGGGTCGGCGGGGGGGAGATGTGGGTTCCTGGTGGCCCCTAGGAGACCATCCCAAGGGCAGCTTATCAATCTACGTATAAGTGTTTCACTGTGACTGAAGTTGAAATGTAGCTGGGAGGTCCTGTGTCCATGGTGAGGGGTGGGAGGAGCTAGTGGGGTAGCTTAGTAGCCATACAGTTAGTCGGTCGGTCACGCACACACACACACACGCACACACACACACACACACACACACACACACACACACACACACACACACACACACACACAC
>JAODKC010000117.1:20970146-21003559 GCA_026777985.1 Mormyrops attenuatus | reverse complement strand
TGTGTTAAACGAGGGGAAACCCAAAAATGTGCAGGGCTCTGGCCCCCCAGGACTGGAGTCTGACACCTGTGGTCTAGAGGGTAAAATGCTGTGTGGAGACGAATTCTCTCTTGCGGTTTAAATCCCCACGGTGCTTGGGAACTGCTTGGTCGGAACAAAAGTTTACATGCTAGTGTTTTGTGGAACTCTCTTTAGCGTAGTATCTGTACAATCTGATCGGTTGTAGCTGAACCGCATTATAGCACATTACCATAAAGTTGGCCAACTTCATTTTGACATTCTCGCCGACCAAATGGTGCAGAGCCACGTCGCTCCTCGCTGCCTGGCGACACACCCTCCCACAGACAATGAACGACTTCTGGTCACCCCTCGCGGTGCGAACATACAGTAAGACTCCTGCACAGTACTATACATACCATCAGCTGCACAGATACACACTATCAGCTTGAAAGGTTTGCTGGGTCTTGCTTATAAATATAATTTATTGCTTATTTAAACCTTACATTTGTACAGAGCCCTGAAAGAGGATACGTCAGCATTTACAGGGAGCGCATAGATCCCACAGAGCGGATCGCAGATATGGCAACAGGACGAGCATCGGGGTGGCCAGGCTTTACCAGCAGGTTTGCATAGACAGAGAAGGTGACATCTCAGCAGGAGAGTGAAGAACATCCTACATACAGTGACCTGGACAGCTGTACATCATCACCATCATACCAAAATTTACCTGTTTAGGTTTAGTCTAGTAGAGGCTAACATGCAGTCTTCAGAAGGCAAAGGTGATGTGGAACAAGGACAGCCCAACCCACGCTAGAAGGACACTGAACCACGGCAGTTAGATGTTCAAGGAAGATCCAGGCAAGTGTGATGTCCCCCTGGTTTGGGCCTGTGGTGACATCAGAGAGCCACCCACAGCAGACAGTGTCCACTGATGATGGCAAAAACAACACTTCATGAACCATTTGCTGTATTTCCGGACCCCACTAGATGGTGCTGTCTGCTCAAAAAAGGGCTCAAAGCAAACCTCCAAACCAAACCAAGAGCACCATCTAGTGGGGCCAACAAATACCAGAAATGGTTCATGATGCGTTGTTTTTACCATCACTAGTGTCCACATCACCCGCATGTCCCATGAAGGGCTCAATTTAGAAAAATGACCATAGAAAAAGTGGACTAAATTCCTTCAGCAGACCCCCCAGAATCAGTTTTGCTATTTACAGGTTTGAACAATAATCTAGTCTGCCAGCAGATGTAGTCCCTGCATATGTCCACTAGATGGCATCATGTAACAAGAGAAAGTGGAAAAGCAAGTTATATTAAATATAAAATTCATAAGAAGTATAATGCGTATACAAAATGTGATGATTTAAAAACAGTGACCACTTGAAGTCCTAAGTGCTGTATGCAATCAGATGGTCTAACATGACCGTATGTGGCACAAAGGGGACTCCGAGTGCATCAAGGCTCATATACCTGCACCTGACCAAAGGGTCCACATGCTGCACTGTCCAGAGCAGCCCGGCATCCACATATATGGACAAGAGGACATTCCGTTTCCTCAGAAACTATCAAGGTTAAGAAATATCTACCAAGGACTCTGTGGTCCAAGCAACAAAGTCCCATTTGCATTTGGTGGTAATTGGTTTCATCTTGATCCATTGAAACAAAGCTGGACTTCTATTCTGGAGTTTTACTGTGACTTTAGTGACTGGACTGCATTTGCCCGCTGCTCTCTAAGGCCGCGTGAGCCTCTAATGCCAGGTGTGGTCGATCGGCCAGTCCGGGGCTTTTTACTGACGTCAGAGGTCTGGCACGCCGGCAGTGCTGCAGTGGCGACCCATCTCCTCCAGCACAGCGGCCAGCCGGTTCAGATTGCCGTCAGGAAAGTGCTGGGCCTCCCACAGGTCTAAGATCACACCAGTTGGACTTGACTTGATGGCAAAGTAGTTCAGATACCTGCAAGAAAAAGTTGGTAAGAACTGTAATGGGAGCTAGCTCTGCAATCCCATGCCACATCAACCAAACTGCATGGCAAATGTTCCACTATCCAGAAATTCCTCCATCTCGTTATGGTTGTTCCTCCTCAATCTGCTTCCATCAATACATGCTGAATCTAGCAAGTAACAACCCTCCTGCCCACACGCTAGACGTGGCTTACCTGTCCAGGTTGAGCTTGCGTGCCAGCATTCTCCAATCATTGCCCCGCGGTGGGGGGGCATCCAGGCTGCTGCAGAGCTTCTGCCGGATGGAAAGTGGGATCCGGAAGGCGCTGGGGCCCACCAGCGTGGTGATGCTGCTGGCCGGATCGAGCAGAGAGGTCTCGATGCTCTGGGTGTTCTGCAGGAGATGAGTGTTAAGCTGTAGGACCAAATCCTGGGTGATATGCAGAGGGCATGTGCCAGGCAGACTCAGTTACTCACCTCTGACAGGGTGCTGTAGAGCTGGAAGATCTGGCCCTCGCCCTCCACCTGGCGTACGCACAGCTGGCAGGCGAGCTCCGTCACCCGGAAGCTGGAGCGCTCCAGTGAGAAGATGCAGTGCGAGCAGTGCTGGCTGCCGTTCCACACCTGAAAGAACGACAGCTCCTGTCGCGGACAGAGATGGACGTCAGGCCTGGGAGTCCTGGCCGTGGCCCCTCCCATTCCACGCGGCCTCACCTGGTACTTGGCCAGCAGTTTGCTCTTCCACAGAGTCGGAGGGATGTCATGGATGGACAGCCGGAGGTTGTGGCTGCTGTCCTTGAAGGTCAAGGTCTTCGGTTCATCCAGCAACTTGCCACCCATCTGCTTCTCCATCTGCAGGACCTCCTGTGAGATCAGCAATGGGGGATAAACAGCCCAGCTGGTAGAAGATGGACTGCTCAACATGAGCAGAATCCATCCCAACTGATGAGATCCCAACCGGACAGACAGATGCACACATGGTCCTTCAACAAGCTGGCGGCATTCACTGCAGTGTTTTGGCTAGGGTCACTCCCTCTCAGGGATAGGATCATACCCACATCGGCTAGTTAGTTATGTTTATTTTAACACAATGTCAGCAGCTAGAGCCATATTTATTGCAAGAGCAAATAGACATTAAGACTGAACAATCATTAGGGGAAAAACTGCATAAATAATTATTAAATGTTACGGTTAAAATAATCTAAATAAGATGCTTAAGATTAGTTTTCAATGAAAAAAAATCTAAAAAGGGCTTTGACTTGACTTTCTTAAAAACCTCTGTTAAAGAATCAGTAAAATGGTACATATCCTGTGTTAGGACAGCGCTCTGGTAAACCTTTGACTACAGTTTCAAGTTTCATGTACCAGCGTTAAACCACTTCATAAGGTCTATAAACCACATTTAAGTGATAAAAGTTTATGCGTGCACACACACACACACTTTCTTCTATAATATACCTGACATAGACTAAATGAGCAAAAATACTGGGACACATCTCTTAATAATTAAATTCAGTGTTTAATTCAGACCCATTGCCAGAGGTATTTAAAATCAAGCACTTAGCCATGCAGTCAGGTTTACAAATATTTGTGAAAGAATGGGTCATTTCTCAGTCAGCTCAATGAATTCAAGCATAGAACTGTCACAAGATGCCACCTTTGCAATAAATCAGTTCATGAAATTTCTTCCCTGCTAGATTTTCCTTTTCTGTTCCAGCATAACTGTGTCCTAGCGCACAAAGCAAGGTACATAAAGACATGGTTGGGTGAGTTTGGTGTAGAAGAACTTGACTGGCCTGCACAGAGCCCTGACCTCAACCCCATCGAGCACCTTTGGGATGAACTAGAATGGAGATTGTGAGCCAGGCCTTCACATCCAACATCAGTTCCTGATCTCACAATTGCTCTTCCGGATCAATGGCATAAATTCCCACAGACAGACCCCAAAATCTTGTGGAACGCCTTCCCACAAGAGAGGCAGCTGTTATAGCTGCAAGGGGGGGGGAGCGACTGCATACTGATGCCTTTGGATTTACAATGGGGTGTCATAAAAGTTCCTGTGGTGTAACTAGAATTTCCTGAACTTCTATAGACTCAAACCTTGCAAGAGACATGTACATGTATGAGAAACACCGCTGTGTGAAGCCTAATTTTAGTGCTTAATGCACACTTTCAATGCAAAGGAAGCCCGACACCCACCCTCAATGGGAGGGACGGAAACAGACAGGCTCAGCTGACATGTGACGATGTGACCGGCGTCTTGGCCACCTCTGCATTGTGAGGAGGTTAAATGCTAGTGACGGCTCCCATTAATGCTCCTCCATCTGACCATCACACCAAAGCATGGCCACCTTGAATGAGCACCTCTCTTAACTTGCTGGATTAATGAACGTTGCTTGTTATACCCACTTGTGTCCTCTAGGTGGCAGGACAACAGCATGGTGGCGCAGTGGTACCATCTTCCCCGGGTGTCTAAGCAGGCTTTGTGATGCACTGCACACAGCGCTGGCCTTTCACCCGGTGACCACGCAGCACCTGTCTGTCTAACGCCTTGCCAGCACTGCTCTGATGTCCCTGATGTCTGCAGCCACTGGGCTATTGAGCATAATATACCATGGATGGTTTGGATATTAAAAGTACAGTCGCATATAACTGGTGTGAATGAGCCCCGAGGCTTACTGAAGCTGGCCAGGTGATTACCCACCTCACTAAGCGCGCGTCCAACGCTTCAGGCTGTTGCCCTCAATAACATTTCAAGAAGCAGCACGTATGGCTAAGTAATCAGGCACTAAACATGGAAACCGGCCCCAAAGGGACTCATACATCTCCTTTATTGGTCACGTTTGTGGCAAACCGTAGGTGAACGCAATAGTCTCCGGCGGTAGTACGGCTGCATGACTCTAGAGGGCGACAGAGCAACGCTTATGCCAAACCCAGTGAACCCGACAACCTCACGCAATGCCTGGCACCCAGCGCTGGCGTTCCCGGTGCTCTCCTACCTTGAGTGTGTCCTGAGTGTCGTCCAGGCAGTAGACACGGATGTGGTAATCCAGGGCGCTGCAGACCAGGGGCCCGAAGGCAGCCAGCTTCAGCCGCTTGGCCGACGCCTTGCTGAGCGACCTGCCCAGCAGGCAATAGGTTCCCAGCGTCTCCGTCAGGATGTGACAAGCCTCCTCGTTCATCTGGATGTAGCAGGGTGTGCTGTAGCTCTCCTCCCCCACCACCACCACATCCTGGGCAGACATGAGCAGACACAGACTTAGAAAGGAGGGGCTAGAGGGACCCCCCCAGGACCCATCTGCTCATTGCAGACACATTTAGAGCAGGCAGACAGTTACGAGAGTGAATAGAAACGAAGGGCGATACAATGGCAATGTGAAAACTGCTTTCTGGCCTCAATATCACACCTCAGGGGCAGAGACACCATGAGCAGGGGCCTTTAGCGACTCTTCCCGTTAATGACTCTGTGTGTGTTTGGTGCTGCCTTGACCCAGGTGGCTACTTATCGCGTATGAATGACTATCACTACATTTTTCTAAGAGCGGCCGTCTGAGCTGAGAGCACAAACAGCTGTCTCTCCGTGTCCTGGATATTTGATGCAGTTCAGGCATAACCAAACGATCCACCTCCTTTTCCCACACACCCCCTCTGCAGCACGCCGTAACGCCTCCCCGGCTCGTTTCAGCTGCCGATGTGATGCAATCTTCCAGTAATGGCACTCGGACTCCATCACTTGTGGGATACCTGACGTGTGTCTCTTTTGATTGATACCTTCTGCCAATTTCATGCTGATTAACTAGGCCTGCTTTCCCTGCACTAATATGCTCACAGACATTAATTTTACTATGACTTCTGTGGCTGAACAGCTTGAATTTTTCAGGGGCCCATAACTCATAAAGCATTTCGCAAAATGGTTAAGCACATTTACATGGATCTCTCCTACAGCATACTCACACAGCGGTCCCACACATACTTCTGGCCCGTATTCATTTGAGACTGATAACTAACCCAGTATCTCCATCAGAGACTGAGGGACAGTGTCCCACTGTCACTCCAGTGAAAAGTGCCTGTCCGCAATCTTTTTAGCCCGACGATGTACAGTCCCCAACTACTAATGGCTATTTTCATTTGACAGCAAGCGCACTCACTGGCAGTAACAGCTGAAATACAGCCAAATCACAGAGCAAATTAATCATTCTGTCTGGGCTACATGAGGTGGATGGCTCAGAAGCTCCACTAGGGGGCGAGTGATGCAGGCATGAATTGTTCCATCAGGAAATAGCATTTTGACACTGCATTTATTAGTGAAGGGTTGTACTGAAAGGTATTCTGGGAAGTTGTTCAGGACAATGGGGAAACATGACCATTCATAGACTTAAAAAGGATTATCAAATGCTTCCTTGCTCAACCTTGGAGGATACAGAAAGGGCAAATAGTGTACGCCTACTTTTAAAGGTGCGTTTTGTTTACTAAAGAAAAGGTCAGCATCTGCTCTCTTAAACACACTTAGTATTAACATCCATTTAACTTTTTTAACTATGCCATTGAATCTGCATCAATCTTTTTCTGCCACTAGGGGGCACTGATACCACTAACCTTCTGATGACCAGACAGACTGCAGCCCTGAACAGAGGCCAACAGCAACCCCTCACCCTGGAGCCTCAAGCTGCTCGAGCCCAGAGTGCCTCACCTCCCACTCGCCATGGGCACACTGGTTCTTCAGCTGAATCTGCCAGTCCAGGCTCCAAGCCTCAGCGCAGTGATGCATGGTGAGAATCACAGGCCTGTTCAGGAGGGCCCCTGGGGGTCCACAGCTGATCACTGGGCTCAGGACTGTCTCTCCCTCTTCTACTGGAGGTCTGGGGGGGGGGCACACAACATATGACATTCATCTCAGTTTAGCCCAGTGTAGCTGTGGTAAACACGATCAGTCAGTCGCTGTTGTTGTGCTGAAATGAATTGTTCATACTGTCAGGTGAAAGAGCTCGGATAGGGGTGGGCTTACCTCATGCTCTCCTTCCTGTGCACGGTCACGAACATCTCATACGCCCTGCCCTGGGGTACGGCTCCAGCCGGGATCAGCAGACTGACTCCTGGAGGAGACAGAGAACCTCTATTGTCACATCCAGCCCCCCGACTCCCACCACATGTGGCACCTGCTCCACATCCCACACGCCCCCCCTGCTCGCTGAGGAGGCCCAAACATCTATCCCTCGCTTCCGTGAAATAATGTGTCCCATCCTTTTTTTCCTGGGTGAGCGCTGGAGAAAATGCCTGTGGAGCAAGCTCAGCGATCGTGCGTGCGCCTCCTGAAGGAGGTTCTCTGTCTTCACTTTTCGAAGCTCAGCACGCAGCGGAGGTGAAATCTTGTGGATAACCTCTACCGGAGAAACAGAACAAACCCCATGACAGGGTGTTTCCATGGCCGTTAATGATTCTGCTGCAAATACAAACGTTAGTCTATAAATGCGACCAAGTGCAGACCCGCCACTGGCTCCCAGACACTTCACGACTAAGTACTTTGCACATCAAATATTTAAAAGTCCTATTCTCCGCTCCAAAGATCTCTACTGCATGTGTGGGGAATATGACGCAGGAGATGCTGCAGTCTACCTGCTAAACCGAGCAGGACGAGAGCGCTGATATTAATTAAAGCAGGTAGGCGGTGGGTATCAGGCATCTCTGATTTTCAGGAAGCTCTTGATCCAGAAATGAGCTGGCTGGCTGCTGCACACGCTGGCAGGCACTCACACGGTGCCGTCACGGACACGTGGTGCGGGTTCTTCCATCAAGCCAACTCTCTCCTCTCATCCTCTGGGGATCTGTAGGGTGCCAGGCTTTCCATGGTGGTGTGCGTGGGGAAGGGAGGAAGCCAGATGCTCCGGAAACACTGAGCAGGCGGAGGAGGATGGTGCTGGAAGACGGTCTGCATGCTAGGCTTCCATCAGAATCACCCCCGTTTTTTAATCCTGTTTTGCAGAAAGCCTGCAAGACTCTAGAGGACGCTGTATTGTTTTAGTCAAGTGCAGTTTACTATCAGCGCTCCATCGCCACACTCACTTTCCATGGACAGCTACATGCATGCTTTCAACCCTCCAGTCAGACCTTCCCATGCGTTCATTAACAATGCTGTATAATCTCTGCCAAAGCCAGCTATGTTGGGAAGGGCGCTATAAAGAGATCGAAACAGAAAATGAACCGTCTCGATCAGAGGCTTTCTTCCCAGTTCCTGAGAGACAACTGGACATGCGTTTGGCTGAGATCATTTATGACACAGGCTGGACAGAGCTGTTTGAAGGGTGACTCATCATCTCCTAACATTATATCTTAACTCTTTTTGAGAGATTTTACAGTAGGGGCTGTTCTGTATAAGAAAGTTAAATGAACAATGACTCATTTTAATACCACTCAGATAAAAATAATAATAGAGTGCAAGTATTAATGATCCTTTTAGAAGCACTTAAATCATGCTTTTGAATGGACCATGAATACAGGCACAGACAGAGATATGTACAGAGGCAGGGACAGAGGGACAAACCAAAGCATGGATAAGGCAGGGACCGAAGCATGAAGAGAACCACAGACAGAGCCATTTCTACACAGATGTCCCCAGTGACGCCCAGCACATACCTGAGTTGGGCACGATGAGGTGCCCTCCCAGAGAGTTGAAGGTCCCAAGGGCAGTACATGAGGGGTCACGGATTCGAGCTAAGCTTTGGTTGCGCAAGGTCATGATCTCTGCATCCAATAGGGGGTTGGTGACCTTTGGGGAGCCCCCCGATCCCAGGTCTGAGAGATCCTCCTGGGAGGGAGCCAGGCCAGGCGAGCTGTACACTTTGATCTTCAGGTTGGGCAGAGAGTCAAGCAGAGGCGAGGTGGTCATGGGAATCTTGTCGGAGGATTCGTGGAGGGCGTAGACAGGCCTGCGGTACATGGCTGCTGCAGACGTCAGGTCTGGGGGGGTCGTCAACAGCTCAGCTGGGGGGCATGAAGGTCTAAATAAAACTCTGACTATATGCAAGCATAAATTCCATTAGACTGCCCACTTACATTACATGAGCAGATTCATCTCGGTCTCAAATTCCAGAAAATTCTACAAGACCCATAGAGGCGGGGCTATACACTGAGTTCATACTGTCAACACCTACATCTACATCTACATCCATGAAAACTTAGACATTGCAGCACCTCAATAGGACTCCCTGGCAATAGGACTCCCAGATGAGCTCCGCACCTTCTCTGGCCAATGCCAAGCTCAGTTGGCCATCATCACGGTGCCCCATGCTCACCTGTCCGGCTGGTCTTGAGGTGGATCGGCTGGAATCCCCCACTGAGCACCGATGAGTCGACCTCTGAGCTGAAGCTGTGCCGGTTCCTGCGGTAGATGAGGAACGCCACTACAGCGGAGATGGCCAGGCACATGAGGACGGCGGTGAGAATACCGGCGTAGAGCGCCACCTCATCCGTGTTGGGGGCAGCTGTGGGGAGAAAGCGAGGTAAGCCCAAGGGTGCTGAAGCTGAACCCAACGAGAGTGTCAAGATACCAACACTGCTGTCAACACACAGAGCTGCAGAGCACACAGGGGCGGCCAGCTGGACCAACACGCGACTCGCACAAAAACACTGCACCTACGGCGGACCAGAGAGACAGATCATCTCTTGATTTAGCCTTTGGTTATTACACTGAGTTTGGTCGTACAAACCCTTGAGGAGGTAATAACCATCATCATTTACCACAGACACAGGTGCAGCATGATACATATAGAGAGTTCAGAGAGTAAAGCTTTTGTGCAGAAGCACACAAGTTCATGGACTAAAATCTTTGTTATTGCCCTTTTGTGCCATGAACCGCTGCCTACATTGCTCCTGTAGGGGGAGCCAGAGAGCCCTGATCACAGACATTGTGGCCACTGGGTCTCATTCTCCTGGACACCAGCAGCAGCTCATGGAGGAGAGTGCCCAACTTTAGATGGTTCACATCAGCCACTGGAGCAGTGGTTAGGGTGGCATGTGACACCTACTGCAGAGGCAACAGAAGCACTGTGTGGCTTCCCTCGATCAGCAAGTTAACAACGCGATCGGACAGAACTGAAGCACGTCTCTCCACGCCAGGGATATGATTCCCAACATCCCAGCTCGACTGAGGACACACGCAGACAGGTGCAAAGCTTGGGAGTCCACGTCACCGGTGATGGGACAGAGCGAGCAGAGACTGTGAGCCCAACCAAAGAGCAAAGACAGGAGGAGAAATTAAATGAACAGGAAGAGGATCGGAACTGCAAAGGAAGACAGGGAGGAGACAGGAAGCAAATAAAACGGGGCTGAAGAACTCACATGAAAATCCAACACCACTCTTGGCGTCAGGCTCAGCTGACATCTGATATAACGAACCTTGGGGAAGAGAGGGAGAGAGGGAAGGCATGTATGATGACTGGACGAGACCACCCCCCTCATTCCCCATCACGGGACCAATCCGGCTCGCCGTGACCAACCATCAGCAGCACTTCACGCTCCACGTTAATCTCATCACCGAGCCCTAGAGCCGACAGCACCTCCGCAGAGCTCAGGAAGCCTCTCCTCCCAGGTGAGTGCTGGGCTCATTTAGCACATGGACGCCCCAATAATGTGACAGGGGGACAGACAGGGACCGGCCATAGCCCCCAGGAAAGGGGCTTCAGAGCCACGTGCAAGCTGGATCCTGTGTGGGGGCATGTATATTTAACATTTTGAGGACCAAATTTTGACAGAAGTTAATTTTGACCTTGTGGGGACATTTTTTTCAGTCTTCTCTACAATTAAAAAAACTAAAAATGCAAAAGCTCTTGAATGTTGTTTAGTTACTTACAGCTATGGTTAGAGCTGGGTAGGGGTTAAGTTTGTCATAGTTAGAACATTTTTCCCATAGAAATGAATGAGCGGTCCCCACAAAGATATGATTACAGGTCTGTGTGCGTGTGTGGGCGTGTGCCTGTGTGTGTGCGCGCCACACATGGAAAAAGGTGAGATCTCAGGTTTTTCTGTTCACATCCATGATCAAATTCATTTCACTACAGTGTGAATATGAGACAGCGTTTGCCATCGCATTTCTCAGAATTTTGCTAGGAAAAAAAAAATCACTTAAAAATCTCACCAAAGGCTCAGATGGGTCTAAAAATAGATCTCTACATTGTCCAGGAGGAGAACCTCTTTATCTTCTGTCTGAGATTACGGGAACCACATCACCCTGCCTTCTGCTCATTACGGATGCCCGTTTAAAGGGATCACAGCTATTATCCAGTGAGTAAGTAAGACAAGCCTAATCTCTTGTTTAATTTATTCACTAGCATTTTATTGTGTGTGTGGGGGGAGACAGAGATAATGAGGAAATAAAACAAAAAACACTGGACAGCTGGAAGAATAAATGATCTTACTGCAAACCCAATGCTTAGCCAGCCAAGACAATCCTCCTGTAAGGCTTACCTGGGGCTTGGCTGGCAGTGACAGTGACGCAGTACAAAGGCTTGCAGTCTTTACAGACAGACAGACAAACAAATGAGCAAATAAAAACAAACAAACAAAGACAGACAGACACTCAGGCCGAGAGCCGGGCAGCTTACAGAGAATAATGCTGTTATTTCTCATTGACTCACGATGTCTATTCACTGTGGCTGCGTCAGTTAAGTTCAGCTTCTAAAGCTGTTAGATAAAGACAGAATGGGGTAAAAAGAAAAGAAGCCAAGAAGGATTATATCCTCCTTTTGTGGAAAGGTTCTCGTGAAAATTAATCAGAGTAACCCATAGACAATGACGCTTGTGATTCAGAAAGGTACTGACTTATGAACCTACATTAAAGATTAAACCAAGACAAAAAGCAAAGCGGGCAGGTAATAGTTCAGGCACGTGTTTCTTACCCACAGCCCTGTAATTCCATACAGTGATCGAGCTCTAATTACCTGAAACACCATGTTAATCACAGCTCGCCAAAGCCCGCGGACTCAGAGCGTGGGTCTGGGAAACGGGCCCTGCCTGTGCGCGTCACTGTGGCACGTCACCGGAACACACTCAGAGAAACACACCCCGCGCCCAGAGACACCAGCCAGAACTCAGGCGGATACCACCTCCTCCACCCACAAAGGCCCCCACCTTTTAGTATGGGCAGATTGGGTTTGTTACATGCTCCAGGGAAAAAGAAAGATGAATGCAACGATTCCTGGCTCAGGGCCCCTGCATCCGGCTGTAAGGAGTAACTTGTCTTGGCTACACTGACTCCTTGATCCCCAAGTCAGACACTGGGGCTACAAAGAGCAGTCTGGCTGGGCCACAGTGACTCCACGATCCCTGACTCAGAGCACTGTGACCATAAAGAGTTGCCACACTGACTGCATGTCTGCAGTCCCACAACCCCGAGTCAGAGCACTGCTGCCGTAGCACATTTCGCAGGTGGATTGAGAGGAAGGCAACTCACTCTGCATGCACAGCCCATCGGTGCAGTTCTGTGATTGCAGTAGTACACCCTCGCAATCCTTGCCTCCATTTTTTGGCACGGGGGCGCTGCATTCCCGCCGTCGCCAGTGGGTGCACTCTGTGCCACAGGTGGACCACTTGCTCCACTCTGTCCAGAGCCC
Organism: Mormyrops attenuatus; assembly: GCA_026777985.1. Classification (NCBI taxonomy): domain Eukaryota; kingdom Metazoa; phylum Chordata; class Actinopteri; order Osteoglossiformes; family Mormyridae; genus Mormyrops; species Mormyrops attenuatus. The sequence goes on along the minus strand of JAODKC010000117.1, from coordinate 20,991,012 downwards.
GTCCACTATAGGGGAGACAAGAAAGGCCGGGGTGGGGTAAACAGGGGTTCAGGTATATATGGATAAGAATGGGGATACAGAGGGATCCATGGGAATACAGAGTAACCTACGGAGATGCACTCGGTCCCATGAGAATGCATAGGGACAGGGATGGATGGGGACACACAGGGATAGATGTAGTACCTGCACAGAGAGAGGTACAGGCCAGCTTCTGGACAGACTGCCCCTCGCAGATGCTGCCTCCATTGAGAGGGGTGGGATTGGTGCAGCTGCGGGTTCGCTTCTGGTAGCCCCGCCCACAGCGGCTGCTGCATGCTGACCACTCGGTCCACATGGACCAGCCGCCATTCACTGTGGAATGGTGAGATTGCGAGGGAGTGAGGATCACCCCAAAGCTGAAACCTGTGGGACACTCATGCATACGCTCGCAAGCATTACTCGGAGGAGCAAGACCCGGCACGGCCCAGTGTGGGTGAACACTACAGAAACAAAATTCAACCCCACGTCTCACACCATAGACGATGACGGTGGCCGTGGTACTCCTCCTCCTGGCCACCACATTCTTGGCTACGCAGGTGTAGTTGGCTGTGTCGGACAGACGGGCCTGCTTGATGATCAGGTTGTGGTCGATGGTGATGTAGAAGTTCCGATCGCCTGCCGGATCGATCGGGTCCTCGTTCTTCAGCCACTCAACCTGGAGAAGTCACGAGGAGGATAGAGGAAGAGGAGATGATCGCAAGGGTCCCTGGAAAATGGCAAATCCTAACCATGAAAAAGAGCCAAGGTGAAACAAAAGTATAAGTACTGGGACATGTGCATGCCAGACATTCTGGACAATCCTCTGTTTCCAGCTTTGTGTGAACAGCATGACTGTGTCCCAGTGCACAAAGTAAAGTCCATAAAGACATGGTTGGTTGAAGAACATGGACATGAGTTTGTTGAAGATCTTGACTGGCCCACACAGGGCCTTGACCTCAACCCCGTCAAACACCTTGGCGATGAACTAGAATGGAGGCTGTGAGTCAGGCCTTTACTTCCAACATCAGTGCCTGACCCAACAAATGCTCTTTTCCAATCCAAAATCTTGTGGAAAGCCTTCCCACAAAAGTGGCAGGGGGGACCAACTCCATATTGATGCCTATGGATTTACAATGGGATGTCATAAAAGTTCCAGTAGGTGTAACGGCCAAGTGTCCCAATACTTTTGTCCATATAGTGCATCTCCAAGGCCGTTACCATGGCCCACTGGAGGTATGTATACTCAAGGTCCAAGCAGAATCACTGCAGTGCATGGTGGAGACGGGATGATCAGCTTTGTAGCTCGTAAATCCACAGGGCTGACATGACTGTCGCTTCTCATCAAAGCCCCGCATGGGGGATGACACTACAAGCCGGCATATGTTAGAGCATCCTGGCCACTCTTATCCACGCCACGTCAGTTGACCACAGACAGCTCCTCTGCGGCAGTACTCAGCACTCTCCAAACTAAGGAGGACAGGGAGCCAAACCCCTCTGCCACTGCCGATCTTGGAAGGCCAGGAGAACCGACAGATCCTTAGGAACAACACCAGTGTAAGGATGTCTACAAGCATGACGCTACAAGTGATTTTCTTCATAGTTTTTCCTTAAGATTCATATTAATTTACCCACCACAATGAATCGATGTCAGTCTGATGGGCATGCATAAAGGAGGACTTTAACCATTAAGGAAATAAGACACGGTTACACAGGTGAGTCACATTAGGGTGAATGCTGATTACAGTTAGTATAAAAGAGGTTTTTGATATCCAAGTTTTCAAAGCATAATCAGGCCGCTAACAGGATTTCAAAGAGCCCAAACTGCCAGTGTCTGAATTGCAGGTGTGTCAGTCACAATTCCTGCAAAATAATTTAATGCGTTAAGAGGAACCGTCCCAACAATCATGCCAGTGTTTGTCAAACAGACAAACAGCACCAGCAAAGAGGAACAGTGGCTGTAATTCAAAGCTCACACACAGGGAGAGGCAGACACTATACATGACAGCTGCCAGAAAAGTACAGCCTCGGAAATGACCGCAGAACTGACTCAGCACCTCTGTCATAGTCTCAAAGACTGTACGGTTACTGGGAAATGGTCCTGTCAGTGACAGTCTGTCCCAGCCTTAATTATCAATGCGGATCAAGTTCTCCAGAAGCAGGTGACTTTGAGAGGGGAATATGTATGGTGGCCTGGAAGGGCAAAACACAAAACATTACAAAAATGTAAAAAAAAATTACAAAGGAGATAACACAAAACAATAAAAAAGTGAAAACTTTCATAAAATATGATAGTTTTCTCAATCTTTTGTGTTTTCGTAATATCTTTGTGTATCTTTTCTTAGTGTTCGGAAATTTGGCACTTCAGGGCCAGCTGAATTTCTCAAAACGGAACTGCTCCTGGCCACAGGGGGCAGCAAAGGGGACAGAGAGCAGAGGATGGAGAATACAGGAGACAGAGAGGGGACAGAGCACAGACAGGACAGGGTAGAGGACAGAGGGGACAGGGTACAGACAGGACAGGGCATAGGACAGAGGGGACAGGGTACAGGACAGGGCAGAGGACAGAGGGGACACAGCTGTACAATGCAAGCTATTCTGATGCTGAAGAAAGTTATATAAGTTTTATATAAGACAAATAAATGATTTATATCACTTTTAATTTGTAATGCTAGATAGCTGATTTTGAACTTGAACTGTTCTGTTTCTTTAAGTAGAGACCGTGTGAAGTGGAAATGTCATTCGCTGTATCCATAAGCCTCCAGTCACACATTAACATATCTACTTACACTACATGTAATAGTTAATATTCTATACTGGATTTCTAAAAAATGAAATACTGTATGTTAAGTGTTACGTAACACTTTTCACGCACTGTTTATGCAAGAAAGTAGTTACATAAATGCTGACCCAGTGGTGAGAGAGGAGTAGAGAGCAGGGGCAAGATGACATTTCAGATGAATTAGTTAATAAAGCAGATTTAATGGTGACTACTGCCCTGGAGGGCCAGCAACGCGAGACATAACTGCGCAAGACTGCCCAGTGGCAGTGTGTCTCCACTGGGGGGGGGGGGGGGTACTTCTCAGAGCAGGGCGAGGAATGAACTGTAAAAACGTCAGGAACACACGCTGGAGACACTAACGTGAGAATGACAGAGTTAAAAGAGGAAAGTACACGAAAGACGACATATACTGGAAATTTCCACGTCATAAACGTAAAGTGCAACCAGAACCCTAAAAACACAGCTATCAACAGAGTGGTGTCAAGGCTGCAGTACCAGTGCATAATGGTGAAGGGAACTGGGAGGGAGTTGGAAGGAACCTGCACCATTTCCCGACGACAGAACGTTATCATCATCTTTATTAACACGACCAACACCATCACCACCGTTATTACTATCATCATCACGGTTCTCCTCCTCTTCCAACAAACCATGTCCAGCTGGTCTGGTCCTACCGGAGGTCTCCATGTTCCTCCTTCCAGAGTATAGGCCATCTGTACCTCTACAGGGCTCCAAATGTCCAGCCAGAGGTCAGAGGCAGCTGAACCTTGGTTTGTATCGGGGATGTCCCAGTGGGTCACCTCCGCGTTCAGTTTAGATATTCAGATATTAAGGGTCCAGGGTCTGTGCCAGAGGAAATGGCACTTAATGGAGTCAAAGATGAATGCAGGAAGTCAGTCTTGGGCGTACACGTTCTCCCACTCTTATTGGGCAACTAAAAATGAAAAATGCATGAACTTGTGACCAGCCACAAATTTCCATACGGATGGGGCTGTGGCTTCGCGTTTAACGGCTTCCTCATCTTCTGGAAATCTGGTCTCCGGCTACTGGGCCAAGACGCGGGCGTCATTCTGAGCCCCACTGTGCTCCAGAGCGGCTCTCAAAATGCCGGTTTTGCAGTCAGAGGAAAACAACCTGGGGCGTTCGTTTCGGCCCGTGTGCCAATGTTAGCAACATGGGCATGAAGTCCCATGGGGAGGGGGGCAAGAGAGAAGAGCTCCACGGCTGCAAATAAATATTATATCAGGCCTACCGTCCAGGCGACTAAGCAGCCCAAGATTTATTTTTCATTAACATTTGAAAACCATGAAGAGAGAGAGACTGCAATGGGGAAGTCGATTGTTCTCCTCTGAAAAACGCTCTCAGAGTGACGTAATGACAGCGGCCGGGCAAAACTGGGAGTTGGAGCAGCCCTCCGCATCACACCCATCAAAGACGCTGAAAGGACTGGCACACACCAGCAGGATCTTTTAACCTCAACCTTTTCAGAGGTGACCCCTGAAGTGCATTTAAACCCCCTTACTAAGAGAAAGCCTGTCTGCTCCCTCTGTCCCACTGTCATCCCGACACGTCACATCACTCCTCCCAGCCCTTTATGTAAAAGAGCAGGTCATGGGGCAGAGGTGACCGCACGCTGGTGAGCATGTGAACCCATCGCCATGGCAGCAGCCATTTTCAATCAGGCATCTGCTTGGGGGACTGGGGTCCTGCCATGTTGTCATGGGCGACAAGACAGTGACTCAGCAGGGAGGCTCAACTTCGAAGAAAGGCAGAATTGTGTTACAGGCCAGAGAAGAGTCTGTGGGAAATATTGACTATACTGTCAACCATTTACTCTACTGGACGACCATTCCTTTGTGTCGTAAGATAGGACACGCTAACATGGGACTTACACTGTTTGAAGACACACTGATAATCCAAGAATACAGCTGCAAAGACACTAACCCTAATAAAATAGCTTCTCAAAGACTAGATGAGACACTAACATAGGCTTTGGCTTCTAAAGTGCAGTTCCATATTCAAAAAACAAAATTTCTGCAGTCTCATGCCACCTTCCCAGTGACTCACAATTAAAGAACCTTATTTGGAAGTAAAATGCGAAGAAAGAGCAAAAGCCGCAACCAACACTGATGCGGAACCATTCCAGCAACGAGAACATGCCCTTCTGGTATTTCCGGGGGTTTTACCATTAGTCAGTTTGAAGTAGTACTTCTCTGTGGTGAGCAGTACTTCACTGTAACCGAATGTGACTTTGCACAGTTACAGACAGAGTGAGATGGATTGTCATCGTCTTCTGTAGGGACAAGGTCTGTGCAAAGTCAGTGCCACCCCGACAGACAAAACCAGGGTGTCCTGTGTTTCTAAAGGACGTATGCACGCTGGGGCCTCGAGCCTAATCGCAGTAAGGGGACAACAATCTGCCACACAACACGGTGCCTTTGAGAAGACTAGAAGGGAACTCTTTGTAATTCTAAATGTTCAAACTACATTACATTCATTCAGAATAAAATCTAACAACATCTGAACTGCAAAAACAGGTTAAAGTCAATACCTTTAAACTTCCCTCAGTGGAATCGCTATCAGTGTCAACACTTTTTGACCCAAGAAGCTAAAGAAAAATAATGATACTCCAGAGCCCGTTTAAAATTTTTGGAATCAACAGAATGCTGTGGTTTAACCATACGCACAAAGAAATCACTCAATATATAAGCGGAACATGACCCCAACAGTCACGGCTTCTTTTGTAATAAACATACCGGTTCAGCCAATCAGCAACACGAATTCCAGTGTTTTATACCGTTTTTCATAAGCTCTAAAGCCAGCCGCTAGCTGACGCTGGGTGTCTCAGGGTGCTGAAAAGGCCCCGTAGTACAGAGAGGCAGCGCGCATTCAGATTCTCCCCCGTGGCCCTGCTGCTCTCATCCACAGGCTAAGTAGAGAGGCCTCAGAGCCACAGCTGTGCAGCTGGAACCCCATCCAAGCAGGATTTACGGCCGGCTGACAGTCCTATTTCAGCAGCTTCCAGAATATGCACGGCGGACCTGAGGTAGTCATTTCCTTGCCTGTCCCTTTCTCAAGATTGACAGCGCTAAAATAGTTAAATATGATGTAGCCTGTGGGATTGGCCCTCACTCCCCAATCGCTAATGTAAAGAGATCATCCCCCACCGCCCACCAGTGGCACCTCTTTCCAGTCATTATGGAGCTCCCCAAAGACATTTCTAGCTAACATCAAAGTAAAATGCCACTGTTTGTGACTAACTGATAGCTTTCAGGTATGTGAGTCCCCTTTTCTCAGTTTTATGAATAACATTCAAACATTTACCGACAACCAGTAGGAGAGAGGATACGTGCCTATGAAAGGGTTAGCAGTGCTGTCGCATTGCGAGCGGCTTGTAGGACCGCAGCGTAGCGTGACCGACCCAGCGGGTGGAAAGCAGCAGGGAAAGGGCCCGTCGCTAAAGCGGAGATGATTACCGCATCGTTCTGCCTGCAACTCTGCCTGCAAGGATTAAGGCAATTAAGGCTGCAGTGATCCTGAGACTGTTACTCCCATTCTGAGCAATTCCATCCTTTTCAAAAGCCTGACTGTTTCTTTTTTTGTGGGATTATACAAGCGTGAAGATATCAAAGAAGGGATAAGCTCGTGCATTCCTAAAGATAGTGGAGAGGTAACTCCTGATACACAGCAGAGCTTATTGCCATTGTGAGAGCTCTGGGAAAAAGGCTTGGGGCTGCACCCACCAAAAAAGAAAACACACTTTACATCCAAGAAGGTATGTAAAGATGGAACTAATAAGACTTTCCTCAGCAGAAGCAGATGATGATGATGATGATCTCGTAGATATGCCAGGCCCCACGCAGCAGGACCTGGAGAGCTTAGTGTGAACAGTCACTGAACCAGCTTCCCCAAGCAGACTCCGGGTTAGTGCTCTGTCTGTGACCCAGGAAGGGGACTGTGATGCTCACCTCCGCAGGAGGGATCCCCTCAGGCGGGCGACACTGCAGTAGCACCTCCTGCTCCAGAGACACCTCCTTCCCCAGTGGCTCCTGTTCAAAGGTCTTCTTCAGATCTGCAAGCAAAAGATTAAGTAAGAAGTTATTCCATACAAACAGGCCTGGTGCGGCCATCTTCACCTGCTTAAGTGTCTCCTTAACTACATGGGACAGAAAATGCAAGGGACAATGGGAAATGTCCCTTTGCTTGGGACAATCAGAGGTTCATTTGCTAGGATGGATGATCCAACAAGTTCTTCCCAGTGTAGGACATGTCGGGGTCTGCTCTGCAGCCAAAGTCACGCCCTCCAGTGATCTTGTCCCTCACCCCCCAGTAGCAGCATACGGGAGAATGTGCTGAAACCGGGATCAACCCATGAACCTGTGTGTCCACCTAAGAGTGAATGTCACATCGTTTGAGATGAATGACTTGTACAAGATCTGCGGTATGTCAGCTGCTCCTGTGTGCATACAGATATAAATTTGCAATCGTTTACTCAGATTCAAATGAGCAAACCCTTTCGTCAACATCATGTTTCATAACAACACAGTATGCCGTGTTTAATAAGCCAGCCCGGCCTGTTTTCCACACAGCCGTCGGTGTTTTGCTCTGCGTAACTCAAGAAAAGCTCAAAACAACAGACGTCTGTCCGATGCACCCACACAGAAAACTTAGTCGCGTCTGCCAGTTCTTAGCTAATCCGACATGGTGTTTCCTAACAATACTTTCCATTAAGAACAAATGAAGCATATCCTCCATTTCCAGAAACTACTGTTGGGAGCATTATTCCAAAGGTGACGGTAAAAAAAAAAATTAAAAACAGGGGCATAGTGGAGAGTAAGACGGACTGTTACGGCCTTAAATGTTCAATAATGGGCCCAGTTTGTTGCATGAAGGAAAATCAATAGCAAACATCGATACCAACGTATGAAAGGAATAACTCGTACAATTGTTGTTTTAGCCTGAATTCTCATTATGAATACCATCAGCATACCTTGGAGGGGACAGCGTTTATTGGGGGCGGGTGGGTGATTAGCTACAGCTGGATCAGACGCCTGTTCACCTCCACACATCCCTGCTCATTTGTGCACCGTTGCTGAGTGAGGCTGCATCCCTACTGTATGCGACATCTTCGTTCACCCTAACTCTGTTCGCAATGCTGGTGGGGGCGGGGGGTAGATTATTCTGAATGTGGTTAGGTCAGCGTGGACCCCCATGAACTCTGGACTACCCCAGCTGCTAAATCCGATCACGGAGGCAGAGACAGGTGAGAAGCCAGACGAAGGTGTGCCAGCGATGAGGACGGGATGGCGGTCAGGAACTGCACTCGCTGTGTGGAGCTCTTCAGAAGAACAGCGCGGAAAACCGACACGCAATAAACACACAAATCACATTTTACTGCAGGTAGGAAACCAGACGCCATATTTTCTCCAATCCCTCCCCTTATTCCATGCCAGATATCCAGGAAAATCCATTACTGCCATTGCCCGCTCTAAAATACGGACCTTTACGGCGTTACTGAACAGGACAGTATTTCCTTGCTGGGTCTGACCCACAGGGCACACCCATTAGCATAGCGCATAAAGGCCATAAAGAATCAGGTAACACAAGGGCGGTGAGGAGCATAGGCCTCGCAGGAGGCTAATTCATCAAGGCACAATCTGATTCGGAGGCGGCGTTAAGCACGGGACCGGGCCGCGGGGTCAGCCTGAAACAGGAAGAGCGTTTAGTGTCGGAGCAGAAGCTGACACGGTGTGGGGAGGAGGCTGCCGTCTCAGCTTACATCTACAGCTAGCCACCGACAAGCTAGTCAGCCCAGAACTAGCCGGCATCATCCATACGCCGAGATCTCCAGCCAAGGGTCCGGAAACCCCATCTCTCTAGAGCGGTCTTAAGTTTCCTGGAGCTTTTCCATAGTACAGATCATCCTTTCTCCTGATCGCTTACTGCCTCTTGCCAGTACAGTCCATTTAGCAGTTATCCGAGATCGGAGATAAAAGACTAATCCCACTACTGACGCCAGTGAGACTTCCATGATGACGAGGCCCGTGCCCCCAGCTGGGATATTCAGACAGCCTCCATCTGTACTGGGCTACAGGCCACTCTAATACCAACACCATAAAAACGCCTTAAACCTTCCCCCTGTCTGCTGTACCTGGCTGAGTCAGCCCAGCCTGCGAGGGCGGTGCAGTTAAAGTTCCCACTTCAATTATCCGTGTGTTTGTTCTGCTGTGAACATGCTTTTCCATGGCCCCTCCCATCGGCGTCCTTAGGAACAGGGATTTGATTGGCCATTTGCTTCCGGAATCAGCAGAGCTACACTCACAATGCAGGGAGATGTGGATTTTGCTGCAAAGGAGTATGAAGATAGACTGGAGTAACCACAGAAAACACTAATAATCTCCTTTGCTCTCGTGCTCCTTGCAGTGTTACCTTCATCATCTCTACACTGTGCGGTGTAAACATTGGGGCATCTTCATTACAATTCATTATATTAAATGCTTTGCTCTCTGATTGGTCACCGCTGCTCTGGGATGCTGGGGATGGTGAGAGCATATAGTCACACAGACACATGAAAGTGAGTTTGCCTCTAGGGTCGTCAGTCAATATTATTAAATTACCATTTATTTCTGTAATAAGTGTATTTCATAAAATCCAGGGCAAGAGTTATAGAGATGAGAAAAAGAGCACAAAAACATACATTTTATTATATAAATTGAGTGTTTATTGTACTTTAAATGCAATTCAGTTGAAACATTTAAAAACATTTAATCTAGTTCTGTGTTTTAGTTAATCTTAAAACTGGTATGCAGTTAGATTGTTGGATACCTATTTGGAGAAAATGTGGGTACTTTCTAAAATTTATTCGCATGTACTGTCTTTGCACTGTGTGTTTGGCACTATATGTGTGGTTGTTTGTGCATTGCATTCTTGCTGCTGTATGCACCAGAATTTCTCCCTGGGATCAATAAAGTCAATCTTAATCTTAATCTTAAAATCTAAAAATGGTTTAAAAAAAAAATCCATTAAATCACAGCAGCAGTGAATTTTAATATACCTAAAAAGTTAAGGGGATTTCAATTGCTCTACATAAACAAACAAAAACAAAGTTTGTGAGAATGACCCAAAATGTTTCTAAGCCCCCCCCCTCCCCCAAAAAAATAAATAAATCCACACCAATTAGTTTAAATAGTGTGTTGTCATTCATTTTCAGACTCCCCCCATAGTAAAGGCTCAGCCCCCCCTCCTGCGCATGGGCATGCCCACGGCTCCTCATACATGAGTCATCACTTCACTTGCTGTTAGATGCTGTTTACAAGGGGAAAAAATGAAAAACAAACAGCAGCATCAATAGAAAGAATAGAAGGCAGAGGTCCTGCAACCCCCCCTTCCCAAAGCAGGCCGACCCCACCCCTCACTGTCAGACAAGCCCAGTGTGAACCAGGTAGACCAGGCAACCGTGACCCAGCGGACAGCAGCCGCTCACACGCAGTCTCCGTGTCGAGACGGCGGGCTGTAACTCAGGCCATAAGCGCCCGGGGCCTTTATGGCTACGACATCGATTACCACGTCCCGACAACAGAGAGCACAGTTATTGATAGCTCTGAAGCGATTGCCGATGATTAAAGTCCATGCCGGAGAGGAAGAATGTGAAAAGGACCCTGAAGAGGGCCGTCGTTTACCAGGCCGCGTGCCAGAAATCCACTTCCTCCGCACGGAAGGCACATTTAATAGGGAAAGGAGGTGAATTTATATGCATTTTAAGCAAATCAAAAGGTTATTGGCAACAGGAGACTGCTCTCACTCCGCAGAGAACACCATCACACCTGGGCCCCCTCGGCCTGGGCAGCAGAATAAACCGGTGTGATAGGGGCGGGGTCGTACACAGGCGACACCTCCCTCCCCCCAGGCAATGTGGAGAATTGGGTTTGTTTCCCAATTTCTTACTTGAAAAAGGTCTCCTACAGTGTTGGACATTCCAGGTCCTGAAGCTACAAATCCAGACCAGATTGTTTCTGCCAACCAGGTGAGTACTCTGTGACTGTGACTCTTTATGCTCAGCTGGTTGGTAGATACAAAATCTTGGTCTGAATTTGTAGCTTCTGGACCTGGAATGGCCAACACTGTTCCTACATTTATAGTGGTGATGAATATGATGGATGTGACCCTGTTTGAAGTGAATAACAACAATGTTTTGGCATCTATTTAGACCAATGAGATGGCTTGGGGTGTGTTTATGTGCTGTGTGACATGGTCAGCCCTCCTCACACCAGCTTTCCCTCTCTTATTGGGCAAGGTGGCCAGTCCAGAATAGGGCCCTGATGGCCTGATCGGATTGGCTCAGCCAAAACTGGAAGGAATCTCTGCCACTAGGCCATGGATGGATCTTCTTTTATACAGACTTTTTGGCTAGTGAGCCGATGAAGTCAAACAAGGCTGAATTCACCCAAAACTGACACTTCATTAGAATTACCTGCCAAAATAGCTTGAAATGGAAGGTGAAAGAACTGGTGCTCAGATTTGTAGATGTGTGTTTACACATGTTAAATATTTCTGTTTATTGATCCTGTGATTTATATCTGGCTAGAAATCAGAAAGCTGTTCTAAGTTCACAGGAAAGAGCTAGTTGAAGAACGAGGTTTATCACGAATGAACGGCCTCATGATTTAATGAATAGAATACATGACTAGAACTAAGAATAATAAATAGCAGTGTAAACTATATAGGTTTTGAACAGAACCCGAATGTGATGAAACAGGCTTATAGTCACACTGCAACGAACAAATAAAACTCCAATACCATGCAGGACAGAGTGACGGACTCATGGACAATGAGGACGGACAGAGTGACGGACTCATGGACAATGAGGACGGACAGAGTGACGGACTCGCACGCAATGAGGACAGACAGAGTGCCGGACTCGCACGCAATGAGGACAGACAGAGTGCCGGACTCGCACGCAATGAGGACGGACTCACGTGCAATGAGGACGGACTCACGTGCAATGAGGATGGATTCACGTGCAATGAGGATGGATTCACGTGCAATGAGGACGGACAGAGTGAGGGACTCACGGGCAATAAGGACAGACAGAGTGAGGGACTCACGGGCAATAAGGACAGACAGAGTGAGGGACTCACGGGCAATAAGGACAGAGAGTGAGGGACTCACAGGCAATGAGGACAGAGTGAGGGACTCAAAGCCAATGAGGAGTGAGGGACTCACAGGCAATGAGGACAGACAGAGTGAGGGACTCACAGGCAATGAGGACAGACAGAGTGAGGGACTCACAGGCAATGAGGACAGAGTGAGGGACTCAAAGCCAATGAGGAGTGAGGGACTCACAGGCAATGAGGACAGACAGAGTGAGGGACTCAAAGCCGATGAGGACAGAGAGTGAGGGACTCACAGGCAATGAGGACAGACAGAGTGAGGGACTCAAAGCCGATGAGGACAGAGAGTGAGGGACTCACAAGCAATGCGGACGTGGGCCTTGCGGCTCTTGGTGGTCCCAGCTGAGCTCCAGGCCACACACTGGCACCAGTAATCCTCCGGACCAAAGAGCTCCTCCACCTGTTGACGTGAGATCTCGATGCTGGCCTCCCGGAGCAGCAGCCCTGTGGGGAAGGGGGGGGATCATGAATCACAAAGACTGTCCCCTGCCAAGCGTCACTGACGCTCTACTTCCCCTGCAGGGGAGGACACGGAATAGACACATATGCATAGTTCATTGTGGGGACTGTCTATTCATTTCTATGGGCTTAATCCTAATCCCAACAAAGACAACCATAACCCCCCCCCCAGCCCTAACCTTAACTAACTAAGTAAGCAAACAAAATACAACCCTTCTGGCATTTTTAGTTTTTTGATTGCAGTCACAGATGTTTATAAAACTGAGTTTCCGCTTGAGGGTAAATAACAGGTTTTTAATCACATTGTGGGGATATACATAAATAGCCACACACACACAGACACACACACACCCCGACACACACACAGACACACACACACACCCCTTCCTCACAAGGATTCTGCAGCCATCTTCGTTCGTGTGTCACAGACAGGAATTGACCTCATTTATGATCCATCATGACCATAAATAATTAAAAAGCTGGAGCTCGGAAAGATGGTGAGGGCCGCCTGGGGGGGGGGGGGGTAAGACCGCCTGACACTAAGATTCACACAGGCCATGCATGGCTCCCCTAAAGAATGAGGACTGCCTGAAGAGTAGAGGAAGCTTCTCCTTTCGGGACGGCCCTGAGCGATAGGCCAGCCCCTGTGAGTTACCACGGGGGTGTGGGAAAGCTGCAATGCAGAATCATCCCTGGGCCTGGTTTGCATTCCACCCTCCACGGCGATTCTTATCTGGCCGGTATGGAGAGTAAATACTGACCCTCATAGTATTGATGAGATAATGGGCAGGTTCCTGGGGTGGAGGTACACTGATGCGTGCTCTCAGGGAGGAAGGCAAGCCTTACGTATCCATCAGCAACTCCCAAGATAGTGCTCCCTTGCTGGCGACCTATTGGTCGCTGGGAAAATCCATTTTAAGGAAGCTAATGATCTGGATCCTGATGTTGCTAAACTAAGCCTTAATTTATTTATTTCTGCAAACTCATCCAGAGTAACGATTTCCACTGGGAGCCGGCAAACAGGTCCTCATAACATGACCGTCTCCCCCGACCTGGAGCAAACGTGGGCTAATCTACTCCAATCGCACACTAGTAGACCCGGAGATATCGGGTTTCCGCTGAAATAGCTATCGACTACCCCAGTCGGCGTTTATCTGTCGGTCTCTCTTCTTTCAGTCAGGCTGAATTACAGCAGAGACAGTATTGCGCGGGACCCCGAACAGGGAAGGCGGGGAACCTCCCATCGCTGACTTTGGCTTTGACAGCAGTGTTCCTCGTGTGACAGGACAAAACACCAACTCCACTCATGTTGATGCTCATATCAGCCATCTAAAGTACATTTTAAACAGCTCTGTGACCAGCGTTCGACAGAGAAACAGACACACAGAAGATGAAGGAAGAACAGGCTGAGATGGCTGGTGGGAGAAGAACAGCCATGATGCTCCTGAAAGGGATGTTTCCACGTCCCCTCTGCCTGAACTGCTGCTGGACCTGCAGACCACAAGGTTCAAGGCCAAAGGGTTGCCATCTGCTCATGGGAGTTTTACTTAAACAAAAATGTTCTGAGGGCAGAACAAAAAAAAGATTCTGAGAGATAACCAATCAGATTGTGAGGTGGGTTCAAGCAACTACGGGAGGTGGGACCAAGATTGGTTGGTCCCACTTCCTCTAGTTGCTTGAACATTGAACATTTCTGTGTAAGTAAAACGCCAATGAGCTTGCAGTCTCCTTTCTGTATGGACATCTGCATGGCTGCAGAGTACTGGCTATTTACACTGTGTTACACAGACCTCTACAAACCCCACGTCTGAGGAAAATCCCTATACCAAGAACCTGATACATCTGATAAGATCTCTGCTTAAACCTGTCTGCAGAAAAGGGGGCAGTCAATCATATAACAGAGGTTAGGGGTTGATGTGTAACTGAAAACACGTTTAAACCAGTGTTTCCCAATCCAGTCCTTGGGGACACAGTCGGTCCATGTTTTTCCTCCCTTTGAGCTCCCTGCCAGACAGTCCACATTTTTGCCCCTTGCCAGCTCCCCAAAAACGTGGACCATCTGTGGGTCCCCAAGGACCGGTTTGGGAAACACTGGTTTAAACAGAAACAGGACTCCATTGATCACAGGATGAGAGAGTCTAAAGGGAAAAGATCAAGGATACCTACCCGAGGTGTCATCCACGCGCTCCTCCACGGTGTGCTCCTTCTGGTGGACCCACTCGCTGTTGCACTTGAAGTAGATCTGTGTGGCGGGTGTGGCCTTGCAGTGCAGGATTACCGGCTTGTTCTTGACGATATAGGCTTCTTCCGGTTCTATCAGGAAGTGGGGGAGGGACTCCGGGGGGTCGGAGGGGAACGTCTCGGGAAGTTCACCCAGTCCCAGGAAATCATCATCCACTGCAGAGGGGAGGCAGGTGTCAAAAACAATGTTATTATTCACTGGCTAATACTGCACCCTGAATGCAATGTGAAAGCTTTATCTGCAATAACTACAGTTTATCGTATTGTTCATCCTACACCAGGAAACTCACAACAGATGCTTGACTGAGCATCTCAATTGAATCGAAGAGAAACACAATGAAGTGTGACTATGAAGTTAGCTGATGTCTGTCTCAGTTCTTCTGAGTCTCATGGCTCCATGCATCAACAAGATGTGATCATTTTGCAGAGGGAGCAGGAAGGGCCCCTCCCTCCATTATTTATCCACTCTCCCCCCAACTGGCCTTGCTTTCATGTTCCTGCCATAGTAATAATGCCAAATTATGAATGTCAACAAAAGATGTGTCAACTACTCTATGGCAGAACAATCAGCTCGGCTGCCGAAGTGCACTGGCAGTTTGCTTTTAAGCCATGACTGCTCGGAGATCTGAAGGGCCGTGTCGGAGACCCCTATTCGCAGCAGGATCCCAGAGACAATGAGAGCGCCAGGCTGTCATCAATCATATTAATGAATGACATCAGAGACAGATATACTGTATCAGAGACACAAGTCATGCAGTTTGAAAGGGCTCTGGTCACGCAGTCACTGAAGGGCCCCTTTTCCACACAATGGGTATAAGGGATCAGGCCACTGACAGGAGGGAGGATTCTGGGTAATGGAGAAAAAAGTACGGCAGCTCTCAGGTACAGAGCTCAGTACTGATCGGCCACCATTTGCTCCATCACTAATGAAGGGAGTAAGGCGGCATAGAGGAAGGTGAACTCCAAACCTGGACACCCTCCAGCAGAAAGGGGACAGAAAGTCACGGAGGTGTGGACATTAAACCCTGAAGAGTACATCACTCTCTCTCAAGTTAGTTAATTTGGCACAGTGTTAAACAGTAAAACACAGGAGAAGGCCTGACTGCTGACAGAAATGGGAGGTCCTGAATTCCAGCACCTGCTGATGATCCTATTATCAAGTGATGATCTGGATGATTGATAGGATGACTGATTCTATAACCAATGTCCAAATCAACCTCACGCTAACCCCAATCTATTGATAATTCTATCATCAATGTCCAAATCTCCCTAACCAGTTCAGATTCTTTGATTCTAAGATTCTGCCACGCTTTCATGGATACTTAGAACAACTTTTCAGGTTACAAAGACCAGACACTCGGATCTATCCTAGATATTTAAAACAACTTGCCTGGTTGCACAGACCAGGCACTCAGATCTATCCTAGATAGAACTTTGGGTTTAGTGTGTGGTCCAAACTCAGTATTACACAAAGCAGGTATTTAAAGAGCCCAGAACGAAGTGGCAACGAGGCCGATTTGTATGTTAGCATGTCCAGACAGATGTAATGGGACATCATAAATCTGATCCTGAGTCAGCAACAGGGGGATAAATGGGAAACCTGAGAAGGTGCAAATACAGAGCGGGTGCTCGCATCTCAGGCATTAAGGTCAGCATGAGTGTGTGACGGGCGACAGCAGGGAGCTGGGGGCACAAGCGCGCGCACACACACACACACACACATCTCTATAGGCAAAACCCTAACCCCAGCAATGGTAACATTAACCCCCTACCCAGCCCTAACCTTAACCAAAGGCATTTTTAGTATTTTTGATTGCAGTCACAGATTTTTATACATATGCCCCCCACAATGTAATATATATATATATATATATATATATATACACACAGCACCCCCCTCCCCCTTTGTATTGTTGAGTATAGCATGCCTACCACTTTTTGTTAGTCAGGGCATTAAACTTCTCTGTCACAGGATAAACAGAATGAGAGGAAATAAGAGCTGCAGGCGGCCTGAGCAGTTCCTGTGGCTCCGGGATAAGATCAGGATGGCGAGAGCGGCCAGTGTGCTGTTAGCGGCGCGTAAGATAATAAGAGGAGGCCTCTTATCAGACGGCCTGCGGCTCCATAATGCCAGCCTGACTCCCGCCTCTATCCCCCACCAGCCCTGGGCTGCAGGGTTGTTTTCTTAACTCCAGCCAGTTCCCTCCCGCTTCCCATTTGTGCTTTGTGTTCTCGAATTAGTCCTCACAGGAAGCGAGCCACCAGGACTGACCTTGTCTGCTCTCCTAAGATTCTGGCCACTCAGATCATGTTCCCCCCATGTTGCCTCTGCTCAGATATTTACCGCGTCTGACCCAGGCTTCTATGGGTGTCTCTTAAGACCAGCTGAACTCTGAACTCTCTCACTGTGCGAGGTGTCCAGGGCCTGGAGGGCCTGCCGATGCACTTTACCTCCCCGCGGCCATTTTCCTGCCTTCTTCTCTGGCTCCTGCAGTTCTGATTGCAGAGGTTTTCACGTAAACACCTAAATCTCCCCCACTGACCGCTACATAATGGCTGAGTGTACATTCCCACTTGCTGAATGATTGTTTGCATTTTTCC
Source organism: Mormyrops attenuatus (assembly GCA_026777985.1). Classification (NCBI taxonomy): domain Eukaryota; kingdom Metazoa; phylum Chordata; class Actinopteri; order Osteoglossiformes; family Mormyridae; genus Mormyrops; species Mormyrops attenuatus. The sequence goes on along the minus strand of JAODKC010000117.1, from coordinate 20,973,744 downwards.
CTGTCAGATTTCATTGGCTAAGTGTCTGCCTATCCCGTAATTTAGTCTGGGTAACCCTGTCACTATAAGTGATGTGTATGCCACATCAGCTAATTTGATAATGCCTTTAATGAGGACATCTATCACTCTTGTAGCTTAGAGAAGGAAACCGCTCCATTGCAGAACCCGGTAGTACCGCAGTAATTGCGCCGACCCAATCAGAACCTGTTAGAACGTTTCCTCCTGTCAGATGCCGATCATTTCCATAAATCACGGCTTATCTCGCTCCAGTCTAAGTACTAGTATTCTGAGTCAAGCTTTTCGTAAGTCTAAAAGCATGACATCATCAGGATCACGCTGTCAGCAGCCAGCCTGAAACCCAAAGATATTTAGCAAAAACACCACACCCCTAACCCATTATCTACAATTCGTCAGGCTAGGAATTAACATAGCCAGTCACGTCTCTTGATAACACTGGGTCTATTCCCCTTTAGACTCATTACATACTTTTAATTTTTCTACGAAATTTCTGCACCCTAGCTGCATTTCCAATTATCCTTCATTGTTGTAATACAGAAAAAGCATTCATTATATTTTTCTCTGCAGTTAAATTGATTCCCATCTTCCCCCATGTGCTTCCACATGAGCTCCTAGGCTTCAGAGAGCTGCAGCGATATCAGCCCCTTCTCTGCTGCTATACCTTGCACAGAGCCACACTTCCTGTCATCCTGAGCCTCTCTCTCTCTCTCTCTACCTCTTCACATAAATACCATGTTTTGCAGGGTAACCTCCCACCTTCTACTCACTGTGCATCTACACCCTCTTTTCAGCTTAGATTTCTCTGTAAATGAGAGAAATGTACCTCAGACACAGTAGTTACGATCTACAACACAGTCTCTCACCATGGTGCCTCTAACTAGGCCAGGCTATAAGAGGGAAAATGGGTTGGTAAGTATATCTCTCCTGGAGCTGGACTTTACAAGTTGTGTTAAACATCTCGCCATCAATATTTCATCTAACATGCTCCCAGTTTACACTGGCTGCATGTAAATCATTCATTAACACCTCATGGATGCTCCAGTTGGATGATGTACACACGCGTGTGATGAAAGCGCTCAGGGTTTAACTCCTCCCACACGTATCTGACACCCGGCTCCCTGAACGGGTCACACACCACGTCTGTCTTGGTCTCCGCAAGTTTTCAATCAAAACAACTGACATCATGGTGAGATGAAAGCCGAACTGAGAGGAGGAACAGCTCACGGCTGCTGAAGGAGAACAGGTGGAAGTAAGGTGCCACATCGGCTCTCTGTTTGCTCCATCAGCATGGAGGATCTGCATGCATTAAAGGGGACACCAGAGTCTGCCAAGCACAGACTTAATTAGCTCTCCGATCTGGTACTGACTAGGGTGCTTCATATCCGACTGACGAACTCTTTCTGCTCCCAGAGACACTCAGAGAGAAGGCCCAGCAACACATTTCCATCCACCTGGTCTTATCATGAGCTACGTCCAGCAGAGGTGGATAGTTCAGGTGCAGCTGAGTGTAAAGAGTCACAGTCACAGTGTACTCAACTGGTTGGCTGAAACAAATTCTTGGTCTGGATTTTTACTTTCTGGACCCGAACTTTCCACCTTTGACGTCCAGCTGGGCCCTTGCAGAACATCACACCAAAGTCACGATTCTGTCAGGAAAGGCCCCACGCACAAACACCCTGCTCACACAGTGCTGATGAGAAACCATCCCTAATGCACAATCACACTGGGGTGGCAGGGGGGGTCAAACGCCTGTGGTCACCTCCTCTCATACCCAAGGTCAATAAAGCCGTCCGAGCTGCAAGCAGAACGACACCTCCTTCATCTCCCATCCCATCAACAAGTAACGCCGGTGAGAGCTGTATTCCAGAGCCTGCTTATCCCATCAACACGTCTCACACTTCAAACAATCCCCAAACCCAGCCCCAGTACATGAGAGCAGCTGTACGAGCAGCCCCAGATGCTCCTGCTTTGAAGCCCTCATTGGCCGCATTAGGGGGCGCTGTTTGCGTACCGCTCTTCCCCCGTCCCCGTTTAATCTCCCAGTGCCGGCTCACCATTCGCTTCCTGCTCTAACCCCCCGAGTGTCTCTGAACAGGAAGCGGGAAACTGCCTCCAGGGCTCCAGGGTGACGGCAAGCAGGCGCCTTCAAGCCGCTACTTGATAGTGCCTGACAGGCGGGGTCACCTTACCCCCGCCCGCCACCGTATCTGATGAGCTACACAGAGCACCTGCGTGTAACACTCCCAACTCCATCGCGTCCTCAGCAGGGGGGGTTTGCTGACACTAATCGAGCTGGGGCACGGCTCAGCGATCCCACGTGCCTCCAGGGCCACCTTAGCGATGCACTGGGACCCTTACGAGACCCTCCATCTGCCTGGGTCTTAACCAGCCCCGGCCTCCTCAGGCCAGCACATTCTGTACATTCAGCTGCCCGGAGATGGCATCGCTCTCTCTCGCGGAGTAACAGCGCTAGACAGCCGTATAAACACCATGCAACGCCAAGGTTAGGTTGATCCATAGGCGGGGCAAAGCCAGCCCAACATGAGCAGCGGGCAGCGTCAAAAAGAAACCTGACTCCACCATGAGGCACACATCTGGCACAGGGGAGCGTGGCCGGCATTTCAGGGGCAAAACGCCCCTGTGATTGTCCACCATTCAAAGCCACAGATGTCTGCTTTCATCAGTCCGCTAAGATGCATCTGATTTATCCCAGCACTGATCACAGGAATGGTCTAACCACACAGATGTGCGGAGACACACACACACACACTCTGCTCTGTTTCCTTTGGAAGTCCTGTACGTCTGGGCTCTGTATTCTTTGGAACTGCTGCACCTATGCACTCCTCTCTGTGTGTGTATGGTGGGAAAATCTGGTTCATTTGAGCAGACCCCCCGCCCCCATAGGCAGTGCCTGCTAATGATAACACGACTGTACTTAACCAGGCTTTGTGGGCCGTGACGCGCTGCACGGGACCACGAGTGCCTCTCCATCTGCCATTAAACAAATGGCGCGTGATGCAGTGCCGGGCGGCCGTTGCTCCCCCTGCGGACGACGCGCTCACATTAGAGAACTAATCGGCCCGCTGATCTGCCTCTGGAAAATGCTTTTTCACGCGTGGGACATTTTTCCAGATGTGGATGCTTATCGATGCAGGAAAGGGTGACAACTGTCCATGGCCATGCCTTCAGGAGGCCGCTAGTCGCAGAGAAAGGGGGACTGAACGCAGGCAGGGCGTTTGGGGCGCCTCACGCTGGCGAGCTGAGGGAGAGCTGCAGGGTCCATCAGGCTGCAGCTCAGTTACGACTACGAAGCAAACGGCGAGAGTCACTGGCCAAAACACAAGCCCAGATTAGGGTGAAGAACCTCATATTAACATGGAGAGTTGTGGTTAAGACTCCATCTGCAGACTCCAGATCCTCTCTTTGCAGCCATGGGAACAGTAGAGAAGGATTCAGTGGACATGCACAGATACACACACACACACACACACACACACACAGACACACACAGACAGACAGACAGACACGCACGCACGCACACACACACACAAAGCACGGGGGGGGGGGGGGGGGGGGGGGG
>JAODKC010000117.1:20950469-20969939 GCA_026777985.1 Mormyrops attenuatus | reverse complement strand
GATCTCTAGGTCTTTTTCTGGCAATTATGCTACAGTGCAATGAACGTCTATTATATCTGGGTTCTGCGAGAAAAAGGGGATTAAATACTGAGTGTGTGTGTGTGTCTGTCTGCATTTTGCAGTATTAACAGACTTGAGGGGGCAGGGGGGTGCTTGTTAATGAAAACATCCTCAGCAGCTAACAGCACTGACTCTAACGGCAGATTGCTCTGGGGATGCAGTTTGCATTCTGGCTGACGGGGGTGGGCCTTGTAAGGGGGGGATTCCAGACCTTAACTAATGTTTGAGCTGAGCAGCTCAGAAAGGGTCTCGGGGCACTCCTCCTGCGCAGGAGAGCTGCTCTCTGGGTCTGAGCAGGGCAGGGTGGCACGTCGCAGTACACAAACGCACACATACAGTCTGTTACTCTCCCAAATGATCTTCTATATGCAGACCTTATATAATGCCGCATAAACAAAACTCCCAAAGGAGTGCTCGTAAGAGTGGTCTTGGGGTCAATTAGATGGCAGACGCAACAAGCAGCTGAACCAGATTACTAATTACCATAACTATTAATCCGCCTCGTTGTTGCTAAAACACTTTGATCATCACACCCTCCCTGCCGTTTCTTCTGCGGTGTCCCTAGCCATCCCTCCCAGTGAACCACTCCCTGCATCTCTGCCAAAACCTCTTCGTCACCTGGCCAATCCCTCACTTCATTCATGTCCTCCTCCATCACCCCCTTGCACACCCCCCCAACGGTCACTGTCCTCCTCCATGGCCCCTATGCACATCCCTGCTGCTGCTCCTCCTCCATGACTCCCCCCTCCCCAGCATGGAGAGCAGTATGGCCCATTTCCTGTTACAAGCCACTAATTCTGTTTCCTTGGCAACAAAGAGCTTGCATACCTCACATTGGCATGTTACCTCTGCTCTCTCCCTCTCTTTTGGGCCATTATGGCATCGCTGCCCAGTAAACACTTCTGAGTCTGATCTCCAGTGGTCAAGTGGCCAAAGAGTGGAATTATTCACTCAGATCCTCGTCAACATAGTGTCGACTCATCCTTTACAACCAGCCACAGGACCGAGCATGAGCCTCCGGTCCTCGCCTGTGCAGCCCCCTGTCATCAACACCATTTCTCCCCCACTTGTTAATGGATATTTGAGAACAGGGGAGCTAAAAGCTCCTGTTTGGCTTGTTTAAACAGGGAACGCAGCACGGGGGCCCTGGCCACTCGTTTCCTTTGCTAGTCTGTGTTTTCTCAGAGGACAAGGCCAAGCAGAACGCTTCCAGACAGCCAGAAAACGCTGAAGCTAATCTGCTAAATGGCAGCCAGGCGTTCCTGGGAACGTGCGTGGGAAATGGGCAAATGCGGACAGAGGGTTTGACTGAGGAATTCACATAATGAATAGCGTTCACATAAATATCTTTAATGATATAACGGACACAGCCTGAGAATACTTGTGCATTTCCTGACAGTAGGCATTTAATATGTGAGCAAGGGCAGTAAAGGGTGGAGGGAGATAATGAGCAAGGGCAGGCGGAGTAATGGGTGGAGGAGGAAAATGAGCCAGGGCAGGAGCGGTAATGGGTGGAGGAAGAAAATAACTTGTGGCAGGGGCTGGGATGGGTGGAGGGAGAAAGTGAGTAGGGGCAGGGCCTGTAAACAGTGGAGGGAGAACACTAGCAAGGGCAGGGGCGGTAAAGGGTGGAGGGGGATAACAAGCAAGGGCAGGGGCAGCAAAGGTTGGAGGGAGGAAATGAGCAAAGGCAGGAGCTGTAAAGGGTGGAGAGGAAAAAGAGCAAGGGCAGGGGCAGTGATGGGTGGTGGGGGATAACAAGCGAAGGCAGGGGCAGTAAAAGGTGGAGTGAGAAAAACGAGGACAGGGGCAGTGATGGGTGGATAGTCATGCTCTTGCTGAAGGGCATGATTCGGTGAACTTCATACTTTATTCTCATGGTACTTTCACCATTTTCCTAATGATCCTCACAGCTAACTTGTTTTCAAACATCACAGTACATTAGACTGTTCATTAGTATGTGTTTGTGATAGGCCAGGAAAATCAATAAGCCTACAGCATTGACAGTTTCTCGGCAGAACTAGAGCTCGTTATCGATTGGAAAAGAGCTGGGGATCAATACGGGGCTCGCCTCTGCAGAGAGAGGGAAGGTGAGCTGGCCTCCCAAGGATGCCAAGGATGCAGGACACCCACGGGTACCGGGAATGCAAGAAAGTGGTAGGACTAACACAGGTCCAAAATAATATCAAGTTCATTTCGTTACTGTGAGGAGGTCCAAAGGAATCTGCATTGTATTCGTGAGGAGCAGAGGTTCCTCAGTAAACTCACCCTGCCGTGTTACAGAAAGAACTTTAGTTTTGGTTTATTCCCAGAGTCTATTGAGACTAAACTTCCCACAGTCTGCAGAAGGTCAGTACTTTACTGATCTTGATGTCAACACCAGCCCCCTGTTCTGCTGACAGTCAAACCATCTACCGGTTTATACAGTTACATTACATTTTTTTTGTTTCCAGATTCTCAGAATCACTGGTGCTGTGAAAAGAGCATAGAGGTGGGAAGAGACTCTCAGACAACAGTGTGAAGCTGCCAGGAAGCGAGCAGTGAATCTGAAACATCAAGTGTGGTCATCTCTCTGCTTAAGGAAACATACTCCGCGGTATACACAAGCAAAACCAGATGGCACTGTGGTCACCTCCGTGGTCTCCCCAAACATTTCTTGGTAATGAGCACTCCCTCACCCAGTGACAAGCTCCCTCAGCTCAAATCGGGGTCAGTCGTCATCTGTAGGTCATCTACACAATTAAAGTCATGGTTCAATGATGCAAGACATCCTTCGATTTGCGTGGTATTGAGAGTAATATCGTTTCATTTGAGGAGATGTGGGTCGGGGTGTTGATGTGTGTCACACAGAAGGTGTTACGGTGTTACTTCAGACGTGAACAGCCTTTATTAAAACACGGGCGACAAGATGAAAATGCAAAACAGCCTCGAGTTGGCAACAAGCGCATGAGAAGAGCTGCATGGTACAAGGTTCATAATCTACTGAAGGACATGGGCCTACAACAGTGCCCCTAAGCCTAACCCTACAGTATTGCCATCTAACCCTACTGCTAATTGGGTGAGGGAGTGCTCATCACCAAGCTGTGGGCTTGAACCTACACAGAAATGTTTGGGGGGGCCCACGGAGGTGACCACAGTGCGATCTGGCTTTCCTTGTTTATACCACTGAGTATGTTTCCTTAAGCAGAGAGGGGCAGTGTGTGGTTCAGTGGGCTTAGAATGTGTGCCTATAATCAGAAAGTCACCGGTTCAAACCCAGCCTCAGCACATCTGTGAGTCCTTGAGGAAGGCCATTAACCCCCAGCTCCCTGGGTGCCCCAACAGGTGGCGCTACAAAGAGCAAGCTGAGGGAAGTGTAAAGACAATTTCCCCAGGGGGATCAGTAAAGTATTAATTACAGAGCTCCACCATCTCAGAGCACCAACAGCATCTACAGAAAGCAGGCCAGGTGATCAACACCCTCAAACACAAACTATCTTCACAATTGGGTGAAGTGATTTGGCAGAAACTCAGCTGAGAGTAAAAAGAGTATGGGCTGAGGAAGCAGTTTCAGCAAAGTATCCAGTTTGTATAGCAACTGTACAGACAGATATATTCTTTGCTAATGGATTGCATATCCATGCATCTGAATATCAATTTAGCCCTTTCAGTCATAACTGACTTATCGGACTTATTGATATCCAAGGCCAATTGAAACAACCCTGCAAAGATTTCCAGGAGAGACACTGACAGACAGTTTGCCCTAACACTGCATGGTGTTAATCAGGCACAACAAGCAGAAGGTCATTCTCCTGGTATCCATCCAAGGTTCTGATGTGTGACTCGCAGTTACTGTGCCATCAGGGCATCTTGGTTTGACTGCCCTACATACATACGACGCTCAGTATCAAATCGGCTGATTGCACCAAACCTCCACAAAGACATGGCTTGAGAGATTCATCAAGTGGGCAGCCTCACCAGAAATGAAAGACTGCCTCCATTCCCTCTAAATGGTGATGAGGCCACTTCTTGAGAACTGTACCTTTCACAGAACAGCTGGAAAAGCCTGAAGGTGCAAAGTTCTTCTGTCATGAAAAAGTATAGCGTCCTGTGCCACTGCAAAAGGGACAGAGAGGAGCAGGCCTGTCCCACTACTAAAGGGACAGAGTATGGGGGCCTGTCCCAACGCTAAAGGGACAGAGTAAATGGGGGCCCACTGCAAACGGGACAGAGAGGACAGGAGAAGCACTACTTACAAACTGCTCGACAGAGACCCAGCCACTCCTCCGGTCATGTGACTAGGGTGGCATGGCTACAGACACCGTGAACCAGGAGCTCTCACCTCTTAAAGCTGGGAGGAGCTGCAGAGAATGTGGTGTGGCGCGGGCAGGCGCTCCCCAGCAGCTGCCTGGGAACGGCAGCTACCTTGCAAGAACAGCCCGCCGCCATTAATCTTTAAAGAGCCGGTAATATTTCAGCGGGGACATGCAACACATACACATCCTGATGGGGGCCAGCAGGGTTGTCAGAAAGCCCCCGACCTCCCCATGAGAGGACAGACAGGGTTAGGGCAGCATGAAGCCACTCTGAAAGGAGCCATTGTGCTCATACAGCAGAGGCGTCCCTCGGGCCTGGGGTCTGGGGGTCCTCCCCCATTACAGTACAGTATTCATGCTTCAGGCACTGGGGCCATAACTCAGTAAGCTTCCCGACCCCCGATCCCTACAAGACGTTGTTTCCAGAAGACCTGGAAGTGGAATCTGTTGAAGCCGCTTGTAGCTCAAGTTAGGGGGACAGTTTAACTCTTTAATAAATTCAAGGAGTGTGAGTGAGTGAGGGGGGGCTGTTGGACACCAAATAATGGCCATCTCATCTGCCCAGTCAGCCCCCGCACCCTGCATCCGGCCCGATCAGTCCCTGGCAGGCGCTGATCCCTCCCGTTTTAGGAAACATCCCACGTCATACCGTCACTGAACCGTGTCTGCAGTTCCCTGCACAAGGGGGAAGGCGACAACGGTGCCAGGAGGAGTGTAGAGAAGTCAGGGCCTGATAGAGAGGTGTCCTGCTGAGGGACAACACCTCAGGCTCAGTAATCATGGATGAAAGTGTATGCTGCCTTTGGTGTGGCTTTAAGGCACCTCAGCACTTTACTGAAAGATATCAGGGCTAAAGGGCTTTTCAGCTCTGTGCTCAGGCGGGCAGGGGCACACAGACACACACACCCACCCACACACACACAAATACGCACACATACAGAAACACACACACACACACACACACACACACACCCACACACACAAATACGCACACAAACAGAAACACACAGACACACACCCACCCACACAGAAATACGCACATAAACAGAAACACACACACACACATACAGAGACACACACACCCCTATCTATTTCCCTCTGTCTTCCCTGTTTCTGCAGCACTCCAAGCTGTGTCACACCCTAACACGTCACGTCTTCCACGTTGAACAGATTGCCATCCCAGGTTTATTCTTACACTCATCTCTCCATCTGCTTTGCTCCCAAACTCTTCACCCCCCCCAAAGCGCACGCTGAGCAGAGAGGGGCTTTAGGGCACTCACCTGAGTCACCTACACACCACTCACCAAACACACCACTTACATCCACAGCCAACCTCTTCTCATCTTTCCTTCCATTTCGGGGTGTAAAACTGGGGGGAGGGGGGTTCAGGAAATAAGCCCACTCCATCTTTGCTCCTGACACTCTAATGCTGACTTGTACCCTCTCTAAATGCACCCAGCCCCACATGCCTTATCCTTACACCCTACTGCTCAGGTTCTGCTCCTGTTCCACTGATCCCAAATCAGCAGTATCTTTCTTCACCCCTCCCCCCCACAGCCGTTTTCATTAAACCAAACCCACAAAGAAAATCTCCAACTCCAGGCCCCCACGCCAGCATCTCTTGCCTGTGAGACCAGCCCGTTACATAGGAAACTGCATAGACATGCAGAAGCACTTCCACAGAGTAGACAAGGGAAACCAGGTGAAAATGAGGAGGAGTGAATCCCAAACACAACCTGTGAGCAGCATGTAACAGGCAAACTCAACATGGTGAGGACCAAGGTCACTGCAGAAAGACCCCATCCAACAAACCAGCTCCATATTAACCATGGATCAGGACTCTTTCTCTCTCACTCTCACTCTCTCACACACACACACACACACACAGTTCTTAATCTCATACTATTCACATACCTCCGAGAGAACATTGTGGAGATGTTTTGGTTGAATAATTTAATTTCTACAATATCATTCCTCTCCTGTAACAGCAGCAGAATGATTTACTGCAACTGACAGCTTATTCAGACCTGAGGCTTATTCATTTCTGAAGATCCATCTGACACTCTTTGCAAGAATATTCTGTATCAGTACCGCATTTTTACTTGTATATATGATTTATATGCATTTAAGTCTCATATAGGCCACTACCTCTCCAAAAATAACATACTCTCAGTAGAACTTGTATGTTTACAGTGTTTACTTATCGAGCGCTGGCATCCATAACGGCATTAATAGCGGCACAGAACGGTTACACATCCATACTGTAAATCTCTGTCATTTCCTGTCTGGATGAGACATCAGGGCATATTAATCAGCAGAACGTAGGGTGCTGTGCGGCTCAGTGCGTTATGCTTCTGTGCTTGTGATTAGAAGGTCACTGGTTTGAATCCCATCCTTGGTACAATGTGTATCGGGCCTTTGAGCAAGGCCCTTAACACACTGAAACATCATTTAATTGCTAGAACGGTGCGAGATGCCCAGTCCAGGGCACCAATACTCGCAGTGCGTAAATCCTTGGGTGCCAGGAAGTGCCCAGGGATCAGAGAACTTGCCCACAGGACCAGCAAAAATTTTGGATTGGGGTGTTACTTTACACAGCTTTGACTGTCGATATTTTTGTGACATGCAGTTTAGATTTAATCAAAAGCACCTATTGATTCGGCCAAGAGCTGCAACACTGCTTTGATAAAAGATTCAAGCTGTTTTCTAGCCACTGGTGGATTGTTCTGCTAGTTACAGAATACAAACAGGAGGCTGGGGAGGCCTGTGTTTTTGTGAGGGAGGGGAAATTGTGGTTTTGAGCCTCGATGATTTTTCTCAGACCAATACGTGCAGCTCCACTAAATCCTATACAAAGCGAAGGACGTTTCTCTACAGCGAGTGCCAGAAGAGGACAAACTCAGGGCTGACACTCCTCCTAACTTTCTCCTGCGGAGAAAAACAAAACAGCACATTTATCTGTGAACACGGAGACAAGAGTGGGAGGGGGAGGAGCAGGGAGGTGGCCAGCAAGCCAGCAGACGTGAGGAGCAGGGGGCCCCAAAGGGCAGGGGGACGCGTGTCAGACAGCTCATTCAAAGCAGCCATCATGCCTTGGACTTCCTGAGTTGCGCCGGGGTGTATACACACACGACACACACATACGACACACGCACATGACATACACACAGACACACACACACACACACACTAAACTGAAGGGATAAATGGCGACATTGAGAAAGCCTGGACAAAGGGAGGTGCTCCACCGCCCCACTTCTTATAAACGGGCCCATTTTTGGAAACATGTCTGCAGGGAAGCTTGTTTAATCCTCTCCTTCCACCCACGGGGGCGCCGCCAGCCTGAGAGCAGCCTTTCTTCTGACGAAACCACACCCCGCTGTTAAGGAAAAGCTGACCTTGCGTCTCTGTCCGCACTCCAAGCCCACGAGCGGCCACAGTGCTGGCACCCGGAGTGAGCGGCTTTTCAAAGGGCCTTTTGCTGCCCTTAACACTGTTTAACTCACGTCACTTTAAGGAGATACACTAGACCTTAATCCTCCTGGATGGATTCCCACTATGCCCTACAGGCCGTGACCGAAGGGAGTGAGAAGATCTGGAACAGAGGACTAAGCGTAGAGTAGGGGAGCGATCCCAGGACAGCGGCCAGCACTGGGACACCACGGAGACATCAAACGTGCTTCTCTGTCTATTAAGCACTAAGGTTTTTTGTGGGTAGCCTTTCTGAGCCCGATGAAGAGTCTTACCTCATTTGGCAACCCAAACCAGCAGGATACAGAACAACTATCAAAATGACCAATGATACATACAAAAAAAAAAAACTTTAAATTCCTAGATTAAAACTTCTGCTCCCCCCTGTGGACAAGTGACAGCAACTGTTTTCAGACCCTACCAAACAAATTCAGAGGCAAAATCCCCCATTTCCTGCTACCAGTGGTCACCACACGCAGAGCGGATAGCTTTCCGCACGTCGTAAATCCTGCGCTTTTCGTCCTGAGATCAGCCATCGTTTTTCTCCTGACAAATACGACGCGACGTCTGCATGACCTCAGCCTGCAGCTGCATGCCTGCTAGGCGTCCGCCGGAGAACACCCCCTCCTGACTACTCTCGTTTCAGGAGACTCAACTCAGGAGATGCCGGTGTTAAGCACACCCCCCCCCCACATGAAGGTGACCTGTACTATACCCCCGCTGTGGTAAATGCTTGTCTTTCAGCCAGAAATGGGACCCAAGGCGTCAACCACACACTTCATCTCCTCTCTGGAACGAGCCCATGACGGAGGCCACAGTGAAGATAAAAATGCAAATTCAAAGAGTATGTTTCCACAGAAACGCTCCTCAGATTTCGGGGGGGGGGGGGCACAGCACGCCTTTGGATGAGAGGAGCAGGACTGGCCTTCACGGCACTCAGGGTGTTTGGTGTTACAAGCCCCTCCCTGGGTTGCTCTCCCGAACCCGCTCCTCCTCTGGGTCCACGGGTTGTGTAGCAGGAACATGTTCACGGGATAAAGTGATGAAAGCGTGGGGGGGGGGGGCAGGGCGATGAAGGACACCATGCATTCTGTGGTGGGGTGGAGTGTATACTCATACAACATTTGTTTACGGATCGCTAATAACAAAGTTTGCCAAGTGGGGGTAGAAAGTTCTCAGAAAATCATCTCACGACCCCTCCCAATTATTTGCTGACCCACAATTTGAGAATCGACACTAATACTAAGTAAACTACTCACGGCGTCGTTTGTGCAGGACAGGATCACCAAAAGGGCTCCCAAACTCACCTTCATTAAGCATAATTCCACACTCAGCTGGAACACGAAGCAGCACATCAGGCAGCAGGGTTAAAAAAAATAAAAGCCAGCCGTGATGCCACCAGGGGGTGTGTTGGTGAAGGCTCACCAGCCATAGCACTGCAGTGGCCTTATGGTTCCTTTGTGAAATGACAAAAACAGCCATCTGCAGTTCTGGCAGCTGCAGCAAGCCTGAGCCCCTCGCCCCGAGGACACTGAGGGGGGGTTTCTAAGCAGGACCAGGTCTGATCTGCTGAGAGCTACTTGAGGAATGCGATAGGAGGCCGAGATCCTCTCCTGCCCCTTCAGGCGAGCAGCATGCGGCGTCACAAGAAAGGGAGAGACTAAGCAGGCAGCTACACTGTCAGAAAAAAAGAGCACCAAGAGTACCTTTGCTGGTCACTGGGGCTGTACCCTCATGGGTCTGCCAATTGTACCCTAGCTGTAAGTAATTGTACCTTTTAAGACACAGAAATAGACTATGAGGGACATTTTTGTACAGTTGAAGGCACATTAATGTTATTTGTACCTTGGGAATGCTCCTCAGAGTCCATTTCTGTACCTTAAAAGGTACAATTACCAACAGCTATAGGGTTCAATTGGCAGGCCGTTGAGGGTACAACCCCAGTGACAAGAAAAGGTAAAACTGGTCCTCTTTCTTCTGGCAGGGCAAACCTGTAAGCAGAACACATCTTTGAAAGGGGTCTCGGGACATCGCAGGAAATCAGCTTCAAGAACTGCAGCTGCAAGTGTGCAGATCTGATCTTTATAAAGACAGACAGGGGCCGTACTCTGCCTTCATGCAGAGCTACACGGTGTGTGTTTTAGTACCTGAAGCCAGGCTCTGTGAGAATGCATACAAACTCCCGGAGGTATATAGGTAGGCAGAGCAGAGCAAACTGCTGGAACTCAATGGAGAGCCAGGCTGGACTACTGGGCCAAAACCAGCCCCGGTCAGGAGGAGGAGAAAAGAGAGAGGGGTTTTAAGTGCGACGAGACTATCCGGCAGAGGAGCTAGAACATTCTGGCACAATTGTGCAGGAAAGACCCAGTTTATCCTCATATAGAAGAGAACGGCAGCAAAAAGGTTAGGTACAAAGCCGCCAGTAGCAGATAACGGAGCCGTCACTGCCATCCCTGTACACGGGCCCACACGGGGTGATCTGGAGCGCAGACAAGCGGGAGGATCAGAGAGAAGGTGCAGGTTTGGCCAGCTGGGTGAAGTCACCAGCAAACACAGGCTTTCACAGCTATGAGTGATGGTGCAGGTGCTTTGGGGCACATTCTGCATGGTATGTACCATGAAATGCAGTCTGCATAACAGCATTACAAACATGCTAATGTCTGATCCTGTTATCCGCTGCTCCCATTGCCGGACGACACATGCTTAAACTGACTGGAAAGACGGTACAGCCCCACACACCGATTTCTGCACCTACCTTAAAACACCCCTTGAATCCAGCGAAAGGATTTTACATCCAATCTCTATGGCACACCATTGCCTGCGATCCCAAGAATGTGCTGGGGTGCTCTGCGCACTAACAACCAGCAGGGGGCAGCACGTCCGGGCTGTCAAAGTAACAGCTAATTAGAATGAGTGCTACCAATCAGGGTCGAACTCCTAAACTACATTCAGTTATCAAATTCACACTACTGTAAGATGCAGGACAATACCTTGAACTACAAAAATAACATTTTCAGTGAAACGTACTGTAGAATACAATTTTACAGACCACTGATATTCAGAAGATCGAAGCCAGCGTGCAGCGCGCCTGGAAGTGAAAACGGCAGCCGTGCTCCTAGGCAGGCGGCCGGCATGTCCTGCCAGCCCCTCCACCGCCGTTCCAGGCACCCGCTACGCCAGCCTCACCGGGCCAGCCGGACCCACGGTCCAAGATCCGGTCTGCTCACTGGTGCATGTACGTTCACAGAGCTTACGCAAATGAATCAGCTACTACAGACCAATGTATTCATTAAAATGTCAATTGCGTGCACTAATTAACTGCGCCGAAATAACAACGATCGACTATGTGAGCACGGAAAATGAATACAATACAATACATATAATATAGGTAAGCGCCGAATTGTTATGAGAGCATCTGAAGGCTGCACTGCTGAATAAAACCCGAGGTATGAATCCAGGTTCGAGCGATGCCGCGCACGCTTCTTGTATAATTAAGACATTTGCTACGTTTACTGCACCATTGGGCACTTTACACCCGAACACCTCGTGGAGCAACCGCGGATGTCACTTATTATTCTTTAAATTATTTTTCTTTAAAGTAATTACTGTAACCTTTGAAGTTAATTGTTTCTGGGATTTATATTCCAACCGTCGCCCGATAATCCAAGAGATGGCAGAGGAGCGTTATTGTAATTTCATACAAAAACGAAAAATAAAACGCAGGTAGGACTGAATTTAAATGCGATCATTTTTCCCACAAGTCACAGCACATCTGATTAGTCCTTTATTCAGGACGCCACCTGAGTTCGGAGCGTCTGTTTTCTACACAATGTGAAATGGCACATGAAGCAGTTTCAGCACCTCGTATATTACAAACCAGAGATTAAGGCAAGAAAATAAAAACAGCATGAAGGCAGATGGGCACCCCGGCGCACTTATTAAAAGATCAAAAAGAATGATGTCAGAATAACAAAACGGCAACAATTAGTTTCCGAAAAATCCCAAATCCAGTTTAATATTGCCAGTACAACAAACTGTTAATGATTCTTGAATAACCACACTAATTAAATTATTACTTTAATAATGATTAAACCACCAAGATTAAGCCATGTATACGATTACCCTTATTAAAAATAAACCATGATCTTTAATACATATTTATCACTTTGTCCTTTATCATTTACTTCCATTTGAAGAGTTCTGAATTTTTCATTCAGTGTGATCGCTAAAGAAATCAACTACTTTAGCGCATTTTCCCAAGTACTGAATCGCGCCCCTTTCCAATAGTTTTTCTAAATGATCGTTGTGTCCGCAATTTTAAAAAAAAGTAACTACGTCAAATAAAAGTTAGTCCAAATATCTGTCCGTTGCACAAAGTATATATTCCCAAAAGATATTTAAAATAAGTCCTAACAGTCCGACAATACGGAGTTACATAATTTTCTTGCCAGTCACAGAGAACAGTTCGGAGTCCCATCGCGCCTTCACCGAGGCTTTAAATAGGGTCGGACAGTCCCTCCTCTATCAGCCGCATGTAAACCCATACTGTATTATTACATCCATATTATTTCCATCAAAGCCGTATTTCCCTGATCCCAGTCAGTATCACAAGACCACGCTCAGTTCTGTTTGAGACGGTAGCCATCAGCATGTATAACACCAAGTACGCTCACTATTCCAAAGCGAAACAGGCTCGTACGCCCATTCAGCTACAATAATGTGCTCTTCATCAACCCATCTCTCAGTCGCTTACCCTAGATAGGGTCGCGGGGGACTGGAGCCTGTCCCAGGCTGCATAGGGCACAATAAGACTGTGGAAAAGCCTGGACGGGGTGCCAGTCCTCCACAGTTCACATTTGCACATACTATGAGCCATTCAGAAACGCCAATTCATCTAACAGCACGACTTTGGACTGCGGGAGGAAAGCAGCACGACAAGGAAAAAACACCGAGACTGTTCAAATACAGAGTGGGGGCAGAGTTTGAGCTGACCAGAATGTGAGGCTGCAGTGCTGCCGCCCATGTGGACTAAGGTGTGATCTGGATGCACTTAATACACCCAACGGTTTAGTGTTCTAGTAATTGTGCTGCTCATTATGAATTTACAAACTCGTCAATGTAACTTTTAAACAAAGAGGAATAAACAAACGGTATCAGCAGCGATCACCTGCATTTCATTTCACCTCCGAGCGTAGGTGATCTCACCTTGGGCTGTTCCTACGCTGATGAGCAGCAGAAGAAGCGGGCTGGACACGATCCACGTTCCTGGGAAGCATCTAGCAAGCCCGCCGTCGGAGGTCTCAGCACCCTTCCTCATGATGGATTCGAAGTCTGGATGAACCCGTTGCTTTTGGACTGCAACGTAGGGTTCAAAAAACTTGGGAAGCCCTTGGTGAAACCCAGGTGATCCTGGGCTCTGTTTGAAGGAAGAACGCAAACGCGACCGAGGACGGGAGAGCGATTCAAGAACTTAGGAGAACTTGCTACACGAGATCGATCCGGCAGGTTGACGTTCAGCGACACCTCGCCGTCCTCAGAAGTGAGAGAGAAGGTGACGCCCGCTCGCGTAATGCTTTCTATCTGAACAAAGTGTGTGAAACGTAAGCTCGGTTCATGATTAGTGCTGCCTGTTCGCCTCAGTGATCCATTCA
Source organism: Mormyrops attenuatus (assembly GCA_026777985.1). Lineage (NCBI taxonomy): Eukaryota > Metazoa > Chordata > Actinopteri > Osteoglossiformes > Mormyridae > Mormyrops > Mormyrops attenuatus. The sequence goes on along the minus strand of JAODKC010000117.1, from coordinate 20,956,462 downwards.
GGGCTGCAGCGGCATCCGATGCTTCCAGACACCAGAGAGCATCCTGCAGGAGCGGTGCTCCAGGAGCAGCCCTCGACCAGCCGGGCTCCAGCAGCTAATCCAGACCCAGCCCACCGCCGTCTCTGGCGGCGAATGAGAAGACCCGGCTTGAATTTCGGAACGGATGCTCCCGGCCACCGACGATGCTAAATCTTATCTAAAACTTATTCAACAATGAGCTGCAGCGCTTTCCTGTACGCAAACGTGTAACATCAATACAGATGTTACACAATAAATCTAACACTATAAAAGGAAAATGAAAAGGAAAGATATACAGTGTCCTCAAAAGTAGAAGGGTTTTCCTGGAAAGAGGAATCGGAGACACCAAACGTGCACCTCAATGTGGTTGTAGATTATACAACCCCGCTCCCAAAAAAGTTGGGACGCTGTGTAAATCAAAACATAATGCGATTATTTGTAAATGATATTAACCCATATTTAATTGAAAATAGAATAAAAACATCATATCAAATGTTGAAGCAGACATTTTATTGTTTTATAACAAATATATGCTCAATTTGAATTTGATGCCAGGAACACGTTTCAAAAGAGTTGGGGCAAGAAAAGACTGGAAAAGTTCTGTGAAGCTAAAACAAAACACCTGGTTGAATATCTCACAACTAATTAGGTTAATTGGCAACAGGTCAGTAAGATGATTGGATATAAAATGAGCCTCCCGGAGAGTCTCTGCGCAGTGAAGATGGGGAGAGGTTCACCACTCTGTGAGAGACTGCGTGGGCAAATAGTGCAGCATCTGGAGAATAATGTTCCTCAGTGTAATATTACAGAGAATTTGGGAATTTATTTCCTATGGTACATAATATCATTAAAAGATTCAGAAATCTCTGGAGAAATCTCTATGCAAGGGACAAAGTCAAAAAACAATATTGGATAGCTGTGATCTTCAGGTCCTCAGGCAGCACTGCATTAAAAACAGACATGATTCTATAGTGGAAATCACTGCATGGGCTCAGGAACGCTTCCGAAAACCACTGTCCTGTGTCTGATAAATCAAAATTTCAGATTCTTTTTGGAAATCATGGACGCCGCATCCTCCAGGCTGAAGAGGAGAGGGACCATCCAGCTTGTTATCAGCAGACAGTTCGAAAGCCAGCATCCGTGATGGTATGGGGCTGCATTAGTGCCCATGGCTTGGGTAGCTTGCACATCTGGGAAGGCACCATCAATGCTGAATGATATACAGTATACAGCTTTTGGAGCAACATGCTGCCATCCAGACGACGTCTTTTTCAGAGGAGGCCTGAAAGCTCCCAAACGTTTACATAGTGTTTTTAAAAGTAGCGGTGATGCAACACAGTGGTAAACATGCCCCAGTCCTAAACTTTTTTTAAATGTGTTGCTGACATCAAATTCAAGGTGAGCATATATTTGTTATAAAACAATAAGATTTCTCAGTTTCAGCATTTGATATGTTGTCGTTGTTCTATTTTCAATTAAATATGGGTTTATATGGTTTGTAAATAGTTGGATTCTATTTTTATTTACATTTTACATAGTGTTCCAACTTGTAAGGATAAATTCCAATAATATTATTCTGATGCACAAATGACCTGGTTTGAGGAACAGCACAAAACTACCAAGTACTGTGTGATTTTGGACTTGAATTTGTATGTAATTTCTGCTAATTACTGCCAGCTGCTATGATGTATGGATCACTTACCACAAACATTATATGTTAATAGAATATTTTATTAAGTCAGTAATTATATAATTACTATGATTTTTTTTGCTTAAAAGCTATGAGCTCTTGGCCAGGGGCCCAGGGGCCTAACTTACCAAGCTTTGTGCAAATTTTATTGTGGAAAAAATGTGTACGCACATTTCCAGTGTAGTTCTGTGTGTGTGTGCAGCCCCTCAGGTGATGACTGTGATCCTTTTTTTCTCTTATGAATTCTTTCTAAAGCCTGCCTTCTGTCAGGCAAATTCTGATTGGACAGAATTGTACAAGATGACATGGCTGACACAGTTTCCATATGGGGATCTTCTTGGTCTGCTGGATGCATCACACCTTCCAAGACACTCGGGGACGCACTCGCATGTGATACACCTCTGTTCGGGCCCAGCTGGCCGGAGAGAGATGCAGAGCGGCAGGCTGTATCACGTGACATGCATGGCTTTAGAAGACATCAGAGTCAGAAACACTTAACAGGCTGATCACACAAACGCGGCTCTCCTGCTCTGTCACGGAAGTTTAGCCCTGATGCATCCCCTCTGGCATTTAATCAGGAAAAAACTCTGTGGAAATGCTTCCAAATCTAATACCTGAACCGTGAGACCTTTGCTAGGCCGCTGTGGTACCAGATATCAGGGCTGCTGACACAGAACCAAGCAAATAAACCCAGCAGAACAATAACGGTAAAACGCGACACAGAGGCCACTTCAGCTGAGTGCGAGGGCCACGGGGGCATGCGAGCGGCACAATGGCCTCACGTCTGAGTCGCTCAGGAGTCCGTGTGCTATCCGGCCTCCCGGCCGCGCAGCATGAGAGTGACGACGTCGGAGCCATTAATCATCTGATGCTTTAGTCTGATTTAAAACACAAAGCACTGCCTGAATTGTGCGTTTGGGAAGAAGAGCAATGTGAAATCCTCAGAAACAAATGGAGATCATGGGCTGTACCATGGCTGTCCGTAAGGGCCGCTGTGGCCAGAACTGCAGCAGTATCATAGATACCCTGGCAGATATAAGGGACCCAGCACCTTATGAGCAGGCACAATGGGGGGGGGGCTAAATACCTGTCTCTTTTTCCCAAAAGACTGAAAGTACCACCCCCCCTTTTGAGGCTATATGTGCCCTGTTAAAATTTACTGAGTGACCACCCCCTCGGTCAGTAAAATTTACCTTAAACCACACCCCCCCTCAATAAGTGGGGCACAGCACTGCTTACAGGGTCCCTTGAATATGTGAAATTAGGATTTTTTTATTGGGTGGGGCCAAGTTGACATTTTCTCAAGGGGCCCAGAAGCTGCGTCCCTCGTCGTGCCACATTCAGCACGATCAGTTGCGGAGAGTCGGAATGCAGGAGTCTGCTCTTAGCTGAGCTGGTGGATACAGGCAATCGGCGCCCGTGTGCAGCCTGGTGACGGCCATGCAGGTGCCCATTTTGCCAAACAGGAAACAGAGTCGTGGAGCGAAGTCAAGTTAGCAGGACACCGAGGGAGAGAGGCCACTGAATTCCAGTGTTTGCTGATAAAGCAACAAACAGAAATATGGTTGGCCTTTATGGAGTATCTTTAATGGTCTTTGTAGAATATTCCCCTCTACAGAAACCTGGGATCTGAAATACGCTTCTTTTCATGATATATTTGGGACTCGACATAAAGTGAAGCAAAACAGGGAGAGAGACCTATCAGTGCACCTCAAATGGCAACGGTTTCAGGTAGTTTGATTACCAGTTCATGCACAATTCCAAATCAAATCCCACTTAATTACATTCCGAGCTTCATCAGTGGCCTGAACTGATGCAATGAAATTATTATGAGCCGCCAGTGAATTTGTTTGCCTGCAGGAACTGAAATGCGTCTTCATGTGAGTGACGGCTCCATTTACGTTCCATCTGATTAGAATGTTCTGGATGGATATTGCAAGTCCCTCTAATCACTCCGGCGTGTCGTGGTGCCATCAGCCAGACAATTCTCACCCACTAATCAACGTGACTCAGATACAGTGTTTTCATTTGCAGGGCTTTAAATATGATAAAAACTGAATACAAAGAGCCTATGCTAATCACTGCAGTGATGCGTCCAAAATGGCTCTTGAGGAAGCTGATTCGCTGGCTAGGAAAAAGACAAACATGAATCAATAAATAAACCATTGAGAAGCCCTTCTAACTAGATTTGTTTTCCTCATAAAGACTTTTTCAATCAAAATCTCAATGACAGAACATTGTTAATTGAATGGCTGCTGTTTTGTGACCAAGTGAATGGAGACAGATTGTGGGGCAGCTGACAGGCTTGCCGACGCATCTTTGTGGCCCTCAGTGTGATGGGGACCCCGCGCCCCCCCACGCTCTGCATTCTTTTAGCTGGGGTCATAGACACAGTGTGCAACTGCCCACGGACTGGGGGTTTTACTATGAATAAAAAATACACTCAAATACTTAGAACAGCAGAGATGCACAGATTGAAGCCCCGCTTCTTTATTTAACCTCAGATGCTGAAGCACTGATTCACACTTGGCCTAGAAACCTGACTGCTCAAAGGAGACCTAGAATCTAGCGGCAGGCTTACTCTCAGCTTACAGTAGAGCTCTTCATTACGGGGGATGCCGATCTGAGGCTTCCCGTATCCTAGGATAAAGACCCAGCCGTCTGGTTGAGCAGCACTTTGGGTACCATGAAGTGACATGTGATCCACATCCACCATGAAAGCAGCAACATCGGTATGCTATCTTCACAGGTCATTTTTCTAAATACATAGGATTTAACCTTCCACGTAACGCCATTTCCTACCACTAAAATTTACGTTTTATTTATTTGGCATATGCTGTTATCCAAAGTGACATACATTATTTGTGAAAGCAGAGACAGCGACTCAGCAATTGGGGGTTAGGGGCCTTGTCAGGAGCACAAAGGTAAAATCACTCTGTCAATGCTGGGATTTGAACTGGCAACCTTCCGATCATAGCCACACCGTCCCAATCCTAATATGATAGATAGCAATGTGAACAGGGAGAAAGTAGGACAGCACAGGGGCCTCACATCTCCAGGGGGTGTGCTTTGCATGCTCTCCCTGTGTCTACATAGATTTCCTCTGGGTGGACTGGCATTCCGAAACATCCCTTTGTGAGTGTGTGTTCTATGATAGTATTTTTACAATAAGGCTACCCAAACATCACAGACTAAGGAGGAGGGGGCTAGTACCTGAAATAAGGATGCAGATCTGCTCAGTGGCCTCGGTGGGACTGCATTGTCCTGACAGAACACACGTCAGCAACGCCAGTGTCACAACAGCGCCCCCATAGGTCTCTTAAAGGAACAACATTAGGTAGATCAGCATACAGTCATTGAGTAGATACTATGGTGCTTAATAGCACACATTATTAGACCCTTAAAAAGATTTTTAAAACCCTTAATAAGCATGGTGTGTGTCTGTAGCATAAATGTATGGAAAGCTCTGATTTTATTGTATTTGCAGCTAACATCCTTTCCCTGACTCTCAGCGAACCTGCCCTTGAAAGGTATTTATGCTGTTACAGGGTGAGAGATGCACAACGTTAGATTCTGAGGTGCTTGTCACCAGTCCTGCGTTATTAGGAACTCGAGTGGCACCGAGAAGAAGGAGATCCTTTGTTTTATGGGTGGAGAGATGGCCTGTGCCATATCTCAGCAGATGTAACCCTTAAAGTATGTAGAATGGTGAGGTTTCTGTGAAAGGGTAATCTGATATAACACTTTTTGAACCTTTAAATGGAACGATGACAGGGGAGAAAGCTGAAATATTTTCTGGTTATTTGATCTGTCGAGTCTGTGTAGTTTTGCCGACTTTCTGCTGGAAGAGGAGGACACAGACGCTTAGCACTTCTCTTATTACAGTGAGTATCTTGCTTAAGATTTGATTTTCAAACCGATAAATCCAGTCAATGTTTTGCTTGCATTCCAAACTTTGAGTGTGTACTTTAAAGCTTATGCACTCTGTTGTCTTGTTTGTAATGAAAAGCAAAGCGACTGCACGTGGTTAATCCGTCTGAGTTTGTGTTGTACACCCTGTTAGTGTCCAGCAGTACCCTAACTATGCTGGAGGTAAACAGAGTAATATATACCTGAGATAACAAGGTCCTGGGGCAGAGTAAACACTGGTGGTGGGCGGCGGGGGGGGGGGGGGGGGGTTCAGGATAAAGGCAGGGTGCAGGGCGGCCGCAGAAGGGCCCCAAAAGCGGGCTCGCCTTCAAAGATCCCGCCACCCCCAGAACATGGGGTGCTCGGCTGTGTTGAG
>JAODKC010000117.1:20929409-20950369 GCA_026777985.1 Mormyrops attenuatus | reverse complement strand
GGGGGGAGGTTTCAGATTAAAGGCAGGGTGCAGGGCTGCCGCAGAAGGGACCCTAAAGCGGGCTAGCCTTCAAAGATCCCTCCTCACCCAGAACATGGGTTGCTCTGCTGTGTTGAGCCAAAAGCAGGCGCATTCCTGCCATCTCAGCGTTAGCCCATTAGCTAACGACATCGGTCATGCTTTGAGTGGACAGCCAGAGAGCAGAGCAAACACACCCAGCTATATTCATGATTATTAAATTTAACAACCCATTAGGTGGGAGAGGGTGAATTACATACTTAGGCATACCGGTGCTGTACACCTCCAGTCACTGAGTGTGGCATCTGAATAATGAAACGCATTAGCTACTGAAGCAATTGAATAAAAGCAGATTATAAATAATGAACTGCATCATTTATACAGACAAATGCTCTTTTAACACATGGTCAAACCGCATCTTTATTATTTTTAATATAATGTGTTAAATAAATGTTATTTCTTCATTACGAAGTATAATATGTGAATTTGAATTATATCTGTGTGTGTGTGTGTGAGTGTGTGTGTACCTCGGGGCTCACTCTGTGTGTGTGTGTGTGTGTGTGTGTGTCTGTGTGTGTGTGTACCTCGGGGCTCACTCTGTGTGTGTGTCTGTGTGTGTGTGTGTCTGTGTGTGTGTACCTCGGGGCTCACTCTGCGTGTGTCTGTGTGTGTGTGTGTGTGTCTGTGTGTGTACCTCGGGGCTCACTGTGTGTGTGTGTGTGTGTGTGTGTGTGTGTCTCTGTGTGTCTGTGTGTGTGTCTGTATATGTGTGTGTCTCTGCGTGTGTCTGTGTGTGTGTCTGTGTGTGTCTGTGTGTGTACCTCGGGGCGCACTGTGTGTGTGTGTGAGTATGTGTGTGTCTCTGTGTGTCTGTGTGTGTGTCTGTGTGTATGTATGTGTGTGTCTCTGCGTGTGTCTGTGTATGTGTGTGTCTGTGTGTGTACCTCGGGGCTCACTGCGTGTGTGCGTGTGTGTGTGTGTGTGTGTGTGTGTGGGTATGTGTGTGTCTCTGTGTGTACCTTGAGACTGACCCTGTGTATGTGTACAAACACAGGACGGCACCACTGATGTTCAGGACCTTTTCTAAATATATTTACTTATTTAACAGAAATAAAACCATAAAAAAATAAAACGGGGACCTTGTATTAATGTCATTTTCTAACACCAGCAACAGTCAGTAAAGCACACAGTTTTCCAAGACTTCGCCAGGTCACTTTATTTTTGACCTCAGTAAAAGAAAATATCATTTTAGCTACTACCTGGTGATTTGCACCCGTAATTACATACTGTTCAGCAGCCCATGGGAAAGCAAGAGCAAGAGAGAGAGAGGGAGAATGAAAGAATGACAGAATGGGAAAGAGATGTAGAGCTGCTAGGTGTCTTGCGTGCCACACAATAAAACTGCTTTAAATGCCCTGGGCTCAGTTTAGCGCAGCCTGATATCAGTATTAAAAGTGATTTGCGGCACCATATGTGGCGACGAATCAAAACTTAATTTAGGCTGATAAAGATGCCATTTGGGGGAGAGATACAGCACTGCATTCTCAGCAGGCCGCTCTCCAGCTTCCTGTGCTGCATGTGTCGCCAGTGAGGCAGATTTACAGACCTGCTCCTTCCTCTCTCCCCCTATAAACGCCAGCAAATGTTAATGGGATCGTTTTTCAAGATCCTTCTTACTCACGGTCTCTCATGACCACCTATCGTTTCCAACAAGACAAAAACCCCAAATTACCATTATCAAGTACAGAAGGATGAGGAAGGTAGAGGAGCATGTGCAGGAAGAGAGAGGATGAGGAAGATAGAGGAGTATATACAGGAAGGGAGAGGATGACGATGGTAGGGGAGCTGATACAGGAAAGGAGAGGATGAGGAAGGTAGAGGAGCATGTACAGGAAGGGAGAGGATGAGGATGGTAGGGGAGCAGCTACAGGAAGGGAGAGGATGAGAATGGTAGAGGAGCAGATACAGGAAGGGTGAGGATGAGGATGGTAGGAGAGCAGATACAGGAAGGGAGAGGATGAGGATGGCAGAGGAGCAGATACAGGAAGGGAGAGGATGAGGATGGCAGAGGAGCAGATACAGGAAGGGAGAGGATGAGGATGGTAGAGGAACAGATACAGGAAGGGAGAGGATGAAGATGGTAGAGGTGGACCAGCTTCGAGAGTTGACAATAGAACACTGGCAGAAGGTCTGAGGATGTTTACCTTTTACAGAAACCGATCTTTTTAGAGAGACACAGAAGAGAGGTCAGAGACCCTAACGATGGATCCCCGCATTCCAGCACTTACATTCCCTTGGATTCTGATCTGTGCCAGCATGACATGCCGCCCAAACTGGGTGCCCTGCATCTACTCTCCCAGTGGGATAGTCACACGGCAACAAAACAGTGCTCAGGGATTATAAAGCACATAAACCGACAAGGAGATGGGGGACGGCCATTTCTTATACGGCACAGGGAGCACATAAAACAGACGCTTTACCCGTAAAGTGGGTCTAATCGGTACCATCAAAAGCAGCAGATGGCACAGAAGTTAAAATGTGTTGTATAAGTGTGAGTGTGTATGTGTGTGTGCACAGCTGTGTCTTTCTGTCTTTCTAAGGTGTGCAGCTGTGCTTCTAAGCAATGCACAGGCAGGCAAATGACCTGTGTGAAAGTGTACTGTCAGCAGAACAGCCCTTCCATTCCTGCATGTCATGTTGGCCGTAGGCAGGGTCCAGGTCAGCAGGGGCCCCATCCCCATGACCCACAAGGTTGACATGCGTGCCGCCAATGACTTTTCAAATCCATGTGAGCCTCATGCTCAAATTCCAGTCAGCTGACCCTCTGTAACAGGCTAACATGCTAATCAGAACACGAAGGCTCAGCCAAGCCCAGCCTGAGTGCCATGGATCAAATGCCATCGGGGGATCTGAGGACTGGACATTCTCACTGTCACCGACACAGGCTGGTGTCACCCCTAGCGTTATGTCCCCTGCGCAGTCTTCTACATCATCATCATCATCGCTCTTGTCTTCATGTTCAGCTCAGAGGCCCCATGCAGGAAGCTGATTGGCAGCCAGGGCGGTGGGCTGAACCCGGGTCCCGCAATCACCCCATTCGCCCAAGGAGGCAAAGCCAGACACCACATGTCACATGTTCCCAAATGTAGAATAATAAAACAGAGGGTGCCTAATTGGTCGGGTGTTCCTGCGGTTCTTACAGAGGTCCCCTGCTGAGGATCATTCTGCCACCACAGGGCCCCTGCATGATCCTCAGCCCCGCTGGGGGTGCCCCCCCCCCCATGAGGTCCCTGATCGCTCATTATTCATGCCATCCCATCACACAATGCAGAGACACACCACACAATGTAAACTGTTTCTCCAGCACTAAGAATCCACAGCCTTTTTACTTTGCTTAATTCTGGAACCGCCAGGATAGTTTATCAGAAACCTTTCTCCCACAGACACTGTATAATCAGGCCAGACCTGCTTTACATGACCTGTAAAGGGTCTAAAAATGTTTTAGGGAGAACGTGTCGCAAAAGGCTTACCAGAGTGATATTTAATAAAATCCAAGCTGATGAACTGCGAGATGCTTTTCTGAGTAACGCCAACTTCTGACATCTGAAATGAGCTTGAAATTATACTGAGCGGAGACGAAACCTTACAGCAAAAGCCCACTTTTCACCTCATACCGAGCACTTCCAAATTGCCAAGTAGACAAAAAAGCGTGAGTACGGACTCCTTTCGGGAGCCGCAGCTGAGCACTTTGCATCTTTAGTGCCAAAACAGGCGTGTTTCATTCAGGACATGACCCATGTTGAAAATGAAAAAGGCATCACGTTTGCTCAGCTAGCAACGCCTGTGGATGCTGAAAGCCGATCACGCAGCACCATGTCGCACCCCAGGGCAGGCAGGTGGGGGCATTCAGCAAAAACACATTCAATTTATGGACACTTTAAAGGGCCATGTTCTGCCTTTTCTGGTGTGTGGAAAGAAGATTCAATACAGCTGAAAGTCACCTTTGTGATTAAGTCCTATACCACAGTCGATATATATTCATGCTGTACGCTTTATATGGTCCAGCACGGCATGTGTTAAAACTTTAATCATTGTGACATTATTCTCTCAAGTTCCTATTGAAATCAGCACATTGATAATATTCCACTGGTTGGGTTTTAAGGCTCTCTGCTACTGGTGACCTGGAGCTGGATTTCAGAAGATGTGACGGTAACACCTAGATATTTCAGAAACTAAAGCAGGTGACAGACAGCTGCTATCACCTCCCTCAACTTGACACCCCAAGGCAGAGAATCTAGGGGAAGATGTCCAGACCACAGGTACCCCCAGAACGACTTGGCAAGCCAACTTGACAAGCAAAGCAGCATGGCTCCTAACACTGCGAAAACCTCATCATAGTGTCTGGTCGTCAGTCTCCCTTAAAGGAAAGCTGGCACATTCTTAAAGGGCAGGTCCAGGAAATGTGACCATACTTTGTCCCCGCTCCCCAGGTCTCAGTAAAGCACACAATGCTGAATAGCTGGCTTCCAGCTCCTGGTGAAGGCTGGACACACTGTTTAATTCCATGTTGCTGCTTTAAATGGCTAACAGTGCCCTAAAACCTGGTAATGTTACCATAAAAAGAGCAGCAGCCTGGCTGCGGCAGAATGGTCATTTGTTTGGAGCTGAGGAACTGTGCTCCTTTTCCAGAGTTTACTGCTTTAATCTGGAAGTGGCAACCTACAGCAAAAACACACAGCCATACACCCTTCTCATTGATTCCTACGTGAAAGTCATGTTTTCTTTACAAAACCTTTAAACTGCATTGAATTTCCGTAATTAGACGTTTTCCTCGGCATTTACAGAAACACTGGGGGTTTATCCTTGCGGAAAACTGTTGAAAGCTTACCAAGGGAAGTCTGTGTCCACTTTGGAGAGTGTTCCCCTGAAAAGAGTTCCCCTTGGAGAATGCCCTCCTTGTAGAGCATCCCCCTGGATAGCGTCCTCGATTGGAGAACGTACCCTTGGAGAATGCCCTCCTTAGAGAGTGTCCTCCATGGAGAGTGTCTTCCTGGAGGGTGTTCTCCTTGTAGAATGTCTCCCTGAATGGTGTTTTCCTTGGAGAATGTACCCCTGAAGGGTGTTCTCTTTGGAGAATTACTCCCTGAAGGGTGTCCTCCTCAGAGAGTGTTCCCCTGAAGGGTGTCCTCCTCAGAGAGTGTTCCCCTGAAAGGTGTCCGCCTCGGAGTGTGTCCAACTGAAAGGTGTCCTCCTCAGAGTGTATTGCCCTGTAAGGTGTCCTCCTCAGAGAGTGTCCAACTGAAAGGTGTTCTCCTCGGGGAGTGTCCCTCTGAAAGGTGTCCTCCTCAGAATGTGTCCCCCTGAAGGGTGTCCTCCTTGGATAGTGTCCTCCTGAAAGGTGTCCTCCTCAGAGTGTGTCCAACTGAGAGGTGTCCTCCTCAGAGAGTGTTCCCCTGAAGGGTGTCCTCCTCGGAGGGTGTCCAACTGAAAGGTGTCCTCCTCAGGAAGTGTCCCTCTGAAAGGTGTCCTCCTCAGAGAGTGACAACTGAAAGGTGTCCTCCTCAGAGTGTGTCCCCCTGAAAGGTGTCCTCCTCAGAGAGTGTCCCCCTGAAAGGTGTCCTCCTCAGAATGTGTCCAACTGAAAGGTGTCCTTCTCAGAATGTGTCCCCCTGAAGGATGTCCTCCTCAGAGTGTGTCCAACTGATAGGTGTCTTGCTCAGACTGTGTCCCCCTGAAGGGTGTCCTCCTTGGATAGTGTCCTCCTGAAAGGTGTCCTCCTCAGCGTGTGTCCAACTGAGAGGTGTCCTCCTCAGAGAGTGTTCCCCTGAAGGGTGTCCTCCTCGGAGAGTGTCCAACTGAAAGGTGTCCTCCTCAGTGTGTCCTCCTGAAAGGTGTCCTCCTCAGCATGTGTCCAACTGAGAGGTGTCCTCCTCAAAGAGTGTTCCCCTGAAGGGTGTCCTCCTCAGACAGTGTCCAACTGAAAGGTGTCTTCCTCAGAGAGTGTCCCCCTGAAGGGTGTCCTCCTCAGAATGTGTCCAACTGAAAGGTGTCCTCCTCAGAGTGTGTCCCCCTGAAAGGTGTCCTCCTCAGAGAGTGTCCAACTGAAAGGTGTCCTACTCAGAGAGTGTCCAACTAAAAAATGTCCTCCTCGGGGAGTGTCCCTCTGAAAGGTGTCCTCCTCAGAGTGTGTCCAACTAAAAAATGTCCTCCTCGGGGAGTGTCCCTCTGAAAGGTGTCCTCCTCAGAGTGTGTCCCCCTAAAGGGTGTCCTCCTCAGAGAGTGTCCCCATGAAAGGTGTCCTCCTAGGAGAGTGTCCCCTTGAAAGATGTCCTCCTCAGAGTGTGTCCAACTGAAAGTTGTCTTCCTCGGGGAGTGTCCCTCTGAAAGGTGTCCTGCTCAGAGTGTGTCCCCCTGAAGGGTGTCCTCCTCGGAGAGTGTCCCCCTAAAGGGTGTCCTCCTCGAGTAGCATCCCCCGGAAAGGTGTCCTCCTCATAGTGTGTCCCTGTTTACATCGTAAGATCCTTGGCTTGTGATGCTGTTATAATTACTGGGCATCCTGATATGGCTGAGATGATGCTGACTGCATGTTACAAGTTATTAACTAGCCATACAAACTATTGCTATCCATCATGTGTTATCACAATTGTGCTTGTTAGAAATGTGACTAAGTCTTGCCTGGGAACTACTTACTCAGTTTTAATTCAGCTGCAATGCTAGGTGACATCACAAAACATCATGTGACCTAAGATTCCTGCATTTTTATTAATGGACGGTGTAAAACACATGCAGCATCAGAGCGGAGAACCGCCCCTTCCTCCTAGAAAGACGGGCTTGTCTGCAGGAACTGCTGCTTCTTGCATCTGCCCATACATCCTGTCGGTGGGTGCTGTAAAGTGGACCCACAGCCATTTATGCTTTGGGGGTGGGATCTGTTTCCTGGCAGGACCCAGAGCATTGTGAAGGACCATGGGGGTAGGTGGAGGGCCACCGAGGGGAGACAAGGCACCTACAAGGACATTATACGGACACCTTGTACTGCACCGAGATGAACTGGTGAATAAATGGGTCCTGTTGTGCCCTTTAAAGTCGAATGCTGTAATGCTGTAAATATACATGTAGCAATGGGATGCTGGGCTGTGATGGGAAGACATCAGGGCAAGCTGCAGGGAAGCCTGGGACATCCCATAATTAGGCAGAGTGGAGCAGCATGCGGTCCAAGAGGTGGCAGGTTCAGCATCAGAGGCTCCCCAATATGAAATGCAGTTGTGGCTGTTAACTATCCCCTCACTGCATTAAGGGCAGTTAAAGGAGCTTACCCCAGCTCCTCTCCATCGATCCACTCCAGGGAAATGAATTTACAGCTCGACGGCACCCTGAGGAATCTATGGAGCACACTTCGAGGGAGAAAGAGCGCTTTTTAAAATGCTAACATCCGTATTTCACAGACAGCCACCCAAGGTGGCATTTTTACATGAAGTTTACTTCGTTTCATCTCTTAAAAGCTTTTCTGAAAGGGGTTACGAGCTGCAGGACCAGTCACGCCCATCACGCTAAATTACAAATTACAGAAGTACTGCTTATAACAGTTTGTGAAATACTGTGGGTTACATGCGCACAGTGTGGTAACGTTAGTCTCATTTTCATTCTCCTTATTTTCGCAAGGCAACATTTGATGAGTATTTTGTGATATCATGTCAGGTTCAAGAAACACAAAAAAATCCCCAATTTCCCCCACTTTGCTGACAAGTTACGCGCATAAATGAAAAACTGACCAATGGGGAAGATGCCACTGATAGAAGCTGAAAACCTTTATTATAACTGGAGAACGGCCCTGTTGGTGGAAAGCCATGATACCTATTTACTGCCAAAATTTCACTGATGTTCAGGTACTTTTTCTCCACCCTTGAACTTACCTTTGGCCTGCAGCAAATTTAGTGACGAAAGTGGGCAAGGTGCCACCTACTGGACATGAGGGAAGTTGTTTAATTCTGTATCGTTAAAAAAAAAAAAAATCTGATTGAACTCTCTTGGCCTAATAATAATTTCTCATGCCGATGTACATGTAGAGTACTATGCAAAAGTCTTAAGAAAATTTTAAGTTTAAATTATCTCTAGTTAGTGTAAAACTATGATATTATGTCTGTCAAAGTATGTCAGCTTAGCCATTTTAAAACCTCTCCTAAAGTCACCCCAGTATTTGCAGCAACCATCCAATACACCAATATATTTTCACCCAACCACTACCCTTTGCCTTATTTGGCTAATTAATACCATCCATATATCCATTCATCCTTTTTCTGTACTTGCTTGTCCTACATGCAGGGTCACGGGGGCGGGGGGGGGCTCTGTCCCGGAAGCTACAGGCACAAGGCAGGGAATAAGGCAGGTAATAACCCAGGATGGGGCACCATCCCATCTCAGGGCAAACTCACATACTTAAATGTGTGTCTGAAAAATTGCTAGTTTGATTCCCGCCCCCAACAGATCGATCACATCACCATTAGGCTCTTGAGTAATACCTTTAAGCATAATTACTCCAGGGGTGCTGAACACTGACTGACTCTGTGATCTGATCCCAGACTTCATTCTTATGGTGTCTTTCTGAAGACTAAGCACTGCCATGTCGAAAAAAAAGAATTTCTCACACAGGAGTTAATGAAGTACCATAATAATTATTACTATAAGATGATGGTTAGCTAGCTGGACAGCTATCACTAGATTACTATGTAAAACTATTTTGGCTGGACACGTGGCCAGTCATTGTCTCTTGACAAACTGAGCTTGCTAGCATTAGCCTGTGTACCTATCCTTATGTTTCCTTTCCAAATGTTGATAGAGAAAGTAGTGGCAAAGGTGCACCAAGTAACCGAGTAAAAATTTACCAGAGTGCGTACCAGAAATCAAGTCCAGTCATATTTTGACTTGAAACCAGACTCCATCCGTCCGTCCATCCATTTTCTATGACCGCTTCTCCTATTCAGGGTCGTGGGGGAAACCAGACTTGAGTACCACAATTTTGATAGTATATTACATAATAGCATATAGCATAATGTTTTATATATATATACACACACACACACATATTATACAGATACACATGGATAGATGGACGTATACTCTGATCAGCCATAGTATTAAAACCACTTGCCAAATATTGCGTACGTCCACCTTGGCCTGCTCTGGCGTGTCAAAGCATCAAGGCAAAGACTTACAAGACCTCTGAAGGTGTCCTGTGGTATCTGGCACCAAGATGTTAGCAGCAGATCCTTTAAATCCTGTAAGTTGCGAGGTGGGGCCTCCATGGATCAGACTTGTTTGTCCAGCACATCCCACAGATGCTCGACTGGATTGAGATCTGAGGAATTTGGAGGCCAAATCAACACCTTAAATTCTTTTTCATATCATTCCTGAACAATTTTTGCAGTGTGGCGGGGCACATTATCCTGCTGAAAGAGGCCACTGCCATCGGGAAATCTGTCGCCGTGAAGGGGTGTACTAAGTCTGCGACAATGTTTAGGTAGGTGGTACATGTTAAAGTAACATCCACATGAATGCCAGAACCCAAGGTTTCCCTGCAGAGCATTGCCCAGAGCATCACACTGCCTGCACTGGCTTGCCTTCAATGTTATTCATTTCACCTGCCAGTGGTTTTAATGTTATGGCTGATCGATGTATAGTTATAATATAATGTATTTTATAGGGTATATATAGTGTCTTATGTAATAGTCCATTTCAGTTGCATCGCTGGTTCCAGCTGCGGGAGACAGGCTGTTTGTGTGGACTGAGCATGACAGGAAGGAGCCACTATTTGGAGAAGCAGGGACAGTCAGGTCTGATGACAAGACCATATGTCTGAAATTAATAGGAAAAAACCTAAAACTTTTAAAACTGTGTGATAGGATGATTAGCTGGCTTAATGAACGTGTTCGGTTTTGTGATGAGTTACAGGCCTGAGAACACCCATCCATTTTTCCTGTTACAGGTTCTGCTCAGTGCTATATATTCATGTCCAGATTTCAGGCAGAGCTATTTATTATTAACTCAGGCCATTTAACATCCTCTTTGCCTCATTCCTAGTCAGCCTTTCAGGTTTGCTTTGGTGCAGGGATGCAACTGGAATATTCAGAATGGGAAGAATGACTGCAAATCCACACAGGGAAGTATTCACAGTAGCACTGTGTCAACAGCATAGCTACAGGGCAGACTGTGAACATAAGTCAGAGATACAGGGCATAGATTCGGGGAAAGAATGTGAACATCAGTCAGTGATACAGGGCAGAGTTTGAACATCAGTCAGTGATACAAGGCAGAGTTTGAACAGCAGTCAAAGATACAGGGCAGAGTTTAAACATAAGTCAGAGATACAGGGCAGAGTGTGAGCATCATCCTAAGATACAGGGTAGAGAGTGCACCTCAATCAGAGATTCTGTGCAGAGTGTGAACAGCAGGCAGAGATGCAATGCAGAGTGTGAACACCAGGCAGAGATACAGGCATGAATATAAGGAGCGCACAGGGCTATAGAGCAGAGAGTAGATAAGAGTCAGAGACAGAGTGAACAGTGATAGTATGCAGAGGAGGGTACCAGCACACAGGGACAGATTACTTCCTACCCACTCCTTCTACCTTTTTGATACGTCACCTCTTAGCTGAGTCAACATAAATTCTTCCCAGCTGGATGTCAGGCTTTTCTAGTAGATATACAGTGACTCCTTGTATCCAGACAAAGTGAGATGGGATCTGAGACCATGGTTCATCGGGAGTCTGTTTGGGTCCCTCCAGCCATCCTGTGACCACTGTGTTTGTCATTTGTTGCTCCATTTACAGAGATTTTTCTGGATTTCTTTTCATTTACTGTTTTTACTGGGTCTGGGAATAAATCTGGAATCATGGTGCAGAGAGCAGTTTCAGATACAGAGGTGCAAATGAATGGGGGATTGGATGAAGACATACTAAACAAAAGTGGGTCTCTAATAAGGTGACGCTAATCCTCCAATATCCACCTACAGAAAGCACACTTGCCCAGTCAGCTTCAATTTCCATCATCTTGGCTTCTTCCCAATTTTGAGCTTTAAGCCCTGCAAGGAGACATTGTCCTGGTTCTGGTCAGGGCAATCACCAGTCATCAGCCATGTCCCAGTGGATCTTCTTGAGGGCGACAGTGGGGAAGCCATGGTTACTGCTGGCCTGCAAGCTGCTGATCGCCCCCTGTTGGTTGAACGGTTGATGCCTTACTGGCTATCACATCACATTATCAATTCAACTACATGGGGGAGGGGGGGGGTTTGAGCCACAGCTGTATTTAGGAGAAGAATGGCACCCTCCTTTTCCCCTGTTTGGGGCCTTTATGATCTTGTCTTAACCCCCCTTTATTGAATTATTTAGTATATTTTACATCAGAACATCACACCCATTTTTTCAGTTTTTTTAGTGTGGGAGCAGAGATAATTGGACTAATTAAAACAGAGAAATGGCCCTGAACGGGCAGCAGTAAATAAAGTTAAGTGTCTTTGGTCAGTACATTTTCACTGGATAACGCTATCTCCTGCAGCCTCCCTGGACACAGAACAGTGAGAAGTCACAAATTCACTGGGATAGAGGTCTGACTGGTGCTGGGATTCGAGCCTGACACACACACACACACACACACAGAATGGAAATAAATGGTGAGGCGACCATCTTAACCCACCAAAAATAACAGTGTCAATTTGCTGTTTTCATTCCGCAGCGTTAGCCCTGGATTAGCTTGACGTTTTGAAACAGTAGCTGGTGCAGGAGTTGGCTGGGGAACAGGGTAGGTGACTTCATAGCTGCCTAAAAAGGTTGTGTGAGGCATGACATCACCTGCCTTCGGCAGGGAGCTTGTGCTTAATTCAGGTAATCAGAGCAGCTGCGGGACCAAGTCACTCTAAGGCCCAAAGTACATCTATTAAAGTTAATAGGGTTACATATGGAGACATTTACAAATGCTGCCAGTCAGTTACCCACAGCCCACAATGATGCTTCTGCATGTTACCCCTCGGAGCCGTCATACATACGTTTAAACAGTAACAGTAATTGACAGCATGGCTTTCTGCACTTATCCTTTCCCATGGATTCAACTTGCGATCCCATCTCTGCTGCTATATCTGTCCCGCCGTGAAAAGACGGCCGCTCCCTCCCCGAAACGGCAGAGCAGATGATCTACGGCTCAACGCTCGTGACGGGGCACCCAGGAAAGAGGTACCTGCTGCTCGCAAGGTGCGCTGATGAGGCCAAGCTGGCAGGCGTGCTTCCGGGGAACGGGCCCTGCGACGCGCAGAGCCGCGGGCTCACAGAACCGAAACCCAGCGCCAGATGGAGGTCATTAGGAAAGCGTCTTTGAGGGTGATGTAGTCGTGGCAACAGAGTGAGGGGGTGGGATTGACTTCACGGAAAGGAGGCAAGTGAAGATGTAAAATGTGAGACAGAGTAACGGGCGAGGGTTGCTGTGGACACATTTCCCTTTCTGAGTTCATTGTCACCTGCGGGTCACCCTGCATGCAGTAAAGCAGGATCAAAGGGTACAGTGTGCTGTAGTTTGTTCCACACAGACATTTAAAGCCAGCTCTCCCATCAGATGTAGACCAGAGGTCCAGAGCGCCTGCTGATGGACAAACACAGAGGGAAATCAACATGCGGAAGGCATTATGGGAGATAAAATACAGCAAATGAACACAATATATTAAGGTGATGTGTTTCCAAGCAGGGCATGCTCCAGTCTCCTCAGACAGAAGATCAGAGCTCTCACAGCCTTCAACTGTGCTGTCAGCTGAAGCACTTTACAAATACAGTAGACAGTAGTGTGTGGAGGTGCGGGACTCTGTGGCATGGGACTGAGAAGGTCACTGGTTCAAACCCCAGGGCTCCAGGGATACTGAGTGGTTGTCACTTGTACACTGTTTGAACAAAAGTGTCTGCTAAATACAAAATATAAATTATTAGTAAATGTATTATGTGATACTGGAATTAATATGTTTTGTACTTCCAATGATGGATGGATGGATGGATGGATGGATGGATGAGGGACTGGATGGATGGATGGATGATGGACTGGATGAATGAATGATGATGGATGGATGGATGATGATGGACTGGATGGATGGATGGATGGATGGATGATGATGATGGCCTGGATGGATGGATGGATGGATGATGATGGACTGTATGGATGGATGGTTGGATGATGATGGACTGGATGGATGGATGGATGGATGGATGGATGGATGGGTGGACATTTCAGAATGCATTTTGTACCATAAATGTTCTGTTACGTATCACGGACAGTAACAGCACTAGAGCACCTGCAGTATAAGGGAAGTGAAAGCCAGCAGTGGGGTGAGCCTCATAATCCCATTACCATAGCAGATAATAATGAGCTGGGATGAGGAATTTGTCAAGTAAATGACCTGTAACCCTCCCCTGATAGTAAATGGCTTTGGAGGGGGGTTTTATTGCAAAGAATATATCAGGGGAAAAGAGATGTCAACTCAGTGTGCCTTACCAGGGGAAATATGTATTTTTAAATCTAATTTTTTCATTCTTTTCTTATCCCAAGAGCATGTCAGCAGTGACGAGTTTACCTTGTACAGTACGACTGAGAAATATTTCTCAAGAGAGAAAAACAGGCCGCGTTGAAAGGCAGCCGACGGGCAGAGGGAGCGATCCTCAGCCTCGCCGCCACAAACACTCAAACTGCTTTCCCTTTACTCATTTCTTGCCCTTGGTCAGAGACCGCCCCTATCTGACTGCCATTTGGAAAATCTAACTTGCTTAAGAAAGAAGTATGTTTGCCAGTTAGGCCAGTCCAGGGTGTTATATACAGTTACCTCTTAATATCCTCCTCTCCATTTTGCAGTGGATGTGATCAAATGGAGGTCTGAAGGAATTGTGGGTACAGCCTGCATAGCTCCTTCACTGGGATTGGCTGCCCTGCCTGCTAGTTACCATGGTGAGATTACACTCCACGTTAAACTGCCCTGTCCCCTTTGGATTGGCCCTGACAGCAGGTGTCATGGTGACATGGCGTATGAGGTCCTCCATCCCTGCACTGTGCTTTAGGGAGCACCGTTCGGCTGGTCACGGTCTTCTGAGATTCAGCTCACCTTAGCTCATCAGCCATTTTACACGTGCATTTTTAGAAACACAAACATTTTTTGCAGATTGTTTTATTATGGAAATAGTCTATTTTAGTCGTGTATTATTCCATCTAAATCTCTTGGTTCAGGCAAGAACTCTGTCAGATAGAATAAAGTATAAATTAGTATTCCTGCCAGTTAAGACTAAGCTCCTTTTCATACATGATACCTGTTCATACATGACCATGCCCCACCAGCTCATAACCACACCCCTGTATATATGACCACGGCCATTGGCTCACAACCACATACTGGTTCATATATGTCCATGCCCAATCAACTCATAGCCACACCCATTGGTGCATAGCCACACCCCAGTTCATTTGTGACCACACCCCCTCTGTACATAAACCTACTCCCCAAAGTTTTTTTTTATGTCAGGTAAGCACCAAAACGACAATAAGCCCTTTTCTGTTTGCAGACTCATGGTTCACACAACAGAAATATGTATCTTGACTGACTTAGTTACAATACAACTAAAAATATTATTCGGTTATAAGGAATGGAAGTGTAAGGGAATACATTTTTATGTTATGTTGTGTTTCTATTATACTTAAAAAATCCACAACCTAAGCAGTATTATAAATTTTAAGAACCGTACGCGCAACAGCAGACTGATTGCCGTGACAACATGCACGTCTTGTGTTTTGTATACAAAAATGCCTCCTGTTGGCCTGGTCTACAAACGTTTGTGTTTAACCCCCAGCTGCCTTCAGGGCAGAGTGAGATGAACACAGACCTCATTAATGTCACAGGGAATGGGCGGGGGGAGTGGAAGAGGGTTAGCAGAGGAGAAAGAAAGGCCCAATTTACACGTCGGCTGAGAAGCGGGATGAGCGGCGTCATTTACATGCAGCTCTGCCAGATGCCTGTTTAGCATACATTAATTAGGGCTCCAGAGCGTGGCCGGGACTCCTCTGGCACGACACGGCACCCTGCAGACCTCATTGTCAAAATAGTTGTGTAGATTATAACATTAGAGTGAGCTGGGGAGTGTCATCCGAGCACAGCTTGGCACAGGCGTTCCTCCCAGCCCTGGGAAATTTTCATTTTCAGATTAGTTTCCTTACCCTTTAAGGAAGATGGCCGCACATGGGCAGGCTGACTGGTTGTGATTGGTGACAGCCATCATTATAGAATTTCATATGCATGGACTAAATATCTGTGAGATTTTTCCCCTCGATCGCCATTGTGTGGATCGTAATGAATCTGTACAGGACTGATTTTATGACTATGCTCTAAGATTAAACTTGAAGGCATAGTCTGTGTGCCAGGCGACTGTCTTTTTAGATTCACCACAAGCCGATTTATTAAAGATCCCCTCAATTAACACAGGATTTTGCTAAATCGTTTGATGGGGCTACATCTTTTGCATCAATTATTAATCCTGCATCACGCCTGTACGCAGCTCTATTCAACATGATTCGCTTAATCTCCAGCGGCAATCACACATGCACCCAGCTCCCAGCATGCCGAGCAGCAGTAAAAGCCCTATCGGCATTAATGCTGAGGAGCGCTCAGGATCATCATCTCGTGATCTTGCTGTAGCCTCCCAACTTGTCTTTGTATTTCCTGAAGAACAAGGACCCCAGCAGCATGTCTCTCAGCAGGCCTGACGTCCCTGTCAGTGCCAGACCTGAAACGGGTGCCTGTTGAAAGGGGCACTCTGAAGAAGCTTCTGCTCCTCCAAACCCTTCCATGAAAGTCACCTTCCAGGGAATCTGGGCACTTTGTGACTACAACATGATGATTTGTCTTGGAGACCTCCGGCTCACCGTTGGCTGGAGAAGGTGAACTGGACCTAGTGTGACAACCTTCTGCTGCTCTTATGAATCAGGAAGTTGTCACATGATGCTATAGTGCCCCTAAGCCAGTGGTTCTCAATCCTGTTCCTGGCGCTCCCCCCCCAAATGTTTTCATTCCAATCCTACCTTAATCAGGCTCAGATGGTCCTTAATTAGCTAATAATGAATGTGACAGGTTGAAAGCAGTGTGGGTTGGAATAGAAACATTCTGGCAGGGGGAGTGTGAGGAACACTATTGGAACCACTGCAATAATCTCACAAGGCACTTCAGGTGAGCCTGTAGAGGGATTTAGTTTCATTAAATTTTTAATATAAGTAACTGTGGCTTGTTTACTTCTCCGAGAAGAAGACAATCATGAGGTTGGAGTCTGCTGCTTTTCTAGGGTTCTGCTCCTGCCTTATTTAGGTCTTTCCTGTCATCACATTAAGTTGGATTACTTGGGTCCTGCTGGACTGTGTTCGTCCTGTCCGCTCATGTGGTGATCCCAGCACACAAAATGGTGTCAAGGCCGTTTTGTCTGAGCAGACATGACAGTGTTCAAAAGGCATGGAAGATCATGAGGGCGGTGAAGCACTCAGACCATCACCCAGGAGCATACCCTCAGCTCCCAAAACACTCTATGCATTGACCCACTGACCTTATTACTCCTAAATGAGCCAATCAGTCCAATTAAGGCCATCTGGGTCTCATTAGTGGAGCCGTTTGTTGGCATGTTGCTGGTGATCAATCACCCTGAGAAGGCAGATGATGACTGAAGTCTTCTGCTGTGCTGTACACTGCACACATGCAGTCAGATTCATGCATCCATCTATGACTGGTGACACCATAGAGGCATGGCAGTACTTAGAGTCTGTATCATGGTAGGTTGTAGTGTCATCTTACACCTACAGGGCTGGGGGTTCAAATCCGTTTTCAGTTCTATGTGAGCTTGTGGCATTTGCAAGATCATGATGTCGGTTTGCTCCAGTGTCCTCCTGCTGTCCTAAAACTTGCCAGTAGTGCGGGGGTCTCCAACTCCAGTCCTGGAGAGCTACTGTCCAGTAGTACACCTGTATCTGGTATTTATCTGGGGATAGGTGTGGCTCATCAGAAGCCAGGTTGGATAGAAAACCTACTGGACAGTAGCTCTCCAGACTCCTGCTGTAGTGGGTGATGGACTGGAATCCAATCCCGGATGTGCCTCAGCCTTTCCTATTCTGCTCTGACCTCCCCTCCCCAGTTCTTCCTAAATCCAAGCTTTTCATCCCTTTACTCTATATCACTGTGTAATGAACACTCTGTCACCTCCCACTGGTTAATAACCTCCATAACTCCACCTGTGATATTACCCATTTTTTCAGCACCATTCCCATCTCCTAAGATTAATGAACGCTCCTTAATTCTTTTAAAACTGCTAAACTCTCTAGTACAGAATTTCCCGTTTTGTCCTTCCCCGTAAACCTGTGCAATATATCAGTAGAATCCATTTCACATTTAATCTTTCAGTGTTCCAGTTGATTTGCGACAGAGCTCATCTCCCTCTTTGCCTCTCTGACATCTTCCTCAGCATTTCCCTGTGACTTGGACGCCGCCAGCAGAGTATCCCAACAAGTACTATCACTAACGCCCCTCCCCCACCCTCCCAGTCAACAAGTTTTACCACCAGTCCACATGTCACCCATTTGCCTGATTTGATTGATCACTCTTGTGTCTAGTCAATAATACATAAGAATTTATTTAGCTAAAAACCTGTTTGTATGACTTAACCCTATTGCTGCAGAATGATTTCTACATAAAGGCCAAAGCTTAATAGTCCAATCCAGCGGGGAGGGGGGGCTCATTAGGTAGTGTCACAGGATTGAATCGCACCTCTTCCCCATCGTATCTGTCCTCTTCCCCCAACATGTTTCAGTGCTCTGCTATTTCTCTGGCTGGCTGGAGGCCACACTGGCTGCCCGGAGCTATATCACTGCAGCTAAATACCATCGCTATTCCTTCACATTTGGGTGTAAAGTTATGATGAATTCTTCCTTCACGTCTGGCTCCGTGGCCAGATGGCTTCCTATTGCACAACTGCCTCTTTAGATGAAAGACTTCAGCCAATGGAAATTTTTTATACGTTTATTTTTTATTTTTTTCCCACAACCTGGCGCTGCTACTGTGCATTAATGAATTTTAAGGACAGCCCAATAATGATCAGAGCCCTTACACTCTGTTCCCATCTCCCTCCTCTGGAGGTGTCAACATGATCAGTGTGAACTGAATGTGGCTCTGAGTGTGAATGCTAACTACTGAGTGCTAGCTAACTACTGCTAAATGCTAATTGTGACTCCGGAGTCTGAAGCTTTTCAGGATACAGCCGTATTTACACTAATAGGGGTTCTGGCATATTGTTAAACAAATTAAGCTGATAAATGACACGCTTTATGCCCCTTCGCCTCACGTGTTCATGCTCTGCACACCTACGTCACAGCCGTGTGTTTGTCGGTACTGTCGTTTCACACCTGTCCAGGGAATAGCAGCATGCCAACATCCATTCAGCTTCAGCTCCTATGAGGCCCTTTCTATAAATTTCATAATTTATAAGGTGAACACAGGAGTTATTATATTACATAATACAGTGGTACCTCGACCCACGAACAGCCCTGTTCACGAACAAATCGGGTTACGAACCAGATGTTCGAAAAAATTTGGTACCAGTTCGCGAACCGTGTTTCAGGCTGCGAACACGCGAACATCCCCAAAAGGGTGCATTGAAAGCTCCCCAAAGAACCACCCGAAACACATAAGTGTACATTATGCCCAAGAAAGGTTGTGGAATGTATAAAAACTTGTTGTAGATAGATGTATGTCTTTATTATACCTCTTCAGAGGTCGAATATCTGAAAAAAGAAAAAAAATACAGAGAGACAGAACGTTCTGTTATAGCGGTACCTTTCAGTGATTGATGAACATGTTTGTGATGGGTTTTAACACATATCTATACATAAAATTACAGTACTTCGTTAATAACATAAATTATTAAGTAATTCTTATTTAAGTGTTATATTCTCCATTCACAATCAACTGCGAATTGTTTGTTTACAGTACAAAGAAGTTCATCGCCATACAACGCGTGGCATCATGAAATGTACATAAAAAAATGTAAGAATATGAAAATAATGTACAGTATAATAAAAAATCACATTTTCGAAATTATTGTATTGTTTTTGACTGTTACTCAGTCTTTTAATGTTAATTGTGTAGTTTTTTTGTGGTTCTTTTCCGTGATTTGGCGTTTTTCGAGTGACCAGCCTGCCAACAAGCGTATGCTCAGTTGTGTATTGGTCCGCCTTCCATAAACGTATTATTTGAACGAATTATTCATATTTACATTATTTTAAATGGGAAAAATTGATTCAGGTCGCAAACTATTCGGGTCGCCAACTGAGTCCTCGAACGAATTAAGTTCGTGAGCCGAGGTACCACTGTATATGTAATAATGGCGCTAACCAGGAAACACCGGAGAGTTCTATGGCTGAGTCAGAGCGATTCTGTGCTGACTGATGGAGGCAGAGCACACAGACCTCATCGGAAGGTGTTAAGGCTTCATCTGCTGCTCCCCCAGATCCTCAGTGATTCCTCCTTTATGCTGACTAGTCAATAGTGACAGTGGCCAGTTATTAACAATTCCAGGCATGGTTGCTGCTGAGAATCTCCTGTCTGCTGCCAAGTTATGTGTTTGGAGGTGGCCACTCCAAGTCGTGAGGCATGACATTTAGTGCCTGGATAGAACTTTTCTGCTAATGCTAGTCACCATCACCATGCATTACTAATCAGTCTTTTCCCTACTAGTTACACCCGTGCAATACTCCTGGGACAAAATCTTGACGTCTCAAAGTGGCCTCACCATGCAGTGTTCCTTTCGTCTGCGTGAGGCTCAACCCCAACCCATTATCATTATTAGAATCGAAATGAATGTTTTTGGTGGGTGAGTCTGGTCTCGCTTGCCCGGACAATCGGAGCAGGCAGGCAGGTACATTTGAGTGGATGATGTCAGAGAGGATGATAAATCGCCCCGGAGCAGATGGGGGAGGTGCTTCTCGGGCAAAGATCACCCACTGAGATACTCGCTGACATCCGGCAGATCGTTATCCGAGAGCTGAGGCCCTCCTGCCAAAGACAGCGAGATTTCTGGCTGCCACGGTAATCAAGGTCTATATCACTGATCCTGAGTCAGTCCTCAGCACAACTAGGTAATCCAAGGCACAGACTCAGCATCAGTAAGCTGTCGTCACCTTCCCTGGGTTATATAACTGTTACTGAACAATATCACATGAATGACAGGCCAGTTCATCCACAGCTCCTTACATGCTTGCAGTCAAATTGTGCCAGGAATAAAACTATGATTTCACAGGCTGAGTCAGTTGCATTTCGACTGCAAGAAGAAAGTGGTGTGAGAGAACTGGGCAGAGACACTGGGAGGTGAACACAGTGGGCAGAGTTAGCCAGCTGAGTCCGCTACCTCCCAAAAGCGGCTACAAATTCATGTACAAACTACAGATGAGTATGGCTCTTATTTTCCACATGAATGCTGCAGACCCACCCCCCAAGGTACCACCCTGCCCCCCTCCCGGAGGTACCCACCCCTCCCCCTTACACCTGGCCAGCGGGCATCATAGCTGCTGCAGGGTGTTTTTACATTTTATATAAGAAGCAGGGGGCGGAGTCAGAATGGGCTTAACTAGAAATTCTTGCCCCCCCCGCCTTGTATGTAAGCATTCTCTAGCCCCAGTCAGGCTCCCTGAATCTGCCAGGGTACCCATGGACCTACTGTGGCCCCAGGTGGAGCTTTTTGTTTCCCATGACACTTGCTGGGACAGACAGAGGAGCACATCATTGGCCTGTAAGAGCTGCTCCTTCTTACTTAATGCACATGTGTGACTTGAACATGGGGGGGGGGGGGGGGGGGGGGGGGGGGGGGGGGGGGGGGGGGGGGGGGGGGGGGGGGGGGGGGGGGGGGG
>JAODKC010000117.1:20857711-20904164 GCA_026777985.1 Mormyrops attenuatus | reverse complement strand
CCCCCCACCACCCCCCCCCCCCACCCCCCCCCCCCACACACCCCCACCCCCCGCCCACCCCCCCCCCCGCCCGGGCCCCCCCGGGGGGGCCCCCCGGGGGGGCGCCCCCCCAGACACACTCAGGCTATAGGGATGCAGGCTTTAAAAAAAAAAAATTAAAAAAAAAACATTTTTTTGACTGAAGCTTTTTGTGGTTATGTGCATATTGGCCATTTGGTGGCATCCCTGACTCATTCAGCACAATCCCTCATGTGTCACACCCTCAGATTTCTGCCAGTATAATTAATATAGCTGCTGCTTCGCCCAGCTCGCCTGAGATGGCCTCTTTGTGCCTAGTGTGCTCGTCTGTGGGCGTCGATGCTCAGATTACCTCCTGTTAGGGAGCTGAGAGCTTCAGAAGCGTCAGAAAACGCCTCGTTTGTACGTCCCGCTTTAGTTGTACATTAAGCATAATTTCCCAGCTGTTGTTTTGTTGTTTCAAACAAAACGCTTCTCCTTCATGTAGTCATGAACATGGCTGTTTACCCTGATTGACGAGACAGGTTTAAGTGACTAGGCTGGGAGGCAACAGTATGTCATAGGCCATTTCTGGATTTTTATATAAGGTGTGCTCTCATTGTGAGGGCTGCTGCACATTACCAGGCCTTTTAAAGGATGACATTACAAGCATACATAAAGTTTTTCAGACAAGCAGACGAATAGGCTTATTAATTAAGAATAGCTTCCCTATTATGGTCCATCTGTCAAAGTGGATAAACATTTACAAGTTTATCCCCAGGTGGCTTTTATTAACAGTTCCTTATTTTTAATTTATATTGCCTTTATATCTTGTGTGTGTGTGTTTTTTTTTTTTTTTGTTTGTTTTTTTTTTAATTAGGTTATTCGAACATTAGATCCCAAACAGAACCAGGGGTCTGCACCAGAGGTCCAGGCACTGAAGAACCAGTTACAGGAGAAAGAACGGATGCTACATTCCCTAGAGGTGGGTACTGACCCGAACGATGAAAAACAGCCATATTCATATTCACAAACGTGCAGTAGCATACTGCATATTTAAACAGGGCCCAGGGCTGGTCCTGTGGGTGTCCAGGCCTGGGCCCACTGTCCCAAACTGGCTGTATGATCCACCTGTTACCGACTGTGTTTTAACCTTCTTGCAGAAAGAATATGACAAGACTAAAACTCAACGGGACCAGGAGGAGAAACTGATTGTGTCTGCCTGGTACAACATGGTGAGTGGAGATGGAGTGGTGTGGGGAGCGAGGGTGGAGCACGGAGATGTGTTTGTGCTGACAGGGCACACCCAAATGCCCAAACGGGCTTTGGGCTCTCAGTGAATATACTTTCAGAGCTGCCGTCACCGAACCCTTGTCAGTCCCTGACCGGTATGGCCCGCACCCAAAAGTTGCTTTCTGTGATGGGTGTGCCTTCACTGTCATGCCTGAACGTATCTCCTGACCGCCCCTTTCCAATCCACTCCCGCCCCGTCGTCATGGTCACTATGCCGTAAGGCGTGTAATGCTGAGTGTGAGCACCCTCTGTCTGCAGGGGATGGCTCTACAGAAGAAGGCAGCGGAGGACCGGCTAGCCAGCACCGGCTCGGGGCAGTCTTTTCTGGCACGTCAGCGCCAGGCCACGAGCAGCCGGCGCTCGTACCCGGGACACGTGCAGCCTGCCGCAGCCAGGTAGAGCCCAGGTGCCCCGTGGGAGGCTGGGGGGCGCCGTCCCAGCGGCCCGGAAAGTGTGCTCTAGCGACGAAGAACCTGGGCCTTGCTGCTTAGCCTCCATTTACTGAATACTGTGGGAAACACGTGCGTGCTTTCTGGGTTTATATGCCTGCTACAGGTGGTTAAGATCAGACGCCAGTCATTTAATATTTTATCTCGCTACTTGGTTTATACAAATGTACAGTTGACGCATTTCTAGTTTTTGAAGTTAGAGGTCTAACACAACAGCAGCCAACCAATTCTTTATGTTTTATTGCCCTATTAACCTGCACATTTTATTAGATGGTTGGCACTGACGAGTTTTCATTCTTTTAGTTACACATACGTGGTGCAGTGCATAGTCGAGCTTCCTCTAACCATTCTGAGCTGCCTAACAGACACAGTAGAGATTGCTTTGGACACTCAGAGTGATCGGAATGCCTCCGTTTTGTATTCGCTTCCTTGCCATTCTGAATTACCCATGAATGTTGTCCAGGTTAATTTTCCTGATAGAGTATTATTTGCTTTTTTAAGGTATTATGTATTCATCTTTTGGAAACTGTGCTTAGTTACTCACAATCGTGGTTTTTGTTAAGTCTGCCATATTTTACAGTGTATTCAGCAAAGCTTTCCTTTTAAGCGCTGGTTTTGTTGAGCGCTTCCATTAGCAGTATTTATATGTACGTCGCGTTTCATCGCCTCAAGGTCAAACCTGAAGTAGCCCTAAGTTTGTAGGAGCAGTACGCTATGAAATAGGTCACTGTCTCTTTGTTTTTCTCCTTTGATCCTGCTTCAGGAGGCAGTTTGAATAATGAGTGATATTTGTTTAGGGGGTCGTAGGGGTTTATCTTGCCCTAGTTTGGATTTCTGAATTTCCCACATCTATGCAGTGGTATCAGTGTTATAGAGTAGCCTTATGTCAGTGTGCTGAGCAGCGCTGAATTCGCACAAGCATCCTTCCAGCCTACCTGCTGTCATGATCAGTCTGACTGCCATGATGGGGCTGTCTGCTAGCTAGGAGTATATCCAGTCACAGAGTGTAACAGCATAGGACCTGGGGATTACATCTGAGGATTCAGCCTGGTCCTGAGCGGTCATGGTCATTTTTGAGAGTGTTGGATCACTATCCCAATGGATCCCAATCATGGCTGCGGCACAGACAGGATGATGGGGTGTACCTGTGTAATACATACTGTAGGTTAGGTAGCTAGTGCTACAGTGTCATTTAGAGGTGTTTAAAGGCCTTGATGTGCCTTTAAACACACCCCTAAAGGTCTACTTAAGGGATATGCTAATGCTACATGCTAATGTTATTAAATAGGCTAGCAAAGTCTCCAGCTGCTCAAGGTGCCTTACGCTCGTTGGCTGGGTTTGCATGCTCTGGGGTCCTGCTCACCATTAAAACTATGCTGCATTTGACAGTGCAATAGAACGGTAATCCGTGAAGAACCTCAGATACTTGTATGGTCTCTGTTTTTGTTTGCTTCAGTGTAGGTGTGGTTGTGCTTGAGAAACGTGTTTGTACCGCAGAGGAAACGTGGGGCACGGCTGCAGTCACTCAGACCTTCTCACAAAGGACCCAAACAGCATGCCTTCTCATGCTGTCCGCCCAGTTACTCCCACGTTGATATATGAGCAAGCTTCCAACTTGGTGGCTCACTCAGGAAAATCTCAGCTTTTTGGAAATCCTGCTTTCTGAAGTGTCCCCTGCTCGTGTCTGTATATAGTCAATAGTTGTGTTTATTTCTGAGGCTTAACTAGTCTCAGGTAACCCTTGATAAATTCCGATGAACGAAAGTCACTTGGAAAATGACCTTTTACTCCTGAATCGTAGACCCTTGGGATTGGCCCACCTGAGGCACCCCCCGTCTGAGGCTCCTGGCCACCTTGCGGTTTTTAAGCGTCCCTTTGCGAATGAGCAGTGTGATTTATTCAGGACTGTCCCACCTGTGCTGCTGTGAACAACCAGTGGTGGGCTGAATCTGTCTGATGCAGCTGCAAACCAGCCTGTTCCCTGTCAGTGGGGTTTCCTGCCTAAATTCAAGTTTCACCCACTGCCAGTCAGTTGAGTGGCCTGCTGTTTGTGTGGGTGTTGAACTCTTCATTTGTGTGAAAAGTGGTCTACCAGTAACGAACACTGACAGCCAGACAGAACAAAAGCCTCGTTGCCCTTTTCCAGTGCTCTAAATTCATTTCTTGGCCTATCAAAACAAGGCACAGGTGTGGCCAATCTGAGTGCAGTTATGAACTAGAGTTGGCCACATTTCACAGCTTGTCTGCTTCTTTGAGAAGGAGCTGAGCTTGATGAAATCATGATTTCCTCGTTTCAGAAAGCGCCACACAGAGAGTGACTCGTAGCGTTTGTGCCATTAATGCTGATGTCCATCCTGTCCCTTTCTTATCAACACCATTTGCAGCTGTAACAATTCACATCCTCCTGGTCATAGTGTGCAGATTTCTGTTTTGCTCAATGAAGAATGAATGCTGGCCTAACACTGTTCCTCACCTGGGTGGGATGAATGTGACCATATTTGATTGACCACTGCCTGTCTTCTCTCTTCTCTACAGTGACGTGATTGCATGATCCTGGCAGGGCTCGGGCTGCTTGCATGGCTGCTTGCATGACTTTGTTTGGGCTGATCCTGAAAATAACCAATCAGACTAATAGCTCACCCTCACAGCAGTGTCCTCAGTGGACAGAGGTCTGCAAGGCCACCAGCTCCACTCGGGGACATTCTTGTCGTGCTGCTGAACCTCCGCATTCCAGTCAGGCCACACTGATTCTGTGCAGCCCATCAACACTGATGCTGTCCTCCATCAGTTCCCCAGACTTCACTTGATGAAATCAGGCTTTATCGCAGCTTTGACTGCTTGTGTTTCGCTCCCGAATTAAAGATGTTCCGGTGGAAGTGTTCCAGCTGACACAGGCTTTCCAATGGAGGTTTAACGACCCTCTTAGTGAGACACCAGCCTTGTGACGGTCATCAGATGGACTAATTGGCCCTAACAAGCCTTAGAACTACGTTCCAGCTATGCTCAGAACATGTTGGTGTGTTTTCTTCTTTTAACATTATTTATTTTTGTGAAAGACAAATCCAAAGTGGTAGTGATCTGTAGGATGTAACCCTACTTGTTGCTGCTACCGTGTAAACCCCAAGACTAACCAAAATTGGATAGACTTCTTCCTACCTGTACTCTTCACTTGTATTTATTTGTTATGCATCTCCTGTTGTCCAAGTGTATGGTATGACGTTCACTCGCTTGGGCAGAGTAAGCGTCACAAGCTGTGTGTCCCTTTCAGTTCTGTGCCGTCATTCTTCAGAACCCTGTCCTTTGTATCTCAGTAGCAGTATTTGTATCACAGACACCTTCAGTGTTTTTGTTTCATCTGCACCTTCGATGGGACATTTTGGCAACATCCTCGTCGAAAGGCAGCCTGCTCTGTGACATGACCCAGCTGTAAGTGCTGCCAGGGCTTGAGTTACCCGCCTTCCAGGAGATTCACTGTAAACTCTTAACGATCGGCCAAAGAAGGGGAGGTGCTGCAGCCTGACCGGGAGCATCCAGATTCTCCGCGTCGCTTCTGAAGTGCGTTTATCTCAGATGTGCTACGACACATCTCTGCGTCAGCGGTCCTGAAGCAGTAGCGCTCACGGCATCCTCTGCTGCAGCCTGACGCCTTTTACTCCTGTCAGCTTCACATGTGTGTTTTGTATGGTGAGCAGTTGACAAGCAAATAAACTCAGTTGGGGTGAAATGGTGTTGACGCACGGCCTAGAACAGAGCAGAGTATGACATGTTTACTAACAAACTATCCCTTTGGGCATGTGAATATCATGGGTCATCGTACCGGAATCGAGTTTGTGGTCCTTTACCCGTCCATGACTGGAGTACGTCAACACAACATAGAATGTGTAGCCTCAATATTTGAGATGCAGACGATTAAGTATCAATGGTTTTTATTTTTAATTAGAAGTTTATAAGTAGCAAATACCTTCCACTTGCCAAGTTTTATATTGCTTGTATACAAGGTGTACATACTGTAAGTGAGAGGTGCTGGGGGAGGAGCAGGTCACAGGGGAGACAAGATGTGCTTCCTGCCGTACAAGAATGTACAGCTGTTCATCCACTTGTAAATAAAGCTTGTACAAAACTTTGCTATGGGGACCTCCTCCTTCATGTGGCACGCTTTGTGAATTATGTTCCACGAGAGCCACCCTGGCCTTTGAAGGAAGATGTTGGTGAGACCACTGGGAGAAGAGGGTGACCGTGGAGAAAGCAGTGTGTTGATAGCTTGGGGAAGCCTTTCTCCTATCTGGGCCCAGGTTGGCTGTTCTTGTTTGTGAAAGTGTTTATTTTATGTATTAAACGTGTCCCTTCCAGTAACCACTTGAATGACACTGACTCTCATCTCTCTCTCTCACACACACACGCACGCACACACACACGTCTTTATTTTCTCTGCAAGCTTGCATTCATAGCAGAACAAGCTTTTTCACAGGTAGCACAATTATGAGTTTATATACGAAGTGCACTGTGGCGTCTCAAAACACCAACACGCCATTGCACACGCATGCACACTCGTATCTTCTCTACTGTCTGATATTTGAACTTCATATGGTGTTTACACATTCTACTCTTCAAGATAATATTTTACAATAAAATATTTCTTTTAGCACTGACCGCAAGACCACACTAGATGTATGACACACACCTTTTTTGTTTATAGCATCTAATATTTACACATTCTATAACATGTTGTATACACTTCAAGATAACATTTATAATGCATATATTGGGCTTATGTCACGTCAGGGTAGTTATAATGGCATATGCAAAAATGTCTTTTAGCACTTTTGTAACAATGATAAATTCACACAGATTTTTGCCTTGTACTTCACTTGTTCCAATTTAGGCATATTACTCAGTATATCAGACAAAACAGCGAACCTCTTCGTTGAAATTTTTACAAATATTGCGTATCGGTTACAATTAAAATCCGAAATGTTATCATATGGCAATAGGAATACAATACATGAGACACGATATGGCAGCCAGTATAGCGCATTGCAGATTAATCCCTTTGCCCTTGAATAGAAAAATACTAGCCTAAGTATATCTTAGTACTGAAAGACCTTTTTAATGAGTATATTTGTACCCTGACCGGTATTTAAACGCGTTTTTTAATGCCAATGCAATGGAAAAAATGCAACGTTGACACATGTATTTTCTTTTGTTATCTGTCCCCACGGCCTTCCACACTCTCGACCTGCACTCATGTGGAAAACATAATCAAGTTACTCCTCGAGAGAGACGGGGTTATACTGTGAAAATTGATTGATAAAAAAACGTAGTTCTCAAAACTCCGGTGAAGTTTCCAAATTTTTCTGATATTTTATATTTTCCATGACAGGTCTGGAAAATGTGATTTCTTAATTCTATGATTTTTCCAGGATTTTCACAAACCATGTGTATTTCAGATATGACAACAGTACTAAAAAAAGTCTTGTCATCATTAATATGGTTTATATGGTTACCCATAATGCATAACGTCATTAATCGCGTTAAAATAATTATGATTAATACGTTAATTTTGACAGCCCTATTTAAATACATTTCTTAATCTTACAGGCTCAGCAGCCGTAATTGAAAATGTTCTCTAAACAGTAGACTTTTTTGGTATTTTTAAAATTTTGTCGTAAAGCAAGGCATATTCATGTGGTAAGCAATAAATCTGGGTATATTCATGAATTCCTGTAATGTTCATCCACTTGGGGGATTTGAGTTGATGAGGATTAATGGATCTGCTTCGTGCATTGACAAATGCAACATGCATGTTTAAAATGTGATAGCGGGAGAAGCCATGAAGTCAGACCCGAATCCCGTCATTTTCTAAGTTAACTGTAGAACATAACTCACAGCAGTTATTCACATCCCTATTCACTATGATGACTTCAGTGACACGTAAAAAGATGTTCAGTGTTATTAATTTTATTCTGTTATTACTGTTCAATGTGACATAGCTGTGATTGCAGTCAAAGTAATCTCTCTTTGGGATGCCTGACAAATATGCGAAAAACTATGGTAACTGCCTAGAAGAGAGACTCATCATCCTCCACAAGGTAGACAAGGAGTCAACAGCTGGTAGCCGGAGCTGACGCCATTTATCATGGGGTTCACTGGGAAGAGGTAGCGTATCTATGGTCATGAAAGTGCACTGAAGAATGCTTTGGAAACAGATGGGGTGGACAGAAGGTACAGGGCTCTGGAGCCTATAGAGGGTGTGCACATGATGTCACTGTGGTTAAACTGTCTGAGTGGCAAGAAGACTGAGTGGCAGCATTGGCTAGGTTGCTGCAAAAAACACATCTGAAATGTGCTGTTGTGGGACTGATTTTGAGATCGAGAATCAGCTATTTTTTTACATACTGTTGAAAACTAAAGATAAAAAGAAACAAATGGATTGTTGCAATTCACAGAAATGGCTGGAAACCAGGCTCCAAAAAGTGGATTTGTGGTTGTCACTTTGTGTCAGTTACGTTGGATCTTTGGGTAAAATCATACCTTAAGCTATTTAGCATTATTTATATTCTGTGTAACTAAAGATTTTGTCAACATATATTAGAAAACATCCTTGATGATGAGCCTTGTGTTCGAAAGTCAGGAATGTTTAGATGGTGCTAGCTAGCCAAGACAAAGCCTTAAAACCAGCTACCCTACAGAGCAAGTTTACAGTTATCCAGTTATCCAGAAAAGTTTCTACAAAATATGTTGTCAGGAAACCTGATTCCTGGTCACATATCAATGTCCATGGTCCACTGGTCCTTTGTTAGGTGGTACGGATCCTTGTCCTTTAATGTAATTAGATAATTGCTTGTTTTGCAGTGTTCCTGACCTAAATCAGCCATGATGCAGAATGCCAATCAGTCCGTCTAAAGGGGAGCGTTCCAGCAGGAAAGTGACGTCAGTGCATACCTTCAGTTCTGGCTAAAAGATGCCTCTGAGGAGCCTTTTCTAAAGAATAAGCTGGTGAAAGTACAAAGAGTAACTGCATAGTGCTGCAGGCACATCATGCTCTGGTAATTGGGAGGGGTGTCTTTACATTGCAAGGATGCTTCAAGATGGGGGGTATGGCCTTGTCCGGTAAGACCCATGTCCCTCCTCCTCCACCTTCAGACAATGGCACATTGGTGCTGTTTATGAGCCAGTACTTCAGAGTCTATGTTAGCGAGATGTGTAGCTGTATTGAGACAGACTAAACCCTTCTGTTTTGCTGAAGAGAGTCTGTTCGGAATCATCATCCACTGCATTTAGAACTGTATCATCACCATCTTCTGTTCAGTCGAGTACGACTCTTGGTCACTCTATGGATCATTGGTGTCTTCCGATCCATCACACTCTTTCAATTCTGCTATACTCAGTCCAGCATCTTCCTTGATGGTGTCTAGCCAGTGAGTTCTTGTGCGTCCTCTTCCTCTTTTGCCACTAACCATTCCAAGCATGACATCCTTCTCCAGTGATTTGCTTTGCATAATCTTACCAAAGTAGGAGAGCTTTTGTTTTGTTATCTTAGCCTCTAATGAGAGTTTCAGTTTGATCTGTTCCAGAGCTGCTTGGTTTGTCATTCTAGCTGTCCACGGAACATGTCTCCAGCAGCACTATTGAAATGCATCTATCCCTCGCCTGTCTGCCTTTATCAGTGTCCAGGTTGCGCAGCCATATGTTATTGGGAAAATGATCGCACTGACCATTCTGCCTTTGGTAGAACTGTATCCTTACATCTATTTGGGTTTAGTTCTGTAAGCAACTTGGTGCAAGATTCAGAGTGTAGACACAAGCGATTGCGTCAGTCTTTCATGAAGTAGTCTATGGGAGTCATCTATCACATCTTCACACGCTTTGCTTGGATGTCCAGTTTCAGCCCCTGGCTCAGTGTGTCATTTACTTACAGTCCCCCTGTTCACACAGGTTTGGGATAGGTGACTATGTTGACATTTATGTATATGAATATGAATATGAATATGAATGAATATGATTGTTTACTGTGCATTTAATGGCATGGTTGATGTGTCCATCAATGTGACTTATTCAGTCCAATTTGATCCACCACAAGTATTATTTTTCTTATCTTCACACCACAGTCATACAGTGGGAGGTTTGCAATTGAAAAGGCACTTAGAGTCCATATTACTTGACAGTGGTCAATGTTAGAATACAACCTAGTTTTTCAGTCTCACTGAACCCATATCTGAGACCCGAATAAACAGAAACACGAATGTGGGGGACGATGAAGGTGGACCTACGAGATGATCCAACTCTGTAGTTAGAGCGGACTGACTGTGCATCAGTGTGCATCAGATCATTTACATAAATTGATACATTTACATAAATGATCTGATGAAAACATGCCAAAATGAACACCTTACATTCAGACAGCTCCTTTTCTACTGGCAGGAGAGGTTAAAGACTGAGACCAGCTGGTCATGAAAAAACACAAAGTTTTACTAGTTTTTCTAGTTTTACAGCAGAAGCAACCTTCCCAGGAGTTCTGAAGTCCCCTCGGGCAATGAATCATCACCACCTAATG
Organism: Mormyrops attenuatus; assembly: GCA_026777985.1. Taxonomy (NCBI): domain Eukaryota; kingdom Metazoa; phylum Chordata; class Actinopteri; order Osteoglossiformes; family Mormyridae; genus Mormyrops; species Mormyrops attenuatus. Next base: position 20,893,871 of record JAODKC010000117.1, on the reverse strand, counting down.
GCTGCCAACTGGGTTTTTTTTTCATACTTGTGCAAGGCTGCTGTCCTGCACAGGTAGTCCACATTGTAGAGGGTGTTAAACCTGAGAGGATGTCACAGGCTGGCCAAGGTAAGGTGTGCATACTTCACTGTGAAGTACTTTAAACTATCCATCCAGAACGCCACCATCTGGTCTGAAGAAGGGACCGCTCGGATGGGATCCTTCTCAGGTTCATCTGACTCCGAACGCCCGAGCGAGTGAGCAGTCAGCATGTCTGGGGGAGGTGTGTGTGCTGATTCATCACTGTGTTCCTCCGTCAGTCATCATCCACATGCTCACCTCGCCTTTCCCTCAAACTCCTGTACTGTGAACTCCTGTCCTGCACTCTGGACACGTACAAAGCGTCGCAGGTAGACTTTGGTTAGCTTAAAAGGGGCAGATTATTCAAAGTAAATGAGGTCAAACGGCTTCCAGTACCAGCAAATTTATCCAAAAAAGGAATCTTCTAATCATTTAGCAGGGTTCCAGATAATTTTTTTTTTAACCTGACACTAGCTTTGTGCTCTTACCATACCCCAGTTGCCCTAGGACTGTGAATTACTGTAACTCCAATTAACAAAGGGCATTATGTAACAATACGTGAAAAGAGTCAGTATTATTGTTCTTAGAGAGCACTTTGTTTTCCTGATGTGTACTAAAGCACACCCTACTGCAGTTGTATTTAGAGGGGCCAGAACCTGCATCCACGAAACTGATGGGGAGAGCGACAGCATTACGCACACTGGTGCGTGTGGCTCACTGGTGAATCAGCGGGTGTCGGGTTTGGGTTTGAGCCATCTGCGAGTGTCCTGCGTGAGCCGCTGTTCCAGCCCACCCCCCCCCCCATACGTAGGCTTCTATTCCCCAGTCATTTACAGTTACTCACCGCGGAGCCATGATTCATGCTAAAGCTGCTACTGGGATTTTTCGCTGTCTGCAATATAAATGTGACGGATCTGTTTGGGATTTAGTGGCCATCTTTGACAGGCCCCACCCCTCCCAGCGCTCACGTTCTTCAACGGCCCCGTCCGTGCAGGATGCAGACAGTGGCTGTGTTTCTTTCATTTGATAGCATCTCGTTGTAAGATACCAGAGCTGAAATCAGCCGTTACATAGGACACTCTGCAAGGCACTGAAAAAAATACCCAATAATATGTATTAATAATAATAATTAGATAACAAATTGGTGGGTATTCAGCCCAGGCCTAAGCCTACGTAAGCGAACCGGCCTACGTAACCAAAAAATGACATTTAATAATACATTATCTTTGTTACAGAGCACAGGATCTCAGACACCCATGGAACAGGTGAACTTTACCTACCGATGGGCGGGACGATCGAGACTTGGGGCATATCTCACCATTTGTACAAGAAAACTCCCAGCTGCTTTTTAAAGGATAGAATTTCTATGAACTGTCTAAAATAATTATTATGGAATGTTAGTAATTACCAAGACAATACAAATCAAAACAAAACACTTTATCGGCGTGAGAGTGACCCACTGAGAAGCCCTGTGACCTCGCTAATCACATCAGCGGATTCCCTTTGAAGGAGAGAGCGTGTGCTGTGAAGGCAGCTCTTGGTACTGCTGAGATATTTCATTATGCATCTAAGCCCATTGCACTGCCACAGAGAGGAATGACGCCAGTTAGTTACTTTGTTCAAGCTGAGGAGTCTGAAATGTCAACAGAAACTTTTCAGAGAGTGACACGAGTGTGAGTCACTCACGGAAAACTGCCGGGGATTTAGCCTGCGTTTGTGACGGTTAATTCGTTTTGACAGTTAGAAATGTTAAATCCTCCAGGGCTCAGCACACAGTTCCAGCTAAGTAGGTTAAATAAAACAGCTTGCGATCAGTTTCAGACTCTGTATGTTCTGTTAATCTGACTTATTACATGCTGCTGTACTTTCAACACTTTTGGTCAAAATGGACAATATGCTGCATTTCTATCCCATATAAACAGCCAGGCTGACAATTCACATGTAATGTCTGTTGTCTGAATATGCAGATCTTTGAGAAATTATTGGTTGTGGGGAAAAAACTGCATATGCATAATTTCTTTTCATTTTCTAAAATTGTTTTTCATAAGAAGGTTAGGGAAACACAATTGGCACACTAACTGTCTGTCTTGTGAATTTGCACCTTTTTCCCTAAAATATCAGATACATAAATCCTTGGAAATGGATGAAACAACATTATGCTTTTCACCTTATTACTATAATCAAGCACATTTTCTAACATAGTGTGTCTTTACATTACAACTGCAACTGAATGTTCATCACATTTATTTAATTTTCACAGAGGCATATAGCCTATGTTTTATTTTTCACACAGGCAACAACAAAACCTTCACGTGTAAACTTACAGGTAGGGTATAATTTGGAATATTTATGTCTCAATCTTGTGAACGATCCCACGGTTCAGTTTCATCAAGACAGCAAACAGCTGTTGACTCCGTGTTATGAACATCTGACATGCAATCTGTTAATCAGTAGATGATATGATCAGATGTGATGCAGGATTTTTCATGCACACGTCCACAAACTGCATCCGGGGCTGGGGGCCACCACAAACGTAGTATAATACATAATATAATGCGGCAAAAGACAGCAGCCCTTTTTTACAGGCAACTGATTATGTTGTTCAAATTTTTTTTTTAGAAGTACAAAAAAACTTTCCAAAGACTGAAATAATCATTACTTCCCACAATATATTTTTCAACTAATTTCAGAAGCATTAAAAGACCATCAGTCACTGTGTTACTGGCTCAGATGTGTACTAATTATTATGGAGATTAATAGTTGTTTTGTGATAGAGGCTTTAGAGATTGTGTGTTACACATGAGAAGCTGAGCATCACACCAGCTCCATCCACTCATTTTCTGAAACCAATTGTACCATTCAGAGTTGTGGGGGTCTGGACCCTTTGGACACAAGGCAGGGAAATAACCTAGGATGATATGCCAACCCATTTTAGGATACACTCACATATGGGCAATTCTGTAACTCCGAATAATCTCGGCATATTTTTTCACTGGGAGGTGGACCCCACAATGACACAGGGAGTAAAATAGCACTGGGACTTTAACCTGTGGTCATGCATCAACTTTCCGGGGCAACAGATAGAGGGAAATCTGCAGGAATCAGTAGGATGGTAACATTTAACAAAAGTAGAGCAGAGTTGGCCTGAAGTGGGGTTCAGCTCTCCAGTCATGGCTCTTTGAAATATGTTGGGCCATCTGGGTTTATAGAAAGACAAATGAAAATATTCCTGGTCATTTAGACCACAGTTGATCGACTGAAATGACATATTTTCAGACCAGTTTCCATGTGGCATGACTGGAAACTCTCTTTACCTCAAAAATAAAACTTGCCTCTGGCTTTGCCTTCCATAGAGGAATACTCTCTCCATGAGGAAAATGGCAAGAGAGCTGATTTCAGTGATAAATTCCCGCATGCCAGTGGATCCTACGTGGAAAAAGCAACTGAAAGTAAACCAGCTTTTGCAACGACTGTTGGCCTCTAATGCACTACCTGCACGAACAATTTCAAGTTCAGCTTAAGATGGCACCTTCATTTCTGGTCTTACTTGTTTGTACACAGTTGTGGCCTGAAGTGTTTTACACTTAGAGGGAGAGAGAGAGAGAGAGAAAGAAGGGAAAATATATATACTTTATATTTTAATTGCTCATTCTGTAATATTGCTGCAGCATTCTCTATATTCTACCCACTACAGAGCGCGAATGACAATGTCATGGACACAGTGCAAATTAAGCCAATAACACATGCATTAAGAAATCGAGTGGCCATGCTGTGGTGTACACTGCTGCTCTGACACAGAATCCAACGCTGATATCAAACTGCATTAACAAAGGAATTTCAAATTACCGCACAGCTGTGTTTTCACCCGCAACTTTTAAAACTGTAATGATTTTAGCTTAATCCTTTGAAGCTTAAACATACTGTAGGCACGCACACTGACCTTGAAGGGATTTGTAATTATCATTAAAAATTCAGGACAATCTCTCATAGTGACCAATTCATAACCTAGAGAAAATAAGTAGTGTTTTCCAGTCTAGTTCTTGGGGACCCAGAGTCGGTCCATGTTCTTGATCCCCCCAAGCTCCCTGCTAGACAGTCCGCAGTCCCTCCCAGCTGCGAGTCCTGAACATGCCGCCCATGGCTGGCATCCCTGGCTGTTCGTCGTATTGCTTTTGTTATGTGCTCTCTCCTACGACTTTAAAACACGACAGGATTTTTCTGCTGCCTGAAGGGCAAGCCTTCAAAAATCACCTTTTTTGGGATTCTTTAGAAATGATATGAACAGAGTTGAGTCTCTGTGACTGAGACTCTTTATGCTCAACTGGTTGGTTGAAACAAAATCCCAGTCTGGACTTTTAGTCTTTAGACCTGAAGTACCCAACCGTGGATATGAAGCACTGTTTTTAATCTATAGTGGAGATTTGTGAGAATATGTTCAGTACTTTCAGCCAAACAATCTATAAGGCTAATCTGCCCTCCCTGCAGGAGATGTACCTCAGACGAGGCAGGAGCAGAGCTGCCAAAATCTGCAGGAACACTACCTCTTTGCCAGGCTGAGGTCTGGAAATCACTTCTGCTGTGTCTCTGTGAGAAGTGAGAGGTTCAGAAAGAGCTTCTACTCTCAAGCCATTAGACAGATTAACTTTAATATGCTTCTAATTGATATTGCTTCCTTATCTATGCACTTCACACTATTTGATCTGTTTTGCGCATCTCTGGTCTATTTATTTTTTACAGTGCAACTTCACTTTTATGACTATTTATTATATTATTACTTTTAATGTCTTAATGATTTCACTGTCATGGCAGAGTTGGCCACCTTACATTTCATGATTTCAACGTTGGTTATGGTCTGACTGTATATCTCGCATGTGACTAATAAAATCCTTGAATCCTTGAAAATAAATACTTTAATACCAAGAGAATACAAAATTCACGTTCCATAGAACTTATTGATGCTAACGAGTCTGGTCACACATCTCTGCTGTCTGTCCTTTTGTTTCAAATAACCAATTGACATAGCAGCCCTAACAATGACATCACCAAACCCGCTGGGCGGTTTTCCTAAGAGGCCTCACACACTGGCTCCTCACAAACACTGCAGCTGTTTAAGGCTAAAATCTGCACACACACAGACACTAGCTCTCAGTCAAACATAAACAGCAGCCATATTTTTGCATTTCAGAGTATTCTTGTACAAGTTTTATGGTTAGTTATAGATTTACTAATTTTCTGTTACTCAATTTCTGTGATTTAACACTTCAGTTAACAATGTGCCGGGTAAAAAATCAGAACACTAAAGTACTCTAACACGGAATAATTTAGTGGCTGCGTCAAAGTGATCATTCTCCAAAAATGACGAAGAAAGAATATTAAGGATGACAAAGCTCTACAAAATACAGTACATAGTTTCAGTACCTGATCATAGCAGTCAATAACGCAAGGACTACCATTAATGTAAAAACTGCTAGTAACATAATCATATTTTCCATTCCAAATGTAATAAAAATCAATAATATAATAACCAACCAATAATGTATTAACTTAATACATTATGGGCAAAAAATTACATTATTGGTTCAGAAAAAGTATTATATTATTTGCCAGTTAGTTCATTACTGAATTTTATTACATTAAGGACAGAAAAATTATTACGTTATCGGCAGTTATCACATTAATGGTAATTACTACAATGTTGACTGCTGCACTGAGCATTTATTGTAAAATCTGATGCATTGCATGTAAAATTAGACTACAATGGGAAAAAAAAGAATCAGATTGAAGAATGGGAAAATTTGCGAATATACTGTAGCTAAAATCAGGCCACATTCCGCCACAAAGCAATCACACGCCGAGACTCACCGCCATTCTTTTTATTGGCGCTACCATCGGTGCTTTAGAAGGAGATCAAAACAGTTGTCTCAACTCAACGAGCAACATTTATACAGTAGTATACAGCATTTTATAAAATGTTATTAAACTCTGCTGTTCTTAGTACTGTAGAATACCTCACTACTGCTGCAATCCACATCCTTTGCGCAATATTACTGTAAACAAACAAATTCTTACAGACACATTTCATAATACTGTTATTCCAGCTTCAATCATTTTGCATGCTTTCTTAAATTAGATAATTTACCCCAAACCCCATCATTTCCTACTCTTGGTTAAGAGTTAATTAGTTTGACCCAGGATTTGCATAGACCAGTGGTTATGAACTCTGGTTAAGTGAGAGCAGCCTTTCATCTTTAAACCTCTAACAGCCTTTGTACTGAGAGCAAGGGGAGACTCTTTAAGTCCTTTAAGCAGTTCAGCTGAGGGCTTGGTTAGAGTGCTGTGAACCTGTACACTCCTACCTACCATGAACATGGTTCAAATCCACGTGACACTATCCACACCACCTGTGCACACTTTGCTTTGGTCTATAAGGGACCTCTGAATTTCCTGAATGCAGTTCACTACCAATACACCAAAACTGAATCATCCTAGTCTCTTTAGAAGCTTAAAATTTCCAGTGATGGATTATCAGTAAGCCTGGGATTGGATGACACTTTGTTGAGTGCAATGAGAGGAACCCAAAATGGAAATACATGACATTTTCTGCTGGGTTTCCCCAGGCAGCCAAGGCCACTACAAGCCACCCACAGGCTCTGTTCCTTTCAGGACGTCATAGAGCTCCTTGGGCAGGATAACGTAGCTCTCTCTCATTATGGGCTCCCTGCTGGCTTCCTGCGACTCCTTCATGGCTTTCATCTTCTCCAGCTGCCTCTCCTGGCGGCGACACTTCTGCTGGACGGTCTTCAGCTTCTTGCGTAGCTTGTCCAGCTGCTCCTCTAACTGCTCTACCCGTTTCTTCTGCTGCATGGTGTCCTCCACAGTGTAGTTGTGGTCACAGGGGATTGACGTGTTTGGGAGCAGCGCAGGGTTCACCACCACCTGCAGCTGGGCCTGGGACTGCTCAGCCTCTGGGACAGAAAGCACCAGGGGAAAGGACACCTCTGGGACGTCTCGACCATCCAGAGCTTCTTCCTACCAGATAAAATTGGGGTTCATGTAACTTTGCTATGAGCAATTTGGCGTAAAATCTGGTGCTTCCATATTTCTAGACATCGTTTATTTGCGACATGACAGCCAATTTTGTTAAGGTGTAGATTCAATTTGTATGGTTGCTGGCACAAAGTGCAAGATCCTTTACCTTTTTCTGTGTCCTGCCGAAGCAGAAGAGTGATGGAACTGCATTCTCTTTCAGCACCCGGTTGTTACACTCCTGTTTGAAGCAGTCTTTTGTAAAATGCTGTGAGCAGATGTTGCTGTACTTTGTTGGCTTGAAGTTGTTCCTTCTCATTGCTGCCACCCATTTTCCACATATATCTGGACGTGCAAGTGGGAATCTATGGTGCGGAAGACTGACCATTACTTAGAGAAAACCAAAATACTTACACACCCCCTGTTGGCTGGAGGTCAGCATGCACTCGATTATCTTTTTTATTATTAAATTATTATACCATATTTAACAGGAAAAACATCATGGAGTGTGTAGAGTACAAGTATTATTATTTCAGGTGATAACATTAACAAGAAAAACAGGAAGGGTTACGTGAATATTCTATGTGGACGCAGTAATTTTGGCCAGCTACCCACTTCCACTAGGGACCACTTTGAACTGTCCATAATCCAAAGGTCCTCTTTACCTTTCATTCATTCCAGCTGTGCCTCTTTCTGTTCTAAATCACTATTGAAATTTAGGGCAGAGATGCCAAACTCGGACCGGGGAAGGATGAAGGCGTACTCTCTCACCTTATCGCATTTCACTGCATGTAACGTCATATACTTTGTCATGTAATTCAAATGTGACCTAATTTCAGTGCATGTCACCTCACTTCGCCTTGTGTCACAACATGTCCCTTCGTGTAAATCTAATGTCACCTCACCCAGCCTCATGTAAGCCCCTGTCACCTCACGTCACCCAGCCCTGGGTTTCGCACTCTGCACACATGCTGGCGGCTCCATGGCTCCACGTCGTTTCCACGTTTGCCTTCCTTTCGAAAACGCACGGCGGAACGTCCGGCTGCAGTTCAACTTACTTGTGAAAAGAAATATTTTTGTCCTTATGGTATCTGTTTTTACAGCCATACGCCGAACAAGACTGTACCATGGCTGCAGTAATAACTAAATTATGAACATTCAAATTCGTCCCGTTTATTATGTATTTCTGTTTTTTTTCACGGGGGGGATTCTTATCCAGCTTCCAAGATGGCTGCTGCGGCTTCGTTTTTGGTCACATGACACGCACTTATAATTCCTATTGGTCAACATCAAGGAAGGACCTCCTTATTCCGCTGACGCAAAAACTTTTCTGGGCAAAAAAAAGTCTACAATAGTAGACTAGAAGGGCGCCTACTAAGGAGGGAGGTAGTATAGAAAACATACAGGAACTAGAGTTGTAACCGCGGCAACCGCAGACATCCAGGCATGTGGTCGCGAAAGAGTCACATGACTACACCCCGTAACATTAACCGGATGGATGAAACTCTCGATGTCTTTAATGTAATCATATTGAGAAAGGAGAATGTGAGACTTCAATATACTTTTACACATTATATGTGAAAATCTGTTGTACATATTTATAAAGAAGTATGAATGAGACTGCAGAGGAATTAATACTTTAAGTTTAATATAATATGCATAGAAATGCAAATAATCAAGTTCTGTCTGCCACATAACTTATGCAGAATTAAGAAATGGATCATCATTGTGCGGGCTGGATGTTAGGATAGCACTGGATGGTCCCCCAAAGTGCAATGCGTCTCAGGCAGTGTGTTGCAAGGATATTCCCGTACCAGTGAAGCAACTGAACCGGTGATGCAACCACGTCCTCCTTGAAATGGAATATATATTTATTTCTAAATACTCCCATGCTAATCGGAATATTTAAGAATCAACATATCAACAAATAAAAGTAAAACTTTTTTCGCCTTAATCTCATATTTATGTGTCTAAATTCATTAATTTCGAATAGGAACAAATAAATCTTGATAGCCAATAATGAGTGAAATAATACATTTTGGAAATACACTGTCAGGAGTGCCTACTGTTTCCCTCTTGTGTCTTAATTGCCAATTACTCTGCTCAGAATTTCCTCATGTGTTGCATCCAGTGACGTTCGACTGACGTGTGATTTTCTATTCCTGATAACCCTGCACACTCATTTACATGCATTTAAGAGTTTTATTACCTTTTACATAGTCGGTATGATTTGCAAAATACCCCAACGCCTTTTATGCAGATAACCGTAGAGTTATAATGGGATAATATAAATTTGCCGTAAGATTTCTTGCGTGTGCGTGAGAGTCTGTAAGTTAGTGTCAAGCTGGATGCGTGAAAGTTTGAAATGCTGAGAATCTGTGTTGTCCTTTATATGCAAGGGCCATGGCACGCCTCTCGAACAGTTGTTGTTGTTGTTGCTGCTGCATTGCTCCATTTATTGTCTTAGTCTGCCCCTTTGTCGTGCCCCTCGTCAGGCTCGCAGTTTCAGTCCTTAATTGTGTCTATTCTGTGCCATGTTCATTAAATCCCATATACTCGCATCTGCGTCCCTTTCTCCCTTCACCCATGCCTGACAGTTTGTGACATATCCATTAATCTTATAATCGCCAGGGTTCTTCTGCCTTATTATCCTCGTCAGGGTCACGCTTGGAGCCTGCCCCAGGCAGCATATAGGGCGCAAGGTTGGGGTTCACCCTGGATGGGATGTGCTTCGCCGGACACACACATTCATACTTCTAACAATTTATAGAGACATCCATTAGCAAAATTCTCTCTTTTGTAATTATATAAACTATTCATTTATAAATCATAACTCATTCATCATTAGGAATGGATTAATATGCTGGAAGGCATGTATGTAAATATGTCCAAATGTGTCTCGTGATCAATTAGCTGAACTGACAGAGTTGTTAAACCCAGTTATACACTTATATTCACCCTGAGTATGATTTGTAAAATGTAGGATTGCGTAATAGCGTAAATACTAGGCATACACACAAATGCCATCAGCACGGCTAACAAAATTATAGCCTACGCCTTACATTATGCAGCTATGTAGTTTCAACTTCTCCCTCTCAGAGTAATGAGAAATTGAATGTGCTGAGTGGAAAAAAATCTGTATTTTTCTTCGTTCGGTATTTTGTAACATCCTTAAAAGGCGCGGGTGTGTGTGATGTCTTTAATGGATTACGGTATATTTAACCGAGTACAGTAAAGTTTGATCAAACATTCGTTCAAAGGAGAATTGTCATGCGCGCGTGTCTGTAAAATTAGTATTACGGCTCTAAAACGGGTATTACGCTTCTAAAGCGAAGATTGGGTTGATTTCCCGTACGATGTCTGGTCATTTTAATAGGTGCTCTCTCTTTTAGTAGGTGTCTCAGAGCGGAATTCCCAGCAATTCCGCGATCAGGATTAGCGCTAAAAGAACTTTCACTTTCGCAATGACCCAGGTTTATTCCATGTTTTACTGGAAGTCCTGCTCTTTACAGAAAGCACCAAAACTCACTGTGGGTGTAATTATACTGTTTATGCGTCAGTGGTAACCTTCCCTTCTGCAATACAGTTAGCCACAGGTGGTGTTCGTTTCGTTTTCTCTGTCCTTGCGTGTTTATTCAGATGATGTAGATGAAATAAGGCTGGCAATTATTACACATATCTAACCTCAATTTCTCCCGGGTTTAAGTAGATCTGAATGTTTTATTGTCAACTCCTGGTTGCGCAGTAGGCTACCTAACTACCATAAGAAAACCATAAGGATTTTTTTTATATTAATAGATATTATTAAACGTAACTCCCGTTACAAATAATTTTTACATAATCTTCAACAGTACAGTGATGAACAAGAAATACAAAACTAAAACGGATTCCCAACAATATTCACCGACATCTATGTCGACTCCTTTGTAAGGAAGATTTCGAAAGGTCGGGGAGTTCAGCATTGACCTTTAACTACCGTTGGTCATGTGAGGTCATCACACCACTGGGGAGGAAAATGCAGAGGGTCTGAAGGAAATTCCTCAAAGTAGCTCTTTTTAACAAGGCTGAATGCCAAATGATTGCCATTAAGTCACAAATTACAGTAAAGCAAGAAGTGGTATTGGGGAAACCCGTTTCTCAGAGGAGAAAAGACAAAAAGCTTGTGTCTCTCTGTAAAGGTCCATGGTCAGCGACCAGGGCAAAGCCAACAATGAACAATGTTCTTCAATCGCCTTTCCAGTTTCATCCTGATTTGTTGACTGTTGGGCTGCTTGTAGTCACCATTTCACCTGAATTCCAGGAGCACGCACATTCTAGCTGAAAAGCCAGGACAAATTCGAACCCCCAACCCAGTAGCTGTGAAGCCCTGTGCATTTGTAGCATTAACACACAGCAGAATCTGATTTTACCATCATAGTTAGTACCACAGGGACCAAGTCCTCTCTGAAATGGTTTCCCTATAGCCTATCATAGCTGTTTGAAAGCTTGTAATTCATATACAGAAAATGAAACACACCTGGAAATTCTTCATTGTAGTTACGGTGAAGCAGCATTATTTACATTGTGTTAAAACATATTTAAATAGTACTTATAACAGGTAAACAGACACTGGAGAGAATCCCATCCGTTCATCCATCTTCCATAACCGCTTATTCAGTACAAGGGTTACAGGGTATCTATCGTCTGTTGGAGGATTAAGGTTTTATATGAAAATATGACCATACTTCCAGGATTGGGTGTATGTGGTGGTGTCTGTGCGTGTGTGAGCTCTGAGGTATTTCCCTACCTAGTGTCTGTGTTGCCCCCCCCCCCCCCGATCCTGTACATGATAAACAGCAGGAGGGATAGATGGATGGATAGATGGATGAAAATGTAGCCTTAATGGTCACATTTCTTATAATATCACACAATCATGAATTTACAAATGTACATTACAGATAAACTCAAACAATATTAATGGAAACATCAGCCCCTTTGGACATTACCAGGAACAATAATAAAATGCTTCTTGTATTTCATAGATCATTATACTGTTGCACCGGATGCAGATAAACATTGGGCCAAATTCTCTCATGCTTTGTTTGACTTATTAATATTTGTAAAAAAAAAACAAAAAAAAAAAAAACAGTGCAATACTTTAAAGAAATATTGAAAAAGACATTAAATATGTATTTTGCACACACAACACAAACATGAAGTTTTGCTTAAACTGCTATAAAATCTAATTTTGAATAAAAATTCTCACAATTATAAGTAACCACCTGGGCCCAGTTTCTTAAAACCATCTTAATGCTACGTCGTTCATAAGTTCTATCTTTTAACAAATGATGTAGCATTAAGAAGGTTTCGGAAAACTGGGCCCTGGTTACTTGAGTTCCACCTGTCTGTCTAGCACTGAAAACTGTTATATTGAACTATACTCTTCCATAACGTGTGGCTTGAGTCAGCACAGCGTGAAAACACTGCCTTTAGGGTCGCTAGGAACCACTGGGGAAAAATGTATTTCATTCAAAAATAATACCTTATGCAGTTCAAGAAAAAAAAATATATTAATACATAATTTAAAGAAACGATTGAATATCATATTAAGTTTGTCTGTATTTTCCTAGAAAAAAAAATCAGTGCATTTCTCATTGATCTGATAAATGTATTTGTACTTTTGCACTGTATATATATATGTACATGATTCATCAAGAGACATTATTTAAATTAGACGCTGATATGTAGTAGATATATAAGCTTGATATAATGAGACACACACATGCATAATCCACTCCAAAGAGATAGAAAACAAATAGGACATTTCAGTAAGAGATGTGACTCAGTCCAGCAAATGTGGGTTGCATTTCCCATTTCACAAGATGTCGGCTGACTGTGACTTCACTGGAGTTCAGTGGAACTCATACCGAGTCGCTTTTGGGAAACGACCCCCCTACACCGTTAGCCACATCACTCAGCTAAGGTCGTTTACTCTGTAAATCTAGCAACTCGTTACTTAAATCTAAAACAAGTCACACTTGAAGACTGAAGCACATTTGATTCTTCTGACTACTCAAGATCAGACAAGTACTGACAGAAGTAAAATTCCCAGGAAGCCAAGCAGTTTTCCAGTACGTTCCGTTCTGGGGCGTTGTTAGTGTCCAAAGTGCAGAGATTCCTTCTGCCTGGAATCGTTTTTGTCTTTCTGCCATATTCCAGTGTCAGTTTCACTTTTAAAATCTGCAGTGGATGCTTTCCCTTTTGTCTGTCGGTGGTGGAGAGACAGTATCTGCCCAAAGCCCCTAAAAAGTAAGACCGGGAATGTGTGACACACTCCGCTCCTCAGGCATGTGCCAGGCAAGGCAGGTCTCTTCCCAGACACTTACCATCATTAGTTATGAAGTAAATTGACGTGCTGTTATTCAAAGGGCTCAGGTCCCTCCTCGCTTAGCCACCGCGATCTGGCATCCACTGTTGACGTGACTCGTGACTTTCTCTTTCAGCTGTGCCACCTGCTCCCTCAGAACACTGGCGGCGGACGCCAGGTCAAAGTTCTGAGTCTTAAGTGCCTTCACTCTCTCTTCAAGGCGCGAGATCCTTTCCAGTTTGCGCTTGCGGCATTTGGAGGCAGCTATGCGATTGCGGATCCTCTTTCTCTCTGCCTTGATCCGCTCCTGGGACTCCATATCTATGGGTGAAAGCGATTTTGGGGAGCTGGTAGATTCCACCGGTGGGTGGGGCATCTCAGGAACTATTTGCACTGCATCAAGGCCCCTTCTCTGGGAGTGGGACCCTTGGCCTTGTCCACTGTGACCTGAGCAGTGACCGGCAGATGCGAACGGCAGCTGGCTACCAAGGTACGATGCAGAACCTGTGATTTGGGCAGGACTGTAGCTGTTCATATTAGTGTATGTCAGCAATTCACCAGTGGACATTATGTTTCTGTGGTAGGAGCCCTGAATGGCAGAGGATGGAGATATGGATGCCCCAACAAGCTGATTCTGCTTATTTAGATCAGCCAAAGCCCGGTCAAATCCATCTGTAAAGCCATCTTGTTCATTGGTGCCTTGGTTCCTGTAGAGAAAGGTGTTTCCTGTACAGTTGGGGCCTGGATTGGCTGTAACCAGACCTTGGCTGGACTGGATCATCAGCTGCTCTAAATCTGGGGACTGCAGCTTCAGGAGGTTAGTGTCAGAAAGAGCCATTATCGAGCTGCTTGTGTTATTCATTCCGGTGCTGTTAGCATTGATGTTACTGCTGTTCGCTGGCAAACCCTGCATGAGTTTCAGTTCAGACGTGCTTCCTAGCATATCAGAAAAATTCTGAGCAATCATATTCTTTTTTCCCATCACCTTCTGGCTTTGGTACCCTTCAAAATCCGACACTTGTCCAAAATTTGGGATGCTTGGATTGTCATCATGGTAAAAAGCAGTTTCCATCTTACTTGTCATCGGCAGTGTAATCTCCCTTACAAGACTGACATATATATCAGAGGTTTGTCATTACTAAGGCGTTTTAGGGATCCAGACGATGAGATTCCAGGAGAGTTCAGTACATTACCCTGTGGACACACACACATACACGTATATATCGCTGCGCAAATTAGAAACATGATAGACAGGTAAAACGACGCCCGTTTGAAAAGAGTCGCAAATTTTATTAGGCAGCAAGTTTCAGAAGGACTCCAGAGGAGCCTTTATTGTAATATTTACTCACACGCCTCCGTTTTACGCTAACAATGAGTCACAATTCCAGTTTTTCATTACCAATTTGCTGAGTTATAAGCCTACGGTAATAACAGCGTACTTTCTAAAGAAAAAACTGGAGCAGTTTTAACACGCACGGTTTGTTAACACAGCCAGCAGTTAAACACGGCTAGTTAAAAACTGTACTCGGTGAAAAGGTCTGTAATCCACGTGTTAGTAATCGCTGTGATTGCTGCTCTATGTGTCACTGTCCTGCTACATTTTAAAGATGATACGTATAAAACAATACATAAACACTAGACACATACTTACATTAAACTCCGACGGCACGCAGGCAGCAGCAGATTTCTGCTGAAGCAGAGGGTACTTGGTCTTCACTTCTTGCTCTTCAGGATGTTCTTCATGTGAAAGGTTCTGTTATTCCCTGACTACACAGCCGCGTTAGGGCTTCTAATAATACCCATCCTTTTGAAGACTAATTTCCCGAAGACTCTCCTAATCCAAATCACACGAATATGAGTCTATCGAAGGGACGCTGAGATGGTGAAATTGGCGATCTTTTCGCGTGTTCGGGTAGCTAAGGCAGAGCCGTCTGCTCCCCCGCTTCGTCGCTCTGCCGTCTGCTGCCGCCGGGGCTGCGGGGCTTTCTGCTGCTCCGCTTACTAATAACACCCGCCCCTTTACTTCCCCTGGTTCCTCTACCGGCGGTCACACATCTGCTGACACTTCGCGGTGAAATCTGCCTTAAGACGTCTCCTTCCAGCGGCCACACACCTTCCAGTGCCTATTATGCCGACACCTGTTACTGTAAAGAGTCCATTTCCAGGACGGAGTGACACGCGGCGCCGTTTCGCTGGGGACACAGTGCCATCATGCGATGTCATGAGTCGTATCTAGAAACTTACTACACGGACTCACTTTCACTCTGCCCTGTGTACGATTTACACGGCAAAAGATCACTGCGATCCTGCCGGCAATCCCAGGAAGGACGTAGAAAAATATAATACAACAACTTAAACGTATTGGAAGCATGCAAAACATAAACGGAAAAAAAAATTCTTTTTAGCACTCTTTAGTTTGATCTTGATTCACCAAAATGCAATCATTGCGTTTTCTACTTTTGCTGATTTCGATTTAGGCCTACGTGAATTTAATTTTTCAAGGAAACGGCTTTCATATTTCCGACCTGCCAACACGCCCAGCACTGTCAGTATTTATTACCTTCGGTCATAGTGATGTTTTCAACAATATTCTGCTTATGTCCAATATGTCCCCTGAGAAAATGTTCATTTTCATGAACTTCTATTTCGGGGCCCCTATAATGTTCTGGCCCCTGCGAATCTTCCTGGGTATCCATGCTCCTTCGACAGCCTTGAGTCCGAACTAACAAAGAGATAAGAATGGGGGGGCGCAGTGCTATACGCCATGTCTGTGGCATGTTGTCTTAGTCTCTTGTCGACTGAATTATCCATATAAACTTTATCAGATTCATTCTTGAATAACACAGGGGTTCATTTGCTAAGGGATTATAAATCGGTTAATACATAGGAAATATAGTAGCCTATATAACAAATGACGTAAGGAGGCAGTCTGTTTTGTGAAGACCCAGGCCGGTGGTCATCGACAGTGGTGCAGGATTTAAAGAGGAGACCTCTGGTTTATGGGGAATAGATATGGCGAAATGGAAATTGGCCTGGGACAGAGGCGGTAGACTATAATTAGCAGTAATGCTAGAGGCAGTACCAGGACATGTGGGATAACAAATACCTTCCTCTGCAGCCTGTCGGTGCAAACGGCACCTCAGTGAATCCTAAGCAGATCAAGACTTGTGTACAGGTGTAAAATATTTGATTTTCATTCAGTTACTTTAATTTTTATCACTTAAGTTATTGCATAGTATCCACTAAATTCCAATAAACTGCGCACGCGGGCAGCAGTGTAATACAGTATGTGAGATTAGAATTAAAATAATAGAAAAAACTTAGAAAATACATTATAAAGATGTTTGTAACCCAGTCCATAGTGTAGGGTTCCGGTTTACAGCAGCACAGTCAGTGGTCAGACCTTGAGTTGGCGAAAGTCTGCTTGTGCATTCTGTGAGCGGAATAACGACCCGCTGTGACGCAGCACTTGAAAAAGTCATGTTTTGTGATCTAAAAAATACAAACATAAAAACACAAGACAGAAAACTGTTTGCACGCTACAGAGTTGTATAGTTGTCACTAATGAAACAAGATAAAAGCTGCCTTGGATTCGCAGAACCGCGCGCCAGCGGTATTTAGTGGTGTGGGATGCATTAGGAAAGCAAACAACGAGCGCGAGCATATCGTTATGCGCTAGATGGCCTGTAGAGGGAGCCATTACTACAACTTCTGGAGAGGCTGCTTTTGAAGTTGTTCGGATCAGGGGTGATGAAATGTTTTATTTGCCATTTGCACAAGCAAGTACAGGCACATTGGAATGCTTTAGTTGCTCTCTTTTAAAACATACATACTTAAAAAGGTGACAGTGAAACTACAGTGCAGGGCGCTGTGGCAGCCATTTTTACGATGCGCCTTAAAACTGACGCCAAGGCAAATCACCATATGAAAAAACAACATGTAGAAAACATGTAGAAAAAACAAACAGTAATTTTCCACTGATAACTCTCTATTTATTTAAATAAATTAAATGAAACTGACTACTCAATAATTTAATGGATATTTGTGGTATTTTTATTTAAGGCAACTATCTAAATTCCTATTTTTTATATATTAGGGATACTGATGAAGTGGTCACAATATATCTAGAAAATAAATGCAAGAAGGAGGTTATTCATAAAGTTTAAATGGAAAGGTAAATCACCCGAAAGCTTTCACAGAAACATATAACCCTAATTACAAGATCCTGCAAGGCTTACACTAACACCTAAGGTTTCTAATTATCTGACTGCTCCATAATCTGATAAAATAGATTTTGTGCTCAAATCTCTAATCATCTTATTGTCCTGAAGGTGACCCTAATTACCATCTCACTACTAAAACATCGACTCGGTTAATTATTAGTTTTGCTTTTTTCTCTTTTCAGGTGTTTATATTATTATTATTATTTATTAGATTAATTCTGACCAGTGCTTTATGCTGCTATCATGACAGCAAAACTGCAAATTGCATTCTCCTTTGTAAAACTATTCCCTAAAATTAGGTAAATGTTCTAAAAATGTTACTTTCTTTTTTTTCAGATGATATGTACAATTTAGCACTAGTAATGATGAGGTGCATTTAATAGATTACTGTTTTGGACTTGAACTGGTATTAAGAGACAGTAGGTTACAAAAGAACAAGCCAATCTTAATCCACCATGGTGAATTTCATCACCGCACAGAAATCTTGCCGTGGATTTCACTAACGGGACCCCCTTCTTAATGCATTGTGCTTAGATCAGAGCAGCAAAGCAGACAGCCGACACCACTGCAGCCCACAGGACATCCACTCCTTTCCTTGGAAAAACACGACAGGGCTGAGAGTGACAGTGAAGGTTTCCTGGACACAGCGTTTTCACCATGACCGAGAAGACCAAGCCACCTGTGCACATGCAGATCCTGTCATTGGTAGCTATGGTGTGCTTTGGGCTCTATTGTATTGCGAAGGGAGTCTCGTTCGGCTTATTTAGCTGGTGGTTCATCCTCGGCGGCTCCTGTATAGTGGCAGCGGCCTTCACCTCTTTTCGCGTGTGTGAGGTGTGCAGAGACGTGTCTCCGAGGGAGCCGTCTGTGGGACTGGAGAACCAGCCAAGGTGAAGGACATCATAGAGGCTTCTAACCTGCCTGTTGGGGCTTCTTATGGAATTGGCCGGAAGCCACTTTGAAAAGGAGACATTCCAAATGACAATTCAGTCATCTCATCTGGGCTTAGAAATGATTTGTAGGCTATATTTAGCATGATAAAATTCTGGTAAAAGAATCCAATTGTACCTTTTTTCAGTGACTAGTGTGAGTATTTGTGTACATTGTTAAAAAACAGTACATGGAATGATTCTGTTTCTTTGTCCGAATACTTAAATGTGTCAGCTTTTGAACTGAAAACAGAGCAGTATGACATAATCCAACTTACTTTTGCAACCTACTGTGTCATTTTTAATTTATGTTTGAATCTATATAGCTGATTTAACAATGACCATTATCTTGTGGCTGTAATTGATACTCAGAGTTGTTACAAAATACATGAGATTTTACAGTAGAATTTAAGGATAATAAAAAATATTTGTCATTTATTTCTCACAGAAAAGTTCATCTGAATCACTTGCCATGATCTTGTACTTTTTACCGTGGGATATTAATAGACGGATGAATCTGTATCATTTGTATTAATGGCAAAATGCAAAAATGAACTTAATGTTGTCTGAGATAGCTCTCAAGCAATATAAGTGCATAAATTACATGATATTTATAATTATTAATGCTGTGCAAACTTGTAATCAAGTTTAATAACAACAAAATGAAGACTGAAATGAGAAGAAAGTGGAAAATGAATTTCACAGAAACAGGGTCATGTAGCTCCATTTTCCATCGGTGTTTTATTCTACAAAAAATAAAAGATCGATCTATCTGCCAAATTTATTAATACCTTGTACTTCACTGCAGAAAATGGCTGATCATAGTTGTGTCTTTAGCTAACTTTGCACTTTGCTATCTGCTAACTTTGAATATTGATAACGTTTAAATATCGGGCAGCAATTTCAGTTTGTTAACCGACATATCGTGCATCTCTATATGATGTTTCTTCCATCTTCATAAAGACAACGTGCAATGTAAAACAATAATACTGAGAGAAATATATTACTCAAGAATTGAGAGAGAAAATCGCAATCTTGATTCAAAAGTGAAAAAAAAATGTGATTCATAGTTTACCCAGAATCGTGAGGCCCTACTCTTAATTTTAGTTTCAGACATAACGAAGGATAAGCCAACCACATAGAAACTCTAAAAGCCAAGAGTACGCAGAGTGCGTACGGGCACACAGCTGAAAGCATCCTTGATAAAGGCCTTTGATGGTAATATGAACCCACCACAGGTCACAAAATACTAGGGTGCTGGACCACACTAACAGACTATGTTGATAAAACAACAATTACTCCTTGTACAGAAATAAAACTGGAGGGGATCGTTTTGAAAGAACCATATTAGCACAGCACACATGATAAAGATTTTATTTACACCAAGGTGATGCTGGTGACACAAACAAATAAACATGTGCACCGCATATAAAATCAGGGAATAAAGCTTGATTGTGTCTTCCATGTTAGTCCATCAATTGAAATACACAACGTGTGTAAAACGGTAGTCGATGAATTCCCACATAGGGATTACTAAAACTGTGTACAGCATGTTATGTCTATGCATACTTTGCTGAAATAGGGTACAGTGCGTCACACGTCTTAGGGATATTTTACTAAAACCGCGTACAGCGTGTTACACGTCTTATGGACATTTTAAAGAACAAACTGAAAGTATTATCCTGCTTCTTCTGCAGAACAATCAATCCCAGCGTAGGTGAACTTCTCATACAAGGTGGTGTTCACATAGGTCTGAAAACAAAATGCATAGCTTTCTTACTGGACACATGAAATTGGTAGAGCTGCTCAAATGCATTATTATATACATATTGGCTGGGGTTGGGGGGTAGCAATTGTCTCTGGGTATCTGTAGAGACTTACCTTTCTCTCTTCAAGCATCCTGCTCAGAGACACCAGAATCTGGGCAAAGGAGGGCCTCTCGTAAGGTTTCTCTCTCCAGCACTGCCTCATTAGGTCATATCTGAGCCAGAAGATGGGGGTTTCACTCTTATGAAACAGTATCACACTCAGTTCATAAATCAGCATCTACTCAATGCTTAGCAGAAGCCTGCACGCCTTCACCAGGCCCATAGCTGTCGATTGGTTTCGTTTCCCTCTGTAGATCTGGCTATGTGTCCAGGGGATTCAAACCCGTGAGTTTAATACATGGCTATAGGCCTGGCCTTCACTGTAAAACATTCTGAGCATTATCTGAAGCGCTTTTCTGAATTTCTGTGTAGTAACACCTTATCCAGTGCGTGTCACAGTGGCCTTACACTTCGTCATCGCAGTTGAGGGGTTTCTCCAGCCTGTAACCTTGTGGGAGCTTCTCGTACAGCTCGGCGCAGCTCATCCCACAATACGGTGTACCTCCTGGTGTGGCGGCAAGCAGTCTGAGAACCCCCACCCACATCACAACACATCAGTGAACGATGCGTAAGCAAAGCCATTACAGACCTAAGCTGACAACCTCCCAGAGGAACACGCCGTAGGACCACCTGTGGGGGAAAGAAAGAGAGACCGCGTGAGCTGAGTCCAGTAGCACCACGGGGCGTCGGCGGCCAGTTACACATGCTCACACGTCGCTGTTTGTGGTGTAGACGCTGTAGTTTAAGGACTCGATTGCCATCCACCTCACAGGCAGGCGCCCCTGTGAGAAATGCCGAACAGGAATGAGGAAACCAGTCCAAGGTGCTGGAAACCATGAACATGCAGACCCAGCAGAAGGCCGGATAATCTAACCCCATTCCCAGACGCTGGTTTTGCCGTGAAACATGAATGTGAATCTGCAGAGCTGGCCATACCATGGTCTTCTTCACATACACCTCCTGACCTCTGGAGAGTCCAAAGTCTGCTATCTTCGCCACAAAATTTTCCCCCATTAGGATGTTTCTGGCTGCGAGATCTCTGTGGATAAACTAAAAATGGACCTGCGTGAACATCAGGGTCCAATCGGCAGGTTGCTGCAGAATGATGGGCAGGCACATGTAGGGCAGCTTATAAGCGCATTAGGATATGAGCCACCGTGAGAGACAGTGACGCAGAGCCCTGGGTGACCGTCGCACTCACCTGCTTCTGGCTCAGGTAGTCCATGCCTCGCGCCACGTCCGCAGCAAAGTGCAGCAGTTGCTGCGAGGACAGGGTGGAGGCAGTGCTGTTGGCGATGGCGAAGGCTGGGTCTGTCTCCAACACACGGCTTTTCCGCAGGAAGTCCAGCAGGTTTCCATGGGGTGCGTACTCAATGGCCAGGTACAGATAACCTTCACCGCCAAAGCATGTCAAAGTCAATTTAGACTTTTGTACAGGCAGTCGCCATGTTACAAGATCGTATATTATTGCAAAGGCATTTCAAAGCCTAGGGTGACACAGTGGGAAGCACTGAGTGCTTGACATTTTCAGGACCGGGGGTTTAAATCCCACTCCGGCTGTTTGTGAGGTGTGCAGGTTTTAGAATCCCCCCTGCAATCCACAAACATCTGCCTAGGTCAGGGGTGGCCAATCTTATCCGCAAAGGGCCGGTGTGTGTGCTGGTTTTTGGGGTAACCTTTAGGTCAGCTGTTCAAACCTAGGTGTGAGGACTCTTCCGTCCTCTAATTAGTAATCTAATTAGACAGTTGCAGCGAAAACCTGCACACACAGTGGCCCTTTCTGGATAAGATTGGCCACCCCTGGCCTAGGTGAACTGGAAAGGTGAACTAAGTTCCCATTGTAATGGACTGGCATTCCAGTCAAGGTATCCCCTTCACTTTGCCTCATGCTTCCTGGGATGGGTGCCAGGCACCATCTCATACTAGATTAGTGGTTGGAAGATATAAGGATGGATTTCAAAGCTTATGCGGAAAGGATGGGGTTAGACTTTACAGAGTTAGCCCTACCTCTGTGCTCACAAGCACCCAACAAATTGATAATGTTTGGATGGTGGCCAAGCTTGCAAAGCACTTCCAGCTCTCCTGCAAAGTCCCTGTGGTCGTCTTTTGAGGCATATTCTGAGAAATATCAATATGAATAGAAGCAAAAAGGATCAGAATGATCTACTGTATCTAGTGACACAAAGTTTCCACACAACATGGAACTTATTGGTATCTTCTTCGCCCTAGATAACTTCTGCTTTAAACAACATTTATAACCCCCTTGTGCGTTATTTAGCATGATAGTTAATGATGCACCTTTCATTCTCTTGATTGCAGCGTCCATCCTCAGCCCGTCCTTTTTAATCCGTGCCTTCAACACTTGGCCAAAGTTTCCCTCACCAATGACATCCTGAAACTTAATGTCATTCCACTGCAGAGCTGGGTAGGGCACAGGCTCTGGCTGCTTCTTGGTCTTCTTTGTCATGGTGAGAGACCCGGAGCTGAACTGAACCACAGGCTCCTCTCGCTGAAAGAAGGGCAATGGAGATACGGGCAAAGGTGTCCTGAGAGCCATTTCCAGGAGCTCAGGACATCCATGTCTCTGGGAAAAACGGAAGCTTACCACAATGTTCTGGAAAGCCTGCACCATCCTACGCTGAAAACTGGCTCTCTTCAGCTGTAGCACGATACAGAAGGCTAACAGTATGGTGATGCACGTCATCCCAGCGGAGCCCAAGATGGCAAAGAAGAGCATGTTGCTGGTACTGCCAAACATGTAGAGCCCTAAGTGAAGACAAGCAGACCACAGGAATGTTTGTGGGTGTTGTGAAGGCGCAGAATTGAGGGCTAATCTGAGAGCCCGTGTTAATGTGATTCTGCCCGCATTTGAACAATTCTCAACTCACTAGAAGCATTTTCCAGTAAGGTCTTGAGTTGGATCCGTGGATTCTTGAGGCTCTTCCCAATATTGTTCTTGACCCAAATCTCCACCAGATATGATGTGTTGGCCTTGAGGCCCGTGAACTGGAACTGCAGAGCTGGAAGGTCTTGTACATTTATCTCAGCCATCTGAGAGACAGCAGCCAGTTCGGCCACCTGGAAGCGAATGCTGACCTTACAGATGGAGTTCCCTTCTCTCAAGTTCCACTTGATGGTGGCTGAATCGTCCGTGATGTTGCATGCCTCAACATTATAAGGTGGAGGTGGAAGCTCTGGGCAGACAGTCGATACCATTTCAGATTTAAAGCAAATATCTCAAGTATTAAATCACATTAAAGGGGAGATCAAGTGCTCATTGTGCGTGCGATTGTGTACCTGCGGCCCAACGATCCCCTAAGCCTGACAATAAAGTTCCCAGCATTCCATGGGGTGATGAAACTATTCAGTACCTTGCGGTGACCATCACTATTAACACACTGCATGTTTTCATAAATATCTAATCAAAGAAAACCTTTTTACAAATTCTGCATCATGGAAATGCTGCTATGATCTCATGAAATACAGACTATGCATCACATTCACTTAACAAAGATTTCCTAATGTTTCCTTTGATCTTAGCAGGACATGCTAACCTGCTTACCTTATGCAACATGAACCCACCCATTGCTCACCATCGCTGAGGGTCCACGCCGACGCCTGCTGCACCTGGCTGTACCTGCATCTTCCACCTGCCATCACACACACTCTGCACTCATATTTTTGCTTGGGCTTCAGGTATGTGAGCTGAACGCCAGTGGAGTTCCACGGTAAATGATACGTTTTATTGTTTGCCGGCTCCGCGCTCTCATGACAAACTACTCGATAAGTCCATTCCTCCTTAGTCAGCATTTCCACCCTGTCCCATGACAGGCTTAGTGAGGTCTGGCTCTCTGGGACCAGTTTTACTCCAGATGGAAGTGGGGGGTCTGGCAACAGAAAATCGAGAATGATGCAAACCCCTGATTATGCTCACTTTACAGGACAGCTTTGAAATATTTCAAATGTTCCTCCTCCTGCCTGACTGATATGAGCAGGTGAGGAGTCCCTTTGCCATTTGGCACAGGAATGTATTGCAGTTTGGGTGGAACTAAAGGGGATCGGAAAGCCATGTTTCAGTAGCTGCAAACGTGCCAACGGCTTTAAGGTCTGGGCCAGCCGTGCTCCGCCCCTCTGTCCCCTCACCTTTCACGCTGACATGAAAAGGCTTTTCCTGCCTTCCTGAACTCGTCGTCACCTGGCAGAACCAGACCCCATGATCCTGCAAAGAGATCCTCTCCACTCTGAACTGGGAAGTGGTTCGGTTGTTTAAGGTTTCACTGTCTATTGCCTAAAAAAAAAAAAGCGTGATGGTACCATGGGAGGGAATCGGCCCAGATCCCGCTACACACACGAACACTCACATATACAACGGTTCCATCTGGTTTGAGCAGGATGATCTCCCCATGTAGGGGAGCAGGAGCTCCAGCAGCTGCGCAGTTGGCTGTGTACGTCACCTCCGAGTTCAGCTCGGTGTCTCTAGGCCTGCTAACCACAACCGGGGCTTCATCTAGCAGAAGAACACCACGGATGCCATTAAAATGGTCAAAATGTACTTACCGACCATCTGATGGTCAACTGCTAAGTTTGATGACAGTTACGTTTAAAGATATGGAATCAAGTGCTATCAAGAATTCAACATTATAGCAGCCTGCCAAGGTATCTTGTTTTATGTTCAGCAGAGACACGTTCGTACAGGGACCTGCTCTGGGTCATTTTATCATGGCTTGGGACATGGGAGTGCCCAAAGTGACCCTGTAAATTGTGCCCCTGAGTGCCCAGTGACCTCATACACATAAGATCTCTTAAGGCAGGGGTGTCAAACTCCAGTCCTGGAGGGCCGGAGCCCTACACAGCTTTAGGTTCACCCTCATTTAACACACCTGATTCAACTCCTTGTGCTAATTACAGCACAGCTCTGGAGCTGAATCATGTGCGGTGGAACAGGGAAAGAACTAAGCTATACAGGGCTCCGGCCCTCCAGGACTGGAGTTTGACACCCCTGTCTTAAGGGGAGACGAACCAGCTAATTAAAGCCTAATCAGGGAGAGTTTATATATATATATATTAATATAACAATCAAAGATCCAGAGCTCTTTCTGGAGACAGACGGCTGATCTTACCCTTGTTCTCACAGCGAGCCCCGTGTCGTCCAGCACAGACGCAGCCACGGAAGCGATCGCACAAGCCATGGTCCTCACAGGCACAGCGCAGTTTGCAGCCAGCACCGTAAAAACCGTCAGGACAGGCTGGAAACATACGGCCAGCTCAGCACCGAGTCAATGTTGCATCGCTGATGCGTAAATTGAGCGAGGCGGCCTCTCACCTTCGCTGCAGTTCAGGCCTCTCCAGCCGGTGGCACAGGAGCAGCCGTAGGGGTCCTGGAGGCAGAAGACTACCGCGCGACAGCTGCCGTTGTCACAGCTCTCCTTGCAGGTTCTCCCAAACCTGCCACTTCCACAAACTGCAAAACATTTCTTTTTTAAAAAAATATCCAGATGATGACTCGACCAAAGTGACATTTCCACACCCGTAAGGATTTGGCATGAGGCACACACGCTAATTATTGCTGTACTGAGGGGCAGGAGGATCTTTACCTGTCTCACAGGTGCAACCTTTGAACCCAGGGGGGCAGATGCAGTGGCCTGTTTCATCATGACACACACCTCCGTTCTGGCACTGTGGACAAGACTGTGAACAGCCTTGTCCCCACATGCTGGCTGGACACTCTAAACACAAACAGCGAGGGAGCCGTCTGATCAAGGGTCTGGCCAACCTGGTGCACGTCTCATGACAAATGTTCAGGATTGACTGTATGGATTAGAATCAGACCTAGAATGATTTTTATTGACCCCAGAGCGAAATTCTAGAATGTGTATGAGAAGTGAGGGCACTGACTTCTTACTATCAGCCTGGTGATAGCAGATGACGCGTTGGTCCCCGATATGTATCTGGCCGTGTACAGGCCTGCATCTTCAGCCTTCACGGCCCTGATGGAGTGCAGGACACCTTCTGGGACTTCAGACTTTGGGACAGAGTGGATGAAGCACCCTGCAGGTAAAAGCAGTTGGAGAGAATGGTGAAAATGAGCTTGTGGGAGTTTTACTTACACAAAAAATGTTCTGAGGGAAAAACGAAAAATGACTGGTTCAGAGAGAAAACCAATGAAATCGTAGAAGTGGATCCAAGCAACTAGAGGAGGTGGGTCTGACCAATAAGATATCTTGGTCCCGCCTCCTCTAGTTGCTTGGACCCACCTTCTCTATAATCCGATTGGTTATCTCTCTGAACCAATCATTTTTCATTCTGCCCTCAGAACATTTTTTGTGTAAGTAAAACCCCCATGAGCTGAAAATGAGTAAAAGGACACCATATGAGTTAAGCAATCACATTCTGACAGAGTGATTAGTAGGAGTTTGGAAACTGGTTTAAAATATTTTCCGTTAGAATACTAGGTGTAAAATAAACCTACAATTTTGTTTCCAAGAAACTTTTGTTTTCATTAAAGAAACTGATAATGCTATTAAAACTAGTTTTGTTCAGTGATTCAGTACTTTAGAAAAGGAAGAAACATAATAAAAAAATATTTTTTAATAGTTGTACATGGGGCAAAGACTGGCTCTTCTCCCAGGGGCTAGGTGAAATTCATCCTGCAGTCCAAAAGAACATAAATTTCAGTTGCCATCCATAAATTGCTCATGGTGTATGACAATGTGTGCCTGCGATTGATATGTGTCCCATCCAGGGTGTCCCCTGCCAGGACCCTGTACCAGACAATCAGTTGCGGAAGATGGGTGGATGAATGAATAAACTAAGCGATGACACTTACAGTTTTTAAAAATGACTGCATCCTCTGCCACAAGAATCTTGCGTATGAAAGAAATGTTGACGTTTTCATTAATGCTGGCCGTGATCGTTAATGATTCTGGATGGAAGGCAGCTGTAAAGGAAAAAGATGCTTTTCAGATTCCGCGTGTGTTTATCTGCTGTCATGTGAAACTGCTGTGAGCTCAGGGATGCAGGATTATAACATTAAACATTTTAACGCTGAAGCTATTTGACCAGAATCAGTGCTCCAAATTCTCAGTTAAATGCTAATGCACTAACTTACAAAAAGATGACTTGGGTAATTCCTAATAACGCAATGCTGTTCGTGTTAACATGCCAACATCCCAAAATACACCACTAGCATGTGTGTCTATAATGTCAGACATTCAAACAGCTCTCACCTTCATTTGACATCTTCAGTGTGTAAACTTTCTTGATGGGGTCAACATTTTTCACCCTACAGTAGAATGCTCCAAAGCCGATGTTTCGCGTTTCCCATGTGATCTTGGAAGCCGCTTGATAGGTCGTGTCCTGAACGACTTTGAGGGCCTGTCGGCCAGGCAAAGAAAATTCTGGGCCTATGCTGATGGCATCTGGAGCCTTCCAGTCACTACTGACGCAGTGGAGTGAGGATTCAGGCAACGTTATTATGGTGTCTGGGTTAATCAAGGTCAGGTCTGCTATGTCGAGAGCATCACCTGTAACATCAAAAACACGAGCAATTCTCAACATCACGTTCCTTCCAATAATAAGCTCCCTTTGTCCCAGCGCAGTAGCTCTGAAAGGAGCTGCTCTCTCTACCGTCCAAACAGCACCTCACTCTGAACGAAATCAATTTTTATTTGCAATTTGCAAATAATGCGACTGTTCCACCAAGGCTCTGAACCAGCTACCATCTGATCCCAGGTATAGGGGCCTAACCCTCAGAGCCACACAACGACATGCATATCAGGTGCTCAGACGATGAAAGCAAGTGGATGGTTTTTCATGTTAATCGTAATCATATATTTATTAATCAGAAAATGGAGTGGAGGCAAAATCCCTGGCAAATCGGCTTTATGTTCGCCCTGGGCTGCTATGAGCTGAAGGAACGGCTTTCCTAATTACGAATTCTGGCAGCAGTGGCACATAAGTGCTGTACTTACATAGCTCGGTTATCTGATTGTGGTTAGGTTACTGGCACAAGGCAGCAGACCCGTGAACTGGCACATAGCGCTGGGCGTGGAGCACAGGGACGGAAAGCTTGATTATTCGCAAAGACAATGGAGAACAGAGGACAGAGGAAGTGACTGGCGCTCGGCCTCATGTTTGAAGATACCTTGTGGATTCGCTTCAGTCCCTGCTGTTCTCTTGTCTGTGAAGTCTTTGATCTAAATCTCTGGTATTGATTTTATACGAAAATGTTTTGTTTGCTAACATACAATATGGTATTCCAAGTAAAAGTAAAAGTATCTCTAAGTAACAGTAGAAGTAGCCCTGTTCTATACCACTACGTGCAGATTTTCTGTTCCTGCACCGATGTAGTATTAATGATTTAAATACATAACTTGCAAGCCTGTGACATCTTTGTGACTGCGCAGTCGCTCTGTGTGCCCTGTCACCGTTCTCTGTGACCCCGACCCTGAACCAGTGGCTGTGTCACAGCTCACGAGGAAGTTTTCAGAAGCACCGTTTCAGTCTTTTCACTCTTGATTTGGACTTACTTGACAAAATAATAAAATTACTTCACAAGATAATAAAATGAAAGGTACCACATTACAATAATTGCCACTTGTAAGTGGTAGTAACTCATTAATAAAAAGAAAACTGTGTTGTAACTTGTTTAAAATTGTCTATTAATAATTTACAAAGTGTTACAACCTAGTTAATAACTAGATTATAAACCATTCATAAACTCTTTATATGGGTAGTCTTATTGTAAAGTGGCAGTCTTTTATATGTTAAAACAAAGAAGTATAACAGCTAAGTCATATATGATCGTTTATATGTATATTAAAGCATATATTAAATATTAAAGCAATAATTTGGTTAAAATACAGACTTTCCATCACTCTATACTGCATAAGCAGGTGTGGAGTGGATGGACTATTGACTTTCAAACAAGGCTACTGGCAATTTTGTACCACTTAACCACAAGGGGGAGCAATTGTTCTTCCAAATAGAATGGCTTTTACGGCAGTTTAAACATTACACTTATCAAAAATGCAATGCATTTATGCTGAATATCTGGAACTCTTAAACACTATACAAACACCAAAATTGAATGGAAGATGTGAGGTGTGTAATAGATAGATATCACTAAAGCATTATAATGCTTTACTGTGAGGCCGAAAGTAACAAGGGATACACAGGACGGGACAATGTTTTCTTCTGTAGTGCAGTATTGGATTACAGTGAAAACACGGGGCAACTCCTATCAGTATCATTATTACTTGTACTATGAAGGCTAGTTCAAGGGCATTTTCTCTCGGCTGTAATGTCCTAAGCAGAAATGAGATCAATGTACAAACTGCAACATGCCATTTTGATACAAAGTAGTATAAAAATAATAGTAATGTAATTAGGGACATAAGTTTAAAACAAGCATAAAATCTATATTTATTTCATTATATTAAGTTTGTTATTGAGAATACATAATAACTGGAGAATCATTAAATCTGTAATGTGTTGTTTGTGTTTTTATCAGAATGAACGACTGTAAACGTATTAATTCTTGCCTTGAAGCATTCTCTATTCTCGCAAGGCTGCAACAGCAATGGCAGGACTTATAAACTGCTAGTTAAAAGGCAAATTTTACAAATGCCGTAAAGCAGGGGTGTCAAACTCCATTCCTGGGGGGCGGGAGCCCTGTGGAGCTTAGCTCTTCCCCTGTTCCCACACAAATGATTCGGCTCAAGAGCGACGTGGCAATTAGCACAAGGACTTGAAGCAGGTGTGTTAAATGAGGGAAAACCCAAAAATGTGCAGGGCTCCGGCCCTCCAGGACTGGAGTCTGACACCCTTGCTGTAAAACATTTGTTTCATATTTTCCAATAGGGGGCAGATAAACCACAGTTTTATATGAGAAAGCCATGTCTCTTAAAGACGGGAATAAGGGGTGTGACGACCTGAAATACTAAGAAGTTATAGCGCATATACCCAAAAAAACCTATAACTGTTTACTCAGCTTATGTTTCTCAATACCAAGAACGAGAAGATTGTACTTGTACTCTTGAGATCTCGTGCTAACTTGCCTCCCAAGAATGAACAAACTGCATCGTTGTTAGTTTTCATTATTTCAGTAAGATTTCCAGAGAAACCGGTTATGTCCAACAGGAAATTTTATGCTTAATAGATATTGATGTTCCATAGATCCAATGAACATTAATTAATCTCTTGACAAGTATGAGTAACATACAGATGTGGACAAATTTGTGGGTACCCTTACAGCTCATTGAAACAATGCTTCATTTTTCCTGAAAAGTGATTCAATTAAAAGCGATTGCCTTGTACCTGCATGCCTTTTAATATGTAATCACAACAAAATTGTGAAAAGAAATGATTTGTTGTTTATTTTGCAAAGATATGTTAAAATAGCATGGACAGATTTGTTGGTACCCCTAAAGAGACTATTTATTCTTGCATTATAGTCGTGTTTCAAACTAAGTGTTTGACCTTAATTAGTATCACAGGTGCCTTCAAGCTTTTCATCAGCCATTCAGCCTATTTAAAGTGAAAGAACATGCTACTGTGTTGTTTGATATCATTGTGTGCGCCACACTGAATGTGGATCAGGGAAAGCAAAGGAAAGAGCTGTCTGAGGAGCTCAGACAGAAGATTATAGATCACAATGTTAAAGGTAAAGGCTATTAGACCATCTCCAAACAGCTTCATATTCCTTTGACCACAGTTGCCAATATTATTAAAAAGCATACGGTTCATGGGACTGTAGCCAACCTCCCAAGACTTGGACGCAAGAGGAAATGCAAACCCAGGTTGATCAGAAGGATAGTGTGGATGGTAGAAAAAGAGCCAAGGAAACCATCCAAAACCATTCAAGCTGAGCTCCAAGGTCAAGGTATGTCACTTTCTGATCGCATCATCCGTCGCATTTTGAACAATAATGGGCTCTATGGTTGAAGACCCAGGAGGGCTCCACTACTGACAGAAAAACATAAAAAATCCTGAGTGGATTTACCCAAAATGCATGTTGACAAGCCCCAAAGTTTCTGGGAGAATGTCCTTTGGACCGATGAGACAAAACTGGAGCTTTTTGGCCAGTCACATCAGCTCTATGTTTACAGAAGGAAAAATGAAGCTTTTAAAGAAAAGAACACCATACCTACTGTGAAACATGGAGGGGGCTCGGTTTTGTTTTGGGGCTGCTTTGCTACATCTGGCACGGGAACCTTGAATCTGTGCAGGACACAATGAAGTTTCAAGACTGCCAAGGAATCCTGGAGCAAAACATACTGCCCAGTGTCAGAAAGCTGAGCCTCAGTTGCGGGTCATGGATCCTCCAACAGGATAATGAGCCAAAACAAACAGCTAAAAGCACTCAAGAATGGCTGAGAAAAAAAAAAAACATTGGACTATTCTTAAATGGCCCTCCATGAGCCCAGATCTTAATGATATTGAACATCTATGGAAAGATCTGAAAACTGCTGTGTGGAGACACCACCCTTCAAAACTGAGTCAGCTTGAATAGTTTGCTCAGGAAGAGTGGCCCAAACTACTTGTTGGCAAATGCAGACATTGGGCAGTGGTGGCTTTAATGGTTAGGGACGCGCACTTGTATTTGAATGATTGCAGGTTCGAATCCCCGACCAGCAAGGCACCACTGAGGTACCTTGAGCGAGGTACTGCCCCCAAGCACTGCTTCCCCGGGCGCTAAATTAGCTGCCCCCTGCTATCTCACATTGTCACATATGGGTTAAATGCAGAGAACACATTTTGTTGTTGTGTGCTGCGGTGTGTCAACAATGACACTTAATCACTAAATTCTAAAAAATTCATTGTGAAGTACAGAGATCACTTCTTGGCGGTGATTTCTGCAAAAGGTGGTGCCACAAAATATTAAATTAAGGTTACCATCTCTTTTGTCCGTGCCATTTTCATTTGTTTAATATTCAACTGAATCAATAATCAAAAGCAATGTCTGATTTGTGTTAAATATGGAATAAACAATAAGGGATGCCATTAAACTTTTGTCAGTGTCAAGTTATTTCAGAGAGAGTTTTTTGTGGCAGGGTACCAACAAATTTGGCCATGTCTGTATGGTGGTCCAAGAATGTCCACTTTTTCATTCATCAAAGGCAGCTATGTATTTTGTAAATCCATGCATATTCTGGCAGGAGCAGCAAGTATAAAAGAGAGTATACATTTAACATCAGCACGGACACAGCGGCATTTACTCTACAGTCAGCCCTCGTGCATTCGCGCTTTATGATTCGCGAATTCACAGGTCTGCAAAAATTTCATTGGAACCAAACTTATTTGCATCCGCGATTTGCATGCTCGAAAAACCCTACAGAAGTGTTTATGATTAATTTTCATAGTAATTTTTCATAGTAAGTTTTCTTGCGTTTATGTGTAAAATTCTTTTTTTTTGCCACTTTTATTTTTATTTCTTTTAATGTAACTTTGAGATACAGAAAACGGAAAAAAGGGGGGAGAAAAACAAACAACGAAATAGATTAAAATAAATAAATAAATAAGTGAACAGACAGGTCACCAGAGACATCACAATCTTGTATCCTTCCCACAGAATATAATCATTTACATAGTAGCGGGTTACTCTCCCACTAGCCCCCCTCCCTACACGCATAAAAGGGAAGGGGTATGCAGTCAGTATCCATAGGATATTCACCACAAAGCATCTCTATGTACTATCTATTTTCATGTGTGTGTAAAATTCTTAAGAAAAGCTTAATTCATGAAGATTCTACTGTGTGTTTTGGGGAAAATTCAAGACACAATATAAATCAGTTAAAAAATCCCTTTCTTATGGAAATGTTCCTTTTTATGTACATACTGTACTATACCTTTACAAGATGCAAATCCCATTTGTAAAGTTTATTCCCTTTGGAAAGCTAATAGTTACATAAATATTAGAAAATAGTTAATTTACTATTTTGTAATAGTTAGTACACGTTAACGTATATTCAACGCACAAAAATGATACATTTCTTGAAAGGTGCTAATGTTTACATACATAGCAAATGCGTCCTGGGTTTCCCTCATTAAATGCATTTGCTATAAACACTGAAAAGGTTTGTTTACTCATTTTACCTTACTGTGAATGCAAAAGAAAACGGCAGCCAATGCCGTGTTCTATGAATCAGTAGGGGTAACATTAGTATAATGTACTGTAAATGTGCTAGTGTGAGAAATATTTGTTAGATGATACTGTACTGTATTTTTACATCAAACATTTGTTTTTTAAGAGGTAATGTATTAAGCTAACTTTTAAATGAAATTAAAGTGTTTTGGGAACATGACTGGGGACATATTTGGGATTTAAACTATAGAAATAAGCACATATTACCATTTTTTAGTGACTCTACCAAACATCCGCAAATCCTCCTCATTCGCGACGTGTTCTGGAACCTAACCTCGCGAATGTCCGAGGTCTGACTGTACTCAGCAGATACAGGCAAATACTTTCCGTGCTGCACATGGAAGCTTATTTGGCATGCTATTCCCCAATAACAGACATTGCATTTACTATTGTCCATCCCTCTGGATGCCGTGCGTGAATAATTCATGAATTCCCTGCTGTGAGGGGCTTCAAACAGGGGGTGTTTTAGACTGGAAGTCTTATGTGATTTGGCATCGCCGGAACTCCCAAGTGCTTCAGTATAGAGGAAGTCCTTTCATCTGGGCCTCCAAAGTGGTTAAGGTCAAAGTTCACCAGGAGATAATGATACAGATGTACATCTGGATTAGCTCACAGTGCCAGCGTAGCTTGGTGGGAAGGCATAGGTCATAGAGATTCCCAGTGGAAGTGAGAAATCAATTACTAGATTATTTCTCCAAGTAATATACATATATATTTTTATAGATCATGTCACAGGATTTCAGCTTTGTCCATACTTGTACTTTCATGAAAGCAAGGAGCATACTAAGGATACTATGATTCTATGACTCCATGGTGTTTGTCACACACAGTGCAAAAACAAGTCTATTTACTGAGAGGTGACTGAATCGTACACATCCCCCTGGTTGCTCCTGTGTTCCTGGTAGTAGGGTACGTAGTAGAAAGCAATTTCTGATCTTATCCATACAAAAAAACAGGACTAAAAATACAAAGTCAGAACTAAAATAAGTGATTGACATTGTGGCATCTTGAGTCTAAGATTTTTTTTTTTACGTTGGGAAAAACCTGGAGAATGCAGAAAACATGGGAAATTCATTTAGGGAGTATGTTTTGTTGGAGTGTATGACAACACAGTCAAATTTCCCATATGCATTCATGTGAAAAAAGTACCTTCTTATAGTTCTATGGTTCGATGTACTGTACCATAAAAAATCATCTAGCCCTCACCAGATAGGAATCATTTTCTGTTTCACTTTATCAGTCACTCACATTGTTCTCAAGGAATTTTGGCTCACTCTTCTTTACAGTGCTGCTTCCTTTCATTGAGGTTTGTGGGCATTTGTTTATGCACAATTCTCTTTACGTTCTGCCACAGCATTTCAATCAGACTGAGGTCTGGACTTTGACTGGGCCATTGCAACACCTTGGGCCCTATTTTCCGCCAGTGCCAAGCACGATTCAAAGTTATTTGCTGGTTTCACACCAGCACATTGCTCATTCTCACGCCATGCGCACATGTCGTCAAAATCGCAAATGCACCTGCTTTCCGCTCGTAGGAGTGGTGTTTTTTTGAGGTGTGGCTGGGTGCATTTTTGGTGCGTTGCTACTTTAAGGCAGCAAAATGACAGTGATAATGACACTTTTGACCAACAAAAACCACGTGTAAAGTCAGTGGTGCATTTAAGTGGCGTGTTTTAGAAACATGTGGAGTGCGTACGCGTCTTACAGACACAGGTTACACTCTCAAGATGCACTAATGGTTTTTTCATATTTTATTTTATTTATATACATTTTATTATTCATGTAATCATATATATATATAGTAAAGAACAAAAAAAATCTTTCGTGTTCATTGTCAGCATTAAGCATGCACTGTATTTGAAAGGACATTTGGATTGTTGAAAATGTGTTTCAGATAGTTACATAAGTCAGGTGGAATATTACAATACAGCCCTCAGAAGGTTGCAGCATTCTTTGTATCATGTTGTATAACATTGCCATGCGTGATGTTGGACATAAATAAGGAGAAATTTGAGGACTTTAGAAGGTATATGGCTGAAATGCATGTGCCGATGCCAACAAAGGAGTGTACGCCGGCAGCAGCGCGGGCAAGGAGGGATAAGCGGAATAGCACAAGAGCTGATTCGTCTGCATGGTAAGGAATCTAAATTGTGAGATGTAGAAAAATAATAGCCTTATAGCCTTTTATTTGAACATTTTTAAACTCCTTATAAACTGTAGGTTATATTTCGTTTGTACAAAGATTACACTTTTTATATTTTGCGATCTGCAGAACCGAAACTAAAACCGAAATAAAGCATAATTAAGTCCCCATTCACAGCTGCTGCTCTCCTTCAACAGCAAGCTTCTGTTTCCTCGTCTTCTTAACACTTTCGGCAATGCATGGATGATCTGGTTATGGCTGAAAATGAGGACACACTCGTGTTGGCTCATCCTACGCCAGCTTCACCTCGAAAGGCTTTGGTGCCACAGTGGTGTCCCCAGTGGCGCCCCTGGCCAAATTGGGGCCCTAAGCAGAATTTTATTTTGAGCCCCCCCCCATTACAAAAAAATGAGTAAAAAAA
>JAODKC010000117.1:20818436-20855849 GCA_026777985.1 Mormyrops attenuatus | reverse complement strand
AAAAGAAAGAAAAAGAAAGAAAAAGAAAAAAAAAAGAAAAGAAAAGAAAAGAAAAGAAAAAGAGAGAGAGAGAGAGGGAGAGAGAGAGGAGAGAGGGAGGGTCAGGAGGAGGTGTGGGTGGGACTAAGGGAGGGTCTGGTGGATGTGTGGGTGGGACTATGGGAGGGTCAGGAGGAGATGTGGGTGGGACTATGGGAGGGTCAGGTAGAGGTGTAGGTGGGACTATGGGAGGGTCAGATGGATGTGCAGGTAGGATTTTAGGGTGGGTCAGGTGCAAGAAAGAAAGGGTGTCACAGAGACATGAATTCCCAGGCAGATTCAAGAGGCTCAGTACTATATAGGGACTCCCAAAGCTATTGTCTGGAACTCGCCAAAATCTATTGAGCGGCCCACAATATGCCTGGTCCTGAATGTATTATTATTATTCAATAGCCTAATAATCATTGTTAAATTGCAATAAAATTGTGTCTCTGCTGGTGCAAAGTTAGGCAGCTAATGAACAGCTAATCAATTGCCAATAAAAAAGCAAGGTGTGACTTATTTTGGTTTTTATTGAGAATTCAGTTTTGTCGTACAATTAAAAATACAAACAAACTAGAAAAGATGGTGCTGGAATAACAACAATGCATCAGTGTAAGGACAGCCCCATCGCCCCTACCTAATCCCACACCCCCCAACCGCTACAATTTCCATAATTACTGGATGGGTCATTTGGAAACGTGAAAGCCAATAAATGTGTTTTTACCGAATGCTCTGAGTCCTAATCGTGACACATAATTCTGAAGCTACACCTATTCATTTATTGCATATTACACTTATGTATCAATTTTCCTCCACCGATTAAATGATTAACAGTATTTCTTTGTCTTAATGTCCATGCCTTAAAATGTCATCGATATTATTTATATGTCTAAATATTTCTGAACATTTTCCGTGACACAACATTAAGAATCATAACAGATACAAAAACAGTGTGACTAATTACCAGTGTGACACACAGACTACAAAGTGATTTTCTGCTGCCATCAAATGTTACTGCTACCTAGATTGCTTTTGACTGTACACACACAAGCTCCAATGTACCAGATCCCAAGCTTATGAAAATTAAACACTAGCAAACAAACAAAAATTTTATTTGCATTTTAAATTGATAAACATGTATTTATTATGATGCTAGACTAAGATGAGAATGCATACAAATGGCAAAGAGGCTGACAAAAATAACAATGATGTATTCTTTGGCTGGCCAAGTCGCCCCCTATCCCCCATCTAATTACCACTCCCCCCACCCCCCAATTTCTATCTCTAGGGGTCTCATCCATCCATCCATCCATCCATCCATTATCCAAACCGCTTATCCTACTGGGTCGTGGGGAGTCCGGAGCCTATCCCAGAAGCTATGGGCGTGAGGCAGGGAACAGCCCAGGACGGGGGGCCAGCCCATTGCATGGCACACTCACACACCAGTTACTCATACATGCACACCTACGGGCAATTTAGCAACTCCAATCAGCCTCAGCATGTCTTTGGACTGTGGGGGGAAACCGGAGTATCCAGAGGAAACCCCACGATGACATGGGGAGAACATGCAAACTCCGAGGGGTCTCATATGAGGGTTAATTTCACAGAACGAAAATTTCACAATAAGCTGAAAATATTATTGCAATACTGTTGAAGTCTAACTTACACACTCTACCTACCTCTCCAAAAAATCTTTAGCCAAAGCCCAGCTGAAATGAAATCATCCTTTATTTACTATTTGCACAAGTATGAGCACAGATACGTTAAAATGCTTCTTTTCCCAAATCTCCTCTTGTTCTCCTTTTGTTATATACACCCACTTCCCTTTGTTGTCACTCTCCCTTATGCTGTCATTAAGCACCTTTAATTTAATTTTGGTGCAGTCTGGTCAAAACGTGAACAGGCCCAGTTCTTCATCCATACTATTTGTCTGCAAATGTTGAAAAAGGTCTGCCAAGTTCTTTTTGAGTTATCACACTAACAGAATCAAGTGTCTGAAACGGTCTTTCTCAAAATTTGATTACTTCCAGCATGTCGCCCCTACAATATGCATAGTTTGAAAAAGATCTGTAAAATATTGCTAGAGTTACTGTGTTCACGAGATCCAAGTGTCTAATGTGGCTGCCATTTCTTTCCTTTGCTGCAACACAGCGCTGCTCCTTCTTTTTTGGGGTAATCAATACAATCAAGTGTAGATCTTCATCCATGTAACGTTTTGTGATGCACAATAAGATCCATCAAATACTTTTGACTTATCGCATTCACAAGGTCAAATGTCGTCTACTTACCCCCTTTCCCTTGGTTCAGTTTTGCAGCGATTCGACTCAAAATTTGATCAGTTCCGAGTCCTCACCTATACAATGTGTCTACAAAGTTTGAAAAAGATCCTTCAAATACTTCTTCACTCATTTATCACACTCAATTATCGCTCTAACAATACCAATTGACAAAACTATACTTTTCATAGCTGTCACTATGTGATGCTGCTTCAGTTCAAGTCATGTTCCAGGCATTTAACAAGATATAACAAGATGTCACAGTCAATGTGTATATGTTCTAATGTTAAATACTTTTTTTTGAGCCAATATACACTTAATACATTAACAGCTTTAAACATTTTCATTTACTGCTTTCGCACAGTACTGTACATCGACATACATGACTGTTACAAAAACATATTTTCAGGTTTTGTTTCTGTATAATCTCATCGATTTCATCACACATATGTGTCACATAAAACGCTAACTAAATGCCACCTAGCATTAGCGCGGCTTCATACCCGGAATGTATTACTGTCATAAGTACCATCGGAAACATCTTACATTCTGTACAGGTTCTGATATGATTGATTATTTGACCACTAAATACTTTCTGCAATATGTTCAAATAAAATACAGACCATGTTTCTTACTGACAAATCATGTCCAAAGGCCAGCATCCAAATAAAACACGCAGCTATGAACGACCTCCACAATGCAATAAACAGCATACGAATCCTCCCCACCTGAGCAAATTTTATTGGTAGCATGCCCCCACCCCTTAGCATTAGTTGTGATTGAAGTATGAGCCTTCTAGGCCTCTGACATTCAGAGCCCCAGCCTTATTACACTGCCAGTCAAAAGTTTTTTGCACGCCACAGGTTTTTGCCACATTTGCATTTATTTCATTAACTGCAGATTTTTTTTCTTGTTAAGCACTGCAAAGTTGAGTGAACAACTATAAAAGAAGATATAAGTCAAATAAAACAAGTTTCCTTTATAACATGGAAAGAGTATGTAACAGTGCATGTCTGACATCCTATTAACCGGCTGTGTGGTGATGGCGAGTCAAATTCAAGGCTGTCCTTCCACTAGATAACCGTTTCATCCTATGAAACAGAGCAGTATTTAATGCCCCTTGTGGAAAAGAATGGCTCAGAATTTCTCTGCCGTGATAACTGCCGGAGGAGGTTACCTTTACGAATCAAAGATATACCCTATTCTTGCTAATAAAGGTAACTCAAGTGGTGAACATACTGTAAAGGTATTTGTTAGCAAAGAATATTGATTTTTAGTAAATGTTTTGTGAGTTACATGCAAATGTAGAAAATCTCAATGTGTGCAAAAAATTTTGACTGGCAGTGTAGGGTAGATCATCCGAGTTCCTGTTACAAGAGTGGACCCTTTGGGGTCAGCCTGCACACCAGAGCACAGCAAAGAAGCCCCATACTGGGAGCTAAAGTTGGTTTATCCTGCAACAGCATGGGCTGTGCACGCCATAAAACAGCCTTACTTCGGTGTTCCCTTTAGCTAGAACACAGCTTTTTTAAGTTTGGACACAAACCCAAATAGCAGCAATGAATTACCCTGGTCTAGGCATGTATGTTTGCTTTAGCCTGAGGAAGGTGGAGGTGCCTGAGTGATAGTTTGGTTCTTGGTGGAAACTAATATGGTTAAAACAATAGTGTTATCAGACAGCTAAGTTCCTGTCTGCTGTTAACTCCTGCTGTAACCTATCCTACAATTGTGTGGCTGGGAAAGTTGGGGTAGATACTGTAGAAAACTGGGCGTCGGAGCACAGAGACTCAGCAAATGAGCGCCGCACATTAGTGCTGTGTTACAAAGCCAGACCCGAAGCGAGGGGGTAGGAAACCTGTCCCAGTGATATCTTTATATATATTAAAAACTTCAGCGTTCATGATGATGTCTTATTTCCATTTTATTTGTTGATATACAGTTGGAGAACTACAAAAATAAAATGTCTTCAAAGGCCTGTGTTTGTCACAGTATCTGACAGCCAATCAAGGTGGAGCTCCTGTAAAGCCCACTCCCACAGCAGAGCGCCTTCAGCCCCTGTTTCCCTGAAGCGCGTCCATGAGCGCTTGATTGTGTTCACTCAGCTGTTTGGTCACGCTCCTCACAATGGGCCGATAGTCACTCTCCATTCCCTTGGAAGCAATGACTGAGCAAATGTTTAAGGAAACGTGCGGTGATGTGGAAGCAATGGGACAGGCGGCAAGTGCACCGAGTGCAGAATGGAGAAAGGATACATTCCTTCATGACAAAGTTGTTCTGTTCATGATGCTGCCATTTCCTCTCTAAGTTGGTAAGCTGAAAACATGGGGAAAAGTTAGGCAGTGTCTTGTTTAAAACATGGTTCCTTACTCACTTTCCATTTTAAAATTCCACACTTTCCTTGCTGTGTAGGGACCCCATTAAAAAGACACTCCCACAGGATGTGCTGCATCCCCTCAGCCACTTCACAGAACCTGATCCGGCCAACCCCAGGATGCTGAGCAGCGTCTCCCGCAAACTGACCTGGGCATGCGTCTCGTTGTCCAGCAGCCGAGCCTTCAGTGCTTCTAATTCCTCATTCATCGTCTGCACAACCTTTTTAAAGGCTTCCCTCCTCTGAGTGAGGAGCATCCTCTCCTCCTGCAGCCTCTAAATGAAGGAGAAGTCTGTCTCGTTATTCTGAAAGCGGGGTCATAGAGAGCCAGTTATAAAAGCTGAAAATGCTCTCAGGTATAGCTTTTCGGAGACCTGCCTCTGTGCTCCACCAGGGCCCTGCTCATCTCCCTGTACACACACGCACTGCACACACACAGCACTGCTAAGAAAACCCTTCTACCTTTTTCTTCTCCCCTCCAGCTGTCTTCAGGGCCTCCAGGTTGCTGTAGGTCTGGAGGCTTTCGGTCATCTGCTGGATCTGCTCCTTCAGGCTGCTCAGCTCCGTGCTAATTTTGCTCTCGAGCTGTTCCACCTTCTGCAGGTCTTGCTGCAGGCGTCGGCTCTCTGGTGACACCCCCACCGCACATGACCATCCGTCAAACGCAGCGTGTGGTCTTATTAAAGCCACAGCAGAAAGACAGCAGAAAGCCCCCCCAAACTGATTCATGTATATTCCAAAGCATTTTTTACTTAAGGATATAAAATGAGCATTAAGACACACATTTTAAATGAGCAAACAGAAAAGTGAACCCTCATGAGAGGTGGCACTATACCACACAGACCACATACATGAGAGGTGTCAAGCTGCAGCTCTCCTATGTGACCCTGCCACTTGAGTCAGTATAAACAAGAATAAAATAATTAAGTCAGAATTTGAGTGCAGAAGTCAGGTGCACAGTGATAATTTGTACCAGTATTGACAGTCACACGAAATGGGATTGGGTGTTGAGCAGTACTGTTGCTACGGAGATCAGGGGCCAGGAAAGGGAAGTGGGCTGATTCCTCTTGATAGGAGCAGCTCTGGGCAGGAGCGTAGAGAGCTGAGTACAGAGCAGCAGAAGGCACAAAGTGCTCCATCAGCTCTTCTGTGAAATCCGGTCATTTTCACTTACAACCTGCCTTTCATGTTCCCTCTGAGCATGCTTGTGGACACCAACCAATCAGATACTCTGTCTGATATGAAAACCGAGTACTCTGTCATTGACCGATCAGATACTCTGTCTGATATTCATCCTTTATCATGATTACTGCCCTTAAAGTAAGCAGGAGTAGTGAAACTCATTTTCAGCACAATGCTAAAAGCACAGAGAGATAACAATGGCTTTCTAGCTCATAGCTGTCTCAAGGAAATGCTCCTGTGGCTTTTCAATGGATGAGATAAGGAAACATTATGGTGAAAATGCTGAACAGAAAGGAAGGAAACCGACAACAGCAATGGTTACTTAAGAAATACAGAGGCGACTGAGGAAATTACTGGGGAACAGTATTCTTTGTACAGGTATCACACAACAGCCCAGCACAGTAGACCTTTGTAACGTGGGGATTTCAGTCCCGTCTGTCAAGCAGAAGGATTCAAAGATTCAAAGGTTTTATCTGTCAAATGCAAGGTATACAGTCAGACTATAATCTGCAGTGAAACACAAGGTGGTCAGCTCTGCCAGAAGCCCTGTTAGTTTGAGCTGCTTAGGACAGGAATAAATGTAAATGCGAATATAAATGAAAGACTACTGAGCACGGCGTCATGCCGCCCCGGGCACTTTCTCCACCCAGCTGCTGCTGCATTACGCAGCCAAATTCGAACAATTAAACTTAATTATGGTTTATTTCCAAGTGTGGCCAGGGCTGACGAACAGCCAGTACCCAAGCCTGCTTACAAGAACCGACTCGTAATAAATTATAGACATGATATAACAAGATAGAAGAGAAAGTGTAACGCCAAAACAATCAGTTCGCTTAACATCTTAAAAAAGAAAAAGAAATAATCCAATATGCTGCCACCTTGTGGCAACCTTGTGTCATACTCGACTGATGCTATCCTTATTAGAGGCTATCCCTTCCTTCCTGTATTACTGCTGATGACCGCTGAATCTCATATTCTCCTGGTGGCAACACACTTCCATAAGATGGGCTGTCTACCACCCAGCCCATCCTTCCTGTGCAATAAATGGGGCTGGTACCATCTCAGGTCAGAACATCACGATTAACCCTAAAACAATATAACATTATGAGCCCATGAATATTTCTCAAAAGAGCACAGTATATGTCACATTTGTTTGTGCTCTTTTCTAGAACAGTCTCTAGAAATTTCTACTATTTTCTTATTTTTGACATACATGACCTGCTTTGTCAAGTAAAAAGTAAAAAGTATGTTTCCACTAGTGGTCACAGGATAGATTAAAGTCAACACAGAAATGGAATGTAACTGGAAACAGAATCTGGACCAGCTTACTCTGAGTAACCTGAACTGGAACAGCTTTGGGTATACTGGGTTCACCTTGTGCAAAGTACTAATCCAGTAACCCACACGGGAAAACCAGCTGAACAGACCTTTGACCATGTTAACCAGGGGCCCGATCTGAATAAGGCCCTTGGATCCTGTTAACCAGGGGACCTATCTTAAAACGGC
This sequence comes from Mormyrops attenuatus, assembly GCA_026777985.1. NCBI lineage: Eukaryota > Metazoa > Chordata > Actinopteri > Osteoglossiformes > Mormyridae > Mormyrops > Mormyrops attenuatus. The sequence goes on along the minus strand of JAODKC010000117.1, from coordinate 20,848,493 downwards.
CCTTTGGTCCTTTTAAGCAGGGACCCTAGCTTAAGGGACGGAGTGGTGGCTCTGAGGCTAGGGATCTGTAAACTGGAAGGTTGCTGGTTCAAATCCTGTGAATGCCCAGAGTGATTCTACTCCGTTGGGCCCTTGAGCAAGGCCCTTAACCTGCAATTGCTTTGTCCTGAGTATGACGTTAATCTATATCCAGCCCTAGAAGGAGGTCCTCCAATTTACAGGGAAAAACTTGGGGGTTGGTGGCAGGATTGGTGCTCCAGCTACCGGAAAAAGCCTCACACTGTTCCATTTGGACTAGTATGGTGCTGAGGTATCACCTGCCGCATGGCTGCACTCAGGTTCTCATCCCTGAGGTGGTTTGTTGTGTGGTGGGTGTGGCAATACACTGTAATCAGTATATGCTCCTTACCTCTCACTGTAATCAGTGCATACTCCTTACCTCTCACTGTAATCAGTGCATGCTCCTTACCTCTCACTGTAATCAGTGCATGCTCCTTACCTCTCACTGTAATCAGTGCATGCTCCTTACCTCCTTCTAGCCCCTTGATCTTGCTAACTGGGGGACTCACCTGACGACAGCCCTTTGGCCGTATTCTGTGACTTGTGCATCTCAGTCTCTTTGAAGCTGAGATCCTCCTGCATAGACTTCAACTCAGTGGCTGTGACAGAGGAAATCTGCTTCATGTGGTTGATGTTCTGTAAAAACAGAAAAACACTTTCATGCCCTGTTTTTAAATACTTCTATTTACAGTTTCACCTTTGCAAAAATGACCCCATTTCTCGCTTCTCTCCTCATCAGGGAGGTGCTGATCACTGAGCCCTATCACACTCGTGTTCTCAGCTTTTGTTGCAACCTGTCAGCTTAATCGTCTCACAGCTCTTATGAGTACTATATAGTAACTATATAACTATAAAGAATTATTACCAATAAGCATCGGCAGATCTAAAGTTTATGGATTACATTTACATATTTAACAGAAGCTTTTGTCCAAAGTGACATACAAGCAAAGCTAACAGCAAACTGCAAACATTCTTGCCTTCAAGGAGTCGATTAGGCATAAGTAGCTTATGACTGCACAGGTACAAGTGAAAGCAGTATTGGAGCAGGAGCTACACAACAATTATTAACAAAGTAAGAATATAATAAACCTTCAAGGGCCAGTACAACATAAGAGCATTCAAAGAACATAAAGAGGCAGTAGAGGAAGTCATGGAACAAATGGGTCTTGAGGCATTTCTTGAATAGGGCCTCTTTCAGATGGCCACGTAAACAATAATGATGAGAAAAATACATCAGAACAAAGTATTCCTTAAGAACTCAAACTGCTGTCTTTGGCTTTGAAACAGATGAAACCTGGCAGGCAATGGCAGGTAACTAATGGCTATCAGTAATGACTGCAGAAGCCATAGGACTGGACTGTGGACAAACAACTGTCACTCTGCGTCTCCATAGGGCATTGCATTATTTTTTCAGACTGAAGTACATGAATATCAGATAGCTGTCGATTAGATTTTTAATATTCAATATTAAAAAGGAGTAGAAATAAAATTCTTTCTAGCAAAAGGTAAGGTTAGGATGATGTATGGCAGTGATCTCCAACCTTTTTTTACTGTGAGAGAAAATTTCTGGGGAACTACTGAGATTTTGTGTCTGATTGTCACGGTCGACTACTAATGTCTTCAGGATTAACCAGTCAGTTGACCAGTTGGTGACCACTCATGTATGGGTTACAGTCCCTGCTGGTTCATCTGCACTCGCGTCTGAGGCGCCTGTCTCATCCAGGCCACCCCAGGGCCAGCGGTGTCGCCGAAGCCCTTACCCTGCTCGAGTGCTCCAGCAATGCCACGATCTCAGCCTGTACCTGCAGGCTGCGCTGCGCCTCCTGAGCTTTGGTCTCTTCAAAGGTCTCCAGGAAATCTATGCCAGCGACACAGGACATGCCGATCAGCACCTGTCCAGAAGATGGCACGGTGTGGGGCCTGCGAGGGCCTGACTTTCTACTCACTATCCATGTTTTCCTCCCTTTTTCTCAGCTCTTCATACTTCTGCTTGCGTTCTCCTACCAAGACAAGTAAAACCATATGAATTTATTATTTAAATCCCGCTTAAAATAAACAATACACAAATAACTGACATCTACATACGTAAGAAATTGGAAATCATACCATCTGAATAAATAAATTTATCCTCTATAGTCTTTTATTTATTATAAAAAAAAAAACTTACACAAATCATTAATGTTAATGTGGAAATCAGAAGACAACTTGAATGGCAAACTAAATAATTATTCAATTTTTCACAATCACTAACAGGATTTAATCTCCTGAATTCTGAGAGGACCCCAGTGTGTTAACATCAAGGTATGAAGAAAAGGGGAAACAAAGTACAGAGAACAGAAATACACCCAGAGGATGTTACTACAGCACAGTCATGGAGCCGCCCTTTGGGACTTCTGGACCTTTGGACCCGCCTTTTGGGACTTCAGGACTTTAGGACCTGCCCATTGGGACCTTTGGACCCACCCTTCCTGACTTCGGGACCTTGGGATCTGCCCTTCGGGACTTCTGGACCTTTGGACCCGCCTTTTGGGACTTCGGGACTTTGGGACCTGCCCTTCGGGACCTTTGGACCCACCCTTCCTGACTTCGGGACCTTTGGACCTGTCCTTCGGGACTACGGGACCGTGGGACCCACCCTTTGGGACTTCGGGACCTTGGGACCCGCACTTCAAGACTTCCGGACCCGCCCTTCAAGACTTCTGGACCCGCCATTCGGGACTTGGGGACCCGCCCTTCCCACTCCAGGTCCCCGGCAGTGGGCTGCTTTCTTTCCCCAGACCCCTTCCAGTACCTTGGTGCTCCTCCATGTCATCGTGCAGGTGCTGCATCTCCTCACTGGTCTGGCTGCTCTTCTCTCGGATTTCAGTCAACCTGCATTCCAAAAGAGTGGCCTGCGGTCACTCCACATCATCGATATGAGACGCATGTCCTCTTAGTAGTAACGAGCGGTTCTTACTGTCGATCCATGCTTGCTATCTCCTGATTGTCCTCTTTGACCTAATAACAGATCAGAGACAGTGAGAATGCAGGACTATCACCAGTACATACAGAACCTGGACAGACGCTCTGTACTTCTCAGCATGATTACACTGAACCCTCTGAGGGTAACCCGAACAGACTACACTCCTGGGATCGGTAGTAGGGGCTAGCCTGCCTGTCTGAGCAGCCGCTCCCGCTCCTCCTGTGGGGAGCCCAGGCTCTTGTCTTCAGAAATCATGGCATCCCTGCGATGCTCCAGCTGCTGCAGCTTCTCGTGCAGTAACACGGCTTCCTGCTTCACCTGCGAGTGAGCGATCTCCTGCAGAACAGCAGCATGTGCCGGTTAGCATTGCGCTACATGGCGAGACGGCCTGACCTCAACAGGCCATACAGGAAGATGAAAAGTTCTGCACTCACTGCTTCCAGTGCTTCCTTCTGAGTGATTAGCGCATCGAGTTCCCGTTGGTGACTGTCCAACACCTCCAAAGAGAACAAGCCAGAGTGGACATCAGCTGAGATGGTCTGTTTCGGGCTACATTGAAGATATTTATATCCTTCTTGTGTCAGGTGAACCAGTTTTCATTAGTCTGTGCCAGTGACAACTCAGACAACTGCAACTGTAACTAACCTTCAGGTAAAATTGCTTTTCCCGATTAACCAAATTATTTTGTAATCCATATTTAATCTGACCATGATCTGTTCTGCTGTGACCTCTTTTTCCAGGACATTTGTTACACCACAGAAACGTAAAATGGTAGCCTTAGTACAGCAAAAATTGTGAGAAGAACTACAATCAGTGTCAAGTGTCATCAGTGAGATCCAAATTCAAGGACTTCTCTCCATATTCTTCAGCCTCAGTGTAGGTTTAGGCAGCGAGTCTGAAATGTCTGAAATGAGCAGCTAATCCCTGCTGCTAATTTACTGACCAGATGTCCTGACCCATTTTAAGTTCTTAGGAGCTCAGATATTAGCAGAAGCAGAAAGTCACACCTGAAGAAGCTCTTCATTGGCTGCTCTCATGTCAGCATACTTGGCCTGGTCACCAGGCAGCATCTTCTTCACGATGCTGTCTGCCGTCTGTTTCTCCTTATTGATTTCCTCCTCTACCGTTCGGATCATCTCCTCTTTACTGAAAGTGAAGGTGAGTGAGCAGAATCTCTTTAGCCATCAGTGATATGGTCTGACTGATGTAAAAGCACAAAGAGAGCATCATGGAGAACGGGGCCGGGCCATTAATCAAATTTAAATTTCAGTTAGGATTTTGGCTTCTAATGACTATCAAAAGAAAATAATTGGGATAAAATGATTATTATGACACATTTTGTCTCGCAGTGATGCTCCCGTTTTGTCTGGCAGTATAAATCCTGCGCACCCCTTTCCAGGCCCATTTTATTTGTCTCTCAGTGGAATTATATTTAGAGTTGAAAGAAATCCACCGTCAAAAAGATAATTCATAATACTGACCTGCGTCTCTCTGTGAAAATAATATCCATGCTCTGGGCCTCTTTGTCATTCTCTGCTTTGAGCTGCAATGAAACGTACAAATTAATGTTATAGTTATGTAATTAAAGGATTCAAGTCATTCTTTACTTCCCCTATTTCAATGCTACTGATAATTGTACAAGTACACCTAAAAACATTTACGCAAGCTGAGAGAAAAAGCAGTAAACCCACCATGGTAAAATCATTCGTTATTTCCTCCATTTCAGTGTTAGTGTTCAGTTTGTCCACAAGCTGAAGTTCAATGAGAAATATCGTATTACGCAAGAGAGCAATGGCCAATGGCACCACAGTATCTGGAATCAGTGGCCATGCACAATTATTTACTGATAGAAATACCATGTTGTAATCTGCCAGCTCTCCCTGAAGATCTTGTATTTCACCAGCAAGTCCTTCAGCTCTAAAATGATTATAAGCAATTACTGAGATATTTCTTTATGAAGTCAACATTCTCAGGAACGGACACCTTGTGATATGTGATGCAACTAAATTCCTGAAGATACAGTTCGAAATGCAGCTTCCTTAAAACTTATGTTAGAAATTAATCACAATTAATTAAAAGTCAACAGCAACTGTTCACTTAAATTTATGCATCTACCTTTTTTCATAGGACAAGTAGACAGAATTCTCCTGATTAAATGCATCAATTTCCTTTTGCAGTCTGCAGGACTCTGTAGTAAGTTCACTTATTTTACTCCTGTTATGAAAAAAACAAACAGCATACATTAAATCTGTTCCCCTTACCCCATGACAGGTGGACAACAACTCACCAAGGTACATCAATGCAAACGTGAGGAACTGGCAGTGACAAAACATGTAACAAATGTGGATCTATATTATTTAAAACATACAACTGAATACAGCTCATCAGCACATACATGGCTACCATGAGATTGAAAAAAAGAATTTATCAAAACGACATCCAAAATCCATACTAGTACTAGAGCACCTGTATATGCTAGAATGATTCTAGTGGACTAGCAAGTTAATTTTATAGCCAACAATAAGTAAATGTGTGTGACAGTAAACAAACCAAGACTTCCCTGAACTACCATTACTAAGGTAAAGGATAAACACCTTGTGATAAAAAGTTACCTGAGCAATCCAAGGTAATATGATTTGTCCAGGATTTGTCTCTGAGGTCCTAAAAAACAAAGAAACTGTCCACTGTAACATTCAGGAAGGCACCCAAACAATGTCGCTAAAGCTATCCAATATCTTTTGGACTGTTTCTGTTGATTAGAGAGTATGCAAGTCCCACCCTTACTCTCTGATCAAATAACTAACCTTAACCCCCACACACTCTCTAATAACTAACCCTAATATACCCACACCCCAATCTAATAAGTAACCCTAATGCCCACACACTCTCTAATAATGATAATAACAAGATACTTTATTGATCCCCATGGGGAAGTTCTCCTTGCACCTCCTCAAACGAGCGCTCTGTAGGGAAGAGCAAGCTGGCTGCAAATGACAGCCACCCATAGTGGCACCCAGGGAGCTGGAGGCCAAGGGCCTTGCTCAAGGACCCGCCGATGTGCCGAAGCCGGGCTCAAACCGGCGACCTTCTAATCACAGGCACAGACACTTAGCCCACTGAGCCGCACATTCTTTCTGATACCCCTCTAATAACCAACCCTAAACCCCCACACTGTCTAATCTAATAACTAACCATACCCTCACCGACATTTTCTAATCCAATATCTGGCCCAAACACCCACACTGATTAATATAATAACTATCCCGAACCCTAACTCTTGACACTCTCAAATCTAATAACCAGCCGTTTACCTTTCATCCCGGTCTTCATGCCAGTCAGACCCTGCTGAGTGACAGGCCGCTCAGTCACTTTGATCTGAGCAGACAGGACCCCTGGGGAGGGTATAGGTCCCCCTCTGGTCCCTGGACGCCCAGTCCCAGGAACCATCTGCACACAAAAAGGATTTTTGTTCTTAATGAAGACGGATTTCAGAGCTATACACACCTGAGCTACACCTCACTGTTCCCTGTTTTCCTGTCATACCAACAGCCACATTAAACACAGGCAGGTAAAGCCCCACATTATCAACAGCAGCCCTGCTAGGATTGTTGGCTGTAGGGACTGATTTAAGACCTACCACTGAGCTGACACTGTGTACTGTACACAAACACACACTGCACATTATACTTTAAAGCTGTAATTCAATCGTTAAATTATGGCAGAAAATAATCAACGCACCCCAGTGCCAATCCGGGCTGCAGTCAGTGGAGGCCTGATGGCAGTAGGGGGTCTCCCGGTCCCAGCCGGCAAAGTACCACGGATTTTAAACTTCCCAGAAAGCGGCCGCTGGCTTGCCATTACTTTGGTGGAAAACTTAAAACATAAAAAGCAGGTAGAAGACAGGATTATGAGGACAAAATGCTTCATTACATACTTTGGTTATAATTGTCTATTTGTCTATATTCTATTTAAAGATATAATATATTTTCTGCAGTAGTTCAGTGCTCTATTCTCATAATTTCCTCTGGATATAGAAAATGTGAAGCCCCGGTCAGTAGGTTCAATACACATGCTTAAAATCTGAATGATCTATGTTTTACACTGTTTACGCTTGTCTATTATCAGGAATTGAAGTCAAACATAGGAGCTAATGAGTCAAAATTTGAAATATTTGGGTCCTGTCGCTGTGGTGAGCTTTATCAAATCCATAGCTATCAACGCTTACTTCAAAGGCAGGACATTCCATTAAGATTATAGCCAAATGGGCGATTATTCATTCTTCAGAAAGAAAGAGACCCATGAGACATCCCAAAATTGTGGAAAGACTATTTGACAAAAAAGGAAAGAGATGGACGTCTCAAACTAATGAAATGGCCTGCTGGGTCTCCAAAGCTCAATCCCAAAGAACACCTATGGGATGACCTGCACAGGAGAGTTAAAGCAAAGAACCTTAAAGGCACCCTACATACATCTTCGTAAATTACTGAAGAAAAGCTGGGAATAGGCAAATGGTTTCTAGATAGAGCAATCTAAATGGTCTGTAAATTTTATAGCTTTTGGTTACAATGCTCAGTTTTACCTGTTGTATTTCCAAGAGGCTGTCACTAGCATTCTGCTATAAACCAGTGACTCAACAGTGCATAGCAGGTCATTGCTAGGGCTGTTTGTGGGGGGGGGGCTTCAGACACCTTCTTCAAATAAATGTACACTGTACACTATTTATTTTTAAGCGTGTGCTCTCATTCATCTCGAAACACTCCTGCTGCGTAAGATTTAAAGTTAAAGTAAGGGTACATTCATATAGATAAACAACATTAGAAAACAAACAGCCTACTCCCCCCTTAGGGTACAGAATTATTACAGTTTTTAGGCAGGAGGCCATGTACATACAGACAAAGACGGGTTAGGTAACTAGTTACGTTAGTTAACGGTCCGTGGAGAAAACATCTTATTATTAATACCGTATTTCGAGATTAAATCCAAATCTATACACATGGTCAGCTTTCCCATTTATTCACCGCGCCAAACTAAGCTAACAAGCACCAAGTAAATACAGTGTTAATTAACTAGTTTGTTTTTCTCTGTCTCCTTCCTCTCGCTTTCTGGAACCTACGTACACTGCCCCACAGAACAAGAAATATCCAAATACATAAATACACATGGGGATATAATTAAAGTAATCAAATCAGTGCAGTTGTAGACATCTAGTTACAGCTAACCAGCATCATCTTTACCCGAATAGTCCGGTGCTTAGTTGCTATTTCTCCGTCAACTTCTCTTACTGTCGCTTGGCAACCTGAAGCGGCATTTATCGCGAGACTTCCCTCCCAGCCTTTTGGTCGTCGAGCCGCCTTCCGCCCAGCGAAGGAGCGCGTCATCACAGCGTCCAATGAGCATAGAGGGAACGAAATCCCCACCTCCGAGACAAGCTTGGCAGTTCCCAGGGAGTGTTTCCCTTCTTCAAACCTGCCATTGGGAGGAAGTGAAATGCACCCAGCAAATACCTACTGACATGCAGTGGAAGTGAGGTGGTTTTGTAGATTTTACTATGGTGACAAGAGGTGTGTGTTGAATTCGTATGCTGTGATAAGCTTTGTATTTCCAATAACTCCAGTAATTACTCTGCAATCAGTCACACACCGCATTGAACTGGCTACTGTTGGTTCCATATGAGAAAATACATCTTATGATTGATCTCAATGTCATCATGCATGGATTAACTGTTCTAAGAATCCAGATTTACGTGCAGAGGTTCTCCTGCTACCAATTTCTCAGTAGAATTTGTGCTAAAGCTGTTCATTCCTAGCTTGAGGTTCCACTTTATTCTACTTCACTTCTGTCAGAAAGTGCAGTACTTTCTGCACTTATTTGTATAAAAACAAGAAATACATTTAAGATACTTCAATATGTTAAATATTTTTAAAATATTAAAAATACTTTTTCCTGGGAAAAGCTGCCTAAAAGCTAATCATTACATACCGAATTTCCATTAATGCCGTTGTTCTTTTTCTGTAGGCAGCAATGGATGAAAAGGGGTTTGGGAGCGTAAGCACGGACAGTAACACATACAGTGGGCTGGGGGGGGCCACACACATTTCAACAGAGTCAGCAAGGCCTGCAACACTCAGAAAAAGGAGCACACAGCACTCTGGAATCCCTTTTTTAATCTGAGACCTAAACGAAAATACATTCATATACACACGAAACTCAACACTGACAACTTTAAACTAAGTGTGCAATACTTAACTTACTGAAAAGAGAAAGCACTACATGACTTTACTGACAACACTACTGAACACCGTGACACTCAGTACACCTGGATGACCTCATTCCACTCCCTCACTGGCCACACCCCATTTTCCTGCACATTAGCTGGTGAGCTCTTCCAGTCCCATGTTTTGACTGGGATCTTCCAGTTTGGGCCATAATTGGCCTCCACATAGTCCAGTGTCTCACAGGGGACCCGTACTCTGAGCTGCAGGAGCTCTGTCCAGCACAGGTTGAACCTCGGAAAAACATACCTGTGGACAAAGCCTAGGTTACTCAATTGCGAGGAGACTCTAAAGCAAAATAAACAATAGCAATAATAATAATAATAATAATCCGAAACGCAGCAGCAGGAACTGTAAGTGTACACAAACTGAGATACACACTTGAACTTCTTGCCGCTCTTGGCCTGCGTGCCGCCGTTCCACACAATGTCACCTTCTTCATAGAAGAAGAAGATGTCCAGCTTTACGTCCTGCCCCTGGAAAGAGAGCTCCAGACTGTCCTCTACCTGTGGAGAGTACAGTGATCTGATTCTGGGACCATACTGCAAGGTGGATTATCCATTGTTTATACCTTTACCCCTGACCACCTTTATTATAATGCCAAATTACAAGAAAGTAAAATGATGTATTTAACCGGTCCTGTAAATACTCAAAGTCACTGTTTGGTTGAAACATTGTGACAGGATAATTGGTCATGCAAAAAATAGGTATCAATAAAAATTTTAAACCTCTTACGTACTTTCACAAATTTTATCTGACTTTTGAGACATACCTTTCCAAACTTGTGCTTGAGAGGCAGGCCAGAGGTCTGAAAGGCCTGAATGATTTCTGGCTTGTAGTCCTTAATCCAGACACCGAGGTCAACATCCTTGCTGTAAGGTATCACATTGCACTGACGAAACCAGCCTAGGAGAGTTGGGATGCAGTCTGCCTCAGGTGCATTAAAGACCAACTCAAGCTCGATTTGATATATCACAAGAATAAAAGAAACTAACCAAATATGCACAGACTACACCACACCATTCCCCGACTATAAGTCTTCAAGTTCAGGTATTTGAAGTACAAACACATTACTGTTCTATTAAAGAACAGTACTGAAGAACAGTTCCAAAGCAGTGAAACTGCGAAATCAAAGGGCTTTCCCTCACCCAGACATGTGCCACTGCTCAGCCAGAAGGGAACCCCTAGGCCGGTTAGGACCTGTGCTGCCAGATGGAGTAGAGCCTTGGCCTTCATCCTGAACTCCATGGACTCTGGGGAGGTGTCATCAGGGTACAGCTGAGAAGCATATGGGAGAAAAGTCCCATATCTACACAGGAAGGCTTGGCACGAATGAACCATCAGGACATGAACAACACAGACCTGGTAGAAGGCCCGGGCATCCTTGTATCTGCACTCCAGGAAGCGTGATTGGCTGTGCTCAATGAGAAAGCGTGATACGTTTTTGGGGATCCACACATCCAGACCATCCAGAGAGCTCAGGACCAGCTCGGGTCTGACAGAAAACAAGGTTTACAATCACTCAAGGCAGATGAACAGTGCCTTCTACTCCTCCTGTCCCTCCTTGCCTGAGGTTAAGGGCTTTAAGGGCAAGTAATGTACAAAAAAAGGGTTGTGTAGATTTAAACATTACAGAAGAAGCCCCAACAGCATTAGAGTAGAGATGGCACCATAGGAGTATTTAAAGAGTAGAGAAGAAGCTACAACAGCATGTAAACCGTAAATGGCACCACAGGAGTATTTAAAGAGTAGAGAATTAGTCCCAACAGCATGTAGAGTATAGATGGCACCATAGGAGTATTTAAAGAATAGAGAAGAAGCTACAACAGCATGTAGACTGTAAATGGCACCACAGTGGTATTTAAAGAGTAGAAAAGAAGCCCCAGCAGTGCGTAGAGTATATATGGAATCACTGGGGTCAACTCTACAACCTGCGACATGACTTTGCTGAAGCCACACTTTTATATCCCACCACAAGCATCTTGAACACTGGCCCACCCAGTATGAAATCACATTACACATTCCCCCGGTGAACCCGACCTCGCTTCTCAGGAATCCAGCCTCAGCTCACCTGTCAAATGCTCCGGCCTGACGGCCGAAGTCAAGCCTCCGGAATGGCGCGAACTCCCTGTCCATGCCGGATTTCAGCCGCAGTGTACCGTGCCACAGATAATTCCCACTGCGCTCGTAGAAGACCACAAGGTGGACTAGGTGTTGGCCGGAGCGGAAGAGGAGGTGCAGGGGAATCTCGGTGCTGGAGAGGTCATCCAGACCCACAAGCCGAGGGTCTTTGCCTTGAATTTCAAGTAGCTCCAACCCAAGTTCTGATGCCATCTTCGCAAGACTGGCCTGTAATGGATCGAAACCCATCTGAAGTGTCAGAACCACAGTGTGACACAGTTAAAGGAGGAGCTGCTGTAGGGCAGAAGACATGAGCTCTTCAGTAAAATTCCTCCTGTCAACATACTGGGGCTGCTATATACACTCCTTATGGAAGTCAAATACAAAATAAAACTAATTTGAATTAAATCACTTGACCTGGAAAAAAGCAAACTAAGAGACCATTGTGTCATACAATCAAAACCAGGATCGGTGATGAGAAGATGGATGGGTTGGTCACACGAAGCTAAGCACAAAGTACGTACTCATGATACTAACTTTATTATGTCAAATTAAAAGTTTCTAAAGAGAGTTTCGAAATTTCAGTAAACAAAGTGTCATGTAAATCCCATAACAGGACAGCTATATTGTGGACTTCAATACCACATCATTCCTTACATCATACTTCCAAAACTTTGCCAGCATCGCGAAGGTGGTGAACCCCCTGCTGGAGCAGAGAATGCTGCAGTGATGCTCATTAGCTGGACCCCCCCTCAGCTGTGCAGGGTGCTGAGACAGGCGGCCCAACGTGGCTGTGTCAACCAGGAAGACAGCAAGGCTGTACCGGGAAATCAGATCCAGGAACTTCTTCACTACCTGCTGCATGAGTCCCCAAAAATAACAAAAAATAGGTTAGTTGTGAACACTATTGATAATACACTATGCACTTTATCGATATGATACACTTCACTAGTATTAATTTGCAGATGCGGTATCTAATTTTTTCATATCACTGTTGTGCAGTATATGATATTTTCAAAAGCAATTCTATTCTGGTATTATCAAATCTTGCCGACATAATACAAACAGGAAACTGCATCACTGTTTTGTCACCAGGATTCAGAAATTCTGCACTATACCTGAAATATCATGGTATACCATATTACCAGAAAACTTGTATAAGATTTTTTGGAGAACAATTCACAGCCATTACTTGTGTTCTGACCTCAGAATAAAAGAATAATGACAGAAACAGATGTCCTCCGTCCCTTTTGAAGGTTCAATTTTGGTTAGTTTTTTCTTACTGTGAAACACACAGCCCACTACATACCAGGTGTTCTCCACTGTCCAGTTGGCTGGATTTATCATAGGAGGTGTGTGTCCCATGCTAAATATAAAAATACACAATTAAAACAGTGAAGTGGAAAGTTCAATGAGATTAAAGCAGCATTTCAAACTGAAGAGGCTTGTCTGGTGAATCTCTCACCTTTGACAGATAGTGTCTGTAGTAATAGAGCTGGAAAAGCAGGAACAGGAGACTCGTGGTTCCAAGCAGGGCCAGAACCGCAGTCCTGTTCAGCCTAAGCATTGGTGTCGGTTCGCTTATTCTGGACAGCAGAGAGAGCGGCAGGAAGCCGAACGTGGAACATGTTCACGAACACTGCAGAGAAAATATACTTCATTTTAAAACTTAACATGTACAACATAAATGATGGCCAAGGAAATGTGTTTGGTAGAGCAGGGAGCCTGGGACCACTGTCTTTGGGAAGAGTATTCAAAATGCATAAGGGAGAATGCATATTTACGGTGGCCAGCCTCAGAGGACCCTGCAGAACTATCTACCATGCTTTTGCTTTTTAGTTTTTAGTCTGAAGAACAAAAAGGCAGTTTAAATCAACCTTACCGCAGACAGCCAAACAGCTGCGATAGTCCCGCTGTACAGGTACAAAGCTGAAACTACTTCTCTATACCGCTCCAGGTACCAACAGACCTTTTATAACAGCGATCCAGACTCCGATTCTGCACATGCGCACAATGCTGCCGTAAAGCGCGCTCGGAGCCGCGCGTCACGCTTCGTGCACGTTCGGCGCTCAACGTTTGCGCAGTGCGCTGCGCAGTGTACTGTTGTCCTTGCACTTCGCTGCGCAGAACACCTGTGCAATCCGTTGCGTAGTCCACCCTCTGTTCTGCAGTCCACTGTCCGCTGCGCAGATCACCATCCCCTGTGCAGTCTGGTGCCCGCTGCGCAGACACCGAATGCGCTTTCTGGGAGCGGCTGTCTTTCTGGGTCTCCCACAGTCTCGATGTCATAGTGAAAGTGAATCGCGCATATCGCTGCTGCTCCACTTTCTCTTTCCCACCAGAGATTCTTTCTCCTTGATTCGATTTGCTCCGTGAATCATCACGTTTGCTCTGTGAACATCTCCGCCATGGACTCCCAAAAAGTAAGTGTCAGTGTGTTTCAGAAATCCATGCTGTCCCTCTGGGGGCTCGGCTTGTCCGCTTTAACGCTTTCAGTGCAAGTTCTTGGTTAGCCGGCTCTCAATTGATCGCCATATGATTGAAACAAATTAGATTTTAGTCGCGTATTTGGTATGTGTCCAGCACCAGTGTCTATATATTGCTAAAATAAGACAAGATTAAAATAGCCCAGAGATATCCGACAATGTATGTTGGCCCGCTGTTGGTTCAGGCATCACCGCAGGGTAATGGGATCAGGCTCACAGCAGATCTATGATAATGCCCGCAAACTGTCCGCTGTTTCTCACCCCTTCCTGCTTCTTAAACCTATTAAATTACACTTTACATTTTCCTTTTTTCTATAAGGATATTCCATATAGCAAGTTTGTCATTTGTTAAATGTAGTTGTTAATGTGTGAGCACTTTAATGTGCTCAGAACTAGATGCGAACACCCATTTCAAGCGTTTTAATGCGCTTATGTTTTCAGCACCAGTATGGTGTTTGTTCTCACTGTCCTTCAATTACTACCATGGCATTTTGAATACTCTTTACTAGTATATTTCAGCATCTCAACAGGTGCGCAGAGAATCCAAAGAACGAGTCATGACTCTATATATTGTAGTGTAATTGTTTTTCAGTTAGTTGACTGGTGAATGTGAAACTCTGAGCTTAATTATTTGTGGATGAGTATTAGTAGCAGTGTTTCTGGTGGGCTTTCTCAGACCCACACTGAACTGCTCACGGACAGCTGCCTGAGACCAGCACCCTGCCGCTACATATCATCCTTTCCATTAAGTTTAATTTCGTCCATTATTAACATTCTTTGGTTTTAGTCATGAAATATCTTGTTGTAAACATTTGAAGTTCAAGAATATTTGTTCCCAATCGACAGGTTATGTGCTTGCAATGTAGTCAGCAGTGTAGTGTAACATGGATATATGAGCACTATATATAATATAATATAATATAATAAAGGGTCACTAAAATTACACATGCATCAAAATACTTATTTAGAATATGTAAATTTAACTTGAATATTTAAAATTATATTTATTGGACTGTGGATTATTATTATTATTATTATTATTATCTTCATCTTTACAATTACAATCGCATTTCCTAAAAAATGTAAGAAATTATATTAGTTTTCACTGAACTTTACCACACTGGACATGAATGAAAGCTGTTGCGTAAAATAAAGAAAAAGGATTGCCAGTGAGAGACGTGTCTTGTCATAATGCAAAAAGCAAAACAAAAAAACATCAATAAAGCAAAAGTCATCACCAGAATGAAGGTGTGTCGCTCATCGTACTACAAATGCCCTTATATTTAAAACATCTGTATAATTCATATAGTTTTCTTAGAATACAATACATTCTGCTTTATTTGAAAATGTTGTTATGCGTGCAGCCATATCTTTAAGTATATACTTATGTATTTTTATCAGTGAATCAAAAATCTTTAATGATTATGTTAAAAGGTATTAATAAACTGTGGCAGTTGCACAAAGTTGATGGTCTCCTCATTTCGGCTTCCCGGTGCAGAGAATCTGACTTAGCTGCCTTGTCTGTCCGTGTCATCCAAAATAAAATGGTGAAAACCCAGTTTGGGGGGGGGGGGGACGACGACAAATGACCAGGTGACATCATTGCAGTCTGGAGTCATTAGTTAGTACCTTGAGGGTAGTTAGGAGTGTTCATTGCATCCTTCTTAAGAAGTGAACACTGCAGTGGACGCTACAGGCTGGAGTATTGCTTTTCATAGAAAGCACTTGTAAAAAGTGAATTTTAAAGGGACAGAGGATTTCAGTTTGTGGAAAGGTCAAACTTTTGTGCAGAAAGTACAATGAAAAGTGAGCGAGTCCACACCAGAGCTGTTGTCATGAATGCAGGGGATGCTGTAGTCCAGTGGTCACTGTACACATCCTACTGTGAACTGCAGTGCAGGGCAGACACATGGCATAGCCATCTCTTCACTGCAGGGAGATTAATTATAATCACATAATAAAGTTTCTTTCAGGCCTTTGGTATTGCTTGTGTCCTTCTGTTAATCACCTAACCAATAAGAGGACATCAGAAATAACCCTTGGCTTCCATCCAGAATTTTCTCTATGTAACTCTCTGGCTTCACTTCTCTGTTAACACTTTAATATTTGCTATAATATTTTCCTTGTCCATAGCAAAGAGGTGGACCTTTGTTTTATCCTGGAGTCTTATGGGTAGAACCGATATTTGTCTCTTGGATGTATTTCTGATTTTGCAGTCAGTTCCCAGCATTTCCTGTTTTTAAATGACACTGCAGAGATTTTGGCCACATTTCAGCATGCCCGCATAATTTTGGAAATAATCCTGTTTTCTGTGTCAACAGACATACTGACCGATTCCTCGCTAAATATACATTTTTTCAGAAATAGAACTAACTACAAGTAAGTAATAGTACTTACTGTCTGACTGTGTACTGTATACTGAGAAGCTGTACTTACCGCCTGACTGTGTACTGTATACTGAGAAGCTGTACTTACCGCCTGACTGTGTACTGTATACTGAGAAGTTGTACTTACCACCTGACTGTGTACTTCATACTGAGAATCTCTACTTCACCGCCGGACTCTGTACTGTATACTGAGAAGCTGTACTTCACCGCCTGACTGTGTACTGTATGCTGAGAAGCTGTGCTGAGCCTCTGTGGTGCTCACAGTGACTTAGCTGAGCACCTTGGGTAGCTCACAGTAGCCCTTCGTCGTGGGGGGGGGGGGGGGTTTGAAGCTGAGTTTGCGGGGGTTACAAACCTGCTACTTTACTACGTGGCTACATGTCTGGCTGGCTCTCACATACTGAAGCATCTGCTCTCTTGCCAGGAGGCCCTGCACAGGATAATTACTACATTAGCCAGAAGAAAGGAGGAACTCCACACTTTCATAGAAACACTCAGGTATTCCCTAACAAGTCTGCAGGTGAGTCTGTGGCCTGCATTTATTGCACAATAAATTGTGGTTTGTTGTATGTCGAAATTAAGGCAACCCGATGAACACTAAACTAAGCTCCGACTGTGTAAGCAGGTACATAATTTGCTATTTGGGGACCCTGTTCTTTTATGTTAGCGTTAATTATCCTACACCATGCTAATATTGCAGGGGTAATACACTTATTAGTTAGTTTTAAGAAATCGACACTTACAATGACATCATCTACAGTTTTTTCTCCCAGGAAATTAGACTTGTTTCCTCACATCTTGGAAGCCTTCTTGTCGTTTCCCATGGTTTCTCTGAACCTGTTGAAGTAGCGAAGCCATTTCTGTCACATCATAACTGAGCCCGCGAAGCTGAGAGCCTCGTGTGTATAATTAGCGTGCGACTTTTTCAGCATGACACCCAGTGGGCTACAGAGTATGTCCACATAAATGCTAGCGAGTCTAAGTGTGGAATCCTCCTAAAATCCAAGGCTATGCAGCAAGTGCCCAAGATAAAACTGATGCGTTTAAAATAATATGGGCTGTTACAGGGCTTATAGAAGGAAGCAATTTTAATAAGTATGGTTTTTAGCAGGATAATGGCTGTGAATTCTACCTAGATTAGCTGTTCATAAAGGTCGTATGTATAATAGATGCATCTGATTTTCACAGAGCAACACCTCGCAAGTGCTGTCTGATCTAGAAGAAGAGTTTGACACATTATTTTCCATGCTGTACGAGATGAAAGAGAGCATGACCAACACAGTTAAACAGGAACAGACTCGGAAGATGCAGGAGCTGCAGGTAATGCGGGGGCCCCAGGGTCTCTGTGCACAGGGGACACTCCAGGCTGCGTTTAAATGGTGCACATGCCTGGTGTCTCAGTTTGACAGTATCTTTAATATGAAAGCAGACATTTTATATGTCAACGTATTAAGAACATCTGAGAGTAGATAAAGTGTTTATTTCGGCATTTACTCCCAGCAGATGCTACAGATTATACTGCAAACTTTGACGATTCCATACAAGGTTATTAAAGTCTGCTTCATGCATTGGGCTTGCAGTATGTCAATTTGTGCCCAGATGAAGTAGAAACTGAAAAACAATCCCAAATGCAGGTTGGACTTTATGACAGATTGTCCAATTCCTTTTCAAAAATTTGACTTGTAAAGAGGTGAGTTGCAGCACAGAATCATTTGACCTTTGGGTTAGCATTGCTTAGGGGTGTGGTCAACCAGCTGACCTTTGACCCTTCCAACCCTATTAGTCCAACGCTAATGGTTTATGTTCCACTACTCTGCTGCCCTCTAGCTGTATATCCTCTTGAGAACCACGGGGAAAAAAAATCATATTGATTTTTTCATATCATTTTGATCGAAAGAGGAGGTTGGCAAGGTCACATATGCAAACATGTAATGTCTTCTTAAAGCTCTAACTGTCCTCTTTAAAAAACAACAGGGATTTACAGAGTGGCATGTGAAGTATGACAGATATGAGCAGAAACATAATGTCCTCTACAGGGGACAAAGATTAATTGCTGGACCTCAGAAGGATATGCTGGGTGTGTGTATGGTGTTACAAAATGTGAAGCAGTCTGTTAAAAATGATTGTCTGCATTCATACTAACCTAAATTTCATAATCATGTGAAATGGGAGACTCGCCCTGTAAAAGCCCCATTTATACCCTGGTTGTGCCACCCACTTTGTTTCTTATTTATAGTCCATCCACTTATAATTCATATATAATGGTTTCCAGTGTTGGGGAAGTTGCTCACAAAGGTAATCCGTTACAGGCAGAAGTCTGTCTGTGATGGATTACGTTTGTGAGTAACTTCCCCAACATTGATGGTTTCATCGAGTCTGTGGTTGTATTTCTTGCAGAAGTCAGTCTTAATTGTCATGTTCAACCTTGTTCATTACAGAATCAGCTGACTCAGAGCAGCAGTGCCTTGGAGAGCTCGGAGGAGCTGTTAGCCTTTGCCAACAATGCAATGCTCATCAGAGATGGAGAAGACTTCATGAAGGTAGGTGCCTCTTCTGCATTTTTTGTCAAAATGAAAAATAACAGGGGAGGAAGTACAGAGGACCTGCTGGATGCCTTCGCCGCACCTGCATCTGTAACAGAATGTGCCTTCGTAGCACTCAGGGAAGGAGCATTATTCATACACAGAGTCCTGTATGGCAGTCTTATGGCATAGAATGATGTATCGCGCTGAAACATGCTGCATGACATGCTGCAGCGTACTGGCCATGCGACAATGTGCCGTATCCTGCTGCAGCACATTTCATCAGACTGAAACACACTGATTATGTCAGGCTTTAATGAATTAGTGGCTGAATAATTAACCAGTTCTTGACTCATTTAGGGGTATGAGCTCTGTTCACCAGCTACACAGTTAACCATGGAGGTCCTGTCAGTGTCATACTACATTCAGACACTGAGTCTCCAGTCATGACAGAGGCCATGTCACTATAGGTAGCATTTTCTTTTGATTACTGTCGTGGAGTATCGGCATGAGAGGAGATCAGAGTAAAGCCAGTGATCATCAGCAGGCCAAGTGTGATCTCCTGCCAGCTACATTACTCAGGGAGCTTGTTGTGCCCACAGCAAGCAGCAGGAGAGTCCAAGGCTTACTGCGTCTGAGATGTGGGGATATCACAGGATAGATCACGGTCCAGATACAGCTTTTATGAGGATACAGAGAGACAGAGATGCCTGGGAGGTATACGATGGTCATTGTTATTCCAAAGCTGAGTACCATTCTCAGACGGAAATACATAGTTACTGTGCATCTGCTAGAAACCTCACTAACTGGCTTTGGTTTGTCAGAAACGTCCATAAGCCCAACCACGGGCTGCACCCCCCCCCACCCCACTCCCCCGCAGTGAGCCCTGCAGCAAAAACTGCGGACTTTGGAGAGAAAAGTCAGTGCTTAAACTCATATATGGCTAAAGCGGTACATGTTGCAGTAACCAGGCCGAGGGCCTGTTATAGCACCTTACAACATGTGACGGTAACCAGGCCGAGGGTCTGTTACAGCACCTTACAACGTGTTACAGTAACCAGGCCGAGGGTCTGTTACAGCACCTTACAACGTGTTACAGTAACCAGGCCGAGGGCCTGTTACAGCACCTTACAACGTGTTACAGTAACCAGGCAGAGGGTCTGTTACAGCACCTTACAACATGTGACAGTAACCTGGCCGAGGGTCTGTTACAGCACCTTACAACATGTTACAGTAACCAGGCCGAAGGTCTGTTACAGCACCTTACAACATGTTACAGTAACCAGGCCGAGGGCCTGTTACAGCACTTTACAACAAGTTACAGTAACCAGACTGAGGGCCAGTTACAGCACTTTACAACATGTTACAGCAACCAGGCCAGGGGCCTGTTACAGCACATTACATGTGACAGTAACCAGGCCGAGGGTCTGTTACAGTACTTTACAACATGTTGCAGTAACCAGGCCAAGAGCCTGTTACAGTACCTTACAACATGTGACAGTAACTAGGCTGAGAGTCTGTTACAGTACTTTACAACATGTTGTATCAATATGTACATGGAGTACAGTTTCTTCTGTTCATTTTATTGGCCTTTCCATTGATTAACACAGTGTTTCAGTTGTTTGTCAGATGTACAGCATCCCTCTCAGTATTGACTTAGTGATCAGGAGGATTGAATCCAAGTCAGAGATGTCTGGAGAGTCATGCCTGGCATAGGCAGACAGTGTCACCTGCTTCCATGCAATAGCAAGAGGCTCTTGCAAGTGGATTGGCCGTCAGTCTGACCGCGCAGGGCCCTCCCACACGTACAGCTACACTAACACTCCATCTCCTTCTCTTTCTGCCCCCCTTCAAAGGCCGCCAAACACATCAGAGATAGGTACTGTACACCCCCCCCCACCCCCGCTTGGTTTGGTCTGCAGGCTGCTACCTCGTGATACTGTGCCTGCCGCTGTTTAGGATCCCCCCCCATGCCTCACAGGGGTCACCTTGAGGTGATGATGCCTGTCCTTAACGCTGTGCTGGCTCCCCCCGCATGCTGTCCTCTTCTCTAATAGTGCTGCTTAAGAGTAGTGAGTGACTCCTAATATCTGGGGAATAAGCCGTATTCTTACCTGGTGGAACTGATCTGATACAAGCTGTTGTGGAATCTGATGGAAGCCTGTTATTTTTAATGGGTAACTCTAACCAAGCAAGAAAGAGGAAAAATTAAATAGTGCAACAACCATTATTAAACTGGCATTGGCTCAAAGAATTAATATAATAAAATGTGCATGATTTGTTACTTATGTATAACTCAGGGTTAAAAGTACTTCCTATTGCCAGTGAACCTTGCTGTATCAAAGAAGCATGGTTTTCATTTTAAACATGTTGTAATTTAATGACATGGTGTGCCAAGTAATACATTTAAACAATGTGTTAAGGTTTATTTGTTTTCACACTTGACTTAGAAATGCTACCTGTGTTTTCACACATGATCAGTGTTGTATAATTTTGGCATTTTGTGGCATTAAAATTAATTCTTGTAATGATTGTAATTTCTCCTGACCTTGAATGAATAGAGTGCAGAAGGTGATAAAGGACAAAAGCTAGAAAAGTTTGTGAATAGCAAGCCCTTAATTAAACGGTGAGCTTGGATCTTACAACATCGAGGATTAGCCGAGAGACCAGGGTTCTCAAACTGAGACCATGGTTGGTAAAACAACTGAGCTAAACAAATCATTCAGGGTTCGTTCGGATTCATTCGGGGCTTCAGGCTCATGACGCAGTCATAACGACATTGGGGCCGTTTAGGGAAGCTATCCGCAGTTGCCCATTTTATGGTGCAATTCCACATATTTTCCGCAAGATGTCACTGTAAGTTTATGTAACGCAGTAAACTGGTCCTGTTTCACCACATGTTTTTAGATCGTGGAAGGAATTCAGCTCAAACACACGGTGAAAACTGTAAACCCCACACAAATACATGGCCAGGAATCAAACACAGCATCATCAACCCATTCTGAACATGTTATTTTACACCAAAATGTTAATTATGTTTCTTGGCATGAAAAAGAATGAAACATGTTATACAGTATGCTAGAAGGGAGATTACGTACATTTCGCAAACACACTTTGTTTTGTCACTCAGTTTTGTCATGGTATGTTTAATAACAGATATTATTTACTCAATAATGTTAACATACAAAAAAAGTGAAAATAAAGATTTTGCTATGGTCTCTTAATTTTTTTCTAGTGCTGTACACAGTAGACCTAACATCATAGATATTTTTATGGTTATTTTATGGTATTTTTATTGTTAAATTTTAGAGGAATCACAAATTTGTCCAAGACACATAAAACGCTGTATGGTGGCACTGTTTAAAGAAAGGAACACAGTGGGACTGGAGACCGAGGGCTGCAGCTCTGCCAACCCTAAGTCCCGTCGTATCCTACCCTGTCCCGCAGCACGCAGTTCCCCGCAAGCTCCTGCTGACTCGCTTATCACACACCGGCACACCTTAGTAAGGCTGTTTTGCTGGGCCTGTCAACACGAGGTCCTCATGGAAATGTTCATACGGTATTTATCGGACATTAATGAAAACGTAACTGTATGACAGCATGCATGGGCTTTCTGTCGGGGTTATGTTAATCCCTTTAGCGTGCTCAAGAGTACACTGCTTTGCTGGAAATGCCTCACAGGTGTTGCGTGAGCTCTTTCTGTTCAGGTCTGGGAAGCGCTGTGACCGTCACACACTTATGTCATTCAAGGGTGACTGTGGCTCCAGCGTTTCGTCACACCATGAAGTTGAAAGCTACAGCGAACATGTCTCACCTGATGGTTGATTTCTCTGAAGAGAGACGAATGCTGGAAAAGCTTAGCTTTCTGCCCGGTAAATGCACCGACCTTACATCCCCAGAGTGGACTGCATAGTGGATCCAGGCATATTTACTGAAATGCTGTTTGGTGTTTACCACTGTACTGTTCTTCTCGTTTTTGTTACACTTCTGACACACCATGACAACAGTACATTTTTTTCCTCAGTAATTTCCAAGCTTTAAGAAACTACATCGCATCAAAGGTCAGGCTAGTTCGTGTCTTTGATCGGTAGACATATAAATTTCACTAATGCATGTCTGCAACTATGTTTCAGTGCCCAGAGCACCAGAGATTGATGTGACGGGCTGCCTTGTTACCGACAACACGGTGACAATTGCATGGAGAATGCCAGTGGAAGACAGCAAAATCGATCACTATATTCTGGAGTATCGGAAAACAAATCACGACGGACTGCCTAGAGTGAAAGATGAATACTGCTGGGAGGTGGCCAATAATGTGAAAGTTACAAAATTCACACTGACAGGTACGTCACAGCACACTTCGTAAGTTCCATTAGAGAAAACTGCCTGCCAGTTGTTGCATAATACAGCCTGGCACATATTCCCATTTTCTCTTGTGTTTTATGTGTCTCTGTGAAACCTTACAAAATATCATATGGAGAAATTCTTCTTTCAGGGTTAATATTTGATTCCGAGTTCATGAACTTCCGTATACGAGCATGTAACAAGGCTGCAGTTGGAGACTACTCTGATCCCGTCACCTTAGAGACAAGAGGTCAGGGTTGCTCTTCAGTCACATTTTATTATATGTCATGCCATTCAAATAATGTTTCTCATTATGAAGCAATGATGGACACTACGAAGTAAAACATGGAAAGTCAATGCTGTCTCTCTTCTATTAAGCTATGCACTCTTTTCACCTAGCTTTTAATTTCAACTTGGATGCCACATCCTCACACCTCAACCTGAAAGTCGAGGACCAGAGAGTTGAATGGGATCCACAGTCTGGCAAAATGGAAAGCAAGGTTAAGAGCAAAGAGAACAAGGGCAGGTAACAGCTGATCAGATACGCTTCCTTTTACACACATTGCCAAATCTGAATATTTCCCTCACAGAAAACAAGCTCTTATTTATAGCTGGAAATCAATACCTCAACAACTGTATTAGCTTATTGTGAAATCTGTTGTTAATTAGACTTGAATGTAATATTTAGGTTAGGCCTAGGGTTTACTGGGTGTATATCCCAGAATCCACAGGGGTGGCGCCATGCGCGGCCAGGAAAGTTGACATTTGGGAGAAAGTGTTTTTCTACTATCGCTGCATTTCATTTTTAGCAGGCGCTGCCCCTGGTGGACCTCATATTGAAAAACAAAGTATTTCCTCCAGCAGATCAGCTCACGAGTGGGACCCGGGTTCGATTTGCTTTGGCTTGCACTGAAAATAGAGATCCAGTGTGTAATGATAACTGAGTGAGGGAGCAGCAATTTCATCCGTTACATATTGACTTTACTGAAGGAAAACTATCTATTTTTGTGGTTTTCTTTAGGTATATTGTAATATTACACTGAAAGAGTCACTGTAAAAGCAAACATATGGATCTTGCGATTCTTTCCAGGCTGTTGGTTTCTTCTGACTGTCCAGGAGCTTATTTGACTCTTATTAGTAATAACATACAGTTTTATTCCCTGTATTATTCAGCTTTAGCTTTTAGAAGGGAAGACAGCACAGCTGCACACACAAAGTCTGGTTATTGTGCCGGCCCTTGGATTCTGTGTACTGACATTGATTGTGATTAATGACTAACAGCTAGTCAGAATTACCTGGATTGTGGTCTTTGTTGATATTTTTGTGGCTAACAAGTAATTAATGTTGGCCAGCTTGGAATCACTGGTACTTAATGGATGATTGGTTTTCATTGATGTTAACTGGGTTTTCATCTTTTTTGTTGGCTAATGGATATTGACTGGGTTGGAATCTTTGGTAGCTAACAGCTAATCGATGTTGACCAGGTAGCTAATTATATTAAGTAACTAACACCTAATCAACCTAGTTCTGTCTTTCTGTCTGCAGTGGTGGAACAGCATCTCCCAGCAGAACTAGGCCTACCTCACGAGCACCTGCAGCCAGGGGGAGAGACCGTTTTTCAGGGGAGTCTTACACAGTACTGGGTAATCATTCCCCAGCAGCATACAATATGTGGCTGTACATGTAATGTATGTAATACGTCACCCTGTATTTCATTTATTTTTGATAAATGCAGAAGGGCCACTCGAGCCTTCAATAATATATCCTTCACCAAAAGGACACTAATATTTACTGCTAGCTTGCATTGCATTTTCTGTTGAGTAGAATGCAAGCATTACTATAAATATGCAGAATGAGTCAAAGTAACGAACAGATCAGTAAATTTTATATGATCTATTTACTTACCTTTCTGGCGAAAGTTCAATGTCTTTGTGAAAGAAAAGTTTGTACTGCTTTAGGTCTGCAGAGGATTGTTCGCACAGCTCCTGTGAAGTCTTCTGTAACCTTACATCGGCGTTCATTCCATTCTCAGGTGACAAAAGTATTTCCAGTGGGCAGCACTATTGGGAAGTGAAGGCAATGAAGGACTATAAGTCTTACAGCGTAGGAGTGGCCTACAAGAACTTCAGCAAGTTTGACCAGCTAGGAAAGACGAACACTTCATGGTGTGTCCATGTCAACAACTGGCTACAGACATCTTTAGCTGCCAAGCACAACAACAAGACGAAAAGTCTTGAGGTCCCAGTTCCGGATGGGATTGGCGTCTACTGCGATTTAGACAGAGGTAAGGATTGGGAAAGTCAAACTCCAGTATGACTCTAATACTGCTTTCTGTATGCAGATATGTTTCGTGTATACAGCAATTTATCCAACTCCATCCACTGTCTATAGCCCCTTACTCAATGCAGGGTTGGGGTGGGCCTCAAGTCTGTTGCAGGATGCACAGCACGGTACTTAGTAGTTCAGGTTTAAGCAGAGAAATTAGGTTTCTTTGTTGAGTACCACTTTGCCTGCCTTTCCAGCATTTCGGTGCCCTTCTTCCATCAATACATGTGAAACCTCAGCGATGACAGCTGCAGCCAATAGCAGTCACAGAACAATTACTGTGGCCTGCCCTGGTTTTGATTTTAAATTCACAGAAAGTCTCAGGTTTTATTTGCCTTAGGATCTGTTTACCTGGGGCTGCTTATGTTACATTACCTGCTCATACTTGCGTTTGATACATTACTGGGCTATTGTTCAGTAAAACCCCTGGGACTTGAAGTTAACATTCTTAACCAACCGTTCCAACCATTCTGAACCATTCCAAAATCACAAATGATGTTTGCCCAAACCTTAAATTGTATACTGAATGAGACTAAATAGTCTAGGGTGAGATTTTCGTGGCCTGCAGTGTTGTGGGATGTGCTCTGGGTGTAACAATATTATAAACTAAGGTACTTCTCTTATTGTAGTTTCACTTTCAGTGATCATCTGTTTTTCTACCCATGGATCACTTGTTTGGCATCTAAGGTGTGCTGTGTTTTGTTCCAAGCAAAACTGCAGTATGTTTGCTTACTTTTTGCTGCTAATGAGATGGTTTCGTTTGACTCTCCACTACAGGATCTTCAGCTCGACATACATCTTAGCGTAATGCAGGTTTATGGTGATTAGGTTGCTTGTCCATAATCATGAAGTTTCTGTTCTCTGGCTTCAACTGAACACTTAGCACCACCTTAGCGATGTAATGAAGGTTTGTGGTCTTAAGCACTGCATTGCACGTGATCATGTGACATGTTGTCTTCCTCCAGGTCAGCTGTCCTTTTACAATGCAGAAAATAAACAGTTACTCCACACATTCAAGACTAAATTCATCCAGCCTGTTATACCTGCTTTTATGGTGAGTTTTAGTATAACCCACATATGCTACAGAATGGGCCGGATGTTCTCTTTAAGAATGTACCTTTATCTATGTGGGGGTGCTCACTACCTATCTTTGGAGGGAGAATCAGGTCGCAAGGGTGTTTCGTACGTCCATTCCTCTTGGGTGTACTTTTCCAAAAATCTTCACGTGTTCAGTCCCACCATTCTGAATGCAAATGCTGCAATTGATGCATATCAGCAAAAACGAAAATCATAGAATTATGTGTTTTGACTTTATAGCCTCCCTACAAAATGACCACTTAATATAGCATCCTTCTCCTGTGAATCTGTCTAGATTTGGCAGTAAAGAACATAGAGGCCACTGTCATTAGATGCTGGGGAAGCTCTCATGGAAGGATGTTTGTTTGTGAGATCAAAGGCGCATAAAATGCTTTCAGATGCAAAGACACACTGGCTATATGGTAATGGTGTTTCCATGAGTCAAATGTTGTCAAGAAAACAACAGTGGAAACCAGCAGTAATCTGACTTGCTTTGACCTGCACTGATGACACTGCCATCATTTTCATCCTGTTTAATAGATGCATGTGTCTCCTGCAGGTGTGGTGTGGAGCGCTGGTGCTCTCCACGGGCCTGCAGGTTCCCAGTGTCATTGGGGGCTTCCAGAAGACTGACAAGGGCTCAGAGGCTCCAGCAGCCACTGTGGCACCAAGAATTAGCTGACAGCCTCTGGAATCTCACTTCCAAGATCCTTGCAAGCCGTGCCACTTTTGTCAGTTTTTGACATCCTGAGTGGTACAAGTGAGAGCAGTGTAATCAGGAATGCTATCTAATGAATGAGAGAGTATAGAGTAAGAGGGAGCTTAAGAAGGAGCTTTTTTACAGTTTGTGAATCCACCAGCCTCTGTGTATTTGTATTATTTATACTGCATAAACAGTAAGTCTCTTTTCAGTGTATATGTGTGTGTGTGTTATGTATAGTATATATTACATTGTGGGGACTTTAATGTGATAAAAAAAAACTTTTATATTGACGTTGTGGGGACCATTTTTTTTGGTCCCCACAAAGAGAAACCTAATTTTATAAAAATCTGTGACTGCAATGAAAAAACTAAAAATCAAAAGTCTTGTACTTTGTTTAGTTACTTATGGTTAAGTTTAGGGCTGGGTGGGGGTTATGGTTGTCATTGTTGGGATTAGGGTTTTTCCAAAAGAAATGAATAGACGGTCTCCACAAAGATATAAATACAAATGTGTGTGTGTGTGTGTGCCTGCTGAGAGATTGAATTTGGTATGTGAGTTTCCTAGATGCTGCACTCCATTACTTCATCAGTACTCAGATACTGTACTCAGTACTTGAAGATATGTTACAAGAGTTTCTCTAGATGCTCTGCTCCATCACTGCAGCAGTACTCAGATACTGTACTCAGTATTTCACCACACAGTCTTCATTCTGGCTGGAACAAACTGCAGACATCACAGAAGATTAGTAAGCCAACATTTTGACATTTATATGTTTCTTTTTTTGTTGCGCTTGCATGACCCACGACCTGACACTCTCACCATTTTTCTTGAAGCACAAATATGAATGTGCCTTTGGATTATAGAATATGAGCCTTTGGACTGAGGGCTGTTGAGCAGATTTTTGATCAATTTATCAGTTCCCAATAATTATTAAAATGTTGCCTAAACCTCAGGCGAATTAATAAGTATCATATTTAATTCCAAATTCCAAATAAAGAATTATAATTTATGCCATTTTAATAACAGAACTCACTGTTGGGATGACATTACTTTAAAGCTAAACGGAACTGTGTATGATCAGCCAGGCTGTAGTTGGCAGTCAGAGACAAGCTGTTCACGTGACTGATCACATGACTGTTCACATGACTGATCACATGACTGTTCATATGACTCTTTCTCCTGCTGAACAAGCTGGGCAGGCCCTCCTCATTTACCAACAGCACCAAACATTCCAATGATCCATTTTGGTGCCTTTGCCAGGGGTGATGTGCACTGAACTTTACAGCTTTGTGTAGGAGTAGCAGGCACAGTCAGAGGAGCAAACATTTCTGTCAGAGAGCAACGTGGGATTGTGGATGATGGCTTCAGCTATGACACATGATCATATTTCCACAAGCCTGTATTCTTGTGGAGTTTCATAGGTGCTACTGTAAACATATAGACACCCCAAGGCCAATCTCTGTGTTTTCTGCTGCTGATGATGGGGGCAGATTTAAGGAGATGGTCAGCCGCTTGTCATTCGTACCATGACATCTAGGAATGGCCATACTGCATGGGATCCTCCATGACACCCCTGAAAATATATCTAATACAAGTGGATGTTCAAAACATACAGGTTAGACCAGTGACCTCATTTCCAGTTAAAAGGGCATGTTTAGCTGAACATGACACTGCATGTTCACATCTATTATACAGATCCTTGGCACACTGATTGGTGAAAATGAGACCTAAAATTTTTAATGGGTTGCCTTCTTAGGGGATGATGAGATCAGTTTGCTGCACATTACCCAAAGAATAACTGGAATGTTCATGAACCCTGTCTTTGTATATGTCTTGTGAATAAAGCGGTTATTTTTTTGGACTAAATTAGGCTGATGGTACTAAATGTGGAGTCACACAGTAGGTTTAATCCACAGATTGCTTAACTTTATCCTTGTAAAGAAAAACACAATGTAAATCCATTGAGAAGAATGGCAGAGAAAGATTGTAGAAGTAACAAAGTTCACTGAACCCTGATAGGTTAATTAAATTCATTACCTTTTACCCTGTAAGGCAGGGGTGTTAAACTGCAGTCCTGGGGGGGCGGAGGCCTGTGTAGCTTAGTTCTTTCCTATTCTACCACAAATGATTCTGTGTTGTAATTAGCACAAGGAATTGAATCACGTGTGTTAAACGAGGGCAAACCAAAAACTGTGCAGGGCTCTGGCCCTCCAGAACTGGAGTTTGACACCCCTGCTGTAAGGAGACAATCAATTACTCTTCCACCGACCATTCTGATGAGCGGGGGTATTCGCAATCTGTCCAATTGCATTTTCATTAACCATATGCCTTCACTAGGACTCATTGCTACTTGTCACCCTCTGGTGTGACACCACAACACTGTGCTGAGACCAAGGGAGCAAAAGGAATGTCTGACTTGCACCTCGGTGCCAGTGACATCTGAGAAGGTTGCAAAAACCAATTAGAATATGAAAGATCAAAACTGACTGAGGGACTAGTGTAATCTTACCGGTATGTTCCCAGATTTTCTGTCTCATATTTTATATATGCTAATTAGTGGCTGATTTCTGTTATACTATTGTGGTTCATTTGATTTTTATAATGTAAGTTTTTAAGTTGAGTTTCAAAATCCAAATGTTGTTGGGTGGGTGATAAAACAGACTTGGGTTCAAGCATAACTCTAAACCAGTGTTTCCCAACCCAGTCTTGAGGGACCCTCAAGTGTGTTTTTGGGGGCGGCGCGCGGGGGGGGGGGGGGGGGGGGGGGGGGGGGGGGGGGGGGGGGGGGGGGGGGGGGG
>JAODKC010000117.1:20794196-20810041 GCA_026777985.1 Mormyrops attenuatus | reverse complement strand
CCCCCCCCCCCCCCCCCCCCCCCCCCCCCCCCCCCCCCCCCCCCCCCCCCCCCCCAATCCTGGGGGCGTGTCCCTGCACAAGCTAAGCTGATTTGTATCCCATTGCGGTTTCTGTAGCTTCCCTTGAAAGACTAAACATTTGCTCTAATCCGAAGCATACTCCCTTGTGACAGCTTTGTGGAAAAGGCCGCACTGAGCTTTGTACAGGTATTGGGTATTGTGCCAGTGGCCGTCTGTGACTTGTTTGTCTGTTCCCCAAATTGCTCAGTGATGTATGGTGGTCCACCCTCCCGCCGATGCAGCCTGTTGTGTGTCTCGGATCTCCTCTTCACCAGCCGCCTGTAACTTGGTTTCACATCTCAAGCCACGGGTCTCAAGGTGGCCCGTTTTCATTCATCACGTATTTCATTTTGTTCTGTTTCAGTATTGTTTTGTCTCAATAGCTTCCTGATATGTGATCATTTAAATAAAATTTATATATAAATTTTATTTATATTAAATAAAATTTATATAATATAAAGCAGTTAGGATTTAATTTTTATTATATAACGCAGACATGGATTTGATTTTAAACAAAAAGTAGTATAATTGTCTCAGTTCATGAGGTCTTTTATTTAATTGTGGCTGTGAGTGGGTGATGTTTTAATACCTTTTTGAGGTTCCTTTCTACCACTGAACCACAGGTTTCTCCCTTCTGCTGTCCTGAGATCATGAATAACAGGCTTTAATGAAATCTGTGATTAATATAGCCTGCTTCAAGCAGCGGTGTGGTCTGCACACTGTAAGGGTGAGAGAATGAGCTCTTCAGACTTATGGCACTGTTCCACTGCCACCAAGAACCGAGATGTACCCGAGCTCGAACCATGCTGACATGACCAAACAAAGCCGGTTGTGTCACCAACATCTGATTGGTCAGAATGCAGGGAAACACTGGTGTTCTGCACATAGATTATCTGAAGGAAAAAGCGTATATTCTATACATTATTCATCATTAGTAGTATCGCACATCGCAATGTATTGATGTATTCCCGATAACTCAGAACATGAAAGTCTCCAACCTATTACCTAGTACTATAGAACAGCTGAATGGAATGGATTCATAATGCAAATTTACGCAAGCGAATGCTAATTCCGCTAATGTTTCATGCTAGCATAACAGTGATTCTCACAGAGGTGGTAGAAAATTACGAAATTAGCACATAGTAAATCATGATGTACACCGTGTGAACAGTAAATAGTCGTCTCTTCGGTTTTGCATCACTGTCCCTCTCCACACCTTTACCGAGCCGACCCAAAAACCTCGCTGTAGCTAGTCTCTCTTCACGGTACGGCTTGGGTACGGGTCGGTTCCTGTATGCCGTTGGAAAAGCACTATTAGTCTTCAAGGTTTTTACACTGATGATCTTACAAAGACAAGGACAAACATGTGATCTTTTCTCCAAAGTACTACAGACTGAACATGCATCAAAAACGGTATGTTCCAAGTATTTCAATCTTCAAGCAGCAGAGCTGGATCGGCGTTCAAAGTGCCGATAATACAGACGCATATCTCAGAAGGTTACCCCTCTCTCTGGCCTCTTTGATACCTTTTGGTCACGACTGGACAGAAATTCTCTGTTTAGATGAAACTTTTACAGTGCCAGTTTTGAGATTTCTATGAAGAACAAAGAGATCATGGACAATGGGACAGTGGGACCAGGAACAGTGTTTGTTGTGACGGTAGAGATTTTTGGATGAGCTCAGGACTGAAAACTCTTTCATGTTGTATGACCTCAAACCCCAAAGAATAATATTTCCATGAGTATCTCAAGTACCCCTGTGGTTTAAGTGTGTTTTCAATAAATCTGTAATACTGAACGAGATATGGATATTTACCCAGTGATTCTCATTGCTTTGGCTGTTTGGTTTATGAATGGTGGTTGTATATTATCGCTGCCCAATGAAAAACGTGCATCTCCAATAATCCATTTCAGAGGCATGCAAAAAATGCATTTTGTTAGAAACTGCTTTACATAATAAACCTAAAGCAACATAATGACACACTCATGGCACCACAAATAGAAACCTGTCTTTACACAGCCAGTAGTGAATGGTTAAATATTTTAAATGGACTTGCGTGGATTGTTGTCAGTGAGGCAAATATGTCAGTGTCAATGAGATACAAACTAATCTTGCTTTATATTCACAATTAACAATGATGTTAGCTAGCTTTCACAATTAATGATGTTAGCTAGCTATCTAGCTGTCAATGTTAAAATGAGTGATATAAAGTAATTCATACAAACGGCTATTATGAACGCAAATGTTAACTAGAAGAAACATAAACACTAGTTCAATAGATGACTTCATAAAACATCTTTTCATCAGTCAATTAGATGTCAGAGGTGATCAGTAGACAGAGGAGAATGGGTGTATTTCAACTATAGCTAAAAGACAGTGGATAAAGAGCGGATAGATGAGGTTTTTATTGAACAGCAAAGAACTGGCACACTGAGGGAGGAGAAATGAGACCCAGGGCTGGTGGCTTCTCCTTTCGTCATGGGTTTGAGGTGGTGAGTCAGCTCTGGGAAGCACCTACCGGACTGCTGAAGACTCTCGGAGCTTTCCGTCTTTCCTGCTGTGGTGGAAGTGATATTTATTTATTTTTATGAAAACAAGAGTACTGACAGGTTAATCCAGATTTGGAGCTGCATGGTGACAGATGGTGTTGAATTTCTGTGTGCGATTGTGCCAGTCACATGTTGTGCTGAATTTATAAAGTTTGTAGGAAAGGAGGCATGGAAGTGAAAAATACCACTGATCTTTGCAGACCTGTCTGAATTTGTTCTCACTAAGTATCACTCGGCTTGAAATAAGATAAATGTGGATATTTGCAATCTTCTTCTACTCAACAATAGGAATTGTATGTACCACACTTATCCAGGAACACATTACAATTAAAATGATGCTTATTTTCTGAGCTAGAAAGGCTTGGTTTCTGGGAAGGATGTTGCAGTTGCCTGTATCTTCAAATTGGGCATCACCCTCTAAATTCAGTAGGAGGCCACCTGTGAGGATATACTGGAGAAGACAAGCTGCACGCTTACACGGCTGTTAAAGTGTCAGTTTTTCCTTGTAATGCAGTACTGCGGTAGTACAGCTCCCCGTACAGTAGGTGGCAGTGTGCATCCTCCTCTTCTGAAACTCCTCACCACAGCTCATGAAGAACAAAATTTATTATTTTAAATGGTATGGTGACAGCGATCATTTTGAGGGCTTTTTTCACCTGACTTTACAGTTAGCATGATTAGGTTTTTCTTGTGATTTGCACAATTTTTGGTTGTTGGATGTTGGTGTTGTGCTGTGTAACCACTTCACAGTATCACTATATTAGCCCTAGCTGATGTAAGAGTTATGAGGGGTATTGATTGTTAAGATCTTGGTGTTTTTAATAACACAACAATTTAAAATATTCCTCTTGGAACGAACAGCCATTAATTCTGGCAGCCTGATCTCGGTAACCGTTTGGGGAGGGGGAGGGGGGGCGTAGGCATTCATTAGGTGCACAGTTACTGGATATTTTTCTGAATTGGGATTGTGTTTCATTCTTCATTAACTCTGTTATATTACTGTGTTTTATAATCATGGCAAGAGTGGAGAAAAAGAGATGTGGAAATGCAACCAGTGTCAGTCTGTCACTGTCATCAAGGGCGTAGGAAGATGGGGGATATTTAATTTGGCTTTATTGTTCCAACAAAAATTAGAATTTTATATTTAAATGATTAAGTTGTGTCTCTCCCCCCCCCACCCCAAATCTGAAACACTCTTCTACGCCACTGACTATCCCGCAGACTCCCTGTAATACTAAGAAGTGACGAGAGCCTACGGCCTTCAAGGTTTGACGATTCTAAGTTTTGAAGTATTGCAACTTTCGAATAAACAAAACACACAAGCACTAAATGCTGATGAACGACAATTGCATCGAGTAATAACACGCTGAAGCAATGTCAAAAGTATCAAGTTAATCAAGTTAGACGTGTCTAGCATTTTCAATAGTGTCGTTTATTGTGACGTTCATTGTGGTGAAATAAAATTAGCTGGTGTTTCTTCCATGGTGGATCACATTAGTAAGGGATTAAAGTGCCATCTATGAAAGATATTCACAATAAAAGATAATATTGATATCTTAGAATAAAACACTGACTCAAGAGCAGGCTTTGTTTTGACTGTTGGCTTATGCAGCTGAACCTCTGTGTGAGGACAGTGCTTCAAGCTTTTTATACAGCAGCAGCAGTGCACTGGATCCTGAGCAAAGTGGACCTTACCTTTTACCACGTTGTTTTAATGTGCCTGGGCGTCTTCCTTTCATTAGCTGTCTTTGACGGTGCCTGCTCATAATAACCCAAATCATGGCATGTAAGGAAGGTGGGGTCGTTTTAATTTTTTTAGATAATGTTACCTTGGTAAAAAATCTGCCTCTGGATCATGTGTCGTATCCACAGGCTCTGAATGTCAGCTGGCTCAGTGTCCGCTGCACTCCTCTTTGTTACACACTTAGAATATTAACGGGAAATGTACACCGGCCTTCACTCTGCCTTAGTAACCTGAGGTTCCAGTTCCTGTTTCCTACAGTCATTGTGTTTGCTAGGCAGGCGGTATAAAAGACAAGCCCTGCGAGTCTGGTCCTCAGAACAGGCCCTGTGTACCTGTATCGTTTTCCTGTAGATGTGCCTCAACAGTCTGTCTCAGCTTCACACCTCAGTAGTTAGAAAAGCACAAAATCGGGAATTTCTTATGGCTTGTGGTATCGCGCTCGCTTCAGGTGATTCTAGGGCACGTGAATCTGCAGGCATCCTGAGGCGTTTTGGTCTGGCTGGTGCTGTCAGCAGAGTGAAGACCTGCATCCTGTGCACATGCTACCCAGAAGGCCGGAAGACCTCTAAACTTTGTGATGACTGTCATCCTTGCTTGTGCCTGGTCTTCTGTGAACTGTGTGAGCACTGTTCTGTAGGGCCGGTCACCGCAGCTCGTTCCTGCCGACTTCTTGGGAATAAACACCTTAGTGGCGGCTCAAGGCGACACTGTTCTGGGTCAGTGCTTATGAAAGATGGATGGATAGACTGTGGTTATTAGGCCTGTTGGGATCAGGCAAAACAGTTTAATGTCACTGTTGGATAGCTGACCCTTATTTTGGGCACGCTGTGACCCCCTCGCAATCCCAGCTTGCCGCAGGCCCCGACACCATCTTCGCTGACCCACCAGGCCTCTGTAAAGTGAGCCTGGCAGGCTTTTCCCCGCCTTCCCTCCTTTATTTGTCAGCTTGTATCCTGTTACCGATGAAGGAGACTGTGCTTAATAATAGATGCTGTACACAATGGAGTTTGTGCATGTCTGCCATTCAGTCCCGCTTAGGCATCGCACAGGCTAACAGGACAGCTGCCCCCCTCGTAGGCCAAACTGCCCCGGTTTCTGGGGAGACCGCCTATCGAGCTGTTGAACCTGTGTCCCTGCTGGTTTCCGTGATGTGGGCGTGTGCTGTTACTGCTTCAGGTTCATTGCACGGTACTGCTGAAGCTGTGTGTCTGCCCGTGACAGTGTCTCCCTCTCCACACACTCCACTATCTCTCTTCCTCCTCTCTCTCTCTGTCTCTGTCTCTCTTGCTCTCTCTCTCTGTCTCTCAAACCTCCTCAAGGCCCGAATGGACCTCCCCTGCATGCTCCCCCTCTTCCCCTCACAGAGGATTAGACTGACATGCGTTTCAGGTACAGTCCAGACTTCTCCGTAATACTTTCCCGTTTTTCTCGTGTCGAGATGGAGTTGCTTCTTGTTTTACACTTTGAAGCTTCATTAGTCTGATGGCTTGTTATCTTCAGACCAGTTTGTTGTAACGTGGTAAAAATGATCTTGGCATTTTAGGAATGCTGTTGGACTGTTCTTTTCTTTGTGCGTTTCTTCTGATAAAAGTATTCAAGCGTATCTGATGCAGGAATTAAACAATCTTACTCTGAAAGCAAAAGAAGCTTGTGTCAAAGATGGGGTTTGTATTCTGATGTGTCAGGGTGCAAAGCTTTTGTAAGATGGATGGTGGAGGATGTAAAGCGGCTTGACTGGTTTTGTTTTTTGAGTGCCGGGAGTCAGATGTGGTGTTTGTGTCCCCGTGGTGTGTAATGTACCTGTAGAAGCACTTTCGTTCTTGGAGTACGTGGCTTCATGTTAATGAGCTGAGGGGGCTCCATGCAGGCCCTTGCGTCCCTGAACGGCCGCTGGGTGAGTGCATGCGCTGTCATGATCCAAGCGTGATGACCCCTTTTTACAGTCATTGTCTCAGTGTTATAGTGCTGTGATCACAGTACCGACCTGGTCGCTGTTATAGTATCTTGGTACTGGCCTGGTTGCTGTGATGTATCACCACACATATCTCGGTACTGACCTGTTTGCTGCGGCAGTACCTTGGTAGGGACCCAGTCGCTGTGATGTAACACACTCATATCTTGACATCAGCCCGGTCCCTGTGATCAGTATCTTGGTACCACCTCATTTGCTGTGATGTACAACCACATGGATTGTGGTACAGACTTGCTGTGACAGGTTCTTGGTTCCAACCTGGTTGCTGTGACACTATCTTGGTACTGACCTGGTCTCTGTGATGTAACACCACACAGATCTTGATATTGACCCGATCACTGTGACACTATCTTGGTACCAACTCTGTTGCTGTGATCTTCTACCACATGGATCATGGTACCTACCTGGTGGCTGTGATGTTTCATTACCTGGATCATGGTTCTGACTCGTTCATTTTGACAGTATCTTCGTTTGGACCTGGTTGCAGTGACATGTCATCAAACAGACCTTGCTACTGACCCGGTTGCTGTGATGTTTCCCTACATGGATCATGGTTCTGACTATTCATTTTGACAGTATCTTGGTTCCGACCCAGTTGCTGTGATGTATCGCCAAACAAACCTTGGTACTAAACCAGCTGATGTGATGTGTCACCCCACTGATCTTTGTACCGACCTAGTTGCTGTGATCTTTCACCACATGGATCTTGCTACCGACCCAGTTGCTGTGACGTATCGGCACACAGATCTTGGAACTGATCCGGTTACTATGACGATATCTTGGTGAAGACCTGGTCTTCATTCTTGGACTCGGTTTTTTTTGGGTTTTCTACGCGTTTCTTTCTTTAGATCACTTGACCAAACTTGATTGTCACGTGACCCTAAACCTGCAAGACTGGTGTTGTGCTACTTCAGCTAACTTCAGTGAGCTTTGATATCAAATCAAAAATGAAGTGAGGCCTATAAAAGCCTCTCTGATCCTGGATCTTTACACTGATGTATAATAGAAATATCCTGTGGTTTTTTGCCACTGATATTTCTCACGTTCTTTTACCAGCAAAAAGGTGGGAATGCCTGCTAACTAACCTTTGTCTTTGTCTTCCAGCGGGGATCTGAGGAGTTTCTTTCTTCTGGCTTCACATACCGCCATCTACCATGAGCAGTTCTACTCCATCTACAGGTATCGCTCTTCTCCTTGTTTAAGCAGCTTTTCTGGAGGTTGACAGACGCTGATAGAGTAGGGGATCTTGGGAAGAAGAGAGGCTTAACTAGTGTGCAGAGTCAGGCAGGGTGGCGGCCGCCTCTCAGTCAGCAGTGAAATGCTCCACTTCTGCTGTGGCATTCCTGCGCACAGTGAGCATGTGCGTGTTTAAAAGGAGCCCACTTAGAGCTGATACTGAGGATAAATATCATGTGTGGAGAACGTGGCTTCAGTGTGAGTGTAGGATGGAACACGATGTGAAAATACTTGAAACCGAAGCACATATGAGTAGTTTTCGCCCTATTTCTACTCTCCCTTTTTTTGTCCAAAATTCTGGAACGTGTTGTTGCAGATCAACTCAAAACATATCTCTCTGACCATAACCTATTTGAGGAGTTTCAGTCTGGCTTTAAAGCACATCATAGTATAGAATCTGCTCTCCTTAGAGTTTCCAATGACATTCTCCTTTCTGCTGATGCTGGTTCTCTCACTGTCCTCACTCTGTTAGTGTCAAAAGCAGCAGTCAAATCTATCAATCATTCCATTCTTCTTACTCGTCTATAAAAGTCTCTTGGTATCACTGGATCTGTGCTCTCTTGTTTTAAGTCCTATCTCTCAGATAGATCTAATTTTATCAGCATAAATAATTGTAAATCTTCTACTGCTCCTGTCTCTTACAGTGTTCCGCAAGGTTTGGTTCTTGGTCCCTTGCTTTTCATCATCTATATTCTACCTCTTGGTCATATCATTCGAAAGCATGGCTTGCATTGCTTTGCAGATGACATTCAGCTCTATATCTCCACCAAATCCATTTCTAGTGCCATTCACTACTCCCTTTCAAAATCTCTCACTGAATTAAGACTTTGGATGCAAGGAAATTTCCTCAAATTGAACTACAGACGCTCCTCTACAACTTACAAACTTTCAGACATACGAACGACGAGGATCTTTAAGTCCAAATTGTGTTCACTGGGCTCCCGTTTCCTGTCCGCAACATCAAATTTTTTTTTTCTGTGCTCCAGTTCCATCTAGTACGACTTCTGGCTGCTACTCCCGCCGTGCAGCAGCGTAGCGTGCGTACTCCCGGCATCATAGTTCTTAGTACTTGCGTATACCCTTAAAATGATGGTGAATAACGACTTACATTCCGAACAGCCGTTCACAACTTGAAATGTTCGTATCTCGTTCGTTGGTAGAAGAGCGTCTGTATAGTAAAACTGAAGTTACTATTATTGGTCCAAAATCTATCATTGAGCCTTGTCATAATTTCTCTCTTACTATTGATGGTGTCACTGTCTATTCATCCTCTCTCATTTGAAATTTAGGTACTCTTTTTGACCAAACTCTTTCCTTTGAAATGTAAACCACACAGTGAAGACAGCTTTTTTCCACCTCAAAAACATTAGTTGCCTTCGTCCATTTCTGTCGTTTTCATCTGCTGAAACTCTTATCCATGCCTTCATTACTTCTAGATTAGATTACTGCAATAGCATTCTATATGGCCTTCCTGACGAAACTATAAAGAAACTTCAGTATGTTCAAAACTCGGCTGCTCGCCTGCTCACACGGTCTCGGTCCTTTGACCACATCATTCCCATTCTCAAAGATGTTCACTGGCTTCCTGTCCGGCATCATATTTCGTTTAAGGTTTTGCTCTTTATCTACAAATCTCTTCATAATCTGGCCCCATCATATCTAGCTGATCTACTGCATAGACACTCCCCCAAATGTTGCCTTCGTTCTGCTGACTCTAATCTCCTCTCTCTTCCTAAAATCACCAATTACCGCTATTGGAGTTACAGGGCATTTTCTGTTCTGTTCCCTCTCTATGGAACTCCCTTCCTAGTGACATTAGGAACTCCTCATCTCTCTTATCATCTAAAAACTCTTTTCAAAATAGCCTATAATTGTTGACAGAACTTTGTCCTGTTTGTTTGCCAAATGTGTGTTTCTATTTCTCTGATTTGCCTTTGTAAAGTGACTTTGAGTATCTAGAAAAGCGCTATATAAAATAAATGTATTATTATAATTGCATTGACATATAATATATTATTATATGTCAATGCAATTAGACTTTGGTGTGAATAAAAACAGTGTTCATAAAAATTAATATAGTGTAGTGCTTTTAGTTACGGCTTTCCGGAGTCAGCTGCTGGCAACGCAGTTTGGAAAAACTTGATGAGACTTTTGGGGGGGAAAGAAAGAGAGAATTTGTACCACATGCTGCAGACTGATCGTTCACTGAGTGGTGAATAATGGCTTCTGTGCAACATTCTCATCCTGCAGCTAATGGCAACGACAGCAAGAAGTTCAAAGGAGACAGGTCTCCGTGTGGCCCCTCCCGTGTGCTCCACGTGCGGAAGATTCCCACCGAGGTCTCCGAAGCAGAGATAATCTCCCTCGGAATTCCCTTTGGCAAAGTCACTAACCTGTTGATGCTTAAAGGGAAAAACCAAGTAGGTGGAGAGAATAAAAGCCACATCAACACGGGTCATTTGCTTCATTTCTCATTAGCATACTGGATAATAGCGAGGAAGCCCTTTCACAAGGGGAGTAGGTCTTTAAGCTACTGCAAGAAGGATTTATTTAATGTACTCTCTTGTCTCTTGTGATCCATTATTGTCTTGTATTTTTTTTGCATACTGTTCCCAGCCAAATGCCAGCATCATGGGCTCTAGGGTTGCTGAGTTTTGGGAATTTTCCTGTCAATTTTCATACA
Organism: Mormyrops attenuatus; assembly: GCA_026777985.1. NCBI lineage: Eukaryota > Metazoa > Chordata > Actinopteri > Osteoglossiformes > Mormyridae > Mormyrops > Mormyrops attenuatus. The sequence continues at coordinate 20,799,797 of JAODKC010000117.1, read as the reverse complement.
TTGTCCTTCATTTCCATGAAAATTTTCCAACTTTGAATATTTCCAAAATTCTCCAGCTTAACTTCCCATGCAATGGAAAGGTTATGGAGGGTTTCCGGAAATTTTCCGCCCCTTTGCAACCCTCGCTCTAATCCTTGCATGTTAAGTGTTAGCTGGTGGGGACTGCTGTAAGGTTTGAGGGGATCAGTGGTCTCAGTGGAAAGGAACAGACAGAGAGCTAGCTGCAGTCTCAACTCATATAGAGATCTGAGGTGTATATGAATGCCATATATTGTATACATACATGATATTTAATGTTGATTCTTTTCAAAGATCTCTCTGAATGCATACGCTGTGTAGCTCAGACCTTGCTGACTGCTTTGCACACTGTCCTTTCCCCCCAGGCCTTCATAGAAATGGCTTCAGAAGAAGCAGCAATCACAATGGTCAACTACTACACGTCTGCCACCCCACACATCCGCAATCAGCCTGTTTTCATTCAGTATTCCAACCACCGGGAGCTGAAGACTGACAACCTGCCCAATCAGGGGGTGGGTGAGCCTTCCCGCCTCAAGGAAAACCCTCCCTTGAGTTTGTACCCAGAGTGTTTATTTAATGAATTATTTTCTTCACTTTTTAATAAATGCTTTTCTTATTGTAGTGCTGTCGATTTTGTTATGGCCAAAATAAGTATTTTACGTTCTCCTAGCTAACCCAAGCGCCTGAACAATCACACATTAACACCAGTAACCTCAAAGATGCACCATAAATTAGCAACAGGGAAGATTTTGCTGCTAGAATTGGTGTGGTAGGAAATGTTTCCTTTGTGAACATCACAGAGAGCCCAAGCAGCCCTGCATGCAGTGAACACGCTGCATTCTGGGAACGTGACCCTGACCAGCTCTGCGTCGGCCAGTGAGGGCGCTCTTGTGCCCGGCCAGAGTCCCGTACTGCGCATCATTGTGGAAAACCTCTTCTACCCTGTCTCGCTGGAGGTGCTCCACCAGGTCTGTCCCTCTCCCTCTGTATCCCTTATATATCAGACACAGGTTTGGGTTTTGGGAAGAATCTGGTTGTTTTACCAGTGGCTTGTTGGAGAATGAGTTATTTGATAGGTCTTTCTCTAGCAGATTCAATGGATATATAGTTTCACTTTGTGTTAGAAGCCACATCCTCCCAAACATTGCTTGTACTTTTTAGTGATGTTCAGTGATATCCGGGAAGCTCTCCCTCTTGACAAAAATAAAAATCACATCACTTGATTTGCTGTTTGGTATAATAAAGGAATCTTCAGTCGAAATAGGTCGTGCATGTATTTTTGAACAGATATTCTCCAAGTTTGGGACCGTTCTGAAGATCATCACCTTTACCAAGAATAACCAGTTCCAGGCTTTGCTCCAGTACTCAGACCCTGTGAATGCTCAGCATGCCAAAGCAGTGAGTACCAGCCCCCGCCCCATCCACGTTAACGCTGCACAGCCTCACCGGTGTGCTCAGTGAGGCCCTCTAAGGCCAGCAGGCAGGCTAACCTGTAGCAGCAGAAAGTCCACTTCCTATTCATTGTGATTGGAGCGTTCAGCCTTTGATTTCTGCAGCCGCAACAGATCTGTCGTTCGGGCTATGTAACAAGGAGCCACAGAGAGAAAAGCTTTTAACGTGAACACGTCTCTCTCAGACATTGGATGGTCAGAACATCTACAACGCCTGTTGCACCTTGCGTGTGGAGTTCTCCAAGCTGACCAGTTTGAACGTCAAGTACAACAATGACAAGAGCCGGGATTTCACACGTCTGGACCTCCCATCTGGTGACGGCCAGCCCACACTGGAGGCTGCCATGACAACCCCTTTTGGTAAGCTCTCGTCAGTCAGACACTGTCTTGAGCTATTTCAAAGTCTGGGCTTGGGAAGGGGCTGGGAGAAGCTTGGGAAGGGGCTGGGAAATGCCTAGGAATGGCCTGGAAGTATCCTGGGAAGGGACTGAAATGTTAGATTTTTGGACAAAATGAGCACAGATGTTACCAGACATTATTTAAGCCTTTATTGAGCCCCATGGTTCAGGTTTCTGCAGTAATGCCTGAAAATCCTAACCACACTTTATGCTGGGATGTTAAGCCCATAATCATTTTTCACCAACAAAATCTTCAGCATGGTGAATGTGAAATTTCTGTTGAGAAAACCCATATAAATACATACAAATATCTGTATACTTGGGTTTCAGCTGTTTTTTGTTTATTTGTCCAAGAATAGTACTGGGGACTATAAATCAGTTTGCAAAGTTTCCGGCTGATCCTTGGAGACGCGTTCCCAGATGGGATTCTGCAATGGATTGTCATCTGACGGCATAGAAACACTGAGGCATGCTTCCTTGATGTCAGAAACTCAGTGAAGGGGTTTTCTAAACCTGGCGTGCGTCAAACTGTCATCAAGCGAAAGATGTCTCAGAAAAAAGAGGGCTGCAGGGAGTACCATAAGTGGGTTTCCATTTCTTTTTTCTATGGCCTGTTCCTGTGCAACATGCAATAGACTACAATGCCGCCTTGAGAAGCCAGGTGTAAATCGGCCTGCACGTCCGGTGGTCCTGCTTTGGACTGTCGCAGCGAAATAATCTTTCATCGAGAAATTACAAGTTCCAGTAAGATGAGAAGGATTGGTCTTTGAAAAAAAGGAAACAAGGAAACCATGTATCCATTCATCCATTTTCCAGCCAGTCACCATCCAGTACAGGGTCATTAAGCAAACCACCACTTTATAAGACAAAGTAAAATGACTGTCTGCCCGTGTGCTTCTGCTTTTTGAAAAGATGCCTTATATATGTATATATGTCTAGGCTCTTGTCACGATCATTTTACCCTGGCCGACGTGCTCAGAAGGGGAGAGATCACCGGCAGCTGGGTTGTTGGTAAGTCCCTCTCCCTCCTGCCATGTTTACATTCACTTTGCATTCATAGCACCTTTTGCTGATAACTAGGATTAGGGGTGTAAACCGTAAATCGGGCCAAACATGATTCGAATTGATTGCAGTTTTTTTAGGGACTGATTCCATGCATCAGAAATCTTTCATTTTTACCACGATTTGATTTGACTATCTGACGATATTGATTACTTCAATTTTTAACTTCGCAAATATGACCATGGGAATGTCACACGACATTAACGGAATAGAATCTCGGCACATTCATTTTTATTGTTGTACTTAACAAGTACAACAAGGGTGAACAAGCCAATGTAAATTGTCGAAAATGCCGGCTACTGAACTGTAGGCAAATGCATAAAGTAGGTGTTGCTTGATTGGCGGCTTTCACACTCAGGTGAACAAGTAGTGCACAGTTGTGGAAATTTGCCGGTGGTGAAACTTGCTGAGCTCGCCAATGCAGATTAGCAGGATGCCGTTACGTTGCGTTTATACTGTGGAAAATGAAAAATCGAGCTGCAGGCAAGATTTAATATTAAACTAAAAACATGTCATGGGCCAGTACTTTGAGACCTCTTATTAATGGTGAGTGAGCGATGAAATACCCTCGTTTTCCACTAAGGAAAATGGCTGACATTCCAATTGAGTAATTTCCTTTATTTTAGTAGTCGTGTCTTTAGCTGGGCCAAGACTGACATATCGGACCGATGCTGTTATGTTACTCAGTATACTGTGTATTTCTAAGGCTAGCATTACTTTTTACTTAGCTAACTCGTTAGCCTCAGAGTCTTGACCGTTGCTAGCATAGTTAGCAAAAAGAATTACTTTTTTGCGCTATGAAGCAGGGGTGTTTCCCAGAAGCATCGTAGCGCAAAGATTATCTTAACTATCTTCCTACGTTTCGGAAATCTGCATGCCGGCGCTGCTGCTTTGTGTGTCTACCTGCAGCACGTGAGCGAGACAGCAAACTGGGAGGAGGATTTTGCCCCCAAATATCGATTTTATAACCGATTCTGATGCTACAGATCGATGCCATTGAATTGCCACTTTAATAACAAATTTATCACAATGCATCTTTACACCCCCGCAGAGGGTGTGCTTCGCATTTGACCTCTCGAAGTGGAAGTCTCTGCAATTGCAAATAGGGAGACCTGTTAATATTAGCCTGTGAAGCTTTTTAAGTGGCTATAATTGTATCAGCATTGCTTTGGTCGTTTTTTTACCTGTTACCGTCATCTTTTATGAAGTTTTGAGTGAATGATGGTAACTTATTATTCCTAATAAAACAAAAATTGAAGTCACCCTGAGGGATGTTTGCTCTGGTAAGGAGGCTCTCACAGTCAAACACAGGTGATCTCCTCACGAAGGACATTTACCGTGGCTGAAGAAGGTCATGCGCGATGTTCTGTTTTCCACGTGGCCTCTCATCTTCTCATTATATCTTATACATGGTAGATGCTTTTAAACAATGTGATGTACTATTGGGAAAGCAGGGTCAGACCTGGATTAATTGAGGTTAAGGGTCGCACCCAAGGGCTTAATGGTGAAGTTGTCAGCCGCGGGATTTGAGCCAGCAACCGGGGTTCCAGGCATGGAAAAGTAACCCACAGTGTCACACACCGCCCCCATTTTATGCAGCACAATTAGCTCTGCACATGGTGGTGTTGGTGGTCTAGTGGTTAGGATGTTTGCCTCTGAACCAAGAGATCGCGGGTTCGAGTCCTTGGGTCCCTAAGCAAGACCCTTAACCCCACCTTGCTCCAGGGGGATTGTCCCTGTATTTAGAAAAATGTAAGTCACTCTGGATAAGAGTGTCCTGTAAATGTAAATGTGCAAAAGCAGGATGCCCTTCACCCCCTACTGTTCACCTGTTTGTACTGCATGCATTCATACTCATGAAGGCACGTATGCGTGACCTATTGAAATGGGCTTCGTTCCCTCAGGGTGACTGTTCTGTGGCCCTTAGAACCCCCCCCCCCACCCCTTACACTGACCCGGCTGCTCAGTCTTCCCCGGATGTCTCTCTTTTGTAGGGGCTCCTGGCATCATCTCCTCTCCCTACACCGGAGGTCCGGGATTCGCTCCCAGTATTGGCTTCGCCCAGGGAGCAGGTGTGTCAGATCCCACATGACCGTTGCTGACATCGATAATCCTCCTTTCCTGTCCCGGGGTGTCTATGTGTGGGTGTGTGTCGTATGTTAGTGTGAGATGGCAGAAGAAAGGAAGTTCAGTTCCCACCTTGGCTTTTCAGAACCCTTTCCGGTTAGCTTGAGCTGCTGATTTAACCTAATTAAACACTGAAATAATCAAGACATTTCTTATACTTTTGTCTCTGGAGTAATGTAGTCAGTTTTAATAATATTATAGGCATATATAATTTTCAAATCAAGTTTTAGTTTTTTTTAAAGATAATGTGTTTTGTTGTTTTAGTAAAATATTCTCAGTTTGCCGTGAAACTTAATCAGAATGATACATTTTTATTAGTTTTATTTATATAAATCAGTGATTAACAACCAACCTGAATATGGTAAATAACCCCTAATTGCAAGGTTGATTTGAGGAAAGCAGTGCCACCTACAGCCTGTGAAGGGTGCGGATTGGCAGTGTTGGGCAAGCTACTTGTAAGGTGTAGTAAGCTAAGCTATCAGTTACTCAACAATAAATTAAGCTTCACTACACAAAAGCTACCACCCATAGAAATATAGCAAGCT
>JAODKC010000117.1:20718609-20772939 GCA_026777985.1 Mormyrops attenuatus | reverse complement strand
TTTGAAATGGCTAAGCTACCACACTTTGACAGGCAAACTTTCATAGTTCTACACCAACATGAAGATCATTTAAGCATTGTTGTCTTTGGCTGCCTAAGACCTCTGCACTGTACTGTATGTAATGAAGCTTACCTGTGTGATTTTTAAACCAGACGGGATTCAGATTGAGTGGAGGGCTTATGTTGAGGATGTGAGGGTTTTTACTCTTCAGGAGGTATGGGATACACAGTTTCGACCTGAGAAAGACACGATCCCATTTGTGTTAGAAGGACAATGATAGAAGCAGAACACTGTCTGGCTCAGGGATAGGCAACCCCGATCCTGGCGTTCCAGTATCCAGCATGTCTTCCATTCTGTTTGGTCTCTGATGAACCACACTTGATGTCAGGCAGATAGTAACTCATCAAGTAGGTTTGAAAACCTGCTGGATACCAGCACTCCAGGATCAGGGTTGCCTACCCCTGGTTGTTGCATTCTAGTCAGTCATACTATTAGTCAAACGGTAAGTGCCCCCTCCCAACAAGTTTAGGATAATGATGTCACACCATACACAGGCAAACATTTAAACCCTTCTTTATACTTTGTGCTTTCACATTTTAAATCTTATATTTTTTCTAGTTTGTGCCCTATCCTGGGTTATTCCCTTCTTTGCACCCATAGCTTCTGAACCTGAACTTCCCACCTCCAGACGATGCCAAGATGGTATTAAAATGAACAGTGAGTTGAGAGGATCTCTGCTCAGTAGGAGTTTCACCCACGTCAGGTAAGTTCCTCTGAGGTTGATGCCCAGCATCAGGTCCACTTTCTTCATTGGTGTCTCCACAGTGCCAGTTAAATTTATGGCGCTTGCATTGTTTACCAAGATGTCAATACCTTGGGAAAACAAACACAAAAAGCAGAGAAAAAATTGTTACTGAACAATGTTGCCAATTAAATACGCTGTAACTTCTAATAAGTAAATTAGGCTACACTGAACACAAACACGATGCACCTCCAAATTTCTTTACTGCTTGCTCCACTGCATCGCTGATCTGCTTTTCATCCCTGATATCCACAACACAAGGTAAGGCCTTACCACCAGCTGCTTGAACTGCAAAGAGGAGAGGGTACAGGAGCCACTTTAATGTGAGTTACTCTGATTAACACAACCACAGATTAAGCCTGAATCATCTCAAATCTATTTGCAAAAATATTCAATGTTTCATTAAATATGCCATAGTATGACTACGTCTTCCTTCTCATATGTCATGTCTGTGTAAATGAAAACGGGATTTTGTGAAATGGTGAGTTTTTGAGTCAGACATGATTCCAAGTCTCGCTCTCCTTAACAGCCTAACATATGCAGCCAGGAATGAAAGGCCTGACTTTCTTCTGCAGCTGTGTAGATGGTCCCAGGAAGTTTGGGATGCGGCTGGTTAGTTTTGGCAGCGATCACCACGTTGGCACCATCTCGGGCAGCTTTCAAGGCGATGGCCTTCCCGATGCCACGGCTGGCCCCGGTGATGAACAGGGTGCGACCTGCGAGCTTTCTGAAATGCAGGCACCAAAACGAGAAGTCACTTCAGCCCGTGATTTAGTTATTTTCATTAAATGTTCGACTGTGTGCGAGCTAATGGGACCCTGCTGTGTTTGTGCAGTTGAGATCGCCTGCATTTATTCCACATATAAAAACATACATAGAACAAAACTGCAAGAAGTTAACCACTGCGAAGGTACTGACTAGCCTAAAATAAAAATACATAGTTGCACTAGTTTTTGACGCTGGTTTACTACACAAAGAGGTTGATTATGATGATGATGTTACAGTGCACGTTACTCGGATAAAATTGTACATAATTAGCTAAATAACTTTTTGTCCACTTTTCTTAAGACTAGGGCAGATGACACAACACCGACTTACCCCGTATTCGGCAACATATTTAGATCTTAATAAAAGTGGCGTCAATTGTCATGCAGCAGAAAGATCCAAATGCAAGTCTACAGTGCTACAGCTCACAGACTGACCCTTCACCTCAATAACAAGACATGACCTGCGCTACGAGGACGCGGGCGCGTTCCCGTCCGCTTTCCCTGCACTCGGCTTTCCGGAAGTTTGAACGTTGCCGGAAAAGGCAACGGCGCCTGGTGGGAAACGATTGTAACCTACCTGGTGGGAAATCTGATGGCGCCATCTAGCGTCTGGAGTGGGTCTTTCACTCAAACACAGGGCTGACTGTGAGCTATGTTCCGTGAAGGTGCCATCCTTTAGCGCAAATAAATAATCCATCGTATTTAGGTAGTGCTACGTTTGTGCTGTTTTGTGCCGAAAAAAATAGGATTTGCGCTACTTCCGTTTTTAAGATAATACCAATTATTTTTCTCCAGGCGATGACGTCACGCAGCCCCCCCCCCCACACACACACACAATAGCGCACGGACATAAACCGTGCTGGTTATTTAGTGCCGCGTTTCTACCCGTTAGTGACGCTACTTTCTATCTCTAGTTATAAAAATGCCGAGGCTACCAAAAGTTCCCAAGGAACAGATGGTTAAAATCATTTTAGAGAAAAGATCAGAAATAGTGAAAAATGGCAGAATCGCTGTGCCATCAGACAAAGTGTGGAGAGAACTTAGTCAAAAGCTGAATGGCGTTATATCCTTCAAGGCTCTTTACACAATAGTGAAAAGAAATCGGTATAATGTCTGCCAGGACCTTGGTGTGGAATATGTGCAGACAAAACGGGACCCTGACCAGGAAGAATCGGATGAAACGGATGACAGCAGCGAGCACGAATATTTTGAGGTAGTTATCTCGCCTAACTAGCGGCACGTACTAGACCCTGTAACTTAGTAAAGACAGCAGGTATATTGAACGCTGAAACTATGAGGTCTTACGATGTGGTGCTTGGACTCGTAAGATCAATGAAGAAATGGAGTACCCAAAAATATCCATATTCGTGGGTTTTCAAGAGAGCAGAGGTGTTCATGTTTACTTTAAGACTAAATAAGGCGCGAAGTCGATAAACTGTTGGGGGGGGGGGACGTTTTCGCCCGGAGAAAAGTAATTGCTATTAAAAAATGAAAGCGGCACAAATGCCACAAAACCGAACACACGTAGTAGTGAACAAACACAACGGATTTTTATTTGTGCTGATTGTGTGGGGAAGGGGGCAGCTTCACCGAGCACAAGAGAGTCCTCAAATGCACGTTGATACCTGCGAATTATGTGGATTAAAAAATATCTTTTTTTCTAATGTATTTTTTCTTGATGTATAGCTTTTTTATTTCACCAAAACATTTGGGATTTTGGGAAAAATTTACCTATGTGATGTGATGGTATATTTCGTACAAGATACTATTATTTTTCGTTGCACATTGATATATATATTTTTTTTCTTATTTTTTTGCATAACAGATACAAATTATAGTACATAAAGAAAAAGGGGTACATATCTTTTTGCACTTACCAACGATTCTTCAAGGCATTACACAAATTAATAGTTTTTATAGCTTTTCTGTTTTTTTAAGTCCATCCAAGGTGTTGAAATAAAATTTCAATTCCAATTTAAACTGGCATATATTAGGCTTCTTTGAGGTCCATTTGCATTTTTGAACATAAAATTTACCATACAAAATAAATACATATTAAATAAATGTACAATCACTATTAATGTCGCCTTTCCCATAATAAATCAGAATATCTTTCCTGTCTAAAAAAAAATCTTACAACCAGACAGTGTTTCAAACAGATCCACCTCAACCCAAAAGTATTTGACAGATAAACAATCGTAAAATAAATGTGCAGCAAAGATCAGATATTTCATTTCTATATTTCTTTAATTGTTTGTTTGTGGGATAAATTAAGTGTAAAATCTTAAATAGAATTTCTTTTACTTTGTTAGTTATTGCACGGTGATATAAATATTCCTGGCGTTCCCGTTTAGCGTCATATTCAGGCGACGCAATAGTCACTGTCAAAATAAAAGCCCCACACCTTTGTTCCGATAATAACGCCAGGACTGCTGCTCGGCTGAAGGATCCCTAATCCTTAGCACAGACCCATTAAAAATCAGTCTGGGAGGGGGGTTCTATGTACCTTGAATACCCGTATTTCCGGTTTGTCCGGAAGTGGTCGCGGGCACAAGAGAAATTATTTATTTGAAGAATGGCGAAAAGGCAGACAGCCAAGCAGGTAAAGGGTAGATCGTCTGGATGCGGTCAAAATGAGAGCTTCCTGTTTGTAATCAGAAGCGTGCTTGGTTAGCAGGGTCCCCGAGGGCTGATAACTATCCCATTGGTATATATTTTTTCGGATATCAATGAAGCGTCCCTTTTCCCTGTCAGTCTGCAGCCGTCTTATAATAACCAGCTAGTCGCTCCGCGTGGTGTATTAACACTGCCGGATTTAACGGAATAAGTTTCATTATTGGTCCTGGAAGCTCAATATAGGTTTATTTATGGGAATTATGCGTCGCGTAATTTTACTTCATTAAAATTGAATGTATGCATATCGTTTTTATTGTGCAGTTCCAAAAGGCGGAGATCTCCTGAATGATCTGATTAGTGGTACCGTTTCATTTAACGGTTAAAGGAGATCACAAGATTTCCTTTGATTGGTGACTCATTGTACTCATAGTACTTCAGCCTCACGTCTCCGGGGCTGCGGCTCCATTCCTGCCGCTAGGTGTGTAAGAGTTTGCATGGTTTTGTTTTTGCATACATTTTCTCCAGCAGTCAAAATATAAAAAGAAAGAAATAGGTGAATTGGTGTCTTTACGTTAGTGTAAAGGGCGCCACAATCGACCGACGTACTGTTTCTCCATCGTGCATGAGGCTGTACAGACTATACCGGGGCTCTTCAGATCTGGATCTCCATTCCAAATCCAGGCCATGATTTCAGTTCTCCCTGGTAGCTAGTTTAAGAATTACTGATTCTGATTGGCCACAGAGGCATCACACCTGTGATTTGAATAGCCCTGGACTATATTGTCTACATTGCCTTATAGGTTACAGACATGGTGATTATGATGTTAAGCAGCGCCATCTAATGTTAAGTATTAAATCATTAGGATATTGCAGCATGCATTTTAATGATGATATCAGTAACATGCTGTGGAGAACTGATGTGCCTGAACTTTTAAAAGTGTTCAGTGACAAACTCCTGTTTCAGGGAGCTGAGACCACCATGGATGACTACTTGCAAACTTCTGCTGAAGATTTATCCAAACTGGTGAGCTGGGCGCACAGCCATGGGACCATCTGCACTGTCATTCCTGGGCTAAAGCACTTGCTGAGTGGGGGGTCACATGGCCACCTTACAGCCATGTGGGGGTGCAGCGCAGGGCACGCCTACCACTGGGCTTTGACGGCTGCTTGTGGCTCCAGGTCGAAGGAGTCAGTTTCTGAGCAGGACGGCCACCATGGGGGCGCATCTGGCATGCCGCCTGGCTCTGGGGAAAGGATTTTGGGCAGGGCCTCCAAAGTGGAAACTCACTGTGTGCAAGTGAGCGAATCCTGTGACATTTCGAACTGCAGCGACCCGTCGGAGATGGACGACAACGCGGAGGAGTACAGCAGCACGCTCCTCGACGCGGCCTGTGAATCCTCGGCGACGGATGAAGATGGCGATTACGAGCGTCAGCTGCATTATACGGCCAGAAAGAGGGGAAGCTGCAAGCTATCACAGGGGCAGGCAGGCTTCCAAAGATCAGAGGAGGGACTGTGGGATTCGGGGGTGAAAAAAATTAAGCAAGAGATGCCTGAGGACTATTACACTGTGCTGGGCGCCCAGCTGACTGGGTCTTGTGACAGCGGCCCTTCGTCGCTTTCTGTGTCCCGGTTGGGCCGACAGGTTGCCCTGCCCCATCCACCAGGCAGGACGTCCCTTCTGCATATGGGCGGTCACAAACCCCCTGTCACCGATCCGAACGCAGAGTCCCCTTCGCATTCACCACTCCCTACGGCTGCAGCCAAAGCTCTTTGCGGACTGGCCCCGTGTGGACAAAGTAGGTTGCTGGGGAACGTGGCACCTCCTAGCCCGGTGGATGCTCTCCAGAGGCTGGACCCAGGCCCCAGTTCGGGATGCAGTGAGGCGGCGCGTAGTCCCCTCCCGGCCATGCAGCTGGGAGGTCATGGAGAGCTGATGGAGACTGCGTCCAGTGAGGATCTGATGAAGTGCGATGGGGCATCCCTACAATATGGAGATGCTGAACCCTCCTCGGCCATCTCCAACCCAGAGCTGGACGTGAGCGTGGAGCCCAGCGCAGAAACTTCCGGTAAACACCGCTCTTGTGGTGTGACTGCACTGTTCTGCTGTAGAAAAGCAAAACGCCTAACTGCATATTTTATTGAAATTGATCTAAGACTGAAATCAGTTTTTTTTTTTTTTTAATCTCATAGCAAAATGTCTTGGCTCAGCTATATTCAGTTTTGTAGAATTTATGATCACTTAACTGCTTGGTTTTAAATATTTGTACAATCGTTTACCGACATACTAAACATGTGCACAGTCACAGAAGTCCCCCCCCCCCCCACACAGGTTCAGTGTCAGTGTAGTTGACTAATGCAGTAACTAACCATTGAAAAAAATAGCTTTGATGGATTTGCTTATCAGGGTATTAATTCATCTTCATTTTTATTCATTAGGTACAAGTTTCACAAACCTTTCATACAAGGCTATTATACTGAAGATTTTTGTAAAGAAAAAATGTATGTTTTTGCTCATAAAATAAGTTTTCCCTAATTTATTAGATATTTGGAACCTGCTTTTTATGTGCAAATCAAGTATTTGAGTAAAATAAATCTGAAAAAATACTTTTAAGATCAGAATGTGACGTGAAACCACGATGGGTGTATTTGAGTGATACGATTTCATGACTTGTGGTATTAATGTATAAGGTGAATAACGCACAGGCATGAAAGTCCTTTCATTTATACCTCATTGCATAATAGGTGATGATGAAGATATTTTTATTTTAAGCAGGGATTGTCAATCTATCTTCACACAGATGAACGTGTCCATGGCTAAATGTTTTTATTGAGAGAAAAACAGGGTTTTAAATGCTTTGTCTGTGGTAATTTCTGATGGACATTTTGATCACAATGTCCATCAGAATTCGCATTGAGGATGCCCCCAGTGTCTATCAGAATTTCTCAATGTGGTCCACAGTAACCTACAGACAGTTCACAATTTTGCTACTGGGAGCTGGGAGGGAACAAAAACATGGACCGCTGGGAGTCCCTGAGGGCCAGGTTAGGAAATGCTAGTTTAGGGGAATTTAACTTTTGTGTTAAAAGTAAATGTGTCTGCTTTCAACTGGTTTGTTTAGAATAGCAGACTTTCATGATGTAAAAATATATTTGCCCCAACAGGTTCTCCTGCTCTGTTTGAAATAGAGAAACTCAAAGTGATGTTACAGGCAGAAAAAAAGAAAAGTGAGCTGATGGAAGAGACCATAAAAGGTCTTAAACAGGACAAAACGCTGCTCCAGCAGGAATTGACCAAAAAGGCAGAGTTAATCTGTGACTTCCTCCAAGACCAGCTGAGTCATCGTCCAGGTAGGTCAGACGCAGCCTGATCACACTTAACACCACTGTCCTCATAGCACTTATGAAATAGCTAAAAAAAAACAAAACAAAGGTATAGCTACCTGGCAGCTGCTGACCCACATCAATAAGGAGGTGGGTAGTGGATTCCTGTTTGAGCAGCATCCTAACCCAGTAATGAATGATCGGTGTTGGGGCCGTACCTTGAAGTGACTATCCACAGCCGTGTTTCCCCTAAGCGTGCCACAGCACCGCAGTGGTACTGCCTCCCGTTCCATAGCTGTCCGATTATAAAGCAGAGAAAACATGTGGACCGCAGGGATGCCCTGCAGACTGACAGGTTTGTTTTGCACAGTTAGTTTGTTGTTGGCCCACAGGTATAAGAGTGCAGTACACCGTCCGACCAGAGTGCTGCTGTATTTTTTTTGCCTGGCCAACCCACCATGGTTCATTGGCCTTTGCTGCTAAAAACTGGTATATTGCATCCAACGAGCCGCTTGAAGGTGCCTTTTTTTTTTTTGTGTCTGTCAGAAAAGCGGAGGCCTCATGTTCCCAGCCAGCCGGAGCCCAGCGGCTCCAGCCAGCACAGCGGCGTCTTCCCCGACGAGGCGGTGTCGTTTGAGTCGCCCGTGCTTTTCGATTCCTTCGATGAAATGGACATGCGTGCCGGTGAACGACAGAAGACCATCAAGAGCTCAAAGAGAAGCAGGGAAGGAGAAAATACTCGTGTTCGAAGTAAGTCCCTGAGTACTGTAGTAGGGAAGGACTAGGGCTGTCACTTTTGAAATTTGTTCAAACCCGATTCTTGAAAAGAAACAATAGTATTAAGTATTTTATTAATAACCCATACAACATCACATTACTTTGGAACCCCTAAAAGATGAGGGTGGGGAAATTTTATTTATTTTTTTAATAGTTTTATGTTGCTAATAACTGTACTGCATCCATTTTAAAGTACAAAACATAGAATTAATGGACTAATAAATATATAACACTAACTGTACTTTTATATGCAGTTTTCCAGCTGTGGTATCTTTCAGTGTTTGTAATATATTTCAGTGTTGGTGTGTGCACTTCACGTTCAATAGCATAGCTTCAATACCCTAGCTTAAAGTCACTAGCAGTGAACGGACACTGTGCCGTTATTAATAAATACATATAAACATATTAATATTAAAGTCACAGACATGTCATGTACACCATGTATTATTTAGGTTTATCCATGCCATCAGGTTGCAGCAGATATCAGGCCAGCTAATGTAGTGGGATTGCAAAAATACTGCGAGGGAATGCAAAAATATTTCTAAAAACATATTCACGCTCTGACATTTTAGGGGCTCCGTAGATGGCAAACAACAAAATTACAGCAAACTCTCTAATAGGCTCCAGTGACACTTTCAAACTGGAATGGGTTAATTATAGCTTGAATATGAATCGTTCACATCACATTCGAACGAATGTTCAAATATGGTTAAAAAGTGACAGCTCTATTTAGAACATAGACCACGTAATCATAAATGATTGCTGCTTCAAACTGGTGTGGAGTGTCTTTCAAGTAGATCTGGAAACTGCATCTGGAAAGCGTTTTAGCTGTAAAGTTCTTAATATTAATTTCTAGAATTAATTACCACAAGAAACTCTAATGAAAATCTTTGTCAGTGTTTTGGTTCATCACAGGGAAAATGATCCTGGTTAAGGTTCAAAATATCTTTTCCAGTTCCACATTGACTTGCATGTGCATTTTACATTTAAAATGTTGGATTAACTGTGGATTAACAGGGAAGTGAAGCATAACTTGCCCTGGAAATTATACATTTGGTGAGCTTACTACCTAATGAAAGGTGGCATTCGACTATTCTACTGTTCTTTCTGCAGTGAAGAACGTAGTGGGTGTCATCGCGAGGTACATGACCGCTCTTCAGGAGTTCCGACGCAGCGTTTCCATGAGGGTGGCCTTCGACAGGGTCGGTGTGGATCGTAATACCATCTCCAGAACTGCCGCCATTGCTGAGCTTAGCTTGGCCGCCCCAGAGGTCTTCCACTCTCTGGCCCCCTGGGACGAAAAGGAGGAGACACTGGCTCACTACGCCATACGGTGTCGACAGGCCATGGACGACAACATAAAAGCTAAGATTAAAGCCATGAAGGCTAATGGAGACCTTCTGCCTATTGTCAGTAAATGAATGCACTCTGTACCCTCCATTTTTGTTTTAACGCATGCTATAAAATTTCTAGTGCCTATTTTTATTGCTATATTGTAATTTTTAAAACAGTAATGTGAATTTTATAGCAATAAAATTAGCGCTTTTAGACTGGCTTCTCATAATGTCATTACTTAATTAAATTGTAATGCTGTTTTTCCTCACCCCAAAATTGGATGGACTGTGACCTGAAAATGTTTAGTGCATTTTGTCACATGGTCAGTTACCTGGCATCAGGGGCAGACTGGCTGTTTGGAAGATAGGGAATTTTCCCAGTGGGCCGGTCTTTATACCCCACCCGCGACATTATATTCTCTATGTAGCCTAGTAGGGGAGCCCAACCCATTGGCCGATCTCTGTGTGTTTGCGGGTCGATGGCAGGAGATGACTAATGAATAATACTTTATTTTATTGGTGGCCCCTGATTGATCACGATTGGCAAAATATACCACGGGAACCCCTCGCCAGTTCACCCCTGCCTGGCATGTTACTCACAGTATGAAATGCTTTCACTTGTCTGACCAAGTCGTTTTAAAAGCCGTCATTCCTCAGACTACCACCACTAAAGAAAGGAGTGTCATAGATTTGTTTTGTAGTTATTTGCATCTATGTCCTTTTGTAAAGCGCAAAACATTAAAACATATTCCAAGCATTAGGTGTGTGTGCATATTCAGGTGATGTGTAACCATGTCAGTGATTGTAAAAGCAACATGGAAACCGGCAGTGTTTGTTTCCAGATGCAGTCCTTTTGGCTAAAGTCAGACACAATGTGCGGCCTATCCTGCTCCAGGATCTGATTTCATATCGAAACTACTGCTGTCCAGTTTCCTCATGCTCAGCCATAGAAAATGAACTCCTCCATTTATATTTAATTGACAGCTGAACTAAGCTAGCCAGATGCTATATTACTGTATCATGTAACAGGATGCCACCTTCTTATTTTGGTTCGGTCCTGTCTGCAGTAATACACTGCCTATCTATACTTCATGTTGGGAATTAGTGCTTTAAAGAATGTATTCACTTTGACACCATAACTGCCAGGAGAGCTCATTTTTTCTTTACAGTAGGGGTTCCTAAGCTTTTGATGTCCGCAGACCCGTTTATGTCTGTAAAACAGTCAGGGGTGTAACGGTTTCCATTCTCTCTCACATGCACGCAGAACGTGTGAATGTGAGGGGTTGTGAAAAATTTAAATATCGTTTGTCTGCCAAAGTCAACCAAACCCTCCACAAAACCCAGCTTCTGTGACTCAATGGAATAGTTACCACCCAACACACACCGGCTCATTTTTCATACAGTACGGCTACAGATGAGTTCTCTGGGAGTACTCCCCCACCCCCACAAGCAGACAGGATCACAACGACACACATATATTGATTTTTGTTTAATGGTTTCCATTTTGTACAAAAAGGTATCACTAAAAGATACTAGCTTTTTCTGAACCACAAACATCCTGTTTACAATTCAAAGTCATTTTACAGATATTCAAAACATGAAGCTATACAGCACTGATCGAGCCTTAGTTTGGGTTCACGGGGTGGACTGAGGGACTTGTCAATATTGCTTGTCACTCAAATGCTAGAAAAATACATGGCTTGAAACTTAAAAGTGTTAATAAAAACATACTGGGTACAAGACAGTAACCTTCAGTGCAGACAGACCAGCTTTGGTAGTGACGTCTTCACTGAACCATGTGCAGGTACAAACACAGACACTGGGGGGGGTGACCAGGCCTTTTGGGGACAATTACAAAACTGGGTCCCAAAAAGCAAGTAACAGGATTACAAAATGAAAAGTCTCTTCAAATGTGTCTCCCGGAAACTAACCAGCATTATTTCACTTTTTTGGTTGGCTTTAATCATTTTGTTACACTGCATGCATGATACACAGTCTTCAGGTTCCCAAAGGACAACAAACAATAAGAAATAAAAACAGCACAATCTGTAGAGAAGGTACAGGGCAGCAAAAGGACAAGTGTGCCACCTATCTGCGGTAGCGTCCTCGCTCTTTTTCCCGCTCGCGTTCCCTCATCCTGTCCCGCTCTCGCTCCCGCTCACGTCCTCGCTCTCGCTCCCGGTCGCGGCGTGCATCCCTTGGCCGGTCCCTCTCCCGCTGCCGGTCCCGCTCTCGAGGGCGGCTGCGCCTGCCGCTAACCACTGCTTGGGTGCGTCTCAGGAAGTCGTCGACTCGCATGTCATAGTCATGCTGCAAAACATCATAGTGCTGCTACACACGCTGATAGAGGCCAGCCGTCATCCCTCAGCCTCAAGCAGCTGCTCTAGGGATGAGATTTTATTCAAGAGAATAAAAGGGAGTAAATAAAATATTCATGAGTAGAAGCCTTATGCCTTCATTATTAAGAAATGTGCCCAAGAATTTGACCAATAATTTTATATTTAGATTCATTCTCTCTCTAAACCATTTCTCAAGTGCGCTCTCTCATCTCCAGTTCTCCACTGCTACAAGTGGCCAGTTCGCCGCAAGTCTGTCGGCCATGTTTATCTCAAGGTGCAGGGGTGTCCAACAATGCAGCGTATCATGGCAAATCACACTGCATCGCAATAGGGGTGAATTGTATATCACAATAGTAGGTGCTTCATGTGCATCTTTAATGTATCGGATTGTTGGCAGTGCATCAAGAGGTATATGGAGATGCACATCCCAAAGCTGCTCCTATTCACCATGCAGCACTGCACCATTAAGGCATGTATAATTAAAACAGACACACGGGGGGAGAGAGTGATTCCCTTAGTCTGGAATAAGAGACCAGCTGCCTAGTGGCTCCTACACAGTTCCCATTTTAAAATTCCACTCAGGGCGGTGGGTGATGCTAAAAGTTCTTTGGGGTGGGAATCCACATTAGGGATCCTTTGGGAAAATTTGGGACTGGGAAGTCAAGGAGGTGAAATCTTGCATTTCCCCACTGTGAGCATTATAAATGCATACATAAGTTTCTTTCTGGAGATTAATTACACGTGTTTGGGGGGGAGGGGTCGATTCTTTTACAAATCGATTCTTCAAACTGGTGAATTTTATATCACCATGACAGTTTTTAAAAAATCAGTTCTAAACATCAATTTAAACATGGGTTACCGAAATCACATTAGGTACCACTAATATATGTGCCCAGTTGCACACAGCCTGATTTTGTTAAGGAAGTGCTATCATGAATGAGTAAGCCTACGCAGAGACTTTCCCTGCACCATTTAAAGACACAACTAACCGCAAGTGTGTGAAATGTAAACTGTCGCTGAATATCTCTATACCGCTTCCCTGAACACTTTCTAAACAAACTGAATCATGTACACCTTTTTAACCCCTCCCTCAGTTTTCACCCTACCCCGTTGTCTTGTGCTTTGACTGGCTGCAGCTTGTCACTACATTCACTGCCAGCTGCAGCACGGTAGGACTTGGTGTTGCCGACAGTTCCGGATATTTAGCCTAGTGGATATCTGACGGGCATTTACCACGCTTCAGTGACTTTGTCCAGTTGCCCCTTTGAACTATTAGCGATCGAGCATCAATTTGCCTCTGATCTGAGGCTTTTGTTTGCGATAGCCAAAACCTGTGAGTGGAAAATCAGGTCTAATAGCGTGTAGCGTAAACTTTTTTCAGCTGCATTCTTTTTAGCCCAGTCTGAACTTCCTGGCAAAAGCACACACTCAGATAATGTCTAAAATGAGTTAGCATGTTGGATGTTTTTCCAGAAAAATATCCGAGTTTGGTATAACAGAAACGACAGACATTCTTAGTCTTATTGGCCACTCACTTTGGTGTTGGTGTCATTTATTGGAAAGCCAAAAGGTTCCCAAACTACTGATTTAAGTGATGTGGGAGGGTCTCTGAGCTCTCTAGCACTAGCTGTAACCAACTCATAGCCACAGTTAGCATAGTTTTCCCATGTTGAACATCTACTTGTGCATTTAGGTTTCCATCCCAAGAAATGTACGAGTAAGTGTCATTGCACGTTTCAAACTGAAAATGATGAAATTGAAAGGCACACGACGGATACATGTACCATACAACCCTTGTCATTACTTCGAATGCAGACCTGCAATACTAAGGCAGCATCTGTTTGAAAATTGTGATCCATATCGCAAACATATATCGATATATCATTGATTCGGGTGATCACTGCCGTTTCCCACCCCAAACATGCACCCCCAGTTCTTCATTTGGAACTTTACTTGTCAATGTAGGTTCTGGCACTAACAACCAGCTCACATGGCTGATCTCATGAAAAACATTAATAAAGTTAAGTCAGATTTTTTTAGAATACAAGCCAATTCTTTGCAATACTCTGGAAATATTGCCATACTTCATTTTCTTTTACTTATCCAGACTTGGAAAACACCAAAACCCAGCTGCAGAGTTTCCTGTACTGTGCAGAACCCTGACTCTCTACACGACAACTGCACGATCTAAATCAAAGGGAAACGGGGGAAATGCGTTACCAGACTGGACGAAAAGGAACGTACAACCCGCTTCTCTCTGAACCTGGCATCGTGGGGCACTGGGTGGTGTCCAGAATAGGGAGGATGAGCCTGGGGTGCAGGTGGGTGATGCTGGTAGTAGGGATGGTGAGCGGGCTGCTCCATGGCGGGGTATGGTGCCTGCAGGGAAGGTGACAGCCGTGCCGGTCACTGACAAAAACCCACACAGCTGGCAAGAGCAGGACATGTTTAGCTTCATCAGGATCAACAGGAACAAACACGAGCACCACAGATTATTAGGCGTATGGGGATAATTTACTGATCATCAACAGTAGGCCGGATCTGCTGAACTGAGCTGGCCCTGTAACATGGCTGTAGGCTTGGAGAAGTGACCGATGCATACACCACCAGAAGTGTCTCAATGACACGACAAACAACAGCTAGTTTGTCGCAAACTTCCCATGTGGACCAACACCCATTCTGTTCATCATCTCACCATCTATGACCACAGCAAATACCCTCAAAATGAGGAATCCAGGCTAGATCATGGCACATACCCAGACCATCACGGAAGCTATGGCAAGCTTGATAAATTAATTCTGATTTATTCGGTATTGAGATAAATACCATCTTGAACAGCTAAGCCAGAGGCTGAACACGTTTACAAGCAAACTTACCATTCCCTGCCAAGGAGGCGGTGGACCAATGTTATGGTGAAACTCTCTCATATAATCATTGTAGGACTAAGGGGAGAAGATGACGGAACATTAAATCTTAATACTTCCCACTGTATTCATAGGAACTGCATACATTATTCATGCATGCAATGTGTGTTGTGTAGCTCGGTTGTGAATGACCACTGGGAAATGGAGAGAATACGTCACATTTACAAAATGAAAACAGAAGATACTCACTCCGTTGAGAAACACATCCCTTCGAACTCCAGAGAATCGTCTGTTGGAAATAATCATGTTTATTATAAGCAAGCACTTTAGTAAAAAGGAGACTAAATTTGATTAGCTGAAGTGAACATAACCTACCTGTCTACAGGCTGATTACGAGGGTCTTGCATAAAACCTGTTCAGACACCAGAGAATGAGCTCATGTGGAGGACAGAGGAAGCCCATGACAGACATCAGCATCATAAATGTAAAAAAAACGGCACTTGAAAAATAGACACCCCCAAGTACACAACAGGTTATACAGCTAAGCAAAGATGAGAATAAAACTAGAAATCCTTGCTGCAAAACTGATGTGGCAAAACAGAGAAACTTTGGTGCTCCATACATCAGAAGACAGTTATAAGGCAAAAGTTCCAGCAGGGAACAGTGAATTCCTAGATTACATATTGCACTCAAAACTGTCATTCCCCCAGTTAAAGACCAGCTGACTCCCATCTCAGCATGTTTCCATCGGCGGCCTAACTAAACATTTCAGACTCCTAAGGTGGGTGTAAGGTTACTTCCACACCTTCCCATCCACCTGCTACGGATGGAGCTGCCTTTTTACATTTCTGCTCTTACTGATGTCTAGTACAGAGTTTATAAATCCCTATCAATAACATTGTGTAGGAATATTTCTGAGGCATCACAGCTTGCAGCCAAACAGTTAATATCACAAAACAGAACAGTAAACAAAAACGGGTGCCAACAGCTAAGTTTGCAATATTGACCTGTTCTTTGAGAGAACTCTGCTGGATAGTCAATCCTTGGCCGTTTCCTGTTGTGCAAGTCATACTCTTCTTGTCGACGCCTATGTAAATTAGGTAAACGATTTAGAAAAATGGCATCCACATAACAATTAGGCTTCTCTTCATCAACTTGACCATGTACATATGATTAAAAGGACAACGTGGCAGGTTTACTCACCAGCACAAAGGTTAGGCAATATAGACATAAAACGTCTGCACATACATACATATAAAAAGCTGGTACAATGGCCTGGTAAACACTGTCTGTATAGATGGGCAAACCTGTTGTCCTGAGGGATCTGGACAGGTTTCTACTGCAGATAACATATCAATAGATTCAATTCAATTCAGAGCCTGTATGTACAGGCTCCTAGACTGAGAGTATGATAAATGAGTCACACAGAATTACCTCTCATTAATGAATACATCCTGAAAAGGGTCTACGCAGACAGCCCACTCCTGAGTTGTGCTGGACTAGCATTAGCACATGGTGAACATCATTCCAATTCCTCACTATACATTAAGGAACTACACGCATGTGTTCACTGCATGTCAAAGATGGTCAGGCAGCACTACGGCCTTCCATCAACGCACTCAAGCCACTACAGGCAAACGTGCGGCTGATCTGATCTGACAAATTAATCATTAACACAGTACCTGCATTCAGATACACAAAAGTGACCTAAAGTGTGAGAATTTGCTACAAATACTTTGACAATGCTGTCGCTTCTAAAAAGCTTCCCTAGTGCTGAATAGATCAGTTATGACTGAAACCCAAAAACATAAAATGTCAACAGGAAATTCAAAGAAGCTGGTTAAAATTGCAACATACCGCTTTCTCGTAGGTTTGTGACCATAACCGCTGGTAATATTACCGATAGTAAGTGTTCATACAGTCCAGATTATGATTATTTAGGGTCTAAAGCCACACACACATAACAGCGAGGGCCTGGCAAGGCAAACGAGGGGTACTTGCAGTCCATTGCAATCAAACCAAGGCAAGAGCAGTGGCAGCCTCTCATAACCCAGAGCTGACACCTCTTGACTTAAGCTTCTGTTGGCTTTTCAGTCCAGTGAAGGGTTAAAATGAGGGGCACTGCCAGGTCTCCTCCTACCTTATGTATGCAGTCCTTTCAGGCAAAGAAACGGAAACAATCCTTGGGCTTCTCCTACCTACTGCCGGATGATATTCCGGATGGCAAAGCTTTACCCCGAGTATTAGTGCCACCACAACATTAACTTCCACAGTCTTTTGGGTTTGCGGCCAGTGAATGCAAACCAACACATTTCCTGTTACGCTTGCTTGTGAGGGGGCAAAAATGCTTTGGGGAGCAATGGGTGTATTTCAGTTCATTGGCAATAGATCTCCATCTGTAAGGCCACATATACGTAAATTAAAACATCTGCTTGAAAAATGTTTATAGCCAACTGGGGAACAAAGTTCGCACAATGCAGGGCTCACACAGGACGATCCCTGTCACACTTCAGTCCAAAGGCACCGCGACAGGAAGTAGGAGAGCATGAACACACGGCAACAGCCCCTCTTTGATTTGTTGCCAGGTCTCCCAAAGGCCAACGACATTTGGCCTTTTCCAAACTGTCCTACCGCTTCCCCGTAGCTTGGCAGAATGGTGCTTGCTCTTTTTCTGTGTGGCTATTTACACACACCAGCACATGTAAGGATCTACAAATGTATACTAGAGTGGGGAAGACCATTCATTCAGTAAAGTCCCGCAAAAAATGCTCTTCTTGAAAGCATTTTTAAGTGAGCATTCTCCCCCCTCAACCGATGCATCATCTTCTCTTAATTATTACGTGTCTCCTTGTAAGTCCCACATATGATAATGTTTATCCCAAGGGATAATCCTGAAAGAAAAAGGCTTTGGGAACAGATTTAAAAACAGCTCTTCTAGAAACACATTTAAATGAAACAACCAAAAACAAAACAAACGTTACTACCACTAAGGTTTAGCTTAGATGCACACTAACATGCATTCATTACTCAGGGACATGAGGATTTCTACGTAAAAGACTTCCTCCACAGTGGATTTGCCGAAGAGCAGCATCACCATCGACAATGGCCGTCAATCCTCAATAAAGCCGCATGACGTCCGTGCAGCTTGATTTAAGGATCTCAGATCTCCTCTTCTTTAGAGAGCAACGTTTAGAAGGGCAAGGGGGCAGACGCGCGCGAGCTCCATCACGTCACGCCGAGACACGTGCTTACTAGCAGTCCAAAGAACATGTCTAACCTTCCCAGGTCGCGGGCCGGCTCGCGGTGCGGGGCGCGCCCGCGAGAGCGCTGCTCCGAGGGCATCCTCCTCTTGTGGCGCATTTTATGAATAACCTGATACAAGTCAATGCTTTCGTCTGGGGGAAAGAGCAAGCAGAGCTGAGTCCCACATTCAGGTTCGATCTCCTTTGGGGGAGGAAAAAGAGCAACATTAGTGACTGATATAAGGCGAGCCATACGCCATTATGAAACAAAGTCCAAACACTTCACAAAATTAAAAATCCAGTGTGATAATGTTGTCAAAAGCTGAGGGTACCTGCCCGTCCCGCCCGATCTTCACAGGCTTATGCTCGTTCCATGGATTGGAGAGGTGAGCAGTCTTGGTGAAAGGTAACTCCCGTCTGAACACAGAACATCAACATGCTTTCAGCAGGTGTCACAACATCCTCAACACGGACCATGCTTCCGAAATAACATGACTTGGAGTGATCGAACATAAAGACCAGCTGCCAGACGACCACACGGCATCCAAAGTGTGTGTGTGTGTCATAAACGCTGCGGAACAGGTGCCCTCGGGGCTTTCCTCACCACTATTCTTGTGGCTGCTCCCGTCTGAGCCCTGGCTGCCACGCCATATAAGGACTTACCTGCAAATCCAATCAATTTTGAACACCCCTCCCAGCATTTTGGCATTCATTCCAGCAGGCAGGACCCAGTGGATGGGGGACCCTCCATGGTGCGATTCAGAGGAAAGTCGTGCAAAACCTGCGACCGGGGGAGCAGAAACAGCAGGGGCGTGAGGCGCATGGAGCTCAGCGCGATGTTCCGGGAATGGCCCAGACTGCTTACCCTGAAACTTCCCACTCTCCCTGACAGAAAAGAGCAGGATGACACTGCGAGCTGAGCGGAAGGCGGCGTTCAGCTTCTTCTCATTGACGGGCAACGTGGACCAGACGCCCTGAGGAGGACAATGACAGAGTGAGCACAGGCTCACAGTCAACCAGCCTCCCAAAATAACTAGGGCCCGAAGAGCAGCCAACTCCAGAACGCAGCGTTTGATATGTAGCGTAGAATTCAGAAACCACTAAGAGAACTGCAAAATACACACATTATAGATACGTTCATGAAATGAAAACCACACCAACCTTTGCTTTGGCCAGAGAAACGTTCTCATGGTTGTTACTCTTAATCAGAAAGAATCTGGCATCACGAAGAATATACTTCAGCTTGCTTGTCTGATCTACAAAACAAACATTTATTCTTTAAATAAAGAAGGTCACAGAAGGCCAGGAGATCATTTTAAGGGCTGAGGATAAGCAGTTAGTGAAAGCAGACAAGAGTCGTGTCGCCACTTTTTTGTTCTGCGTCTCACTGCTCACCCTCACCTTTGCGAACCGCTCGGACGGAGGACGGCAGCTTCTCCAGTTTCTTCTCAGAACCTAAAGCGACGCAATACCATGTCATAGGTCCACGAAACATGGGAGGGGGCTACCAAGCAAATATGCTGCTTTCATTCAGACAACCAATAAAGCCTGCCAACAGGGGGTCATAAATTATATTCTATGATTTTGATTACATATTATTCAAAGCAGAGATTAAAAAAAAAACAGTGCCCTGTGGGGTTACGAGACCAATTACAATGTCTTAAAGGTAGAAAGATTATCTGCATTGCCACTGACCACAAGATAATTCAGCCTGTCACCCTGTTTTTAAGGCGTCTGCTGTAGGCAGAATTATATCCTAATGCCCCAGTCAATCATGTTTTATTAGTGTACTTTTCCCTCTTTTTCAGTGTTCATGTAATTTTATCTTACATCTTTTAAACATGCTTTGGGACAATCATCTTAGGGACAATAAGCTGGACTCCACATATCAAATATTAGAAAATATAAAATGTACATCAGGTTTCTCAATGGAAACCAAGCTTGACATTTCAAGCAACAGGTATCCTGTAGCTAGCTAAATACACCTTCCCAGTGTGTTCCTCCCCACACCAACAGAGGTCATCAGCAATGACAAAGACAGGTTAGCTGTCAACTGCCAAGCAATGTAAAAAAATTACTATTTCCCAGGAACAGCGAAGTAGAAAAAATAAGCAAGAGAAATAAAACACACTATTAGCTTAAAGCAGTTCGGTCTCCAATACCTGCACACGACTCTGAAGCTGAGCTGCCACTTCTATCAAAAACGATGGGCGATATCCCTCTAACGTGCGTCTTCTTCCGCTCTTTGCCTGAATAGAAGATTGGAAAACGTTCCCTGTGTTACTTTCCATTTCAAATCTGCAAATCATCAACAATCGGCATAAACCCTGCTTTCCTACATATTCTTTCAGAGATCAACCCTGTGTTTACAGTTAACACACATTCCGCTGAACTTCTGTTATTCAGAAAGCAGGCATCCTGAGAATGTCTTGGGGGTTTTACACCATATTGTCACATCTGGTTTCTTATGCCAATGAATTGCCAACTGCTTCAGATGGATTATGAATTTCTATTCCACTTTGTTACAGAAACTTAACTGAGGCAGACATTCTGCACGGTCGTCTGATCGCATTTCACTAGGAGAAGTAACTCCTAGAAATGTCTTTGTACGACATTACTAAAATTAAAACTGAAAAGTAAATTCTTTAACTGATTTAGTTTCATATTAAAAGGAACATATTAAGCACAAATATGTCCATGAACTCTGCAGTGCACATGTAATCTCCGTAACACACAAAACTATAAGGAGCAACACCAACTAAACAATGCCTGATGCACAAAACTCTAAATCAGAGCAAATCCGACTGCCTCCCCACTAGCAGCTCACCCAAAGCCCATAAGCAAAAATAAATGAAGTAAAACAAAACATGCAAATCCTACCTGAAGTATCAGAGCCAGTAGCTGAATGCACAGACTCGCCATCAGAGAAGGACACAGAGTCAGAGCGAGAGTCACTGGCCTCACTGCGAGTGTCATAGTCATTCTGCTCATTTCCCTCTCGCTGGTCTCCTTCCTCTAGCTCATATTCCTCCTCCTCCTCCTCTCCATCTTCATCATCCTCTTCTTCCTCCTCCTCCTCTTCCTCCTCCTCACCAGCACCCTTTTCTCGCTCCTCATCCTCATCTTCCATAACCACTTCTTCCTCATCAGAGCGGTTATCTTCAGAGGACTCAACAGAACTGCCAGTTTCTTGGTCAGAGGCAAACTCTGAGTTTGCTTCTTCCTTGGACGAGTGGCTCACTCTGCTAATACTCTCCTCACTGGCATGCCGCAGCTTAAAGAAAATAACAGATCAAAAGTAAGGCCTACATATCCAATGGTTAATGGTTTTAATGAAGGTTTAAGTTCCAAAGAGCTGTGATAGTAATGGACAGCCAGCAAAAACTGAAGTGAGGACCATATAAGTCCTGGCTAAAATGGATCTTATGCAAGAAGAACAAGGCAAATTACCAAATTTCTTCTAATGTAGGAGCACAAGGGGTGAGAGAAAGCATGACCAACAAATGTGCCCATTCTTATGTCCCCTACCTCAGAGATTTCAGGCATCAAGGGCTTGAGCCGCCGATCCAGATCCTTTCTGTGGTTCAGGGTCTTGTCGCTCTGTACTTTGGAGGGGTCATCCCTGGAGATGCCCCCTCTTCCAGTCTGGCCTTTCCTGTCATAGTGGTAGTCAACACCCTTGTAGTCTGTAGCATGTCTGTTTCTGAGGCTGACCAGCTTTTTACTGTTAGCCCCCACTGGGGGCATGGGCCTCCTCATGGTCTGTCGCACTGCATGCCCTGAAGACCGCGGCCTCTTGCTTTCCAGGCATTCTCCTCGATCAGTCTTCCTCTTGGAACCTGTGGAGGATTTCACAAGAAAAATGAAGATCAAAACCTCTGCTCTCAGCACTAAACACAGGTTGAGCAGCACTCTCTTGGGTAAGTCAAAAAGCTGGAGCGCTCACTTCGTTAAGCTGGGGGGGGATCATTTGTTGCCATAGACCACAAAAAAATATTTATAGCCAGAAAACTGAAGGAAAAAAGGCACCACAGAATGCAAGGCAGAAGCAAGAGACTCATTAACATAACCAATTGAATTTTGAACACACAACCAATGGTCTGACTGTTGTGAACAATAGTCATTTGCTCCCCTCTTAATAATCCTCTTATAAGAATTAAATAGCAATACCTTTCATTTCACTGACACCGTGCTCGCTCTCAGGGTTATAGAGTTCATCATCCTGGTCAGGTGCTTCTGTCAGGATGTCATCCAGGACGTTAAGCTCTCCATCTAAATCATTGATTACATTTAAAATAAAGAACTGACACAAAAGTAGTATATCCAGAAATACATGGCGATGCACTCCCTTAAAATTCTGCTTCACCAGAATTACGGATGGATCAACTACATAACTCAATAATTCATTCTTGTGAGCGATCAGTAAACTCGAGATTGGTCGCTGTCTGATGCCTTAATTTCCGCTTATACTGCGGCAACCCGTGGGGGGGATGCACATTTAAACTAGAGAAAAAAAGACAACTATGCTGATATAAGTCAATTGGGGTTGTGTACCTCATTAAAGAAAATAAATGTAGCAGAAAAAAATGCTTACGAAGGGCAGGTAGGTTTACGGTGTTGGTATTCAGAAAGTAGTCCCGCATTTCATGGCGAAATTACTACGAGGCCGGAACTAACGTTGGACTGTTTACCAACAAGCGGCCGATTGCCCCACGTGAACGAATGTCACAACGTCACAACATGCTGCCACCGCAATGCATGATGGCCCCCCGCCCCCACTCTATGGAGAATCAGAACGCTGCTCTCGTTCAAGAAAAAAAATACCGCGGGGGGTTACGGTTCCAACCTCAGTGAATTGCGGACATTAGGAGGGCCACATACCACGGCTCACCATGTTACCCCCAACTGTACGGACACCTACCCGAATGCACTTTTAAGAAAGCAGGAAGGCACTCCGTTCAGTCTTTAAGCGAATGGATTACTCGACGGTCACAAGTACATTAACGCTTCTATATTAAACATAACCCTGACTATGATTACAAGGTAACTCGTTCGCTCCAAGTTGTAGTCCTTGTCCCGGCCCATATAAAACCCAACGCCCAAGCGATGTTTATACCCTTCTCGTCGCGCCTGTCGGCCGCCATCTTCCCCCTTTCTTCACTCGACTTCTCTTTTCAGGGAGTGCCTTTCGCCTCCTCCACCGACGTCGCCACCTCTGCCTACTTCGCCGTTTCAATATATGTACGCTTGTACATTAATGTCGGTATAAAGACGTATAGAGACCAACAAACTACGTTTCCCTGATCCGGGACTGTACCGCTGCAGTTAAAATGGCGGTCAGGCTCTGTCCGTTTCCACTGAGGAGCTATTTCCCATGATGCATTGTTCCCCACGGACTGCGATGTGCGCCTGCGTTGAGGAACCCAATAGCGCTTTGTGTCCCAAAATTATGTCCACCCAACACATAATCCAAATACCAATACAATTTCAAAAAATGAAATATCGGTGTAAACACTGAATTTTGGCATAGTGTATAAAAAGTTCCGGGGCCGTATTCATTTTGTTATTAGGGAGCAATGTAAAACAGGGTACCCACCTCACAATGTATTATGATAAGTGTCACTGAATTTGTTGTATTGGTTCGTTTGAGAATACTATTATATGAAAATCAATTTATTAAGTCATTTTTGTGTAGCACTTTATAGGCATTATTTTCTCAATTTGCTTAACAATAGATTTAGCAACAGTGTTATAAGTATAGTCCTGCAATGAAATGTATGTCCTGTATTAGAATTTAGTAGAGCTCACTCCATATAATGACACCAAAAAGAGAATGATTATCTGTGTTATTTTGCCACGCCGACATGCCTTCCATAAATTTAAAATTGAACCCAACTGAATATTTTATATATCTTATTAAGGCCACAAATTTACGGTATTGGTATTCATTGTAGCTCCTTTACACCGACAGTAAACCATCTTTTGGATGGCTATTAATATATGTTCATAATAAGTAAAGTCAGATCCTAAATGACCGTTTGTGTTATCATTTATCAAATCAAAGCCCAATAGTATACAGCAGTAGATGTAGGCGATGAAATCAGATGCGGAGGGAGACAGATAATACTGTAGGAACAGATTTAGTTAGCAAACTCCAAAATGTTATAATGAGATAGATCCTCTCACAAGAACTTACATTAACCTAAAAATGCCTTGTCTCATCCACCTTGAATGTTATGTGGCGAAAACAAAAAGAAAATACAAGTTCCATACAGTGGACCAAATGGTTGGAGGACATTTATCCGTCTCTTCGGAGAATAACATGAACATATTAGTCTCTCATAAAAAAGAGAGACTAATATTATACATATACTATGTGATGAAACGGCTTGCATAAAATATCTATATTTATTTGGGAAACATTTAACACAGTTGTCGCTTTAGTTAATACTTTAAATTAAACTGCACGTCATTTTAGCATTGATTCTGGCCATGCAAGTGTATTATTCAATCAAATTCATACCCAGGGAACCCAAACACACAAGAAACGACGATCCTGGGGTACAGCCTGGGGTAGTTCCATAGCGGTAGGGGAGGTTTTCTTTTTTGGGATGTGTGATAGCTAATAGCTGGTTTTCCCAAAGGGGCTGATATCTGATCGCACATTACCCTGGGGGATGATGGCTGCGGCGGTTTTCCCTGAGATGTGATGGCTGGATCCTGCTACAGCTGGTGGTTTTTCTCGGGAGTTCCGCTCCCCGTCTGTCACGCCGTGGACTCCGCTTCCTCCGTGCTGCGCTTCCGGAGCTGCGCGCTGCGGGTCACATGACCGGCCTGTGCAGCGAGACTTTGGTGCGGCGTTACACAAACACCGCGCAAAACATCTCGCAAAAACACCCAGTAAAACAGGCTGAAAGAGTGCATTTGATCAGATCTGTGTCTGCCGCTTGCACGATGAGTGCTGGCACCCCAAAATCGCTGCCGTCTTCGGGACAGAAATCCATTCAGGACATCAGCCACCCCCTTTCTGCCGAAGATTCTGTCCTGACACCCAGCCCAGATGTGGGAAACACCACCAGCAGCCTCGGTGAAAAGGTATGCCGTTATTACCAAGTCGATCAAGCATGTTTAGTCCTGGCGATTCAGATATACGTCCGACGTGAAAGCTTGCAGTACAGTAAATGAAAATACCGGTTGATTCGGTGATGTATGGTTTCGACGAGTGTCACTCATTCGTTACTACACCTGCGCTTCGTCTGTATTGTTAGCGAAGTACGTCGCCAGTTCCCCATACTTTTCAATGTGTTTTGATGATGCGTGCATAACTGCGGGCCAGTT
This sequence comes from Mormyrops attenuatus, assembly GCA_026777985.1. Classification (NCBI taxonomy): domain Eukaryota; kingdom Metazoa; phylum Chordata; class Actinopteri; order Osteoglossiformes; family Mormyridae; genus Mormyrops; species Mormyrops attenuatus. The sequence continues at coordinate 20,747,536 of JAODKC010000117.1, read as the reverse complement.
CCTTCCGCATAACGTCGCTTTTCTCTGTCTCCTGCATCGCACATTCCAGCGACACTCATTTCCTCCAACCACTTCACTATAAGCCCCTGCGTACGAGGCATTCATCCATTCGTACCAGCTTTTTAATGCTTATTAATTTAAGGCTAAACACACTAACTTTAAGCCGCACCGTTTGTGTTGTTTCATTCACGCATGTATTGTAATTTAGCGGTATAACTAATTATCGCTGTGACTTGTTAGTTTTTTTGTTTTGTTTTGGTTGCTTATGATGTGTCTCTTCACTGGAAAGAAATCTGCTGTTCATTTTGGCTTAACGGAGGGTTGCTTTTTGTTGACTTGTTACAACAAATGAGGGGGACATCACTAGTGATGTAATGGATATACGTCAGTGCAATAAATGCGTGATATATATTTATTATCTTTGGTCGGATGATTCTTAGACCAGGAGGTAACATGTTGTATTTTGATGTTGTGGTTTTTCTTGAAACAGAAGTGTCTGTTTTTTAAGATCATCATATTTTTAATTGTTGCGCTGTAAAGTTTTTAATTCTAACATTCACCTGTTGTCTCTGGGTGAATAAGATATTCCTGCAACAATACACCACTTGTAAATCGTCAGTAAAATTGAAATGTGTGTGTGTATATATATATATATATATATATATGAGAGAGAAACACACATACACAAACACACACACACACACACACACACACATATATAAATAAATTTCAATCCATCCAAAACTTATCTTGGTCAGGAACACAGGGGCCTGAAGGCCACCCCTGGCAGGATAAGGAACAAGATTGAGGGTCACCTGGGATGGGATGCAAGTTCTACGCATTTCTATTTTTAAGAATCATTTTTTATTAATTCCCAAGACAATTGACAGTAAAGATATTGTAGTAAATGACAGTTTTAGGTCTGATGAGATGAGTTTACAGCCTGGGGTGTGGGGGTGAACAGGCTCAGACAGTCACAGGTAGCATAGACACTTGGGCATTAGACAGTAAGGAGCTTTGAAGGCGGCGAGAAGCAGTTTGTTCTGAATGCCCAAGGAACCTGGCATGAATTCTTATGTATAAATGTGTAGGCGTCTGTCTCTTTGCCTTTTAGTGTCCCAGTACGGTCCTCTACAGCATATTTATTAAATCTGTTAAACATTTTGGATTTACATGATCAAAACTTTTTCTGCTGTTCAGGTGGGACGGATATAGGCCTGTTTTGGAATCAGACTGACCCTGTGGGCTTTTCGCAGGACCTGAGCCTTCCTAACGGCACTCCTGTGGGCACATCCAGCCCGGGTTCGTCCTCCTCCCTCTTAAACCGCCTGCAGCTGGACGACGATCTCGATGGCGAAACCCACGACTTATTTGTCTCTGTCGACGACCCCAAAAAACACGTGTCCACCATGGAAACGTATATCACCTACAGAGTCACCACCAAGGTCAGAGGTTTAGTATAATTCTTCACGTTATGAAAAGTCTTTCGACCATTTTTATAATGCAGAAGGATGCTCAAATTTGGTTACTCAAAATGATTTTTTTTTTCCACTAAAGCTGACATAAACAAATTGGATTACCCTAGCAGTGCCTTCAGTTTTGGTGTCATTGGGTGGTCTTAGTCAGATGGTGTGTTATATCCAGAGACTAAGACCAGATGGCCATCTTTTGATGCATAGTTTGCTAAACTGATTCCAAGTTGCACCCAGTTGGCACAGTGACAGGGTGGTACATACAGTATTAATGTAGCACCTGTTGGTGGTGAAATTGACTTGAATAAGTTCCAGGGTTTTCCTGCTACTATTATGCTACCTTTTCATGGTATCTACATACTCACTGAAAACATTAGACAAACCGATACAGTATGACTGCTGTCAAGCAGAGACGGTCTGTCACTGAGAAGAGGTTGGTGCCATCTTGTTGCCCTTGTGACCAAATACACTTTAGCTGAAAGCTCATGGATTATGTATGTTTGCTAATACTGTTCCTTGTCAGTGTGATGAAAGTATTAGAAAGAGCTTGTAATGTGGAGCCTCTGTTCTCATACTTTCAGACTAGCAGGACAGAGTTCGACCTGCCGGAGTACTCGCTACGGCGCAGATACCAAGACTTTGATTGGCTTCGAAACAAACTAGAGGAGAGCCAGCCAACGCATCTCATTCCCGTAGGTAGCGGCCGTCTGCTCGCCTGATCTTACAGCTGTGCTCCTCTTGCCTTATGTGTGCTTTGCCTAAGAGAAGTGTTACAGTATGATTTTCAGCTGATCTCTTTGTCCCTTTGCAGCCTCTCCCAGAGAAGTTTGTGATGAAAGGCGTCGTGGACAGATTTTCTGAGGAATTTGTAGAAACGAGAAGGAAAGCACTTGACAAATTCCTGAAGAGGGTAGCAGACCACCCAGTCCTGTCATTCAATGAAAATTTCAATGTTTTTCTCACAGCCAAGGTAATCAGGATCTTCATTAACTCTCTGTTTGACTCCAGTTAGCTTGCATGTGGTGTGTGTAACTTGTGATGAGCTGGCATCCCATACAGGGTGTTTCTCTGCCTTGTGCCCTGTGCTGCCTGGGATGGGCTTCAGCCCCCCCTCCCTCCCCCTCACCCAGACTGGATAAGTGATTGAAAGTCAAGGATGAATAGATTAATGCATATTTGAAGACAGGGAAATCGAATGCACACAGCCACTGGCTGACCAAGCATTCTTTCTGAAGGCTTCAGTTGAAATATACAGTTGAAATCCTGTAGCACTTGCTATGCCCACTGGGCCTCAGATGACGGCTGATCAATGTCTTCATGTCACTTCAGGACTTGAATTCCTATAAGAAGCAAGGGTTGACATTGCTGACAAAAATGGGGGAGTCTGTGAAGTACGTCACAGGCGGATATAAGCTGAGGGCCCGGCCTCTGGAGTTTTCCGCTATGGGTGACTACCTGGACGTCTTCACGCAGAAGCTAGGCACCATCGATAGGATAGCACAGAGAATCATCAAGGAAGAGTCAGGTAAGACTGGGCTACCCGGTACTGGGTGCTCTTGCTGCAAATCCACCTCATCTCATGTCTCATGCACTGGCCGCAATTGGAAGTTTCTTCAGGTTTTGCCAGTCAGTCTGGAAAAGAACTCTTTAAGGATGAGGGTCCTGTACCAGGCTTATTCTGAAAAGCGCTATCTAAATGTAACATTCATTCACTCATTCACTCTTTGTGATCCTTTGTAATTATTATTTTAAAAAGGTGAAGACATTCATTGACAAGACAGACAGGACACAGGTGTTGAGAATAAAGATAGAGAATATCTCAATTCTGCCATCCTTAGACCTCTGAAAAACGTGTGACATGGGAAACATAGCCAGCCGATTTTGACCCCATCAGGTCAGATGATGTCCTGGTCTCTCTGCCCCACAGAGTATCTGGTAGAATTGCGTGAGTACAGTCCTGTGTACAGCAGCTGGGCGGGCTGTGAAGGGGAGCTGCAGAAGCCTTTGGAGGGAGTATCGAGTTGTATCAGCAGCTGCTCCTCTGCCCTAGAGGAACTCACAGAGGATATGAGCGAGGATTTCCTCCCAGTGCTCAGGGAATACGTTCTCTATATCGAGTCCATGAAGGTAGGAGGTTTACACACAGATGAGCTGACATGGTGAAATATTACTGTGATCTGCTGTGATTGTACCCTATTAATCTCCAGGCACAATCAGTGAAACTGTGTTTTTAACTTTCTGTTTAGAATGTCCTGAAGAAGAGAGATCAGGTCCAGGCTGAATATGAGGCAAAGTTGGAAGCTGTCGTTTTGCGGAAGGATGAAAGGTCAGGGGTGAGTCACCTTGCTACCACTACTGAGGAGAGGACCCTGGATGATGTAGTCGTGTTTCATATCTCACTTGTTTTTGGGCACCTGGATTTTGTTTGCAGCAGAGCAGTTTTTTCTGGGTGCAGTGTCCTCTGCTGAGTGCTAGGCTAACTGATGGACTCAAAGCCATTTTTTACATGGAGTTATGGATTAACTTTGGGGCAGAGTAGAAGCTTGTTTGCTTTCATAAGGAAAATTCAGGAATCAGGAATATTTTGGTTCTAGCAATCAGCCTGTGTTCATCTGCAGTTTCGATTGGCTGCCTGTAACTGGGGAACTGGTGGATTGCTGGCATCCTTCTCGGTCAGACTGAGGCTGATGCTCCGGCTAATCACACGGCCAGTCAGACTGAGGCTGCAGCGCAGGCCAATCACACGGCCGGTCAGACTGAGGCTGCTGCCCCGCCCAATCAGACTAGGGCTGCTGCCCCGGCCAATCACACGGCCGGTCAGACTAGGGCTGCTGCCCCGGCCAATCACACGGCCGGTCAGACTAGAGCTACTGCCCTGGCCAATCACACGGCCGGTTAGACAAGGGCTGCTGCCCCGGCCAATCACACGGCCGGTCAGGCTGAGGCTGCTGCCCCGGCTAATCACACGGCCAGTCAGACTGAGGCTGCTGCCCTGGCCAATCAAACGGCCGGTCAGACTAGGGTTGCTGCCCCAGCCAATCACACAGCTGGCAGTAACAGTTTAACATTCACATAATTAACGTGGCACAAAGCGTTACTAAGGATGATCTTAAACCCCAGCTCCAAAAACTGAATCAGCACTTTGTAAGGGGGCAGCGTGTGGCTCAGTGGGCTAAGCCTGTGTGCTTGTAATCACAAGGTCGCCGGTTCAAGCCCAGCCTCAGCACGTCTGCGGGTCCTTGAGCAAGGCCCTTAACCCCCAGCTCCCTGGGTGCTGCTACAGGTGGCAGCCCTTCGCGGACAACTTACTCTGCAAAGAGCAAGTTGAGGGAGGCGTAAAAGACAATTTCCCTACGGGGATTAATAAAAGTATCAATTATTATTATTATTATTGTATCACTACAGTACATGTCACACTCACTCTCTTAAGTGCTCAGTAAGTGGTGAATTGTCTCACTGGGCTCCTCCAGTGCCGTCTGCAAAGTTCACCGATACTTTTTCACGCAGGTGCCCGCAGATGTGGAGAGGTGCCAGGACAGAGTGGAGTGCTTCAATGCAGACCTGAAAGCTGACTGGGACCGCTGGCAGAACAACAAGAGGCAGGATTTCCGACAGCTTCTCACCGGAATGGCTGACAGAAACATCCAGTACTACGAGAAGGTTGGCTACTGCAAGCTTTGTAGGTGCTGACTTGTTTGTCATTGTCCCGCTCATTGTGTCTCTGTCTCTGCGTTACAGTGCCTTGCAGCCTGGGAGTCCATTATTCCATTATTACAGGAGAAACTGGACATCAAAAGTGAGACAGACTGAGTCCAGGACCATTGGGTATGAAGGACGTTCATTCTGAAGGGATTTTCGCAGAACATGGACACACAGACTGATTACAGACTGCGAGTATTTCATCTTCTTTTGTGTTTATACTTGTGAACCCAGTCTGAGTTCCATCCGGTCACGTGGCTCGACGCGGATGTTAGGCTGAATCTGACAGCTAGCCTCCTGCTGATCGGACTACACCGGCTACCCAGGTGACTCTAACCTATAACCTTACCGAACCCAAAGGAGTGAATAAGCGGTTTTCTTTTAACAAGCATTAAATGACCATTTTGTAAATAGCTTTTTGAGGGAGAATCAGACCTTTAGACGCCTCTTTGCTCTCGGCACACGGAATGTCTTGGAACGCTGTACGCAGTGTTTTCATAGGAAAACCGTCGTCATGGGTGTTGGGCATCTTCTTTGGAACGTATTCATACCTGTCACATGACCAGACAAAAGGGATATATTTGGCACAAGAGACATGAATCATCTCCGGTTTTTATAATGGAGATATTTTCATAAGGCCGGTGTTCAGCGCTACGTCGTTAAATCGGCTCAAAGTCTGATCACCCAAGACCAAGGGAACACATGATGAAGAATGTGGTTTTACATAAATGGTCCTTTCAGTGAAAGTGCTCAAGATGCTCATTTTTTTGGTGCTAAAAAAAGGGATGTTTGCTGATTGTAGCTGAAATAATCAATGGACTAATTATTTGAACTTTGACGGTAATTTTTTTTTTTGTAAAGATCTGTAGACCTAATTTAGAGGTCAATTTTCTATAGTTAAACCGAGCATATTGGCATCTTCCCTGAAACAGTGTCACATTAATCAGATCTTTGCATAAACGCGATACAGAGACTACAGCCATCATTCCCTGACAGGTTTCCCTACCATTACACTCATTATGCATATTTCTCATTGACATGTGAAGTTAATAGGGAAGCCCCGGCCACGCTTCCAGAGATGTACGAGTAACATTAATACTCTAAGGTTATGATTGCTGTGGTAAGGTTTTTGGTGTAATTTAACAATTAGTACTACCCCCATGACACACTACTCTTTTAATTTGTGGAAAACAAGTATCAAATGTTGTGCTGAAGGTTCACTACTAGTCAGCATATTTGAAGCTCTACATTTTTAAAGTATTGATAGATTCTTCCTAACTGATATCTTGACCTGTGAACATTTGGTTACCGAGTATGCCTCTTCTGTGTTTAGATAACAGAAATTAGCGTAAGTGGTCTGGTAACTGAAGGTAATTTGAGTACTATGGAAATTACTCTTGTAATGATAATATAGTTGTTTCTGTACTAATTATAGATTTGTTTTTCTAAATAAACTGACCTCATGCAATACATACACTACTTGTCACAAAATACTTAAATGTTCATTTGATAAATCTGGCCACAGACAATTTTTTGAAGATCAGATGTATTTCGGCGGGGGGTGGGGGGGACCACGTATAATATTTTATGGACACATTTTCAGAATGCTATGCTTATAGTCCAAATATACCCAGTCTCACAATTGATATCTACACTATAGTAAACAGAACATGTAGTATCTTGCGTGATCTTACAAAGGAACTCCAGCATGTCCTATGAAATGCCAAGTGTCTGTCTTTGTGCACCTCCGAAATGTGCCAGCTTAACGCTGGAGATCTGCACACGACTCAGCTTCTCTGTGCTAAGATCTCCAGCCAAGGTCAGCGTTTATAGACTGATTGTAAAAGCTGTATTGTTGGTTGTGATGTAAATTCTTCCGAATTTTGTTTCCAATGGTAAATTAAACATTTGTCATAAAACTGTTTGAGCAAATTTACAATATTTGATTTATGCATCGTCGTAAACATGACCAGGATAAGCTGCTGGAAGACATGCAGGGATGGATGGAATAGGAAGTAACAAAAACCTCATTTAGAACTGTCAGAGAAAACCTTAACACACAGACCTTTTTAATACTGTATTTTCCCTTCTTACGTTATATTGTAATTTTTTTCTAATTCTGGAATAATGGCTGAACAATCTGACTTTTTTTTTTTTACATATAGAATGGGAGCAGCACCTCTGACTTTATATCTGATATTTCATATTCACCATTTTGATACATTTGCAAGACAGCTCGATCTCATCCAGATGTGAATCACTGTCGTTCTTTTTCTAGATAGGTCTCTAGGAAAAGCAGTCTCACCATACCGTATTTTCCCAACACCATCGAAAATCAGACATTTTCTTGATCACTTTATTGACCTCCACATCAATCAAAGCATGAAAATAAAATCTCTGTACCCAGTATCTCCAGGCCAGAGCAAAGATGTTTTAGGCACTCAGGTTTTTATGTGAGGAGCAAGGCCGTTTAGGGTCTCACAGCTACAGATAGGCACCTGGCGGGGGGGGGGGGCATTCTGGGCATCTATCTGCCCCATGATATGACACCATCTGTGTGCCGTGGTAGATGTACCGAACCACTAAATGAACCTTGATACACAATACAAATAAGTTTGGGAATCAATCAACCATTTTTAAATCGTAAGAGAACTGCCATGAGAATGACTACCTGAGACTGCTTCAAGTGACCTGAATACACACTGATCTGTCCTCTCCACTTGGCAGAAAACACCTTCACGAACACATCATTTTCTACATAACACAAACAGATGACAACAGGACACAATCTCCTGAAACATTTAGTTGTCTTATCTTGGTTTCCGTTATTCTGGTTCTTGGCGTGGCAACACCGGAAGTATGAGGTTTCCGAACGAAGAATCTTGAGTGATGAAGAAGCCGGAGGAATGTGCGTGTGCGTGCTGTGGAGAGACATCACCGTGTCGAGACTTTACAGAGTTGGGGCTGTATTGAAGTAGCCCCCAAACACAAGGGTAGTAAAAATCTACTGTTTTATAGCAGCTTTGATCGTAAGCCTACATTCAACAAATAAGTCATTTATGGCATTTAAGGAAACGCCAGTGTACCTGTGAAAACGCACTAACCCGTCTCCAGCCTGACAGCTCAGGAAGGCTCTCTCACCCCAAAGAGCTATGTTCTCTGTGCCCCGATAACTCAGGAATTCTCTCTCACCTGTAAAGCAGCTTTTTGTTGTGCTGCGATGTGTTGCTGCTCTGCGTGATCTCGGAAATCCTTATTCAAAGCAGGTCTTGAGAGAGGAATGCTGTGTCCAAGAGATAAACACAACCAGAATTTGAAAAATTGTCCGTGCTTCTTCTCTGAGGTTGTTGGCCTTTCAAGAGTCACATATCAACACAGGCCAAACTTTCATCGCTCCAACCTTATTAGGCACCAACAGCTTTTATCCCACTGAGACAATCAAAACAATAAGATCAAAGAAAATTTTGTGTAGCAGTTTAGTATGGCTGTGTTGTATTAGACAGGTAATATTACACTGAAATGAGATGCATAGACAAATCACTGATGTCAAAATCCAAGCATTCAACAAGTGAAAGCTTTGTAGATCCCCAAAAGCAGTATTTGATCTGGAAATCTGACACAGATTTGAAATAGGGATGTCCATTTCTGATTCTCTTTATCACCGATAGTCGACAATCGTTAATTGACTATTAACCGTTAACCGATAAGAAAAAGACATAATATTTAGAATGGATGCGTGTCCGTCACCCATTACCAAAATACCAACCCCAAAAAATGCTTTAGTAATTAGAAGTGCTTTATTTTTTTTCCAAGTGCAAACACTTCATGACTTATGGAAATAATCATCAACAAGTTGTCAGACTTTGCAATGAGAAAAAGGTTTAGAAAATGAACGAAACATTTAATCCTCCAGCACCAAGTGTGCTTAATTGGTGGCCCTAGCACAGCCTACATCTCCCGTGTAGGAAAATATTGTAAAACTCAAATGACCAAGTCAGCACACTTTCTAACGTATAGGATGGAGAAAGCTGTAACAAAAACCAGCTCCATTATCGGGTATATTTAATCTAGTCTAATTAATGATCAACAGCCAATGTTTTAACAAAAAAGAATCATGTTCACGCCTCAAAATAAAGAAAGCCTATAACCCACTTCAACCTCGAGTATAACGGACAGCTTGTTTACTGATTTTTATCCAGAAAAAGCAGCATGTCGACATGCTGAGGGGATAGGCTTGTGCACAGTCTATTGGCTGTGAGACCAGCGGCAGAGAATACCCACTCAGATGGCACTGATGTCCGCGGTATGCAAAGATAAGGCCTAGCCAGAGTGGCCAGCCTTGGGAAACGAGTCTGATTAGTTTCACCCTCCTGAGGCTATGTATTCAAGCGTGTTTTAATTTAATCCTCTATGTTCTATGCATTTACCACACCACAAATGTTTAACATTGATAGTAATAACTGACCGTATTAGATCGGTTGAAATTATTCTTATTGGATATCGGTTAAACGGTGAATTATTAACACCCCCAATCTGAAAACTCTAAATGAGGACAGGCTTAACACAATGTCAATGTATAAGTAAGGACTGAATTTTATTGTTCTGCTGCACAAATATGTGGATTGCAAGCAAGGTGTAAAGGCATGCTGGTCACCTGGCCCCCGGACTGTTCATGGTCTGATTCTGGATCAGTCGTCTTTTCTCCTTATCTAGCTCAGCTAGAATAGCCACCCGGTTTTTGTTCTGAAAACCTGTCAATGGGTTACATTCTGATTAATGACAAAGACCATTAGGTCACACAAAGCACCGAAAAAATATGAGTGTCCCACAGAGAATGACAAAGGCATTGCACATCTGTGTGTCAGTGTTTTAAACACACACCAATGCTTGTATATTTACTTCCAGTAAAAAGTTCAATCCCATAGAACCTGTATAGCAAAAAAATTGACAAAGGAGCCAAAGAAATCCACGAGCACCCTGCACCTCTGGGCACTAATGAAGAAAAGCTCAGAAGACATGCTGGGTGATTCCCTGATGGATATGTTAACCAACAGCCCTGTCTGTCTAAAGATGTAAGCAAGGAAAATAGTCAAAGATGTATAATTACTTTATTATTTAATTTAGACACAATTTTCTGGTACACTGCTTTGGTATTTTTGACGTTTTATACTGCAAATCTTTTCAGATGAAATTATTTACCAAAAAACACAGCATCTAAACCACTGAAAAATACTAGTTTCCCACACGGGTAATCTTTTTTTCCTGAGTATGGGTTTTTTCATACCCCACTGTTGGATTGTCTTAACACAGACTTGCACTTTACAGTATGCAGTGGCGGAGGCCGAACATTTTGAGTGGGGTAGCCAGGGTAGGACATACATCTAAATATGAATGTAAAGCATCTAGAAAATAAGGGAATATTTAAGGTACCTAAACGGTATGACTCTGCATTGTTTATAATTCAGGCAGTGGTGGAATCATCAAATACACATTTAATGTATCGATTTCTTGCAGTTAAGGTAACAAGCTTACACTAAGTAGAAGATTCCCAAACTTCCGCATTAGTACTGTTCTGAGAGCACATGTTTAGCTCAGCAGCACTATGAGCTCATTTTTTATCAGTATATCATCAGGGACACAAAGAAACAGTTCCGTAATAAAAGGATCTTTAAAAATTAAATTCTTATTTAACCAAAATGCAAACACGACGGGGGTGGCCAGGTTTCACTGCCTCCCCAGATCCGCGTAAGACAGCATGTATGTCTTCCAGGCAAAGTCTTAAAACATGCCTATTTCTGAGGTGTCCCTTTTAGCATCTTTGACCCAATGCAAACATGTCACTAGTAAGCATCGGCTTTAAATGCTGCTAACAAGAACGAAGACACTTTCGGAAGTTGGAGGTCAGCTCTGGGCTGTTCTCAGGTTAAACGAAAAGAGAAATACCTGTTAATCGATTCATCTTTTAATAAACTAACAACCTAAGAAGTGACACTTACCCTGGCCAGGAGGATTTGAGGTCATCTCTTCAGATTAGCAACATCAGCACCTGGAAATGTATAAATGTGTAAAATAAAAAGGTACACAGCAAACTGTCACATCTTCTGCGTGAAATTACTATTTAAAAGCAAAGCAAAACATATAACCATCTGTTTACATCGAACACAAACATTACAAACGAGGGTGCTAATCATTTTATTCTGAGTATACGAGCAGACCGTCTAGCCCGGCTGTCTCAAAAAATGCACGTCGTATTGGATAAGAGCGTCGGCTAAATAAACAAAATCTATGGTATATGTGATAACCACGAACATTACGAGTTATATCAAACACTAGCAAAAGTTCTGTCTACAGATTGTATTGGTGCTGTTTATGAACTATAATTAATTCTTCTGATTACGGAAAAATTAAACAGCAGTCAGCTTATTACGATTAACACACTTTATTACTTACACGAATCTACCCTTAAAAAATACGTAAAGGTCCTGTTAAATAATACAACGGCTACACACACATAATTAACATACATAAAGTACATATCGCCATCTATTGGGCTGGAGTATGAAATAGCAGTCGGGTGGAGACGTTCAGAGAAGGATGAGTATTCAGAAAATCCACACTGCCATCTAGTGGACTGGAGTGTAAACAGCACTTTGCTGAAACGTACAGAGGACAATAAACATACAAAACATTCATACCGCCATCTACCTGGTTGGAGTGTGAGAAGCATACTGTAAACAAACCTCAACCGCTATTCTTTGGTTATTTCAAAATCCATGGCTGGCTTCTGTTATGCTAGAAACTATCGATCATCGGCCATCCATCCATCCATCCATGCATTTTCTAAGCCAGTGGTCCGGAGACTCAGGACAACCTTAACCCCTACCCAACGCAAACATTAGCCATAAGTAACCAAACAAAATACAAGACTTTTGGATTTTTTAGTTTTTCGATTGCATTCACAGATTTTTATAAAATAGAGGTTATCCAATGGGGACTTGAAAAATGACGCCTAAAGTAAGGAAGTTTCAGGTTTGACCACACATTTTGGTCCCCAAATGTGATTTAAGCAAACCCACCTAGCCACACACACACACACACACACACACACACACACACACACACACACACACACACACACACACACACACACACACACACAGAACTGTGGGGGCATTCCCCATGATGGGGGAGCACACTTGTGATAGCAAAGGTGGGTGGTTTAAATCCCTGACCAGCAAGGTACCGCCCCCAAGCACTGCTCCCCGGGACCTGAATTCTGAATTCACTGCCTTCTGCTATGTCACATATGGGTTAACTGCAGAGGACATATTTTGTTGTTGTGTGCTATGGTGTGTCAACAATGACAATTAATCAGCTTCACCTGGGGCACACCTTAGGAATTTATGCGGGATTTAAATTATCATTGTTTTTTTGTATTAAAACAAGACCACAATCAGGTCGTTAAAACAAATTCTGCAGTAGTTCCTAAAATCTTGAGAGGGACAAAGTAATGTTAACTGCTTTTTTAGCCAAAAAGACTATAATGTTCTTCTTACACTGTTTTAGTTCCCAGCTCTGTCTTATGTTTGACCTTCAGTATAAAGTGATTTCCATTATGTTATACCATATTACAGAGATCATAAATGGATCAGTCACTGTAAGTATTGCTCTTTAACTACTGAATACTGACAGATTTGGCACCTACTAGCCTGTTATTTAGATAAACAACACTGTCTTGTTTTTCCTAAGTACATTCTTTTTGTTATTGCATAAAAGCTGGTGTATTTATCCAAAGCAGTCTTCACATGGTTATACTGTGAATTTTACAGGACAAATTCTGGTTAAGTAACCTTGTCAAAGAACACAAGGGACCCACCTCATACCTGAACCCAGATCCAGTTGTGCTCCCGCAGGCGTGAGAAGACGTTCTGAACTCAGGGTGCTGAAAGTCTGAACAACCAATGATGTTGATTTGTAACATTTTTAGCTGTCAACAGCTAACAATTGCAGTCTTTTTGTAACAATAATCACAAGACAGACACTAATCATAAGACAGACATATCAGAAACTATGCTTTTCTTTAATGAAACAGATAAGAGGGGGCGTTAAGGCACTCTCAGCACCCCTGCAGAGCAGCTGTTCTGAGCCATTATGGAAATTTACAGACGTTTTGCCAGACTGGAGTGTGTAACATGTTTGCAGCGTGTTCAGAACAAGCAGCCCCCTTTAGACTTCGTGACTTTTATGTATTTTTATCTTGTACTTACCTTTGGACTCATTGTTTCCCAGTGGTGGAAAGTTCAGGACCAGAAGGCAAAAATCCAGACCAAGATTTTGTTTCAACCAACCAGTTGAGCACTCTATGACTTTGACACATTATACTCAACTGGTTGGTTGAAACAAAATCTTGGTCTGGATTTTTACTTTCTGGTCCTGAACTTTCCACCTCTGTTGTTTCCTCTCCTTCACTGTCTTTCTCATGTTGTCTTGTATAGTGATACAGTTTTAATTGGTTTTTGGTGTTCTGCAACACTAGCCATAATTAAAATAAATTTAACAGGAATCATGATTGAATTTTTGTTTACATCACACATAGAAATGATTAATTTTGTCCCATTTGTGTTTTCTTCTGCAGCACCCAGGAAAAAGTGTTTAGAAGGCACAGATACACAATATATGTTACCAGCTCTATTTAAGACAAGTTTTTTACTGCTTTACGTACCATCACTTTTAACAACTTTGACAGGACCACACAAATTTCAGATTCTCCAACAATTTATAATAGTAAGTAAAATTGTATACTGCTTCAATGTGGTATTTGCAACTTTGTAAAAACAGATCTTCACTTTTTGAAAGAAATATGGCTTTTAATAGGTAAAAAAAACATTGTATCAGTTCCATTGTGCCAAAATATTACTGTAAAAATAGAAAGCAATAGAATGTTGGTTAAATACAATGAACATGCATAATATTTTCCAATACCTTCATTCTAGTAGGAACACAAAACATTTTATAACTTGCATTCAGGAAATTCATGGCATTGAAGTTCAGAATGTTTAGAAAATATTAATATACTTTGTAAATGTAGTTATAATGTAAATATATATAGTGCAACTTAACATATTATTTAATTAACAAATACAAACTGTAAAAGTCATTGATTCATGAAAATACTGGCTTCCTATTCTCAGTAATTACATTGAATTATTGAATTACACTTCCTGCTATAACAAAGAAATCTGTGTATCTGTTTAAATGTTTAAGTTACCTTTTGTTAGGTCAGATAAATGAATTTAAATGCATTATTATGTATGAATATACAGAAAATTGTATAGACTATCCTCATTAGAAAAAAATAATTTCCTCCACAGTCTCCTCTGCAAATGACAACCTCATATTCAGATACACGACGTAACGGTAATAATAGTGGTGCCTTAAATGGATCTTATTGCTTTGATTAAGTACAATATTTTCACAAGAAAGGTCACAACGAAATATTTAGAAATTAATGCCATTCTAAATCAGGAACAACAAGCACTGAGGAACTGCATTTATACAGGGATAAATAGCTAACATAGATCTGATGATTTGGTATAAGCAATAAAATTAAAAACAATTGCAGTTAGGATAATTGTTATTGTACTGTCACAGGTCCCGTGTCACTGTGACATCAACACCTGCAGAAAATAAACTTTCCAGGACACACAGGCTAAACCCTGCTGAGCTTCATCTCACCTGCACACTGCTGCTGCTGGTTTTTCTGCTGCTAATTTTTAACGATAGCAGATCTGAAAACAGTAACTTGCTATATTTTTAAGTTGTATCAATGGAGTCAAAACTTGCGAAAACAAGGTAGTTACTGTTTTTATAGTAACTAGGAATGAAAGTTTATAATTGACTGATTAAAACTATTGCAGGGGGACTGAAATGTGGAAATGGTAGCCTGCATCCGTCTTCCATTCTGCTTGCATACCACAGGGCTGCAATGATCCTGTAGTACTATACAGTGTACAGAAATGGTGTTTCCATAAGGAATAGCTAATAATAGGCATGATTTAATTTTTTTAAAATTAGAGTTTCAATATAGTCAATATAACCCTTAGCATACCATCTCAGTCTTTTGTGAAGCAACATACAATTTTGTGCTGTGTAATATGCAAAAATGATTAAAGTCCATATTACAGCATTAATTACACTCATAGCAGAACTTTACAATTCCTTACTACCAACTCTACTAACACTGTAATTTGTTATGCTAGAGAAAAACATCCGCTGGAAATTTTTGAAGGTAGTCGATGTTGAAGGATCACTATATATTGCTGCATATAGGAGATATATGAAGCCAATATATCAAATAAAACAATAAAACCAATAAAACTATAGAAAAGGCAACAAAAAGAAAAAAATCCCAATGTTAGTTTTTCATACACATAAAGAAGAAACATAAATGAAATCTTTTTTACTTCTTCATCGCTAGATCCTGTATACATCACTTTCTAACCCCATTCTACATCTATACAATTTCCACCGAATCACAGGCACAAGCTTTTAAACAATTACTATATTTTACCATGGTACTCGCTGAGCAAAGGTCACCCACACGCATTTTTATCAAATCACATTCATTTTCAGTTTCTTTGGAATTTAGATGAGTCATTAGTTGCTAATATCATTTCTATTCCCTTTTCTGTATGTCATTCACTGCACAGCAGGCAATATTTATTTATCCTATGTTTACATGCAAAATACACTTAAGGGTTATTTGTTAATTTCTCCATAGTTATGGCTGCAGTACTTTGGGTTTTCAGTTCGGTTACGAGATACTCAGGCGACTTGGATGGTCATTCACGCTTCAAGTATTAACACTTGTGCTTACGTGCATGATACCAGACTGTTTTCATGGTGTTTCTTTGCACGTGACTTAGCAGGAATCTTTGGCTAGTAAAAACCGAGAAGCAGCGGTGCAGTAAGTGCATATAGTGTGTGCAGAGCGACTAACTCTGATAGTAGCAAGGAACCTGGAGAGCAGCTTGACTTCAGGAGCTGTAACTTAACACAAGGTACTGAGATCATAGTGCAGAGTACAGATTTGTTACCGTAGGAATATCTGAGATGTGGACAGGAACTAAAGGAGAGAAGAAAGAGGTGAGTATATCAATGATTAAATGGAATTTTCTGAAAGAAAGATAGCTGCACTTATGTCAGGGACTTCTTGACAATATATCTGCGATGTGCTATTTGCCTCATCACTTTGGGCAAAAGCATCAGCTAAACATGTCAATGTAAATGCAAAGACTAGAAATACATGAAAGGAATGATTTTTTCTGTACAGCTTTCAACATTTCCTACTGAAAGTGTATTTGCTGGTCTGGGTTTTTACTGTCGTCACTCAGTGTCCAAAATGAATGTATACATCACGTTCAATGGTTAATCAAAATATGCACAACAGAAAATGAGCAGACAAACAGCAAACCAGCAGCTGTCCAAGTTACACTAAAACTATAAGCTTTAGTTTAAGTCAGTAGCAGATTCTAAGCTGCAAACAAAAAGCAAGCGGGATTCTGGAATACGACACAAATGGTCAAAAAGTATTAAATTAAATTACTAAAAAGCACAACAGATTTCATGATGATTACTCTATAATCATCTAACAGGTATATATCCACAATGTAGTAAAACATTTAGCTAACCTTAAATATTGAGCTGTTGTTTTCCCAGCTGTCTTAAAAAAATATCTTTCAGAGGCTCCGGCCTGTCATATTATTGGAATAATTGAAATACTACCCACAATCAGAAAATGGATGCACTGGCGATTTGCAAAATGAGGAATGGAACTAACCCTAAACCTAACCCTGACCCTAACCCTAATCCGGACCCTAACCCAACTATACATATATTACTGTTACACATACTTTGGTTCCACGCAAAGTTATGGATGTCATGACCTGCCTGTACTGCCCTCTCATGTGCCACGCCTACCTCCTTTACCTTGTGTGCATCCCGCTTATTACCAGCTGTTTCCTGTTTGATCTAGTCAGTTCTGTGCATTTAGTCCGCATTCAAGTCTGTTTCCCCAGGTCTGTCATTAACGTTGCATGTTTGGAGCATGTTTGCCCTGAATAAACCCCATTTGCTCGTATTCACGGCTCCCTTCGCCTGCTTCCCCGTCCCGACGTAACAATGGAGGCATAACTGAGCTATAAGCAGCTGAGTAATAATGTTTTTGGGGATTCAGCGAAAGGCTAACCTTCCCTAAATATCTTAGCAAATGATTCTGTTTCTTTGAGGGCTGCTAAGAAGTGTTAGAGCTTCTGATATGTATTTAAGGTTGAAAAAGGCATATGATAAAATGTCATGTAATAGGTTGACCCTAATATAATAATCCCACTAGTGTTCTGCCATGTTCATGTGCACTTGAATTTATGAATGATTAATTTCTTATTAACAGCAGCGCTGCTCCCTGACCCATTTACTTCTTGATTACAGAAGAACAGGACCATAGGAAGGTCTGTACAACAACATTGTGGTACAGGAAAGTTCATTCGATGAACATCTTGCATCTGGGGGTCTCTCAGATTCTTCAGTCCTATTACAGTCTGTGTCCTACCTAGTCACTGATCTTCCATATACTGTAGATTCTCCGCTCTGGCCAGTTTTATATGCTACAGAATAGATGTATATTAACACTGTCTCAAGCGCAGTAAGAGTATTAAACACACTTTCAGAAAAGCTGTATAGCAACACTCAGAAAATTTGTGCCACTTAAATGTTTCAGAAATTTCAACTGATATCGAGAAAAAAACATCCACTGTCACTGGTGACCCTCTTTAATTTTTCCTATATAGGGAAATAATATCTATTTATAAAAGCGACTACAGCATACAAAACTATAGATAATAATTCCTAGGATGAAGGTTGAAATAAACCATACCCATGAGTTTCATTTCCATTATAAGCACACCTGCATATTTCAAAAGATGGCAAAAATGAAAACACAACTAGTAATAAACAGAAAATGAAAAATTCAAACCTGAAACGTTAGGAAATGACCCATGAGCCTTTGATATTGCAGCTTTTTGCCTGTACTTGCCTTGACTGCCAATTAAAATCAGCCTTTAATACTTCAGGTTAAGTCTTTCTCAAATAAATAATGGGGATGGCCGTTGCCTTTCGAAGGTGTGCCCCGACGCTGCTGACACTGGCCTAATCCTCTTCCTCTTCCTCTTCCTCTGCATCTTGGTTGGCGTATATCCCCGCTTCCCATCGTATTGCCATGTTGCTTTTTCGACGCGTGACTCTTGTAGCCTCTAGAACCTATCCAAATAAAAACAAAAGAAGACAACAAGCTTTATCCTAGAGTGACCTGATGTCAATAGAAAACACAATTTTTCCTTCATGAATTCAGTCCATCACTGCATTGAAATGAGTTCCTGTTTGTTTTTGCTTATTTTATCTTGAATCTCATTGTAGTAAATTCTTATGAATAAATATTTTCTTGAATTTATGATTTTTAAACAGGTAATCCATGGGTTCTATACAATTGTTGCTTCTGACAGTTTTCATAGCCTCTAATGAATGGTTTACTGATATATTGCCAAACCAGACAGACACACAGACAGAGAGACAGACAGACACTTTAGTGATTTTGGGGGGGAAATAGTTAATATTAACGATATAACAGAAGTGGCCCCAGTTACAGATGGTTTCATAATGTTTCACGATTCACAAAAAAAAAGAATGTGCCGGAACAGGAAGCAGGCGGATTTGCAGCCACTTCTGTCCTCCCACAAGGCAGCTGTCCTGACAGACACCAGCACATGGATGCTTACGCTGGCATCTTCCACTTTCTCTCGACGCTTCACTTTGTGAGTCTCGTAATCTTCCATCAGAGTCTGCATGAAATTTTTGGCCCGCTGGGGGCCCCCGGAGTCATCACTGCTGACATCAGAAATGGACGGTGTTGGGGAGCCCTCAGACGAGGGTGAGACAGGTGGTGGGGGGCGAATCTTCTCAATCTTGCCTACATGGAGAAAATGTGTTAATTCACTTATTTTCTGGCAGGTATTATCAGAAGCACACCCCCTCAGCACTTTTATGCAACTTTCACAACTACAAATGCAATAAGAAAGCATTGTTCTGATGGCATTAACAACTGGAACAAATGTATTAAATCTGTTCCAGATAACACATATAGTCGTCCTTTTATGTTGTCACAGAATTACTGTAGTGATAATTAAAGTCTACAGAGTTCTCTAACTTTACAGCTGCACTCCATATAAGAGTAGTCAGTGGCTCGTATTTGTTCTTCTGAGCAGGATCACTGATTAACAATGCAAAATTTGGGGTAACACTTTACTTAAGGGGGCACAAATACTTGGCAAATTTTAGACATGTTAGATGCTCTCTTACTGTTGAGGCACCAAGTATCTATTTAAATGCCATGATTATTTCACATTTTTTATATAGCATTATATTGCATACATAGCACAAGTTGGCCTCAGGTATGTAAAGCAACCTTAAGACCACATTAAGCACTATATAAAGCTGCCCTTCAAATTCATGATAAAAAAACATGTCAATATCATAATTTTCGTATATTGGCTAAACATGCTATTTTACGTTTTAAAAATTTGATAACGTACTCAAATGTCTGTTTATGTTTTAAAATCATTCACAATCATTCTGTTCCTCCTTGTTACACTCTACTCTGAAAAAATAACACAAGCAACTAGATCTACTTTAAGAGGAGAATGTAGCATTCCGTAACGTAAAACCTCTTTTGTTAAGTAATCTTTCTTCTTTTCAGCTATAAATCAATGTAACAAATTACCAACTGAACTTATTTCACGTACAAATTTAGTATCTTTTAGTAGTTTAACAAAGAGATGGATAATGTCAAATCAAACATCCAAACATTCATGAGTTGGTGCATGTGTGTTATACTAATGTGACCTGTATTTTACGCTATCAGGGATGGGATATTAGGGGGTTGAAGTAAACTGTCCGTATGACTTTATGACCTGTATTGTATATTTGTATGTATCATTTACACTTTATTCTGTTTCTAATTTAATGTTTCTTTTACCCTGGTTCGATGCATCTTTCCTTGTTATACAAGGTTAATGTTTTATTGTGCACTGTCATTGTTTAAATAAACAAATAAAACAAAAAAAACAAACAAAACATGAACAAAAATAGCAGCTACGTAAGATATACGATGCTTCACGATTCATTAATGATGAACGAACATGAGATCAGAATGTAACTAAGACTTAGTTTGTGGTTAATTAATACATAAGTAAGAGCATAATACTGCATTATTTGTGCCCCCTCAAGTAAAGCGTTACCAATCCATGCTAAAAACAGTCCACTGTAGAGTGTCTGAAGTAACCCTCACCACCTTATGTCTTTTCCCTGCCTCTTAAATCAAAGCATTTAAGTTGCTAATATTCACCAATTTTATGTAACTAAACAGATTGCATCTTTTAACGTGGAAATGTGTATAGTGGATAAGTGGATTAAGTGTGAATGACCGTATCCAGAAAAGGATTAAAGTAAAACACTCAATCACTTTTGAAGAAAAACACTGAAGAGTTGGATAAACAAACAATTGTTACTTTTAATTAAAGTATGAAGTATGATGAAGTGTGATCCTTACCAGGTGCTGTCCTTCCTGTGGGACTCAGCCTGGATGGCAGGATCTTGGGATTTTGTTTTAGACTGTTCTGTGTCTTCCTCTGCCTCTTTAGCTCCTCCTCTCGTTCCTGAGTTGCTCGGATTTCTTCCTCGATCATGGAGAGGGTCCTCTGCTTGTGAGATCGCAGCCTGAAGGGCCCTGAGCTGACCTCCTTGTCTTGGTTTCTTGTTACTGAGGCAGTGCTCCTGAGCTCAGCTGCCTGGGAATATTTACTGAAATAGCTGAACTCTGGCTGTCCGCTGGATTTTGGAGAGCGATCCGGAGGCTCGCTGTAACTGCTGGAGTCCACGTCTATTGGAAGTGCAGTCATTTCACTTATCTTATTAGGACTCCTGCATTCCAGGGGAGTTACCAACCCATCTTCACATTTATTGATTTCTTTTAAAGGTTGCAGTATGAGATCAGCATTTTGTTCATAGTGTGGAGGCTCCTCTGGGCCCTGTGACACAGTCTGCTGGGCAATCGCGTGCTGGATGGCATTCTGGACCAAAATGCCTGCGTGGTATTCCAGTTGTTCCTCTGTCAGAGTATCTGTGTCATTAGCTTTCAACACAAGAGGCTTGTTAACTGACAGGTCTGGCCCAATGTTAACTGTCTGGACGATATGTGACATGGAAGAGAAGGACTGATCTGTCAGAGAGATGGTGACAGTCTCACTGGGAGCACCACTGTCACTCACATTTTCCAGTCTAAAGTGTTTCTTAATGCTGTCGCCCTGAGATTCGAGGGAAAGATCGTCTAATCCATAATCAGCTTCCTCTGGCTTAACGGAAGAGTCTGTGAAGGTATCAGGCTCTTCATCCTTAAGGAAAGTCATCACAGCCCGGACAGGAGTGAAGTCTTCATCATCTACCCATGTTTCGTTATTGTCTTTAATCTCATTTTCTGGTATGCTCTCGATTGATCGATTAGTGGGAGATTCCCCTACAGTATAGCAGTTGTTGTGGGATTTCAATGTGGTGACTTGGCTGATATCTTGAGTAACATACATGTCAGCGGTTACAGTGTTTGGCCTTTCTACATTTGAAATATTTGAAGTTCTGAAGGGTTTGGCAGAATAGATTTTAGGAGTAACGTCTCTTTTCTGGACTGGTCTGTTATTCTCCATCTCAAGGAACTGGCTTCGTGCCGCAGAGAAACCGATCTGCTCCATGACAACATCCTCCTTGCCGACTTCTGCTGGTACAGCAGGGATTGCAGTCGAAATTGATGATGCTGGTGGCATATTTGATATTTCTGGCCTTTTCTGCTTCCTTTCCTCATACCTCCTATGTGATGCAAGCTGCTCTGGGTCCAGTTCGTCCTCTAACGTTTTTTCTTGAGGTGGATTCCACCATTTTGCAGCTATTCCAGGATTTTTCTTGACTGCCTGGCCTCTGATCAGCTCCAGTCGTTCCCTTTCCAATTCTGCCATCTCTTCAGAGGGTCGAACCTTCTTCACGTGAATTTGCACTTTTTCCGACGTGTCAAATAGCTTAGAAGGTTTCTTCTCTTCCTGGAAAGCCCGAAGCTCGAAGCGGGGTTCCATCTTAATTGCTGTCACAATGGTATCCCCTACAAGCTTTTTGTAATCCGTGTCTACTAACCCTGAGTGCCCGTTGTATCTTTGTGAACCTTCATTGTTCAAAGGGGCCTGCTTCATTCCTTCTGTCGCTGCTTCACTGTTGTATGGTAACTGCATATCAGCATCTTGACAGCTGTTTTGTAGAAAAGATGCACCTGTGTCAGGGATATTGATTGTCTTTAATTCAGCAGAAGTTTCCACTGATGTGGTATCAGGATCCCAGCAGTTTGCTCCCTTGTCAGAGTGAAGTCCTTCCTTTGCAGCATCCCTGTCCAATGTTTCCTGTATGTCAGGGCCACCTGAATGGTGATAATCATCTGGGCTTTCTGGTGCGGCCTCCATGATGCTTCCAACTTCGAATATCACGTTGACTGAGTCAAGGAAAGTGACACTCTTTGAGGGAATCTCTCTCTTCAACTGACTGGCATCTTTGGAGGACACCTAAAAAAAAACCCCAGAAAAACAGGAGGTATGAAAAACAAGGAGTTGCGTCATATTGATATTAATATACAATTATTTCCGGTTTATTGTTTACAGTACTAAAAATAATGATAGCTTTGTCTAAAAGTTGTCGAACATTAAACTGATGTGGCAGACTGACTGCACTGGTTAGTGAATTCTGCAAATTACTACAGATTTTCCACACCAGAAAGTTATAATATGTACAAAATTGCTGTGGGGATTAAAGTCTGTCCTGCCTTTGGTCAGCTATGTTTACATTTTGACACTGCATTTGCTTTTGGACTAATTGCTGCTTGTCTATGCTCGTCTCAACATACTTCTCTTCCAATTAAAGGGAAATGAAGTACGATTTGTTGAAAACTCAAAAGTGTTCAAGAGCATCTTGAGTCAACAGTTAGTGTCCCCTGGCAAAGACACAAGCAGTGACGTACCTAGTCCGCAGCGGAATGATGGGCAGGAGAGAAATACACAGAAACAAAACTAAATAACAAACGGTGAAAGACAATATTAAGACAAAATATTAGACATATCTTAGAAGGCTTTTTCCAATTCTGCCATTTCATCATAGTTTCATCATTCAGTGTGAATGGCAAAAAAAGAAAATAATCTACAAAAATTAACATCATAATTTACACTCCAGATTATGGTGTCTCTTTATGAATTATTGATCTTTTGAACAAAATTCAAACAGAAAATATTGGTTTTGTTCTTACAGTTTTATATTGCATTCCAAGGAAATAAATAAGGCTACAGGGCATATAGGCTCAGGTGTATTTAACATATGTAAATATGACAGTTTGTTAATTCTTGCAGTAGACACAGAATGCCTAAAACTTAATAGGTTAAACCAGGGTGTAAGCAAACAGTGAACAAACGTAATCAAGAAGGCAAAAATGCAAATATGACACAAGAATTTATTTGTACGTGCATATAATTAAATTCCACAATATACAGAGACTACACACATCACCAATATAGCCTAGCTAGGAATAGGTTTTTACCTCAGGGCCATCTCTAGTTATAAGCAGAACAGGCCCCCAAATTACCAGCTTTGTGGAGGAAGCGAAATGATCATCACTTTTCTTGTTAGTGGGGCCTCCCAAGTAAAGTTTTGCCTGGGGCCCTGTTTTACATCTTTGGTCAACCAACTGATCCAATGAGGACATTGATAGTTTACAGTGAGGTGATTGGTGATCTTATGTGAACTGGCAGCTTAATTACCAAATGTACTGGTTAAAGAATTTAAAACCACAAAAGCAGGACGGTTAACAAATAACAAATAATGTTGTTTGGTTTGAAAGTGTAGGACTGAATGGCCTCGATTATGTTCTAAAACTGACAAAAGCAGGAATGTAGTAAAATAACCTGTACGTGGCAAATTAATGGAGCATGCAGGCAATATCTTAGCAGTACTTTGTTTCCCATAAAACAGCTACATTATACATGACTCAAATGTATCTAAAGTAGTCTAATCCTATGCTTTTACATATACAGATGCGTCACATAATAATTTGGTTTTTAAGGTATTTCATATATAATAAGTTTATCTTATTTTGTTTAATTGAAACATACCAGAAAGATGTGGTTTCTTTTACTGGTCAAAAACAGTCAAAAGCCAAGCAGACATGAAAAGTGCATGAAGAGTGTCTTCAGCTCCTTTGCATATCTTAGAATTAAACTTATTCTGTTGTTCTCTTTTTTGACTGAAATTCAGCATTGTGCAATGTGCTCAGCATGTGCAATGTGCTCAGCTCCCAACATCTGGAAGTAATTATGAGGCCATAAAAGGTTAACTACTTCAGGTTTGCAGCTTGCATTTGGAGCGTGTCTGCCAGCGAAGCCTGACAGCACACTACAAAGTACGTCCTGCTAGCTCACAGGCCGGCAGTCTGCATTCTCACTCGGTTCCCATGACAAATGTGCTCAAAGCCTGGGTCGTTCATACGCGCCTTACAAAAAGAAGAAAGAGATACATCTACAAAACGTGAAGTTTAACTAACAGATTACAATAACTATTAGTGGGAAAATGCCACGTACTCAAAAACATCTGTATTATAAAACACTGTGTGTAAACATTGCCTCTATGTATCACACTATTATACTTACACTATTCTTTTCTAATGAAAAGAGAAATGTCTCATAAGAATGCAATGCAATATGCAAAAGAACAAGGCAAACAGTTGATTCAGTAAGTAAAAGTTCCAACTGGCGCAATCTTAATTGTACTGAATGTGTTGGCCTATCTGAAAGTCTTTTATGCATGGACTATTCAGTCACGTTAGAACAGAAAGCATAACATACAATCCCAATGCTTCCCCCATCCTTCTTCACTGGATTAAGTTAACACGATTCTCAGATAATTCTTACCACAACACTGGGCTTCTCTCCTTATGTTTTCCAAAACATTACTGAGCTGAATTGATCCAGCATTGCTGTGTCCTACTTCTCTGTTGTTTTTTTTTTTCTTTTCTGCACAACGCCTCTCTTCTGTTCTGCTCACTAAAGCCAAATTCTTTCCCCTGCATCTCTGCAGACGATGATGTCATACGTTGAGGGGTCGGTTAAAGAGGAAGAGTGTTTCGTTTGTTTTTAAGAACCTATTCAACACAAAGAACCTCTGTGGCAGCCAAGTTCATTTCCCTCATTCCTGCCGGTCCGGCCCGGCCCATATGGCTTAGAGCGCACAAACAGCAGCCGCACGGTGAGACACATTTCCTATACAGGGAGAAAGAGGCATTGAGCAAGGACATGTTTGTTAGAATTCATAAAATAAATAATTAAAAATTAGTAGTTCAAAGTTAGTACGATCAAGTGATTTGGCTACAACATTACTGACCATTTGGCTATGACAACGCTGACTGTCTGACTGACCTCAAGCGAGACCTGAAGATGATGCTGACTGTAAAAAGACGACTTCTCCGTCACCATAATAAAACTAACCTGGATTAAATAATAATCTCTCATGAGAGTCACTAGATTTTAGGATTCAATTATTCCTGAAAAACATTTGATTTGGTTGATAGGGAAAATGTACATGCATTAAAATACCAGAAATATCAATATACCCCCTCTTAAAAGAAAAAAAAAGCATAAGGTATATTGTATGATTTATTGTATTGATTTATGTAATATTAGCATGAATGGTGCCAACCAGCAGGGGGTGGTGTCCCAAGAACATAAATATTGTAAGGCATAGGTGGAATATTACTCGTATTTCCTTGAATCCGTAAGGATTGATTCAGATTCTACAAGTAATCGCCTTACTTTATGATTACAGAATATTCAGTCAATAATTTTTTATATTCATTTTTATGAACAAGTTATTACAGTATTTACCATGGCAGCCTGCCAAAAAAATAAGTCTGAAAATATTATTCTTAGTATTGTGTCTAAGAAATTGTAGCATATAGTACATATGACACAGTTAAATATATTTTAGTACATTGGAATGTATATTCAAACTACGAATCTTAGGCCTCTTGGTGAGAATGTAAGGGGATGAGCTGGGGGTAGCTTCTCTGATGGTGTCTGTTGAAACTGTGACACTCTATATGCTTAATTGCTTATTGTACAGAATATGCCCTTTACTAAATATAACAGTTTAAATACACAAAACCTGCCTTTCCTGCCTCCCCTGATTCCTCACTGGGGTTTTACTATTAATAAATATCTACATATTTTGTGTCTCAAGTTTCTGCTGGTGCGATACAGCACATGTGGTAAAATATTAAATATTTTTGTGTTATCAAAGAATCCAGAATGTTTAGAAGGACTTTGGATTAACATTAATGGTGAGCGAAAAGTGCAGGGCCCCCCTAGCGTCTGTCATCCCCCCCCACCCACTCCCTCAAACTCCACTACGGGTACAAACCCAAATATGGAGAGAAGCTTATCCAGGAGAAGGGAAGGAAAGGGAAAGAGGATGGGAGGGGAAAAGTCATCTGGTTTCTGTCAGCAACTCTCAATATCACCAAACGGAGGGAACAGAGCAGCAGCCTAAAGGTCCTTAGTGTGAGAACCACTCACTATCACACCATGTCAGAGGATGACTGTCATACTGTTTAAAGGGACAGTAATAAACTGCACACCAGTCCACATTAGAGGATGACTGTCATACTGCTTAAAGGGACAGTAATAAACCGTACACCAGTCCACATTAGAGAATGACTGTCATACTGTTTAAAGGGACAGTAATAAACCGTACACCAGTCCACATTAGAAGATGAACGTCATACTGCTTAAATCTATCTATCGATCGATCAATCAGATGCCTTTATCCAAAGCAGCATACAGTTCAGAAAGCAGGGTCAGATGGGTCATGGAGAAATTGGGGTTAAGGGTCATGCTCATGGGCCCAACAATGAAATCACTCTGCTGACCACCGGATTCAATCCAGTGAGCTTCTAATCACAGGTAGAGTGTCCAGACCCACTGAGCCAAACACTGCCCCTAAAATCCACCCTCCTTCAACCCATGCATCTCCGTCTTTGTACTTCCACAGTTCTCTGGTCTACCGGGCAAACTATATATCAAAGGGGGCAGATAAGTGATAAACAGAGGCAGTGTGCTTTTATAGAGTCAAGATCCAGTATCACAAATCTTAAAGTAGGCTATAAACCAAGACGGCATACTTTTTTAGAGTCCAGATCCAGCATAAAGATCTTAAGATAAGCGATAAACCAAGGCATTGTGCTTTTACAGTGCAGATCCAGTATCATAAATCTTAAAATAAGCGTGAGAGAATGTGCTTTCAGAGTACTTTCACTCCCTTTGCACCACTGCAGGACAACTAAACTGCACAGATGACACAAAATCTGGTGTCTATTATTTATACTTTGCTATGCTTTAATTCATATTTGCCTAATTTAGGGCAGAGCATGAAAAAATACAGCTTAATTAGGTAGCCTGTTCTCGATATGATCATAAGGATCAGTCAGCACTTCATAATCACTGAAGATCAAAATATTCAGTTATGTCACTGTAAATGACCCCAGCAGCTGATGGACATGGTTTTGGTTTGGAAGGACCAAATAAATGCTGGTGGAACAGTTGGGTGGAAGTATGCTGACATGGAGACCT
Source organism: Mormyrops attenuatus (assembly GCA_026777985.1). Taxonomy (NCBI): domain Eukaryota; kingdom Metazoa; phylum Chordata; class Actinopteri; order Osteoglossiformes; family Mormyridae; genus Mormyrops; species Mormyrops attenuatus. The sequence continues at coordinate 20,719,563 of JAODKC010000117.1, read as the reverse complement.
ACACCATGGTATGTCACTCAAGCGAAAATCACTCCCATTTTCCACTTCCAGAGCCAATGCCTTTATCAAGATTCCTGGCTTCATTAGACTATGGATAAAACTAAGATGGTAAAAGGTAAGATGGGCCAGCACCTATAAAACAACATGCTTACAAAAAAGAATTCCTGATTGAGCTGCTAGAATGCAGACATAATTCCCATGAGCTTCTCTAAAGCACCCAGCAAGAGTTCCAGAGTCGTTCCACATCACATCCACAGAACCTCATTCCACATCTCCTCTACAGAACCTGATTTCACATTACATCCACAGAACCTCATTCCACATCTCATCTACAGAACCTCATTTCACATCTCATCTACAGAACATCATAAAAAGTCAGTTTCCAGTGGTGCAGGATGAAAGCTGCAGTTATGTTGGCCTGATGGTATTCCACTTCCAGTGTTTTGATAATGAAATGTATATATTATTTAAATATAATCTTCTTACCATTGCAGTAGAGAATGTAGTATCCTACTGAATAATTTTCCCAATCCTATAAGTCTTCAGGATTTTTTTAGACTTTGAATATATACTTGCTGTTTATAATGTACAGTTTAATAACAACAGTTATGGGACAGCCGCTGGGTGTAGGACATGGGTGTGACTGCAAAATGTGTCACTGTTTTGGTTTGTTGCTTGTCCAGGGCAGAGACCAGAGCTGAACCACAGCTATCTTTACTCTAAAGTAGGACACTCTTCAGTATGCAGCTCCCTTACGCTTTAAAATGTAATGTGTACACGACACCTTGTCCTTCGTAGATTTAATGAGAAGCCTGTAATTTTCATAAACTCTACGAGTGTTAAAAATGGCATTATGAATCTATACCATTCGTGCTTCTTCCTCTCTGTCTTTTCTAGTACAGATTATTCGAATAACAGTAATGGATCTTTCGTTAAAAAAAAATAAATATATAT
>JAODKC010000117.1:20672722-20714264 GCA_026777985.1 Mormyrops attenuatus | reverse complement strand
CCCTAAATGCATTGAAGCAACTGCCATGTGATTGGTTGCTTAGATAATTGCATTAATGAGAAATTGAACAGGTGTTCATAATAATCCTTTAGGTGAGTGTATATATATATATATATATATATATATATATGAGAAGGAAGGCTACCCAAAATGTTGTGATGAAAGGTTAGGTGTATAAACAGAATCCTAGTGAAATGAGATGTTTAAAATGTGTCCCTCTAATTCTTCCTTCTTCGTTTTATCTGTATCTAGGGATGGATTAGACACAATATACTTCTTTAACAATTAGCAAAGGCAAGTGGATTTGCAATTGGAATCGTAATACACTGATGCAGTACGTACAGTCGTGCCCAAAAGTTTACATACACCTGAGTGAAATACATTCAACTTCCATTCATATATCATTTACTGTTTAATATTCAACATTCAATGCATTCCTATAATAATCTCAACCAATCCCTTTTATTTCCACGAAAGATTTCAACAGCTCTTTCATTTTCAATGGTTTTATTCACAGTTCAGTTAATGAAGTTACAAAATTAGTAGGTCAAAAGTTTACATACACCAGGGTGATCTGGTGCTTTTTTGTGTTTGCAGCAGCGTGGAACATCCCCAAAGGGTTTTCATGTGTGTCCTATTGGTTCTTGATAGCAATTCATTTGTAATAGTTCAGATGGTGCACACAGGGCTATATAAAGGGCCAGAGTTACCTGCTAAGGCTTCATTTCTACTTGATCCAACATGGGAAAAGGAAAAGAACACTCTGAAGACCTAACGCAAAGCATACCTCCAAGTTGGTCACAGGATGGCTTGAGCAGAACAAAATCGATGTTTTGGAATGGCCAGCTCAAAGCCCGGATTTAAATCCCAGAATTTGTGGAATGAACTTAAAAGTCCACAAAAGGAAACCCACCAATTTGAATGAACTGTACAACTTTTGTCAAGAGGAATTGGTCAGAATCCCGTCTGAGTATTGTAAAAAGCTAACTGATGGTTATCCTGCTAGACTGACTGCAATTCTAAAAGCTAATGGCAATGCAACAAAGTATCAATACGAGGTTGGGGTGTATGTAAACTTTAGACCTACTCATTTTGTAACTTCAATAATTGCATTGTAAATAAGACCATTGAAAGTGAAAGATTTGCTGTAATCATTCATGGAAATAAAGAAGATTGGTTGAAATTATTGTAAGTATGCACTGAATGATGAATATTAAACAGGAAATTATATGTTGAGCATATTACACTCAGGTGTATGTAAACTTTTGGGCATGACTGTACATTCATTCAAATGAAAATTTTACCAGCCAAGAGATATTGAGGATAATTATGGGCAATAAGTCAATGAGCAAGTTCTGCTGAAGCTGTTGCTTAAGAAAAAAAAACTGATATTCAGAGTTTTTTGATGTAGAAACAGTATGTTTTGGGGGGGTTAATTTTTTTTTGGATCACACTGCATAATAAGTATGAGGCATGCATTAACTCAGGACAGGTACGGTGGCGAAACAATGAGGGTTTTTATTGAACTTAATGAACAAAGGCTGGGAATGAACAGGATTGTAAGGGAAGACTGGAGCAAGGTTGAGCACAGGCAACACAAAGGTACGATGTCAATGACCAGCTTGGGGAACACAGGACTGGGGAACATAGGATTGGGAAGCACTTATATACGGGAGCTAATGAGAGGCATCTGGGAGTGATTATCACGAGGGTCAGGAACGAGAAGTAAGACAAACGAGTAACAGGTGTGGCTTCTTAGGGTCACGCTAGGAAGGAGACAGGAGGGTCATTTGGATGCGGGGGGTGGGACATGACAATACCAAAATAAAAAGAGGAGCCATGATATGACTTATTTTACATTTTGGAAAAAGATTGGAGAAATAAATCAAACTGAATAACTCACCGTTGCAGTGCTGATAATCTGTGGACCAGCCAGTACATGGCAATCTGCTTCCATCAGCTCGGACATCAGCACTGGGCCTGTCAAGCAAACCGTCACTCAGCACTGGGCACACAAAAGCAAACACACTTTTACTGAATTACCAATACATGACCCTTTCCCTTTCACCATTTTTAAAACAAAAAAAAAAACAATTGTGCCGATGATTTAATTTATGGCAGAAAACTAAACAAGTATAATAACTGATTAAACTGATTAATTACACAATATACAGGATATTGTACATCCATGTGTATTTTGTAGCTACTTCGACGGAGCACAGTGAACTGGGAAGCAAAGCACCTGAGGCCAGAAATGACCACAAAGCTATATTATTCATATAATATAAAGCGTTATTCTCCTCTGAGGACTGATTTAGAGATGAGGGCGCGTGGGAGAGGAAATTTCCTAAATTTGAATTTCACTTCATCCTTTATTTAGCCAGTAAAGAGGATCATTGTTTAACAGAGAACATGCTTATCTGAGAGACGTATTAGGAAACATAAAAGCTATTAATGTCAAAGTGAAGCTGGCGTGAAAAGAATGCATATTCACATTAATATAGTAATGTTGAAACAATTGCTTGTAATGAGAAGTGTTATTTTCCTTTTTAACTTTTATTTTCACTTATTTACTGCTCATTCACTCCGCACATAAGCCCCAGGCAGCAGAGTTTTGAATTCTGAATCATGCATATGACTTTTCTGGCATTCTGGTTTAACTGGGGGTAAAGAGCTGTGCTCATGGCCCCAATGGGGAAGTGGCTCTGCCAGCCTAACCCGCTGGGCCACGTATCATCATGTATGGAATGTAATGAAATGAACGCCGATATGAATGTTATTGTTTTATGTTTCATCTGTTGCTACGGCGACACAACCTGAACGACACGGTAGACCCAGGCTATTGATACAATATACAGTGATTAATACCCACTTCCCTTTCCCCTCTAACTCTGACCCTCCCATTCGTCCACCACCCACTGATGAGAATTGGGCTCCACCCCTTCCTGCATTTATTTAGTCCCTCCAATAATTGGCAGATCTCTTCATCTGACAGATCTTAGGCAAATGTCATAGCCTGGCATGATGATTAGCCATGCTCAAACATTGCTGGGAACATCTCTCAATATTATAAATATAAGTCAGCTTTCAGCTTTTCACTGTAAGGGACATATGTCATAAAGGCTGAATAAGGAGGGTGCTTTTTTTCACTTCATACTAGACTAAAACACATGGGACACTGGCTTTTGCTGCCAAGCTCCTATGCTGTGGAATGCCCTGCCAAACGATGTAAAAACTGCACCCAGTCTCAAAGTTTTTAAGACGGTGGCCCTTTACTTAAAGCAGTCATCATAATGCATTATACATACCTTCATAAGGCATTATAATGGTCAGTATAAGCAGTTATAATGCATTAAGTTATTTATAGTGCACTATAGATGAGAGCTTCATAGAGCATTCATAATGCATAATACACATGGCTGTAATGTATTACGCCTTTTTATAAATAGTTATAGCCGTGTTTATAATACTTTATGGATGCATTATAACGCATTATGAAGGTATCTATATTGCATTATACATGAGTGCTTTAAGTAAAGTGTTAAAGAAAAGACTCGACCCACTTATTTAGATCGTATTTACTTGAGGGGGGCACAAATAATATACTATGATGTTCTTTCTTTGTTTTCATTTATCTAGTTAATATTATGATTACTATTGCCTCTAGACTCTATTGTATACCTTCACTGGTTTCTGTGTCATTTTACTGCCTGTTTAATCTTATCGCTAATTTACTTTTACCAACAATTTCTCTTTTTTTTTTACTGTAGCATACTGGATGTGAGAAATGCATGTTACAAATAAAATGTATAATTACTATTATGCACTATTATGACTTTTTGCACTATAACCGATACAGTGATGTACACTGGTTTTCTTTGTTGCTATACTGCGGTTAATTTATTGTATTGTTAGTTCCACTTATATTCTATTTTCTATTATATATATATATATTTTATAATTATCCTGCTATATGAAAACCAACAGACCAGAGCATCACACAGTGGGAGCCTCCTGCTCAGTTCTTATTGTGGTCAGAATTAGCTTTTTTTACCACGTGTAATTGGATGGCAATCTAGCAAAACCCCTGAAAAAAATGTAACATAACACACACATTGTACACATTTAAACCTCAAACAAATGGAGAAAATAAACAAAAGAAACAGAAATGCGGGTCAGTTATAATATAAAAGACCAGTCATTCCAGTACAAAATCAGCAAACAAGATCATTCATTAGGCTCTATTTTATGAATAAAGTTACTTCATAGTGGCATGAACCACGGAAGTATATTTTCTAGGTTTAAGCAGATTTTTTTCCCAGTGAAAAAAGTATAGAAAGTGTGGTGATGTAAATTTGGACTGATATCTTTGGGGTGTGAATAATATAAGCAAGGCAGTCTTGGAGGTGACAGGCAGACAAAGTAGAGAAAAGTGAGGTTAGTTCTACTGAAAAGGTGGCAGGGATGCAGCTACAGTGTCTTGGCAGTGGCAGAGGATGTTAGGAAAAGAATTACAGCACAGACACACAGAGTGGGCACAGTAGAAACGCAGTTTATTTGACTACACCATACAAAAGAGCAGCCACATACAAGCATGTCATGGCAACTGGTGATGAGAGGAAGAGATACTCAAAGAGATTATAATAGCAAGAGAGGGTGGAAACATTAAAATACATTGCAGGTTACAAAAATACAGATCTCAATTAAAGTCAGAGCAGGATTTAATTTCTCATAACACACAAAAAAAAACTACTGAAGCTTCAACCCCACATCTCAAACCAAAGCGAAATTATGGCCAGTCTGTGATTATGAAAACTGAATAAAAATAATCTGATTATCAGTAGAGACAACAGATCCATGGGCCTGCTATGGGAAAATGCTAAAATTCAGCACATCAAAATGATGCAATATATAAATAAACCCCCCCTGTAAACTCAATAGCAATTTGAGAAATGATGGCACTGAAAGACTGACTATTTTTGGCACTGGAATATAGACAACTTATAAACTAATACTGTATAGATTAAGTTATTTAATTTTTAAATTCTAATATTTATTTTTAATAATTGCAGTAATTATCCAAAATATCAATAATAGATGTGTGCAGTTCTTGGTAGGCATTCTAGCAATATCTTCTAGAACATCATTCAGTAACCCTACTCCCGCCTTTCGTGCAGGGTTAGGGTGAATTTCACAAGTAAAATGCTGACAGCCATAACACTGACTGAAAACGCACCTTGAAAACCTGGCAAATTATGGAGGTTACATGTCAGTCCGCTGAATTCAACAAGCTAGTGACTTTATCTTCAGAGAAAAAGTGTCACTGACCCAATATATTAACCTCATTCTTCATTAACTTCACATACCAGGGAGTTCAACATTTTCTAAGAAACAGTCTCATTCAAGGTGTAAGCGAAAATGTGCTCCCCAAACAGTCTCTCTGCTTGACATGCATGTCTAAAATGCATCAAAAATAAAGTCAACTGCTTTAGCACGTTGCTACACCCACTACACAGGGATAATGTAATAGCAACAGAGACAGTCTTTTATCTCCATTTAAAATCAAATATTATCACTTGTGTTTCAAATGGCATATTTGTATTTTTGGAACGACAGGTCTTGAATAAAACAGAATTTGACGCATACAGCTCTATGTTACACAGATAAAGAGCTGAGATGAATGTCTTATAGATCTACCAGGTAGAATTCTTATCCAAATGGTCTCAACTAAAGTCTTATATTTTTGCCCTAATGTATATTTTATGAATCGGTACCAGATTTTTGAATATTTCTCCTGGCTTTGTAGCAGATACGGATGTTAGCAGAATTATCTGCTGCATTTAAGCGCTTTCAGTTCAGTTCAGTTTTCAGAAAGATCAGTGGGGGCATTAATACTGCATAAGCTGAGTAACTCTGCCTGCATTCTGATAAATCCTTCTCCTGTGATTCACAGAAACGTGTGCTGTGCCAGTTCAGATTTCTATCCTGAATAATTATCACTGATTCTGCAAAACACATCTGATCATGCTGGACTGGCATTAATTTTGATCAACACTCTGATGAGTGTGAATATTAAGGAGAACGACGGACAGCACCTAACACAAAGTGCAGGATAAAGCCTTGGATTACTCATCCTTATATATGTTCCTCTTTAAAATGGCTTTGTTTCAATAACTTACTTTTAACTTTTATTTCTTTCATCTATTTTCCTATATCATTTTCATGTTGAGTGCGCTAATATTGCTGATTCACATGTATTATATATTTAATATGGGTGTATATAAGTATAATTTATGAAACAAAGCTCACCTTTGAAAGGTTTGCTCACCTTCGAAAGGTTTGCTCACCTTTGAAAGTTTAAGCCATTACACATACAAAGTTCCCTGTAGATTTCACCAGATTAACTATGAAAAAGTTCAATCTGAAAACAGAACTGAAGAGATGCTGTAAACAGAGTAAAACCCCTTTCATATCATGTCATCCGCATTGAATGTGCTTTAATATATATAGAATTTTCCAGTGACACCTGTTTCAAAAAGCAGCAAAAACACAAGGTCCCTCAGTAGTAGCACCGTGGTAAGTTGCCATGTAAACCAGAACCTTGCGGCTCATTTCAGTTACAGAGAAACGGCAGTGACTGTTTCACATGTTTGAAGGATACCATGTTTATGTATTTCATTTATGTACTCGTACATTTTAAGTATAAGTGTGGATATCATATATTTTAACATTCCGGTGAAGAAGTCTGAGATAAATTTTACTTACACCCTAAACCTCTTCACGAATGAGATTAGAAAAAATAAAATACTGGACATGCAACTGAAGATTTATCAAAAATTAATGTACTAGAAATCTGTCATGAATATAATGCCCTTATAATTAAAAATGTTGCTAATAAAGAAGAACAATGTACAAAATTGAAATAAACATCTTCTACTAATACACTGTTAAAAAGGCACAGATGGACAACAGAATATCCTGTGCTTTATATATCCTATGTACATTAAAAGCTTTCTATTGTAAAAGATCATTTTGGTGGAAAAGAAATCTTTTTTTTCTGGAATATTTTGTTTTCACTTTTGAAAATCAGAAAATGACCGTCACCAAGCTCGCTAAATTACCTGGGAGGTCCACACTGTAATAAGGCCACTGGACAAATGGTGAGTGTGAATATGAAAGGCAATGCATGCAGGAATTCAAATCTGAAGGTTAACCACCAGGGAACACTGCACATGTGAGATGGAATTTATGCCGTAAAATCATACATGACATATTGATTTCCTAAATATCCACACTTTAGTCTTCTTCATTTGCACCTAATCTACGACTTTATAAAAGTCCTTCCTGTGAAAATGTATATTTTATTGTTATTTTTGTTTAGGTTCAGTATCTTACGTATATTAGGTTCAGCTCACTCCTCTCCCTGACCCCTTACCATGCAGTTATGGTTGAAGAAATAGTGCAGCCATTCATCTTTCTGAAGACAAAGTCAGCTGAGAGAGAGAGCGTGTGGCGTCGAGGTCACAGAATTGATGTGCATACAGTTAGTAACAGGGTGGGAGTTTGGGATAAGAAAAGCCTCGATAAATGTGCTCCAGGTGTGAAAGGGTACAAAGGTCACATAGTACTACAGCAGTGACACCGGGCTTGCTTTTGACTACCTGGAGCTGGGAGTTCCTTGTCCGAACTTTCGTCCTTGCCTTCAGATGACGGTTCGGTCGTGTCCGACAGAGGCTGACCAGAAACCAGGTCTGCCGCGTTGCCGTCCATGGTGGAGATGTCGGTGACCGTCTTCTCTCGAAGGGACTTCTCATCGTCCTCATCGATCAGCACGATTTCTGCCTTAATTGTGCCATTGAAACCAAGCAGCTTCTTTGTCTCCTCCTCATCCTCCACGTTATGGTAGCCCATGAATAACATAGTGACAGGCTTCTCAGATGAGGCCTCGGGCATCTCCGTGACTTCGTCTTTATATTCGTATCTGGTCTGACTGGCTGCCTGCTTGCCTTGTGACCCAGGCATCATCTGCAGCTTGGCTTCTTTGTGCACGTTTGCCTCCTTTTTCCCCAGACCCCCATTGCTTGCATCAGTATCTGGGTCAGGAGAAGTGACCATCAGCCCGCTTGCAGCCTCATGACCGTGAGACTGGTTAACAAGCTGCAATATATTATCTACCTCTGAAGAGGTCAGTGTGTGGAGGCCGTTCTCCACAGCGGGAGGCTGCCCTGACTGCACCTCATACACCACCTTGCAGCCGTCGTCAAAAACCTTAACACCCCTGTGTTGGGCTTCTTGCGGACTCACAGCCGAGGCCGAGAGTATCACGGTGTCTCCAGTTTTCCCGTCTTTTTGTACGTAGATTTCCATGGCGCAAACTGGTTAAATTGGGGGGAAAGACATAACAAGGTTTTATTCTGTTATTGCAACTGTGATAAATGTTTATTCCCTAGAAGGTTTATTCCTCATTGTTGGCAGCTACAATAATGACATTAGGGATGTCTCTTTTAGTGACATTTCAGTTTCTATCCTGAACCTGCATTTGAAGACACTAATTTTAAACCCAAAACTTTTTACTCAACTGTTGTCGCCCACAAACTCTCTGGTATTTGTTTATTTAACGCGCATCACAGACACAAAAACAAGATCAGTGCCCAGTCTAATCCACAACTACAGTGCTTATCATGTTCCCAGTGTCCAGTCTAACTACAAACCATCAATAGCAGTGCATTAAGGTGCTAGAGCACAGAAATGCAAATGCAAATATTTATTCAAATTAACACATTTTAAATTACACTTGACAATTGATAGTGAAATGTAAACTGATAAGTACAAATGCCATAATTTAAAAAAGCAAAATGTATTACAAAGTAATAACAGCATCTAAAATTAAACCACATACCTAACAATATTTATAATCTTTCTTCAGTGGTAATCCTCTGGAATACTGATAAGATAACCCTAACCCGAACTCCCTTAACCATCGACACCTACCAGGTCTCTTTGAAAGCTTCTTATCCTCAAAAGCAGCAAGTTGTGTTTGTGGGGGCGATTCCAGGAGGTCAGGAATTTGGGAAGAGATGTGATTCTCTGCCTCTGCTGGGTCGAAAAACAGGAGAGGAAATGACACTCTGTACTGAAACACTGCGATGCCCCCCCTCTGTTTCTTTTTTCCTCAGGCAACTCGATGCTTAGCAAAGCAAAACCGGTGACTGAGTATTAGAGAAAACAATAAGCGCTTCAGTTTGTGGGATCCACCCTGAATAGGTGGATCATTGTGGACAAAACGCAGAGTCATTGGCTTCTTATTGGAGTTCAGTCATCTAGCTGATGCAGGAGGAAAACGATCCAAGAGAGCGGTGTGCAGCAAAAAGGAGTCCACTAGTTTACAAACATTAAGGGCAGAGAAAACGCCTGTACCAGAAAAAAAGGATCGAGCTGCCAGATAAATAAACTGACAGAATCAAGATACACTGCAAAGAGGAAACAACAGGAAAATCAATGCTTTTTAAGTAGGAACACTAATTTTTGTTCTTATCAATCAGTACATTGTAGGCAAAAGGATGTTCTACGGCTAGAGTATCTATTGCGAGTTAACATTGCATTAGAACAAATCTCTCCAGTGCATGCCTTTTCCAAGACAGAACTTGGGCTTTCACAGTGAAGGAGGTCACACAGAGACTTTATCAAAATACAATGTATTATTAAGTATAAGCATCAATGCAAATTGTTTTTATACTAAGATAAAATTGAAACATTTTTGCAGTGTTAGCTAACTTGATTTCATTATTTACACTCTTGGAATGGTTTATGCTAGCCTGTCTGAATAAAAAAGATAAGATTGTAATCGCAGACATTGTAATTGCAAATTCCTTGATGATCTTAAATATAATGTTCTGCAGAAAGGTGTTGCCCATACCTCTGTCTTGTTCTTGAGGACTCTATAAACAAAAAAAAATTAGAGTTAAATAATCCGAAAATACACCTTTTCACCAAAGCATATATCATATAACCATCCATCCATCCATCCATCCATCCATCCATTTTCTATAACTATTTGTCCTGTTTAAGGTCGTGGGGGGTCTGGCGCCTATCCCGGAGCCTATGGGAGCAAGGCAGGGAACATCCCAGGATGGGGCACCAACCCATCACAGGGCACACTCACACACCATTCACTCCTACAGGTAATTTGGTCAAGGTCACCTTAGCATGTTTTTGGACTGCGGGGGGAAACCCCATGACAGCATGCAGAGACAAGGTGGCTTTGCAGCTCACTCATGCAGTCACCTCTACACCTTCAAGGTGGGTGGTTTGAATCTCACATCCACCCTGTATGTTTGGAGTAGTACAGGTTTCTTCCGCAATCCATGATATGCATTTCGCTGAACTGGCATCTCTGAATTGCCCATAATGTGCGAGTGTGCGTTGTGTGCCCTGTGATGGACTGGCATCCTGTCCAGGGTGTTCCCTTTCCTTGTGGCCTATGCTGCCCGGAATAGGCTGCAGAACCCCCCCAGATCACACACAAACACAACCCTGGGTAAAAGGTTGGCAGATAATCAGATATTCAATGGGATGACATTAAATGATTAAGTCCATGAAGCATTTTCATTTATTTCACTTAAATGATCAGATTACTCACGTTTTGCCAATCCACACCAGACCCCTGACTTTTTCTCAGCCTTTCTCTGAGAACTAGTTCTTTGGCAGAAATCTCAGATTCTTCATTCTTCAACTTATCAATCTCGTTCTCTAGTCTGCAGAAATACAAGAAGGTTACTCCTAATGTGCAAATACATCATTCGAATTAAAGCCATAGATGGTGTGATGTGTTGCTAAGTCCAGCTGATGTTTGCAGCCATGGAACCTAAAGCTGAAAACAGAGGGGATATAGACTTATTCTTTAGTGTCTTCCTGCTGACACTCTGAGCATCTGCTGAATCACCTACCACTCTGTGACTCTGCAAAACAACAGGCATCATATTCATAAACCTGTCGTATACAGCGATCAGCCAGGATGTTAAAACCACCTGCCTAATATTGTGTAGGTTCCCCTCGTGCTGCCAAAACAGATCTGACACGCACCTGAAACACAACTCATCAGACCAGGCCACCTTCTTCCATTGCTCCATGGTCCAGTTCTGAGGCTCACATTGTACGCGTTTTTCACCATAGGCAGGGTCAGTGTCGGCACTCTGACCGGTATTGTGGCTATGCAGCCTCATATGCAGCAGGCTGCGATGCACTGTATGTTCTGACACCTTTCTATGACAGCCAGCATTAACTTTTTCAGCAATTTGCACTGCACTTTCCTATGGGATTGCACCAGACCTGTCAAAATCACTCACAGCTAAACTTCCACCACATCATTGAAAATTTCAAGTCCAGAAAGTACAAATCCAGACTGTGATTTAGTTTCAACCAACCAGTTGAGCATAAAGAATCACAGTTACAGAGTACTCAACTGGTTGGCTGAGACAAAATCCTGGTCTGGATTTGTACTTTCTGGACCTGAAATTTCCACCTCTGCACATCAACTTCAGGAACTGACTGGTCACTTGCCTAATATATACTGGCACCCTTGACAGGTGCCATTGTAATGAGATAATTTTATTCAATTCACCTGCCTGTGGTTTTAATGTTATGGTTAATCGGGTGTGTGTAGCTTAGTCAACACAGCTCTGATGAGTTTATATATAGCAGGTCGCATAACAAAAATATGTGTTCTTCATGTGTATGACATGAAGCAAACTAACCCCCAAATTAGAAATGCTGTAATCAAGAGATACTGTACAAATGAATAACTAGACACAAAAATCCCCAACTCACACAGCTTGTAAACTACATTACTGCTTCCCATAGCAGTTTTACCCAAAGGCATGCGAGCTACGGAAATGAAATGGTTTGTTTGCTTTTGTGCCTTCCACGAGTGAAACACATTTATATAATATCAAGAAAAAGCCCCCCCCCATACTTCTCATGCAGCAAAAAGCTGCCCGAAAACTGTTTGTATTATTCCTAAACACCATGTCGAATCAGGAAACTCATCACTAGGGAACCAGAAGGTCTCTTCCCTTACTCATTTCCTGACATTGTTTTGATTATTAACATTCCACAAATAACAATGGGCTGAATAAAATTTGCCTATACAACTAGGGCTATGATTTATCCATCTTGCATATTGTATAGGACTAAACAAACAGTGACATTGAACAGTATTAAGTAATTTTAAAAAGGTTCATAAAATCAATTTATTTTTGAAAGAAAAGATGAAATATGTAAAACCACTGTACAGATCTTACAAAACCATCTTCACAGCTAGAAAATTTAATACACTGAGAATTTAATGACAATAGGGCTGCATGGTGTCTCATTGAGTAGCGATCGGTGTCAGTTTGCATGTCCTCCCAATGAGTTTCCTTTGGGGACTCCAGCTTCCTCCCACAGCCCAAAGACGTGCAGCTGGCATCCTTACATTGCCCATAGTGTGTACAGGTGCAGTAAATGCCATGTTATGCACTGCCCTTCTGTCCAGGGTCTTCTGCAGCCCTGGGTTAGGCTCCAGGCCCCTTACAAGCCTGTATTGTACAGATGGATCCAGTAACACTAATTTATCCATCCATCCATCCATCCATCCATCCATCCATCCACCCACCAATCCATCCATCCATCCATCTTCTATATCTGATTATCCTATGCAGGGTCACAGAGGTCTGGGGTGCCAGCCCATCACAGGGCACACACACACACACACACACACACACACACACACACACACACGTTTGTAATTAAATTTCCATTCTCCATCCCATTCCTATGGGGAAAACGGGGGAAACCCAGCCCTAACCTTAACCATAAGTAACCAAACAAAATATGAGACTTTTGGCATTTTAACTTTTTTGATTGCATTCACAGATCTTTGTGGGGACCTGAAAAATGGTCCCCACAATGTCAAAACAACAGGTTTTTATTTCGTTGTGGGAGGCATTTGGTCCCCACAATGTAATATAAACCTAATCACACACACACACACACACACACACACACACACAAACACACATGTATGACCACAGATACTGGAAAGTATTAACGAAATTATTTTAAATTAAATTATTTTTTCATATTGTTTATAACAATATGAAAAAAAATATCATGGTATCAAAAACACTGGCGAATTGTAGACCAGGAAGATTCTAGTCTACTGGATTAAAATTCGAGATAAAGTAATAACAGGAATGCATGAGAAATTTAGCTTTTTCATCTCTTAAATATATCAAATTCAACATAATTCTTCACATGCTCAAAGTACACAGCACTGCTAAAATGGAATTTTGGAAGTGAAGTGTGCAGAAACATTTCCATACTGCCATCTAGTGGTATAACACTTAACACTTGTGGTATAACTACCACATGTAGACTTGATTTTATTGTTGGGTGACATCACTGTATTATTATATGGGCGGAGTGGTGGCTCTGAGGCTATGGATCTGTGCCAGCAAGGTTGCTGGTTCAAATCCTGTGAATGCCCGGAGTGATTGTACTCTGTTGGACCCTTGAGCGAGGCCCTTAACCTGCAATTGCTTTGTCCTGGGTATGACGTTAATCTATATCCAGCCCTAGAAGGAGGTCCTCCAATTTACAGGGAAAAACCTGGGGGTTGGTGGCAGGATTGGCGCTCCACCCACTGAAAAAACACTCGCACTGGTCCATTTGGACTAGTGTGGTGCTGAGGTATCACCCGCCGCATGGCTGTTCTCATCCCTGAGGTGGTTTGTCGTGTGGTGGGTGTGGCAGCGCACTGTAATCAGTGCATGCTCCTTACCTCTCACCGTAATCAGTGCATGCTCCTTACCTCTCACTGTAGTCAGTGCATACTCCTTACCTCTATCTGTAATCAGTGCCTGCTCCTTACCTCTCACTGTAATCAGTGCATACTCCTTACCTCTCACTGTAATCAGTGCATGCTCCTAACCACTCTTTGTAATCAGTGCATGCTCCTTACCTGTCACTGTAATCAGTGCATACTCCTTACCTCTCACTGTAATCAGTGCATGCTCCTAACCACTCTCTGTAATCAGTGCATGCTCCTTACCTGTCACTGTAATCAGTGCATGCTCCTTACCTGTCACTGTAATCAGTGCATGCTCCTAACCACTCTCTGTAATCAGTGCATGCTCCTTACCTGTCACTGTAATTAGTGTATGCTCCTTACCTCTCACTGTAATCAGTGGCTGCTCCTTACCTCTACCTCTCTCTTATTATTATTATTGCTGTCCATTAATATCTAAATGTCTTTTTTTACTGTTTATGTGTGTATGCTGTGCTACTGTAAACCCGCAGTTTCCTTTGGGACTAATAATCATCAATCAATCAATGAATCAATCAATAAATCAATCAATCAATCAACCTAGCTATTGACTGAAGCTTGGTACTGCGCTCAACATAGACATAAACAAATAGCAATGAATGCTTTAAAACACAAGACACTCAAACAAACAAGCTAGAGAGTGAATTACAAACCAGCGTTGAGAATCTTAATAAGACTGCACAAATTATGCATGTGGATTTTCTTTTTTATAGAAAAATATTTAAAATCATTTCATTCTCAAAATTGGTTGACACCCTCAGTCAACAGGGGGCACCATACTAATATTACATCTATTTTCCTCAAGCAATACTGGGTCGCAGCAAGTCTAGATGCAATCTCATGGAAGTTCAGGGTACAATCTGGCCAGGATGCCTGATTCCCACTGGGTGCACACACACAAAGCTGTTTAGAAGCAACAATGTTCAGTCATTTAATTGGAAAAAAATTCTAACAAGCTGGCAATATATAAAAGCCATAGCTGTCAAGTTTCATGGTGTCACATGTCCCACGCATGGTCTACATTCTTGCATGTTAGCTGGGAGCCCAAGCAAAAGCAAAGAAGATGGGGTCAAATTAGGTCCTCAACTTACAAAGCCCATGCAGAGATCAATGCCATACCATCGAGACCAAAAACAAAACTCCATAAGAAGCAGAGAACAAACCAAATTCCAGAGTCTCCAGGAGTGTAAACATCAAGACAAGGGCAATGACCACAAAACTCACAGGTTAGGTTAGGTTAGCTTAGCTTAGGTAGGTAAGTAAGCAGACAACCTCAAGATTGTTTTTCAGTCATTTTGCAAGGTGACATTTAATTGCACACTTAACCAGATAAAGGTACAGGCACTAATCAATAACTATGTAATTAAATAAGAGGCAGGTGAACTGGAATGTATGAGCGTGATTTTGCCCCCAGTCCGAGACAGGATACTTGTAAGGTTATTAGGTTTAATGTAGTTACAAGCCATGTCCTACGCCTTAATTTCAGTAATCTAACAATTCTGAGAATTTTAAGTTTATAGTTATAAAACTACATTAAATGATCTCCAATTGTATTTAGCATGCTGTACAAGATTATTTCTTAAAGTCTTGAAATGGATACGGATTGTATCATTAGTGTTATGTCTGAAGTCTATGTTGGGTGAAATTTTGGATTGCTTATTCTATAACCAAAGCATATCATTTTAATTTCAATTATATGCATCTCACTTTTCTTTACTGTTCCCAGACCTGTAAGCCATGCCTCATGTGGAGGTTATGTCAGTTAATATTTTTTTTAGGTCCGTACTTCCAGACTTATGCCATCTTGAGAATATTGAAGAGGGGTGTGTTCCACGCAGCAGGATTTTTTGCTTAGCCGTATAACTAGTCGGATTTACGGTAGTCTGGGCTAAATGGGCATTATCTTTGTTCACTTACATTTAGCCCGGATGAAAATCCTCTTAGTTATCCGGCTAAGCAAGAAATTCTGCTTCACGGAACACCCCCAGTTGCCAAAGCAACACGAGTTCATTCCACAAATGAATACACATTTGAGCATGTATAAAGCTCATGTTTGTGTGACACTGATATAAATGTTATATACTTAATTGTCGAATACAGTCAGGAAATCCATCCATCCATCTTCGATACCCGCTTGTCTGGAAATCTAAATAAATTGAGTACACACTAAGACAGCAATATAAATAGCTTCTGGCTTTTAACAGTCAAATTTCCTGCAGCTGTTTGACACATAACAGACAGAAGTTAGTTCATGTTACTAAAAATGTAACGGTAATATGGTGTAATATAGCTAACGGAAGCTGAAAATATAATCATTGGTTTTCGAACGTTTTGTTGCGTTTCTGCATTGTTAGCAATTTCCCAAATTGAGACTAGTATCTCAATTTGAAGTAGCCTATTTATTCACTTATCTATTATATTTATTTTAAAACAGCTGCTGGGTTAGGGATATCAGACTATCTTTAAAACTGCTGAGGAAAATTGCTTCCTCATGTCCCAGCGACGTATTCGTGAAATGTTAAACCCTTTCAGTCATTTTCAGAAGTACTGTACTTCTTCACATCTACAGTAATCCGTGGCGTTCTACCAATATCATTTACAGTAAAAGAGCTTCATTTTTATTGCATCCTTTAACTTCTAACGTAAGGTTATATAATATTTTTTTTTCCAGTTTCTCCTTCTTATTTCTGTACCTGCGTTGCAAACAGGGATCCTATTCCCCTTTTTTATTTTGCCTGTACAGGACACACGTTTTTCTAATTTCCCCTCTATAATTAAATCCGTGCTTTAAACATGCTCACGGTTAGTATGTAGCTAGCTTAATTGGTATTAATACTGCATTTTTGTAACAATGTAGGCGATTATTACACAGAAAGGAGCAGACTACAAACGGCACATTATCGTTGGTAGACGGCCATTTAAAAACTACTGCTTTCAAATAATCGCATTCTTTTTTTGTGTACAAGGAATAACACAATTTCATTTCAATGAACACGATGCAACATAAAAACGCAAATCAAGCGGACTTCTAAAATAAACCTAATACGCGAATACAGCTTCTGCCTCAGCATATCAGATACAGCAGACTAGGTGATAAATTCAATTCATCATTCCAGCTGCAAAATGCAATGCACGTGTAAATACTACTATTCATACTGTGATTCTGTGGTGCGGCTTTGTAACATGAAACAAAAGAAGTATACAGACGGGAATATTGCTTATTAACAGATTCAGGTGCACAGTGATTGTAGTTTTACCTATATATTTATTTATATATCAACACTTTCCATATATCCCCGATTCACCGGGAAGCCCCTTTTTCAATGCCCACGGCTTCATGTAATGGAAAAAGGATCCCCACGGAATACATAGCATATAAAACACACTTACAGATTCGGGCGGTGTTAGGCAGAATCCGAGACTCTAGTGCCAGCAACGTTTCCCGGAAAACATGCATCATTTTACCGTCCCCCGTTTTCCTGGAAGCTTTTAGGGTGCAGCCATCGGATCCCAGTTTTAAAGATACAACGAAGACAACAGCGGACTAAAGGCGAATTTAAATCCGGTGCATTTTTCTTTCTGAAAGCGAGGAATTTGTAGTCACGATCTTTTATTCTAGTCACTCCACTGACCAAAATTTTCTAGACTATAGGGCTCTTATGGGCAAATGATTGCATAGTAAGGACTGCCACGTACGTTCTCCCATGCCTGCTCTGCATAGCATTGCAAATTATTTCTTCTCTTTATTTCAAGGTTGAAATAATTTGATTCATCGACTAAATCCGTTATGTGTGAGTTGATCTTGTAATACAGTATTAGGTATGTAGGCTGCTTAATCGCCACACCACTATACAGTATGCGTGTTGTATGTTGTATTTTTCTTATCCTTTATTCAGTCTGTTCCCCCTTCTCAATGACTATGATTTAGGAATAGTTTACCACTACTTAGTTTATAAGTAGGCCGTGGGAAAGATTTCACTACCCAGGAATCTGGGTGAATGGTCCAAAATGATGTCACTGCGCCTTTTTTGGAAGCGCGGTGCTTTGGAAAGGGCCTGTGCCTCTTTCGAATACAGACACCCGTTATTTAAGATAACACCGCTTAACGCTCCTCCGTCAGTGTAGTTAGGTGGGAAGTGGGAAGGCTAAACGGAGAGCCGTCTATCTTTGTACAACAGCTATCCTAAATATAGGTTACTTTATGATGGCATTCAAATATTAGTATAATTTGATAGCTAGCAGCCATAAAACGCACACTGCTATTCACTGTTGCTGTTACTACCATTTCAATTTTACTACTACAGTAGTAGGAATCCTGTAGCTGGTATAGCAGTTCTGTGCTGGTTTAAATAAAGTACAGTATATGTTGTCTTACAGGCATTAAGTTAGCGTTTTTCACAAGTTATGACTCTATTGCTCATGCAGAAAGCGCAAATAGGATGTGCAGTGTGAGTGACTTTAATGGCAACACACGTCTGACCAGTGCTTGGACTGCAAGGCTGTCTCATTTCATAGCACTGACATTACAGAAGAAGTTAGCATGTCTGCACACCGCAAGCAGGTGCCGTGCATCCATAGGTGACATATGCGTTCAGACCTTATTCCAGATCAATGAAGACATTAAATTCAAAAGACGTTGACGTTTCCATCTCAGAGGACTTAAAGGCTTCAGCTTCACATTATAAGCATACTTAAAGCATTTCTTCTTTCTTTGCGGAATATTATTTTCTGGCAGGTCAGAATAATGTCATATATGCACAGTGCAGAAAACTGGGTTCATCACTGCAGGCCTGTTAGACTGCTGAAACCGTCAGAGCATTATGCACGTAAAACCTTCTCTGGATAGATCAAACCCCTAAGCACATCTTTCTCATGAACAAGTATAATATATATCATTTTTCAAGTAGTTACTTATTGTAATACTGTAATGTAAAAATAAAATGACACTGTAATGATAAAATATAAACAAGTTAACTGCTGTCAGCCTCTTGTGTAACACACATAACGTGGTTACGTTCAGGTCATGCATACTCAGGAACAGAGGGGATGAGCACCGTGTTGTTTCTGCCACAATATCCCGCCCCCAATAATCCATTATGCACTTGATTTATTACACTAAAACTGAGATGCCAGCAGTAAAGAGTAAAAATCATTTTCTCACAACTATGAATCAAGTCGATTGAATCCAAAATATTTTTAAACAAAAGGGGGTGTTAAAAAAAAAAACTCTCTTCACTTAACAGAACAATGCAGTGTGGTGTGACCTTTATAGAATTAAATAAAGACCTTGATTCTAGCATTTGCTGAAAATTTTAAATTTAGAAAAACTGAAGTAGTATAATCCAACATCACCGAAATGTGATTACTTATGGTCTACGGTGCGTTACATTATATGTTGACGAATATTATAACAAATATGAGCCATATTACACAATATCTAACAAGCAATGGACACACACACACAGACATATATATATAAAAATAAAATATACACACACATATATGTATACTAACCTGTGAATGCCCTCCTCTAGTTCCTTCACCTCTTCCTCATCCTTTTCTATCTGTCTTCGCCGCTCTTCCTCTTCCTCTTCTGTTGCTGCTGATGTTCCCTGAAGGAGCCATCGTTCTCGTTTTGCTTTGGACTGGGGGAGAGTATAAAAACAATCCGAATCAGAGCCCTCAAGGTGTCTGTGGTGCTGGGATGGCTGTTTCGGAGCTGTGTTACATTCTTTGACTTGGGGGACACAGACAAAGCTATATTGCTTTAGTTTTCTCATATAACTATTTGTTTTTGCAATTAAGTTACTGCATCTACTATGTTTACTTTGGAAATATCATGAAGTACAAGAAAACAAGTGATTTGGTGATAGTGGAATTATATTATATATCTGAAATCTGTCAGTCTCCTATATACTTTACCTAAGCACAAACAAAAAAACATACTGTTCAAGAAGCATACAGAAAACATCGCAAATGAAAGCCTGCTTCTTCCGATGACTAAACGTTAAGGCACAATGAAATTTTAATGTGCTTCAGTAACACTCTTGAAGTTTCCTCTTGCGTCACATTTTCAAAGAACATTTTTGCTTTATTTAGGATGAGAGCCAAGGATTGCTCTGGGGTCAAGTGAACACTGTTAGAAATGAGGTTTCCGATGAGAATAAGGCCTATACACAGTTTATACTAACAGTAAAGCAAACATCACATATCCTGTTATTTGTCTTGTTTTTTGTGCTTAAAACTGCGTCTTCAATGAACATTCTTCCTCATTATATATGGATAAAATCCATAACATATAACATCAGAACATCATCTGAATGTATTATACTGTAGTTCTGTTTTCCTATTAGTTTGTCAAACTGAATAGTTAAGCCACTGTTTACTGTTGCAAAAAAATTATTGTACCATCCAACCAATGTTTTATTCTGTCTGCCTGAATTCCACTTGCCTAAAGTGAAATTAATTACAACCCAACAAGACTATAATATAAGAGAATGGAGACAAATGTTGAAATGAATTAAAACTTTTGTGGTCATGAAGGTGGCTCTGAGTGAAAAGTATCATGAACTCAGCCTTTTCCTAGGGCTTGAAAATATTCTCAATGGTGACAGGACTGTAAAGTATACTGGTAAATGTCGTTTAGATGTTACCTTGAGGTGCTGTAGTCGTAATATTAAATCCTCTAATTTTCGTCTTTTCTCTTCAATTTCCGCTTGTCTTTTTCGTTTTAACTGCAAACATTGAAAGAGAAATTGTTATCTCTCATGATTGTCTGAAGTAATCTTCAGTTTTGAACATAAATACATCTGTATAAAACGGCACAGCCAAATGTACTCCAGTCAGAATTTAACTTCCCGTACAATATAAGTAACTAGCAGGTACAAAGACAATACATTCTTGAAAAATGGATAGTGTTAGAGAAATGAAAATCTCATTGACTAATTTAATATGATAACCATTTAATAACATAAAACTACAATCATATATTATCAGTGCATAGCTGACATCGGAATTATAGAATGTATGTGGATCTCTGAAAAGTATGAAGAATATCTTTGTTATGCTGATGTTCAATAGAGAGAGAGCTTGCAGACACTTTACAGCAGTAGATTGTCATAATGGCTTGAAATCATCTGGTGGAATATTGAATCATTCTCTCTGATTCTCAATATCAGCACACAGACAAAACCGACATGCTTTTATGCAACAGGACTTTGCTGTCGCTACCTGGCAGAAGTAACGCCAACAAAGAAACATATAAATTTGAAGATGGTCTGCAAGAAAAACAAAGACTGCTTCCGTAGGGAATTTGGGGGGGAAATAACTGACTCAGAGTTAAAATAAAAAATAGGAATTCAAAAAATTCAACTTCAAATGTTGAAGAAGGAGGTGAAACGTAAAGGAGAGTTCCCAGATCAAACAACACCAGTAAACATCCAGAACCATCATACAAGTATTGCATGTTTAGTACATATTTTGAAAGGAGGTGAAATCTGCTTTAAGAATTAGATGATGATGGCTTGGAAGCCTTAGCTTCTCTTGCCAATTCCTCTAACACGGCTACATTGAAACCTGTAATTTTGGGGGGGGAAAAAAATCAATGGAACATTTAAAAATACAGTTATGGTACCTTCAGTTCAGATCTCTTTTTATTAAAATGAGGTGTTATCTGCTTCTTTAATCATGAGAAGCCACCTAAAGTTTACCACAGCAAGACTGACAAAAACTGCAAAGAATTTAGATGGGAGAACTACAGAGGGGAAAGTGAAAAGGGGAGAGGTGCTATTGTTCATTAACCAGTTGTATTAGCATCACAAACACATTGCATTATATGGATGTGAGTTCTGCATGTGTTTAATATATTTAGATAAGTTTAAATGCAAGCTTCCGCTCACCCACCAGACGTTTTCCTAAAACCCCACCGCCCCAAACGGGTAGAGATAGCCAAGACAGCTGATGCTAAAATTAGCTGCCAGTAAAGTTCCCTCCCTAGATCGAGACATATGGGGCTTGAGAAGAGAAGGGGAGGAGCCGCGTGGAAGAAGGGGACTGAGGAATTGAAAACATCTGTGTAAATATCTCAGACTACTTCAAGCAGGCATCTAAAAACTGAGCATGGGTGCCCGCCACTCAGCCCTCTACAAGTAGCAACCCATGGAGCTTTTCAGTTGGTTCACTCGGCGAAGATTGCCATATTAAAATAACAGTGTAGTTGTCAGAATTTTAAAGTGGACAGTTCTTGGAAGTGCTTACTCGACTGAGAAATGTAAATGCAGGCCAGCATGAATTTGCAGTGGAACAAACAAGAAATTCTAGCACACTCATATTAGCATAGTAGCATGCGTGATAAAATGCCTGTGATGTAACGTTATAAATATTGGCCTACACAGATTAAACAATTTTAGAAGTGCATTCTGCATGTGCTTAACACATTTAATATATTAAATGTAGCGCTTTTATGATGTTATGATGTTACCATGACAATAAGAAAGCATTTAATTTAAAAATAACTGGCTCTTAAAACTTGAAAGTATATTTACCTTATTTAATTAGAAAATATTAAATTCATAGTTTATGTCCAAAATTGTGGCATCTCATAAATATTGTTATCAGAATGATTTTATGCTTCTGTTTTCTGTTTACAGCATAGCTGTAATAGCAATAAACCCTGGAAACTGAGACAGTTTTGCCAATATCTTTGTTCCGAAACACGAGACCATTTCCTAAAAAACAATGTTTGCAAACTACACTTTCAATGATTTAAAATAAAAAATAAAATGGATGAAATACATCTATTTTGCAGATTGAAATAATTAAAACTCAAAAAGTCAGAGAAACTATTAAACCCCTGGGGGCACACTTTATTAAAAGTGAAGGAAAAGTAGGTGATTTATTCAATTTTATATTCCATAAAATAACTTCAAGTTTCAAGCTCACTTGAAGTCAACATAACTTAGACCTTTAATGACCTTTGGTCTGTGGAAAAATCACAGAAACATGGAGGATGACTACCCTACTTTCCATCCATTAATAATTGCTTATTCTTAGCTAGAACAAGATTCCCATTGGTACACAACCTATTCATTTAGGGTTTTCATGATCAAAGTTATCATACTACCCAGAATTCATGTAGGGGCTGGAATATATACAATAAATTACTGAATAAATTTGCAAAACATCTAAAAAAAACATTTTCTTAGTAAACATCTTTATTTTTCATGAACAGAACTATTTACTTGTCTAGTTTATGTATATGCAGCATAATTTAAATGTGCCAATTTTCTATAGTCATTTTCTATGGCTAATGTTGCCAAAAAAGTTCTCGATTTGCTACCCCGCGCTACTGTGCATAATGCATTATTAACTGGTGCCAGACTTCATTTTACTGCCACTTTCCCTAGTTCATAACTGTTTGTTCTGTGTAAATTCTTAGAATTTATGAAAATAGCTTTTGCCACAAGGAACATGTTAATATTTTTACACAAAACTGTCTTTCAGCCATAAAGCCCCTACTGAAAGGAGAGTGCCATGTTGTCCACATCAACCATTACATCCATCAGAGTCATGCTCAAGAGCCGCTGACCAGAGCTACTCCCAGAGAACCAAAGAAGCCTAATGGAAAAGCCAGGAAAGCCACAACTTACTGCAAGGGCTTGGAGCCTCTCCTTCTGTAAATCAGTCTCAGACATCCTGAAAACAAAAGAGCAGAATGGTTTCTCTCAGTGAAATAGGACTCAGGCACGAGCTGCAGGCTTGCTGTGTTTGGACAGAGGAAGGTGATAGAGCAAGTAAAGAGTGCAGTGAGTCACACAGCTGAACGCTGGTCATGTGCGGTAATCCAATCACTGAGGCACTGTGTGTTGGGAAAAGGATTTTTCATTCGCTGGCTGTCTGCCAGCAGCACCGCCCGCGATATTGCAGCTTGAATTCCTCTCTCTCTCTTGCTCTCTTTCTCTCTCTCCCTCCTTCTCTCTCCTTCTCTCCCTCCCTCCCTCTTCGAGTCACTGGCCATGTATGTACACAGAACAGTGCCTGTGTCTAGGGATAGACTGTGATGCTGACATTCTGCACCTTTAGGCTCTGACAGATAGTCAAGTAGAAATTCCAGCTGGAAACTCAACAAGAACGCAGCATATGTGCAGTTACATGGGAATAAGAAAAAACACTGTAAAAAGCTTTTGCATGTCCACTGTAATGCTAAAGCAAGTCCACTATTTCAGCTCCTCTGTCAGAGATACAATATGTTACAATATTCATCTAGATGATTACATTTAAATTTGACATGCATGTTAAGTGCTACATTTTCACCTGATGACAAAAATGTTAATAATATTAACAACAGCAACTTTCAGTTAAACATTCAGTTAAAACACAATGTAACTTCTGTGTCTATCATGCGCTAGAATACTACAAATTTTTCCTTTTGAATATCGGTAATAAAGGCTGCAATAACATGAGGAGAATTATACAGATTAACTTAAAAATAGCTCTAGGCTCGCAGCAAACCCTGCATTACATTTATTACACTTAACACTGGGAAAATGGACAGATGGATCAATGGATAGAATTACCACCTATTAACAGTATTGCTTAATTACTAGGGGACATCAAGATAATTACTGAATAGAGTTGCCTTGGAAAACATGACATGGAATTTGTATCCCCAGGCATGTCTAACCAAGCACTGAGGAAACCGATCCTGGTTCGGGAAATAGCAGTAAAGTGGGATGGAGTTTATGCGTTTCAGTGCATGGCCTTGTGTCCAAACCCCTTCTGTGCAGAGAAACAAAAACTCCTTACATGGTGAAAAGCCTGCACTAGCAGACAGAAGAGCTATGCTGCTCTGCGCTGAAAATCTCAAGAGATTGCCTAAGAATTCCTTGCTAAGTTAATAGCACTGCTTTCGTGCCAGAAAGTAAACAAAAAATATGATACATCAAACTAAAAATAATCTATAATCATCATGTTTCGAATTGAACATAGTTTGGGAACAAATGTGCTTTAGTTCTTAGGCTTAAGCCCTGCCTTTTTGTGGAACACTTTGAATTAAAAAATAAGTAAACTTTTCTGTTTACCTGAAAGACGTACAAAGTATTGCTTTTGTTATTCCATTGCTTAACACAGATGAAATTACCTGCTATCTCACACAGTATTCTATTCTATTCTATTCTGCTATATGTAGAGCACTGTCCTGGGAACACTTTGTTATGCATGAATGGACCCAGCATCTTTGGAAACTTGTCTGACGTACATTTCTCAGGGGACCTTTTTTTCACCATGCAGAATGCTGACTGCTAGATTCACGAAGAGTTCTTTTCTTCAAACTGTCCTCATTATAAGTCTGTATTACTGCAATATTTCTTGTACCTACACTAGATGTGACCTGTAACATCAAATGTATTACTTGTTCTCACTGGATTATTGCATATCTATTACTTATTTATTATTAATTATTTGTGAGCTCTGCTGGGTGTGGATGAATGAGTAAGCATTCCAATGTACTTGTTGTGCAAATAAATAAAACATCTTGAATCTAGTGTATTGTTCCAGTAAAAGTAACTGCCCTGTTAACTACCTACAGCTGAGGCATTAACACACATTGTCACTATAGAATAGTGATACTTTATTAATCCCTGAGGAGAAATGATCTTTTGGCTTAGTCCATCGTGCTATCCAGGAGACACTTATACAGGTGAGAGCAAGCTTGGTGGTGTTGGGGGGGGGTCACAGTGCAGCACATAAGGGTTTTGCTCAAAAGGCCCATTGACAATTGAGTATTTTGTCGAGGCTCGAACCGGTGACCCTCCAGTCAGAGACACAGAGGTTTAGTTCACTGAGTCTCACACCACCCCCTACAGTTGATCCATCTTCATTCTTAACTGACATAATATGTGTGTTTCACGGCGTGAGTTCTAATTATTTATCTATTTCATAGATTAGAGGTTCAAGAGGAAACTGGTCTGGGGAATATTAGACAGTAAGCTAGTACTTGATACTCATAGTTATGGTGTTGAATGCAGAAGAAATGGGCAGTGGTACAGGTCTCAGTGATTTTGATAATGGTCAAATCATTATGGCCAGACGACTGGGTTGGAGCAGTTCAGAAACAGCAAGGCTTGTGGGGTACTCACAGTCAGCCACAGTGAGTATTTTCTGAGAGTGGTCTGAGGAGAAAACCACCACAAACCGCAGACAGGGTGTTGGGCAGCCAAAGCTCATCGATATGAGATGTGAACAATCCTGTGAGGTACAAACCAACAGAAGGGCTACTGTGGCACAAATGGCAGATAATTTTACTGATGCTCATGGGACTAACATGTCATTACACACCGTACATCGATTCTTGCTGCATACGTTTTCCACTGGGTTTCGCTCCTCGGCCCACTGTTAGTATGTGGCTCATTCTCCCTTTGGTGTGGGAAACCATGTCATGATTTGTTTGATTTTTCTATTTTTATCATGTTTCATAATTGGTCTGCACCTGTAAAAACAGCTCATTGCATAATCAAATTTCAGTATTCGAGGAACAATTTTTAATATGGACAATATTTTTAAAAGGTATAACATGAAATTATATAAAATAGTTCAGTTTTAACTAGATCAATTGTTAACATTTATACTACATAAAAAAATATGCAGTTTATATAAAAATACATTTTGTAGTTCCTGCTCTATTAAACTGCTTCCTTGGGTCAAGAGTAATCAAAGAGGAAGCATCTGAAGGAATGAGAAGGTGAAACCATATTTGCTCATTTTATTTAATAAATGTACTGATAATTTTATTTCTCAGGTAGCACATGACATTTCCACATCTCTGACGTTATGTGCTGTAAGGGCTGGGTAATTAAAAATTTGTCAAAATAATCCCATATATCGTTTATATCATTGACTTTAAATAGGTGGTCACCATACCCACCATCAGTCATTAAAAAAAATCTTCTGTTTTAATCAGAATGTCACTGGTGTTGCATCATATCTGTGACACCAGTGACTAATATTATACAACAAATGCACACTTCTTTTGTGGAATGAAGGTTAAAATGCGCGGTAATTTTTGTCATAACAGCTAAAATGCACAGAAAAGAAATATGCATTTGCGCTATTACCATCACAGTATATCGCTTTGTATAGTTCCTTCCAATCATCAGTCTTTTTAATTTTGTTAATAGTACAAATAAAATAGTGGTATCATTGAGTACCAAAAAGCAAGCATCTGTACTCATACTCAGTATGAAAAAAATGGTATCTGTGCATATCTAATTTTTATGAGAGAATCAGATTAAGGGCGAGTAAGACTAGTGTGTAGTTTCACTGATTTTTTTTAAAGTTCAGAGCCTTGCAACACCTCCCCTCCCTTAATTTACATCACAAAAAAAAACTGTATGTCAAGGGCAGATTCGGGTAAGGTGGGCAGGTTTTATTCAGGGATAAACCAGACTCGTAGTCAACAATCCAATTCCAAGTCAGAAAAACCCAAAACAGGATCCAAATCGTAAACCAAGCCGTAGTCGAGGGGTGAACGAAGGTCAGCCAACAAGCATTGGTCGGCAGGGGGGCAACACGGAAGCGGTGATTGGTAAGCAGGCAGAGGTTGGGTGATGTTCGTAGTCAGGTAAGAAGGGTTGGACAAGTCAGAAGCCTGGCAGGCAGAACAGAGAAACAGGAAGCATTTGAATTCAGATAAACCTGGAAGATCTCGCGTCTGGCTGGAGTATCAGACGGGCAGAAATAGATAAGACAATTTGAGAAGACAGATTCAGCTAGGAGGAGGCGTAGTCCTTAAACAAGTAACGCCGGCAAGGGAAACCATAGACAGGATGGGACTCCGTAATCAGAAGGTTTAGACAGATTGGGATTCCCTCAGAGGTGTGGTCACTGTGATGGGGATTACCTGTGATGTCACACAGGGATCCCTGGGACTGAACCCAGATAGTATTCCTGCTCCCAATGACTGCCACCTGACAGGTAATCCAGAGCCCCAGGGTGAAAAGCCAAGATGAGAGAGGCATCCAAGATGTGCCTCTCTCATCTTGATGTACCCACGA
This sequence comes from Mormyrops attenuatus, assembly GCA_026777985.1. NCBI lineage: Eukaryota > Metazoa > Chordata > Actinopteri > Osteoglossiformes > Mormyridae > Mormyrops > Mormyrops attenuatus. Next base: position 20,686,352 of record JAODKC010000117.1, on the reverse strand, counting down.
ACATTCTTCAGTACTGTACCCCTCCCAATCCACCAGGTATTGCATCCCCTGTCCCCTGCAACGAACATCCAACAAATGATAGACTGCAAAAGCTTCCCCCTTGTCGATGAGTCTCGGTGGCAAAGGAGGCAGAGCAGGAGAGGCCAGGGGACTAACCGCATGAGGTTTTAGAAGGGAAACATGAAATATAGGTTGAATCTGGCGCATGGTGGCTGGGAACATAAGGCATGTGGCAGAAGGACAGACAATTTTAGATTTAGAGAGTGCCCCACAAAGTGAGGAGCAAACTTTAGTGACTGAATGCGTAAGGGGAGATCTCTCGCTTTCAGCCAGACCTTCTGGCCCACCCATAGAGGAGGTACCCGGTAGCGACACTGCTTTACATACTTCTCCATCCTAGCCCTTGAGTGTAACAAGGCCACTCAGGACAACTTCCAGGTCCGGCTGCAACAATATGGGAAACATTGGACAGACGGGACGTCCACTGCCTCCTCCAGGAACAGGAACAATGACGTCTGGTACCCTGGACAAGACTGGAAGGGGAAAAGCCCTGTGGATGACACTGGTAACAAGTAAATATTCCAAGTCACTGCCTTTGATAGCCCTTTCATATTTATCTTTAATTCAGTTTGTTAAACTTTATTGCACAGTTTCAGGACAAAATCAGGGTACATTTCATTCATGTTATAGGTATAACTGTGTATGTGACAAATAGATCTTGAATATTGAATCTAGATGGTGATTGGGAGGCCAGGCACTGCAGCATTCTCTCCAGATCCTAGTTTACCCTCTCAGTCTGTCCACTGGACTGGGGATGGAACCCTGACGAGAGGCTGGGGTTGATTAACTTGCAGATCTCCTGCCAGAACTGGGAGATAAACTGTGGTCCCCTACTGGAGACAATATCAACAGGCAGTCCATGTGGAACACATGCTTGAGTAACAGCTTTCCACCCTCTTAAGCAGAGGGCAGTTTGAAAATAGTGACAAAATGGACACCTTTAGACCAAAGGTCTGCATTGGAGAGAACCCACAAGAACCCACGAGAGGGGGGAAGACCTGTTACGAAATTCAATGCCATATGAGATCAAGGGCGACTCAGAATGGGCAGGGATTGTAGGAGACCCACCAGTGCTTGAGATGGGGTGTTGTTCTGGGTATAGATAGCATAGACAGTCACAAAGCTGCGGATATCATGGAGCATTGGTATCCCGGGAGACAGGCTAAAGGGGTGAGTGCCCCCACTGGAGAGTCAGGAACGAATAAGGAAAAAAATCAGGAGCGAATAATCTACTGTATTAGGTGGGCAAGCATCTGGGACCTGCACAAAATGTTGGACTCCCCAAACAGCCTCCTCTCCTCCAGGAGACCACTCCCACAAAACAACTGGTCAGCAATATTGGCCTGGAATCCTCTGGACCTTCCTCTTCCCCAAACTGATGTGACAGGGCATTGGGCTTGAGGATCTTGCAGTCAAGTCTGTAGGACAGTTGACAATGAATTCATGTAAATAAACAAGGACCATCTTGCTTGATCAGCATTGAGCTGACGCATGGAACGAAGATACTCCAGATTCTTGTAGTCAGTTGGGATCAAAACGGGCTCCCGGGTGCCCTCAAGTCAATGCCTCCACTCTTCCAAAGCTAGCTTCACCGCTAATAGTTCCTGATTTCCTGTGTCATAATTTAAATTCACAGGAGTGAACTTATGGGAGAAATTAGCACAGGGGTGTAATTTGCCATCGGTCGAGAAACATTGGGATAGGACGACCCCTACGCCAGTCCCTGATGTGTCTACCTCTACCACAAATTGCTTAGAGATGACAGGTATCTGGAGGGTGGGGGCCAAAGTGAAACACTCACGGAGGAGGAAAAAGGCTTTATGACCCACTTCTGTCCATTGGAAATGGACCTTGGTGGAGGTGAGAGCAGTAAGAGGGGCTGCTAATGAGCTGTATCCTTCAATAAACACCTGTAGAAGTTGGTGAACCAGAGAAACTGTTGTAGCTCCTTCCATGTCTGTGGTTGTGGCCATTCAGCAGCAGCCCACACCCTCTCTGGATCCATCTGGATAGACCCTTCTGTAATTATAAAGCCCAGGAAAGAGACTGTTAGCTTATGGAACTCATATTTTTGGTTTGACATAGAGTTTATTTGATAGGAGATGCTAAAGAACCTTCTAGATGTGCTGCATGTGTTCCTCCTTACTCCGACAAAAAAAATCAACATGTCATCTACAGTAGATAAACGAAAACAAACTTATCTAGCATGTCCTGAAGGACATCATTGATTAGACTCTGGAATACAGCCAGAGCATAAGTTAACCCAAAGGGCATTAACAAGTACTCTTAGTGACCAGTGGGTGTGTTGAAGGCAGACATCCACTCATCCCCTCATCTAGTACCAAAGTAGATGGAAAGTGTTGCAGAGATCCAGTTTGGTACAGACTCAGACTCTCTGAAACAGGTCTAGGACAGCAGATAGTAGGTGCGGGGGATAATGGTTTTTTACCATGATTTCGTTTAGACCCCTGTAATCAGTGCATGGCCAGAGGGATCCATCCTTCTTCTCAACAAAGAAGAACCCTGCCCCCACAGGAGAAGAAGATGGGCGATTAAGTCTCGACGAAAGGGCCCCAATCACATACTCCTCCCTAGTCTTTTTCTCTGGGGCTGAGAGAGAGTAGAGGTGCCTCTGAGGAAGAGTGGTACCTAGTAGCAGGTCTATAGCACAGTCACTGTGTAACTTTGTGGCAGAAGGGACAAAGCTCGGGATTTACTAAATATCTGTTTCAAGTCTAAATATTCCGCGGGGATTGATGTCAGGTCTGGGATACCCTCTTCCTTCTCTGGAGCCTCGGGTGGAAGCGCCACACGCTGCCAGGGTCCGCGCCCGTCCAGCCCGCCCTTTGAGTCTCCTCCCTATTCGGGCAGCAGGTGTTGCTGGCCATCCTGTCCTCCTCCATGTTTCTTGACCTTCAGCCCCAGGGTGCTTTCCACGTTCCCCAGACTATAGCATAGCTCGGTGGGTTGAGTGTGTGGCTTAGAGACTGTTACTCTCCTGTTATGGGTTTGACTGAAGACCAACCTCATCTGTTTATTTATATTGATTTGGTTTTCTGTCCCCTGTGTTTTGTTAAATTTTCTATCTTAGTCTTCCTGTCCTAGGTTTGCCCTCCTAGAGTTCTGTTCTGGTTTTGCACCTTTGTGTTTTGGTGTCTTGTGAATATATCTCGAAAACTACACAGTGGATTAAGTCAAATTTTAATTACGTGGTTCCCACACGTTTTTCTTACATGGGCACGGAATTTGACATCATTTCATGGAAACTAACACGTTTTTACAAAGAAAGTAAATGATGCACCTTGGTGGCCCCGTGTACTATACCTAACCAAAATGGCTAAAATGTGGCTAGCAATATTTCTGTTTTTCTAAATACATTACTACTTATGGCTCATAAGAAACATTTTTTCACAATGTGTGCCAAACCTATCCAAAACCTTTCCAAAACAAAGCTCTTTAAAGCAGAATACAGGAGTGGTTCAAGGTACTATAATACAGCTGTTACTAATGGGTATGCTCATTATTAAATCATGGAATACAGAATTATAAATTAAAAAAAAAAACAAGGGAGAAAAGAGTAATATGCAATAACTGGAAACATACGTTCTGTGTTCAAGTGTCTTCTTCCATTGAATCAATGGTAGGGATGTGTATTTGCATCACTGAGGCCAATGTGACACACATCTCGATGCATTGCCACCAAAACATTGAAGACAGATACTCCTATTGTGATGTACTGCGATTTGACACGATGTGATTCAGTGCAATGCAACTCGATGTGATACACTGCAGTACATTACCGGACACGCCTTCAACCTGTGTGAGACTTGGCCAAGAAACTTGAAAAGAACTGGCCACTGACAGCAGTAGAGAACTGGTGATCATAGAGCACACTTGAGAGACAGTTTAAGGAGGTGCATTTGGGAATACAGTCAGACCTCGGACATTCGCGAGGTTAGGTTCCAGAACCCGTCTTGAATGAGGAGGATTTGCGGATGTTTTGTAGAATCACTAAAAGATAAGAGAGATAAGATAAGATGATCCTTTATTAGCCCCATAAGTGAGAAATTTGCATTGTTACGGCAGAAAGTGGACAGTACAAGAATAGAGCAGCAAAAATTAAAAACAATAGGATAAAAACTATATATGTACAAGTGGAAATATGTAAATATATGTACAACACTATGGAATTGCACTGAAATGGTAATATATATAAACTTATAAATTGCTATGAAAATTAAACATAAAAACTTCTGTAGGGTATTTGGAGGATTTCGCAGATGAAAAAAATGGTAATATGTGCTTATTTCTATAGTTTAAACCCTAAATATGACCCCAGTCATGCTCCCGAAACACTTTAATTTCATTTAAAAGTTAGCTTAATACATTACCTTTAAAAAAAAAAGTTTGATGTAAAAATAGAGTACAGTATTGCCTGACGGATATTTGTCACACTAACACATTTACAGTACAGTATACTAATGTTACCCCTACTAATTCATAGAACACGGCATTGGCTGCTGTACAGTGAATCGACTAATCAGCAGGGGGCAAAGACAGCAGCATTATAGCACACCAGTTTTGCGTATCTGGTGGATGAGCATCTGATCCCAATTCTCACCGTCTAGGGCCGGCTGGAGAAGTCATCTAACACCCTGGAGCAGATTGAGCCGCACAGACCTAAGTTCCTGAGTTTAATTAATCTAAATATAATGGTCACATTTCTAAATAATAAAGGCACAGGACCTCTGCTAATAGTTATATATTAATAAATCAGATTTTATCAATGCAAAGATGTTACAAACAATGCATCTCGGGTTCATCCCAAATTCTATCCAGTACTCAGGGCAGTTGCATCCTGAATTCTTATGCCGGTGCACCGATGTGAGTTGGTGAATCTTACCATCCTTTGTCAACAGAGGCCGTGGATGCCTCACTTTCTTCCCCCAAAACGTTTTGCAAAGTCATCCGCCAAGCTTCCTTGTCACTGAATGTCTTCCTAGCAGGTTTTTGTTCACAAAAAACAAAGACTGTGATTTAAAACACTAAGAAACTGACCAAAAAAACTCATATATGCACCAGAAATATTCCTCAAACTTCTGCACTCACAGAGAAAACTTGTCCGAGTCCCAGTCGGTACAATGCCTAGTCAACACATCCCATACCATTTTGAAAAAAATGTAGACACTTTTTTATTAAATAGAAGAGTCATTCAAATCTGGAGTCCCTATGTAAAGTTAATTACACGGGAACATGACCGTGGACAAACTTACTGTGCATAAAAAATGCCATGCTAGCAGGGAATCGGGGAATATATTTCAAAAACTTCTTGAGAGTGAACAATGACAGCTATTCAGGTATTTATATAAGAGATAAAGCTTTCAAACAAGGATAAGTTTGCCACTTCAACTGATTCTAGAGATGAATGGCATAGCACTCATGTACAGAATGCCACCTGACTTTTTTCTGCAATGACTGAGCAAGCCGTTTGAAAGCTTGACAGTAATTTGTATGAGAAAATATGTGTTTTCTCTTGACGCTGTGAAACCTTCTGATTTTTTTGGTAGTGAAAGAATGAGTTTGTAGTATTTATTTGTTCTGGGTGACCGGGGAGGATACTTTAAGCTACTTCGGGTTTTACAAAGTACAGACGCTCCTCTACTTACGAATGTTCAACTTACGAACTTTCAGACATACGAATGAAGAGGATCTTTAAGTCCAAATTGTGTTCACTGGGCTCCCGTTTCTTGTCCACAACATCAAATTTTTTTTTTCTGCACTCCAGTTCTGCCTAGTACGACTTCTGGCTGCTACTCCCGCCTCGCCCTGGGCGTTTGCCTATGTTGCCCATAGAATTGACTGACCTTGCACAGATTCTATCTTAAAATTGAGTCGTTTCTTTGAGAAGTTGCTGATGTAACATACACAACACAGCTCTCATCTACCCGATGTTCAGTGAAACATAATAAAAGTGAGTTGTCAACCGGGGGTAGGTGGTAAACAACATTTAATGCTAATGGTTATACAAAGGCAAAATACTTATAAATCATTGTTGAAATTTTAACAAGATCTTTGTGTTGAATTGACATAATGTCTGCAACAACATACAAAAGAAATTTCTGCCTTTTAAATTATTATTATGATCATCGTTATTACTTAGCATTTAACGACATTCCGATCTTAAACCAAAGTCAATGTATGTGTGCTCTCTGGGCATGTAACATATTATGAAAGGTGATACAGCTAAGTGACGGGTCTAATCTTCAAAAATTTAAATGTATATGTTAAAAATACAGGCATCTGTTGACTTAAGCTCTACTGTATGTCTGATTGCATTTACGTCCAAGGTCCATAGTAAATAATATACACTGTTCAAGAGAAGCCTGAAAGTGGATGTAGTAGGACATTTGTGGGTGTATCACTTTTAATTTAAGTGCTGTGATTTTATATTTACATTATTCTTTCCTGTAGAGTGCTGTGTGTATATTACAGTACTGTAACTACTTGTCTTGCCTCTGCAATATAACTATCGAGATACACCCAAATTGAATTGTTCGGTGGTCTAGGTCCCAAATGCGGATGTAGGTCAACCGGTAAGCCTACATGTACAGCAACAACAACAACAACAACATTTTTATTATAATGATTATAGTTATAATTTTAATTACCTGGGTAGAAAAGGCTCATTAACCTTGGTCAGTGGCTCGTCTAAGTGAAGGGAAACACTAATCTCAAACTTCCGCTGCCTTGCGGCTATACTCGTTTTTTGGGAAAGGCCTTGGGAGTCGACCGCTAGGAAAAACCTGAAGTCAGAGTCTCAAAGGCAGCTTGAGGCTCTATACAGCAATGATCTGGCAATGCCTGCGACTGCATTGGAACCAAGTGTATTGGCTTTCCATTGGATTATTTCAGTGATATGGAGAGGGGGGACCCACTGCATGGGTAACAGCCTGTACCCCATATTTACCTACCCAGGCTTTGCGCACTGGCGAGGCAACTCCAGTTTCGCTATGGAGCTTCCACACAACATGGGAAGCAAAAGTTTACTGGTGATGCCTTCGCTTGATTGGCACAGAGCTAGACACCAGGGGCCACTTCCGACGGTGGCAGAGGTCATCACACCTCATTGGGCAGCTACCTCCCATCTTAAGCTGGGCAGGCCCCCACCCAATAGGGTGCTGTCTCGCCACAGCCTGTTAACCCCACTGGGTGTGTGGGGTTTAGGGAGAAAACTGACAAGCGGATCAACAACTATGCACCAAGGAACAGGACTAAGTTTACTTCTACCCTGAATTTTTGCACTTGGAACGTCAGGACAATGACACCAGGTCTCTCCGACAACCTACAAGAAATATACAACATTTGCAACACTGCAGCCATTGATATGGAATTGAGTAGACTACAGATGGATACTGTCACTCTCCAAGAGATGAGGGTCCGAGGATCACGATCTGTGAGAACGAAGGACTTCTCCATCTACTGGCAGGGAAAGCCTTCCGATGACATCAAAGAATATGGAGTGGGTTTTGCGGTGAGGAACAGCCTGCTGGGATGTATTGTTCCACCCACTGAGGGAACTGAGTGAATCTTGTCCCTCCAGTGAAACACTTTTTTAGGAACTGTAATCTTAATCAGTGCTTATGCAGCAACCCTGACTTCCTCATCAGAGGCAAAAGACAAGTTCTATGATGACCTCAGCTCTGCCATCAGAAGAATCCCTGAAAACGAACCTCTGTTCATCTCAGACTTTAATACCAGAGTCGATGCTGATTACAACTCCTGGCCTACTTGCTTGTGTCATTTTGGCATTCGAAGAATCAATGAGAACGGGCAACACCGACTGGAACTCTGCTGCCATCATGGTCTCTGTGTCACTGTGAGGGACCAAACAGTAAGGCAACACAAACACAGGAGCTTAACTAAAGAAAACAGGGCTTTATTGACCCCCATAATATAAGCCGGGCCAATGAAAATGATGTTGAATACGCGCTGTGGTCTTATGTTTACCTAGGTGGCCAGCCCAGAGAACAGAATGCCCCAATGCAAGTATTGTATCTCTATTCTCTAACTGCATTGGGAACCACCAGCTGCCTCACTGACCCCCGCTGATGATAGAGAATGCCATTTTGCTCCTTCTCCTTTGCTTCCTTAAAAAGAGATATCAAAGATGGATCAGTTCTCTCCATATCAATGACATTGGATCAATGTTGGTTAGAGGTTCCACAACTGTGTGTTGGAATTTCTCCACTCTTCTCTGACAACAGGTTTTCCGTGACTTGCCGGGCGAGATCTCCAATGCACCATTGTAGAAGGGTAGAGCACTGAGTCCCTCCAGGCACTCAAAGGACCTTTTAGCCTGTGCTCTGGTAACAGCAACACTTTCACCTTCACTCTGGCTCCAACAAATCAAAAAGCACAGGAATGTCTCGACCTAACACAGCTGGATAAGGTAGGTTATCAACAACCCCAATGTTCACAAGGTAAATTATACCCTCTACCTTTATGTACACATCCACTGTTGGATACCTTTTCTCATCCCTGTGTACACAACAGATAGGAATGGAATCTCCAGTGTTGACAACATTAGGCGGAACAAACTTCCTGTTGACGAGGGCCTGATCACTTCCTGTATCAATCAAAGCCTTTAATGCTGTCCCATTAATTTCAATATGTACCATTTTAACAGACATGCTACTCTGGAACTCACACTCAGCATGATGGTGCAGATGGCTGAATTTTTAGGACACGTAGGTTTTGTGTGTCCTTCTCTTCCACAAAGGTAACAAATTAGCTTGTGACCCACAGGCCTTAGTGGCCTAGTAGTGGCTTGATTCTCCCACATAGGTGGCTTACCCCCACCCCACCACTGGCTTCTGACTCTGCAGCTGGGTAGGTCTGTGGCCATCCTTTACAATCCTCCCTGAGGTGTAGCTCCATGGCTGTCCCTTCCTCCGGGCTGCCACAAACACATCAGCCAACTTAGCAGCCACCATTGCTGAACTGGGGTCATGTTCTCGGATCCAAATCTGGAGCTCACGGGACAACATTCTCAAGAAATGCTCCAATATGATAATTTCACCAATCCTAGTTATGGTTTTACCTTTCGGCAGTATCCACTTCCCATAAAGCTCCTTAAGTCTTGCATGCAGTTCCATTGGGGCGTTCATCAAGGTAAACCTCCAGGGAGCAGAATCTCTGCCTATAGGTCTCAGAATTAATTTCATACTTAGAAAAAATTGAGCTTTTTACCTTGTCGTAGTCAAGGGCGTCACCATCATCCATATGCACATATGCACCTCTAGCTTTCCCAGTCAGCAATGGCATTAAATGAAAAATCCAATCCACTTTTGGCCACCTGCATGCTTCAAATGCAGTGAGAAAATGCTCGATATCATCAGCATCAGTTAATTTTTCTAACCTGGGCTTGCAATATGGATGATACTCACCAGTGGTCCTTGGTCTTTCCCACTTCTTCCTCCATGAATCATTCTTCCTCAATGGAGGGGGAATGGGGGCAAAAAAACAAAAATCCAAAAAGAAGAAAACCCTGTGTCTGCCACTGAATGATCCTCCCGCTGCCACCAATTGTGAGGGACCAAACAGTAAGGCAACGCAAACACAGGAGCTTGACTAAAGAAAATAGGGCTTTATTGACCCCCAAAAATACAAACAATTTAAACTCAAGACCTTAATAACAGGCCCCATAAATGAGGTAAAAAAAACCAACAAAACTTAATATTATAAAGCAAGATGTTAACTGAAACAAACTGACCTTCCTATAAGGAGACATGAGGGAACATATATAGTGGTTTGGCCAAACCAATTAACACACATAATGGGTAAACCAAATAAACACTACATAGAACTACACTACAAAGCAAAACACGGCTAAACCCCAACTCCCCCTTCTTGCCATGGCAGCTCATGGTTCACTCCTGCTCCAGGGGTTGTCCTATTAAGAGTCCTCAGCCCTCAGCCACACCTTTATACTGACTAGGAAATACCATTCCCCACAAGCAAAGTGATTGCAAAATCAAAGGATTAATTAGGCAAACACTGCACACAACCCTAGAATATCAAAATATGTACACTACACATAACACAAGAGGCAAAGCACATCAACTAAGAACTATGTATTGTTTTTGTAACTACAGCAGTTTGATTAAAGAAAGCATACAAGTAATCAACTAAGGATGCGAGAATATTTGAGATCCTACTGTGTGGCTGTAGCCATCACAGTCACCAACACATTCTTCAACATGAAGTTCCAGCATTGTGTCTCCTGGAGACATCCTCAATCCAAGTACTGGCACGACCTGATTTTGCCCAATGTTATGCTGACACACGGCTATCAGAGTGCTGACTGTGACACTGATCACTCCCTGGTGTGCAGTAAGGTGAAACTGCATGCAAAGATAATGTTCCACATAAAATATAAGGGCAGGCCCCACATCGATGCCAGCATGACCCACAACCAGGGAAAAGTGGAGGATTTTGTCCATGTGCTGGGAGAAGATCTCCCCAGTCTGTCCAATCCAAAAACCAGCAAAAGATGGGATGTCATCAGGGACCTCAGGGATGTTGTCTACAATGCTACCATGTCCACCTTTGGCAAGAAGACCAACAAGTCAGCCGAGTGGTTTGAGGCCCATTCTGAAGAAATATTACGTTATGTCAAGCAGAAGAGACATGCACTTGTTGCATATAAGGTCTGCCCCAGTAAACAGAACCTGCAGATCCTCCATGCCACTTGCAGAAATGTTCAGTGGAGCATTAGGTGATGCACCAAAAACTATTGCCTCCAGCTCTGTTCTCACTTACAGATTGCTGCTGATGCAGGCAACATCAGGAGGATATATGAAGGTGTCAGGCAGGTTCTGGGACTAACACAGAGGAAACCACCCCTCTGAAATTTGCCACAGGTGAGATCCAGGATTGGAAACAACAGATGGTGCACTGGGTTGAACATGAACTGTATTTAAGAGAGAATACTGTCACTCAAAACATTCTGAATGTCACGAAGTGTCTGTCTGTGCTAGAGGAGCTCGAAAGAGAACCAAACTTTGATGAACTCAGCAAGGCCCTGGATTTTCTAGTCCCTGGCAAAGTACCTGGGGAAGATGGCATCTATGCTGAGGTCTGCAAAGTGCTGCAAAGGAATTCTCATCACTGAGTTATATGAAATCCTTTGCCTTTGTTGGAGAGAAGGGGCAGTGCCACAAGATATGAGGGACATCGACATAGTCACACTGTATATAATAACTATCCTGGCATCTCAGTACTGTCAGGAAACTCTTCACTCGGGTTGCCCTGAAGAGGCTCCAAGTACTAGCAGAGAGAGTCTACCCAGAATCGCAGTGTTGATTCCAAACCAACAGATCTACCATCGACATGGTCGTTTCCCTAAGACAGCTGCAGGAGAAATACAGAAAACAAAGGCAGCCACTCTTCATAGCCTTCATAGACCTCACAAAGGCTTTTGATATTTTCAGCACTCTCTTTGCCTCTCTGCTTATACACACCTTCGGATCTGCCACAGAAGGCATATACTGTACCTCCAGATTAGGGTGAATGGAAAGCTCTTTAATCTTTCCAGGTTAACTGAAATGCCCATGGGACTTCTTCTTTGCTGATGATGTAGCAGTTACCACTCACTCAGCTGGTGACCTTCAGCAGCTTATGAGTTGCTTGAGCAATGCTTGCCGAAACTTTGGACTCACCATCACTCTGAAGAAAACCCAGGTAATGATACAGTACATGGATATTCCACCCGATATTAGAATACCTGACTATGAACTAGACGGTGTCCATGACTTTGTGTACCTGGGATCAACAATCTCAGATCCACTATTGCTCGATAACAAGCTCAACAAACACATTGGAAAGGCAGCTAGCACTACATTGCGGCTGACGTAAGAGAGTATGGACCAGTGGCAAGTTGATAGAGTACACCAAGATCCAGGTTTACAGAACTTGCTTTGTCAGTACCCTCCTGAACGGCAGTGAGACCTGGACGCTGCATGCCCGACAAGAATGAAAGTTCAGCACTTTCCAGATGTAATGTCTCCGACGCATATTGAACATCATGTGGCAGGATAAAGAACACCATCATGAAGTGAGTGGGAATGCCTAGCATGTATACCCTGCTGAAACAGAGACACATGTGCTGGCTTGTACTGAGAATGGACGATGGCCAGATTCCCAAGGATCTCCTCTATAGAGAGCCGGCAAGGCGAAAACATCCCATGGGCAGACCTCAGCTACGCCACAAAGATGTCTGCAAGAGGGATTTGAAGGCCCCGGGCATTGATATGAATACCTGGGAAGCTGTAGCAGAATGATAAGCTTGGAGAGAGACAGTGCTGAAAGGATTCATCGAGTTTGAAGAGACACTTGCCCAGCAGTCAGAAGCAAAGAGGTTTAGGAGAAAGACTCGACAACAGTCTGATAGACCAGCGTCCAAATATTGTGCTCATCGTAGGCAAGATTGACACCCTCGTATTAGCCTGATCAGCTGCCTTTGACGCTGCAACTGAACTAGGACCAAAACCTCCATCCAGAGCACAACTCCATAGTCTCCTGAGATTGACAGATGCCTACCTAAATTATAATTATTATATGCTTATATATTACTGTATTCTACAGAGGCCCTGAAGGGACCTGTACAAAGAATTAAAGTGCTCACACTTTCGCGTGCACACCTTGTTTCTTGTGCAGACCACTTACTTTCGTGTGCTCACCCAAAAGGTTAGAGAAGGGAAAGTTCCAATTGATTTCCAGAATATCCGTACTTCTATACTTTTCTGCCTTTTGTGTCTTTCCACATTGTTCTGAGATGTACGTAGCCCCTGAAGGGACCTGTGCAAGAATTTAAATAATCATAAATTTGCATACGTACCTGATAGCTTCACGTGCTACTTACTGTGTTTAAATATCGGGGGGGGGGGGGGGGTTACGCAGACAGATCCATTAAGTGAGTAAGTCAAATCCATCCTCTTACATTATCCTGTTTGACCTCATACTCATACCAGGCTACACATCCAATTCAATATTTGTTTATGTGTATGCAACTGAAATTATCCGCTAGGTTTTTTTCCCCTATTTCAGTAGGTTAGATAAGAGCCAAATTCTCTCGATGAGTTTATTCATATTTTTGAAAGCAAAATCTTGGAATATATTGGGTGGGACAAATACCACTTGAATATTGGGCTGGATGTGTCCCACCTGCCCCCGACAAGTAACACCTATTGTATTGGCCAGTCCTAATATGGAACACTGGTGGGTTGCGAAAACAAATTTGTAAATTTTGGTACATTGACATTGTGAAATTATTAAGAAATATGTATAAAAATACATAATCTGGTAATTAAATGCTGTACATTGCGATGTGTCCATTCAAAGTACGAGTAGAATACGGATTAATTTTTCCACATGTAGGCAACACGTAAGCATGTTTACAAAACGTCATTAAAAACATTAACAATAGTGTATATGTGTGTGTGTGTGTGTGTGTGTGTGTGGGGGGGGGGGGGGGGGGCCGTTTGCCAAACACCGGGCCCAAAAACGCGGG
>JAODKC010000117.1:20635872-20671590 GCA_026777985.1 Mormyrops attenuatus | reverse complement strand
TGGTAAACACGGGGAATCCACACGAGGGTAACGAGTAGGTGGAGTCGACGAGGGGGCGGAACGAGCAGGGCATGACAATCGGACACACTTGTCTATGAAGTTCAAGGCTTAATGAGCTAATCCAACCAGTTTGGTGTTGCAAGTAATCAGTATTGACTGCTTGCAGTTACATGCATTCAAATCAGCAGAATTACAAAGGTACCCAAACTTTTGCACAGCCAGTTTTTCATATTTGATTTAATCCCATACAACTAAATACTCCTTCACAAAAAATCTTTGTTCGAAAAAAACCCCGGTACTCAGATATTCCTAGGAAATGAAAGACATACCACTGTTATCTTTTCTGGTGGAAGTACAGTAAATTATTATGCAAGCTGAGAGGGGTTCCCAAACTTTTTCATAAGACTGTACTTAATACACCAAAGATGTTTGTCAAGGGTGACAAATTACTTCTTGGAGTTAGAATTTTCTGGCGGTATTGATGGTGATATTAACAGTCCATCCAGTGGTGGGTTAATGGTTAGGGACGCGCACTTATAGTTGAAAGATTGCAGGTTTGAATCCCCAACCAGCGAGGCACTACTGAGATACACTGAGCAAGGTACCGCCCCCAAGCACTGCTCCGTGGGCGCTGAATTAGCTGCCCCCTGCTATGTCACATATGGGTTAAATGCAGAGAACACATTTTGTTGTTGTGCGCTGTGTGTCAACAATGATAATTAATCACTAAATTCAATCCATTTTCTGTAACCACTTGTACTATTCAGGGTCATGGGTCTATCCCTGAGGTTGCAGGTGCAAGGCAGGGTACAACCCAGAATGGGGCGCCAACCCATCGCAGGGTACACTCACACACTATTTACTCATGCAGTCAATTTGGCAACTCCAATTAGCCTCAGCATGTTTTCAACTGTGGGGGGAATTCCACAAAGCAGAATATGTTGCTTAGCCGGATAACCTGTTGGATTTAAGGCAGTCTGAGCTAAATGTAAGTGAATGAAGATGAAGTTAATTTAACCCAAACTACCTTAAATCTAACAAGCTATCCGGCTAAGCAAGAAGTCCTTCTTCATGGAACACCCCCCTGGAGGAAACCCCACAACAACATGGGAAGAACATACAACACACAAGGAGCCATGGCGGAGACTTGATCCCTGGTCCCAGAGGTGTGAGACAACAGTGCTAACCACTGCACCTCTGTGCTGTCATTTCTCATCAGACGCTGGACATACTGTAGTAAAATCTATCAAAACATCTCAATGCATACTTCACAATTAGAAAGATAAAAGCAAACAAAATGCATCTATACCAGAAGCCTGTTAGACATTAATATAATGATTAACCTAAATGTTACAAACTTTACAGAAACAACCCACACAGATTCCACTGAACATAACTCCTAAAAGCACTGGAATGACAAGACAATATTCTACCTGCTCCAGGTGTATCTCGTAGGTGCAGGATTGGCATCTACAGACTTGACATTCGGATGACGTTGCACTTAGAGTTATATTCACGGACTGTGGAGCATCTGGAGGAAACATTTTAACACTTGAGAAGTATTTTTCAGCATGGAGCAAAGGGCTGTCAACTTGTTTAATTCATCAAAAAAAATCTCAATGTCTAAAGTAAATTATACTGTAAACACTGGACTAATTGGAATGGGTCTGGCATCCTAGCAATCCTCACAGTGCACCGAGATCCTGTGTGGCACAATCTCGTCATGCTCCAGCGCTGCATGCTTCACCACACACTGCACCTCTCGACCATTTATGGACCTCGTGGGGGTCACCAGCAGGTAACTCCTGACAGTTGTCGTGCCATTGGGGTTCTGTGTCATGTTCTTCATGATCTCAACCGGGGCGTCCAGCTGGTCCGTGCGCCATGACACCTCTGCTGCCGGCTGGCCATTGGCGGCAGTGCAGATTGCCAAGATGCCGCTCCCTCTGCCCACCACCAGGGGATCTGTGGGTGTCACTGTCACTCTAGGACAAACTGCCACATAGATTGAGTTAATATAACATTCAGAACAAGACATTCTCCAAAAATCTGAACATGGGGCATTCCTACAGATAAGACTACCAAGAGAACTGGCAAAGGGAAGACCGCAGTTGTGTTTCTGCTGACCAGTGCATGATAAATACTGGACTGTTAAAATCAACAACAGCCCAAAACAAACATACACTGACATAGTAAACATTTAATGAAGACAAAGGATCTTCAAATTTGTACAAATGTCTCGGAGTACTTCTTGAAATTTTTCATGAGAAAAATTGAGAGAATAGACTAGCCAGACTTGAGATTTAACTGGTTGAATGAAAAAGATCCTATTCAAATGTTTCTAGCATTTAACTAGAAAAGATGGGATAGACAACAATGTACAACCCTGTTTACAAAAAAGTTGTGACGCTGTGTGAAATTCAAAAGGCCTACAACTGTTAATTTAATTATCAAATTATTCAAATCAGTTAGACAGGAAACCTCAAAACCCCTAGTGAACAGACTCAAGAACTTTCAAACACGTTTTATATTTTTATATGTAGTATCTCATTCATGTTTTCTATCACTCGGATCTGAGAGAAATGTTTCCACACATTCAGAAAGCACTTAAATCGTTATCAACGACCGACAATGGTTGATTATCAAAAACAATATACTGGGTAAGAGTGTACCACGGTTAGGTTAACCTCATATTCGATATTCAGTTTTCTGGCTTTAATAACTTTTAACAGCAGTAAGGTGGAGTGTTTTTAATGACAGAATTGTGATGTCCAGTACACAGACAACAATGCACAGCGATTATTTTTGCGCTCTGAAGTGTGCTTTCATCAGTGGGCTGTGGGGGACAATGCACACCCCTTGTATTTTCAGAATAACTTTCTCCCTAACAGTTATTAATTAATACATTGTATCCATATTATATGCCTGTTATGGATCTGGGCGGGTTTGGTGCGAGGACGAGGCATAGTGCAGGTCAGAACAGAAAAGCGGACGACCCACTTGCGGCTCACGGGGCATAAGGGGTTTATTAATGAGAACAGAAAACAACTGGAAAAACTACAAAAATAAAGGACCACAAGGGGTCAAAACTAAAAGGGTATAAAATAACTAACAGAACTAAATGATCTACAAAGGGATAAACAAAGACTAAGTACAAATGGGGTGGGTGGGCAGGTAGGTAACATCAAAACAATCACAAACAACAATAATGCAGCACTCAGGAACTATACAGAGGAAGGGACTTAAATACTGAAACTAATCTAGGTAACAAGACTAACACAGGGCAGGTGAGACTAATTAACAAAGACTGGGAAAACAGGCCACAGATGAAACTAGTTAACTTAAAGGAACTAAAACAGGGAAACTAAGAACTAACCAAGAAAACAGGCGAAAACAGAATCTAACACTGGGAGTAACAAAACCCAATAAAACAAAACTAAGTCTCAAAACAAGAAACCAAAACAGAAAACAAAAATCACCAGACACGGGAACTAGAAAAACTCTGGGAAAATTACTATATTTATAATAATTAATAATAATTATTATAGTAACCCTTTAGGCATGTAATATGGATACAATGTATTAATTAATAACTGTTAGAGAGAAAGTTATTCTGAAAATCCAAGGGGTGTGCATGGTTCCCCTGATCCAGGCACACTTCATAGGACATGGTTGTCCCATTTGGTTTCAGGGCCATTAACCCTTTAGTGCGTTGCCCCACTGGCATGTAATATGGCTATTCATTAATAACTGTTAAAGAGAATGTTATTCTGAAAATCCAAATGGTGTGCATTGTTCCCTGTAGTCCACTGAAAACACACTTCGCTAGATGTGCTTGTCTTGTCTAGTTTTAAAGTTAGGCCTATATGTATTGTCCCATTGCACATTATATGGATACATTCGAACATTCAAAAATGAATTAAAATTCGTACGTAAAGCAATATGGGAAACAAAGGGGTGTGCATCACTCGCCATGAGCCCAAAATGCTGAACCACCATGTCATTACAGCTGAAAGGACCTATTATATTAGCTATTAAGTTAACACGATTTTGCACAAATCACGAAATGGTTTGAAGCGCAAAAATAATCGCTGTGCATCGTTGTCTGTGTACTGGACATCACAATTCTGTCATTAAAAACGCCCCACCTTACTTCCGTTAAAAGTTATTAAAGCCAGAAAACTGAATATCGAATATGAGGCTAACCTAACCGTGGTAAACTCTTACCCGATATATTGTTTTTGATAATAAACCATTGTCGGTCGTTGATAACGATTTAAGTGATTTCTGAATGTGTTGAAACATTTCTCTCAGATCCATGAATGAGATACTACATATTTGTTAAAATATGTGTTTTATGATTTACGCGGGCTACGTTGGCGTATGTATTTTGTAGAAAATGCTTTTAAAAATACTTTTGTAAGACAAACTACAATTGTACATATTTTTAGCATTTTGTCACTTTTCGAAGAAATGTTTACATGCAGAATAAACTGGCTGCTAAGGAGTTCTTTCCTTACCTTCTTTCGAGAAGCAAAATATAAAACAGCCCCAAAGCCATAAAAGATGAATGATTTTCATTTCCTCGGGGATAAGCGCCAAACCAAGGTCCAACTCCACCAATTCCGAGAAACTGGGTCTAGATCGTATTACACGTGCATCTTCGTACAAAACTTATTCCGTGTTACAATTTTATTTGGGGTGTGGATGGGGGGCGGACGCGATTCTAGGAGGGAGAAGGTAAACTAGTGTGGTTATCGCTAGGGTGCGTATTTTTATTTATATATCTCAATAATAATAACAATAACAATAATAATAATAATAATATATTCAAATATTGGCGAGCACCCAGTCAGTCCTAAGACTTGTGAAATGTGACGTTTTTATGTGACACACAGTTGCCAAGTCTGATATTCTTCCAACCGAGTTTGGGTTTATTCTATATAAAGACAATTACAAATATTGGGAGTCGCGGATTGCAGTGTATTGGGTTTGTTTATGAAGTGTGGCTGCTCATTTAGGCTTATTCCTTATCTCTTTCCGAGATTTCCTGTTTCAACATCCTGTTACCTTTCCTCGCCGATACAAATTAAAACAAATAAAAAATGTGCGATTAATAGCTATATAACTAAACAAGATAAGCACGTCCAGTGAACTGCAGTGCACACTTCTAGTGGCATTCCAATGTACATTCCTTGTATTTTCTGATTATATTTGTCTGTAATTCGTATTATATTGTATTCATTAAATATACTCGCCACGGGGTAATTCGATCGGTTCCTCGGTCAATGTAAATTCCTTCCGACGCCACTGTACGGTTGTGTCTCACGGTTTCTGACGCACACGCAAGAACTCTTACCCTAAATCTATACAGACTGTTTAAAAGGCAATGTCACATACATGAAAAAGAGTGTGCAGACGTGTCTCCAGTTAACAACCCTGGGGGGTGGGTATCTGAGAAAACCATTGCAGAAAAAAATTACCGCTAGGTTGGTGTGACACTGACATCTGCTGGAGAAATTAAGCAATGCACCCAATGCCACTGACCAATCAACAATTTTTTATTTTTTTTTTAATTGTTTATTTATTTAAACAAATGAAAATGTACAATCACCTTCAGGAGAACATTAACAATGTAGAGAAGGTACAAATAAGAAGAGGAAAATTAGGTACAATAAGGGGGTATATTACTTATAATAATAACATAAGAGCAATTAAGGAAAGCTATCTGAACCTAATCAAAATTAATAGAGATAATTTTCATATAATGAAACCCTGTCTGACCCCACGTCTTATACACAAAATAATGACTAGCAGTAGGAACAGTGGCGTAGGGGAGGTGAATTCGCGTTTTACAGGGTGGTTCAGGAAAACTCATTAATATTCATGAGAGAAGCGCTTCCTGATTGGCCAGTGAATGCTTTGCACAGAAAAAACAGGTAGCAAATGTCAATGGGAGTCACTTGCTAAAACAGGTAGGGCTTCTCTCATAAATATTGAGATGGCCAATCATGTAACGCTTCCCTCATGAATATTAATAAGACTACCATTGTAAAAAGAAGATTTGCGTACGGGACATCCCGCAACCAGGAGCGTTGTGCAAATTAAATTTGTGGGTAGGCACCATTTAAAAACCCACACATAAAAATACACAAAAACACATAAAATATTCTCGAAATACAAGTAAGCAGTGGCGGTGTTACATTTAGCTAGATGACTAGCTAGGTGACATCAGCCAAAAAATAGTTTGCTAGTTGTGTGCAAAATATGTGTTGTGTTGGTGTTTGTGGCTAGCTAGCAAATACTGCTGGACAATGCAATTTGTACAGGCAAAACTCAGATCCCACCTCTCCCGGAAAACGTGGAGACCACATGACCATAACTCAGCAGCTGCATTGGGCTGTACGTACGCCTGTGTCAGAATGGGGTGAGTATGTGACGCCAACTAATAGAATGGAAGCTTTAATGGTCTGAATGTCTTAAGACGTTGAAAATGAATGTGATAGGATGGGCGGCACGGTGACGCAGTGTTTAGCGCTGCTGTCTCACAGGAAGATGGTCCTGGGTTCAGTCCCGGGTCTTTTCTGTGTGGAGTTCACATGCTCTCCCCCCTGTTTGCATGGGTTTCCACTGGGCGCTCTTCCCACAGTCCAAAAGTGTGCAGGGCAGGTTGATTGTGCTGAAGGAGGCGTAAAGACAATTTCCCCACAGGGATTAATAAAGTGATTATTATTATTATTACTTCATTGAAGCACTTAGCTAAAGTGACATTAGATGCAGTGTTGTTAGGCGTAACTGAAATGTATATTTGGGTGTCGTTGGCATAGGAGTGATAGTCATCATTATGTTTTCTCATTATGCTACCTAATGGCAGCATGCAGAGAGAAAAGAATAAAGGACCAAGCACTGATCCCTGGGGTACTCCATACTTGACTGGTGACATGGATGGAGTACATTAATTTGACACTTGAACATATTGATAACGATTAGTCAAATACAATTTAAACTACTTCAACATCATTCCACACAACCCGACCTCAGATTTAAGTTTTTGTAATAGGATAGAATGGTCAACCATGTCAAAAGCTGCACTAAAGTCCAGAAGCATTAGCACACTCGCACTGTCAGCATCAGTTCCCATTATGTCATTTATGACTTTAGTTAAGGTAGTTTCTGTGCTGTGTCCTGGACGGAAGCACGACTGAAAACTATCCAGTATGTTGTGTGTCCCCAAGTATGACCGTTGAGCCTACTGACCTTTTCACCACACTGCTCGATCACAGGCACTCCATGCACTGACTTATGCTGTGGTTTTACACATTGTAATTTTAAAAATTTTATTTTTATTATTATTTTTGAGTGTGATTTGTTTGGATAGTTTGGATCGTTTGGATTTGTGTTTTTGGATAGTATATTTATTATTTTATTTGACATGGACATCACAAAGACCAGATGCACTACGTTTTTAGTGTTTGTAGCGAAACACGAATTTACAGCATTCAATACACGTTTAATAGTGTTTTCAGGGGTGCCAACTCATGCATTGGGCATGACACTCACGCTATCTGATTCTGACGCACACGCATCTCACTGCAAATCTATATTTTTCTATTTTAAGTCTAAAATTAGCTGTAAAAGCATTGGGTAGTTTGTAAACCCTACAGACTATATAAAAGGTAATAAAACTGTTACATATATGTAAATGTGTGTACAGACTTGTCTCGAATTTAAAATCTCACTCCAGCCAGCCATTTTGGTATTGTGGAAATTATAAGGTTTGGTAGGCTATAAGTGTACTGAATACTTTAAGTGATATACCCACACATATTACAGTTGTAAGTCTAAACATTGCTATTTTTAGCTGAATTATAAAAGCCAGAAGTAGTACTAAATGAAGAGCTGTTTGATAACTGAAAGAGCCGGCTCTTATTGCTGAACTCAGTAAAAAGAGCCAGAATTTCCGTGACTAAGGTAGTTCATCATGATCAGGCAAAGAAGCTGTAATCAAATACTTATGGAGGGCCAAAAAGGTCAGCCTTAACATGCTCAAAACTGACATGTTAACAGACATATTTTGTACGTTTCAACGTGTGATAACGTATAAATGCGTTCAGAATGTGCATGTTAATGCATAATAATGTGTTAACACGTACAAAATGTGTCAATTTCAGCTGTGCTAACTCACCATATCCGGTCCCGTTAACATGTCCAGAAATTTGTGTTACATTGTCAATGTGCTCTCCAATCTTGGACTCTGCCAAATGGCTCTTTGTTTAGTACCACTTGTAGTTTTTGTAATTCAGCCAAAATCCGCAATGTTTAGACCTGCAAGATATATGTGTGTGTGTGTGAGTGTGCGTGTGTGTATATATAGGCCCACTGAACAGACACAGAAAACAATCAAGACCTGACAAGGCTGGATTGTAGATGTCTTCTAGGCTATTCACATCGATGCCTTGCAGTTTGCTGGCAGTAGTTACTATTTTCCTGAGGGTGTGCTTTTGTTGCCTGTACCTTGTCATGAAATTGATTGTTTGGCTAATGACACAATAAAAAGAGACAGTATAGTCTCCTTCTATTAATTGTCAGGGTTTGCGTGAGGCACAGACCGCGGAAGCAGAGGCAGGACTCAAGGAATCAGGAAAACAAGAGGTTTAATTCCGGGTGAACGCAAGCAGGACCACGGAACAGGCAGAGAACGCGTAATGACAAAATGATGTTAATGACCGGACTCGGGAAAACATACCTAACACAGACTTAAATACATCAGACTAATTAACATCAACGAGAAACAGCCGGTAACACGGGGATTCCACACTAGGTAGATGAGGGGGCGTGGCACATGGGAGGATCGGACGAGCGGGGCATGACAATTAATCAGCTAGAGCTCTTATTGAATATGACAGTGTTATTAATGCACATATACACAAGGCTCTGATTCTGGGACATTCTGTGTCCGGGAATGAAATTAGTTTTTTCCAGGACAGACGACCAAAATCTGGGGTGATCGTGGAAAATGCTGGATGGGTGGCTTATCAGCAGTCCAAACAAAGGCTGGCGCATTGAGGCTAATCAATTGCCTCTTCAAAATAAAATTCTGCATGTCACTACAACTTCACAAATAACAATTAAGAATAGTAATACTATGCAACATATCACATACCCAACACTTGATTTGTCATGGTTAACTATTTCACTAAATCACTCCCACACATAACTTTCTGCCCTTCCTTTTTTTTCTTTTTAATTCTCCTTGTTTGATTTTCTCTTGGATCGTTTTTGCCTCCATTGCTGCTTAAGACAAATGGACCCCACAATGAGAGTCTAGTCTGTTGATTTGTACCTAACATAAAATGTGGACATTTTATAGAATGTAATTAATAATTTCCTTACTTATGTTATATAACCACAGAAAAAGTAAGAGACCACTCTATATTTTTAAACAAATCTGCGTTTTTAAATCCTGGTTTAATCGCACTGCTAGGACAGTTCATATCATGCTCCTAGAAGCAGGACTGAAGTCCCATAAAGCAAGGAAAAAGGCCTTCATTAATGAGAAACAGAGAAGAACCAGGCTGCATTTTGCAAATATATATATATATTATTGACAGACGCACACCCATAAATTGAGAAATGTGAAAGAAAAAATTGAGCTGTGGTCTCCTAATTTTTTTCTGCGCAACCCATCTGCTACTAATCAGAATATTTTTTTATAACCCCACAGTAGCCAATTTTGGCTCAGCTGGCGTGAGATTCTCAATTCGAGACAAGTCACATGCACATGCATTTACATGTATGTAACAGTTTCATTATCTTGTAAATAGTCTGTAGAGTTTGCAAACTTTCCCAGCGCTTTTTATGTAGCTAATTTTAGGTTTATAGTGGAATAATATAGACTTGCTGTAAGATTACTTGCGTGAGTGTGACGATCTGAAAGTGTCATGCCAGACGTCTTAGTGTTGGCAGCCCTGCCACCCACCCCATCCGCAAATTAACCGTGGTGTCCACGGATATAACCGAAGTCTGTGCATCACTAATGTGCGTGATATATTTTGACAGTTTTAGACTAATGCAGTATTTGTCTGTGTGACAACGAGTCAGTAGGACAGCATCATCTCTATAATAGGTATATTTCACAGCTGCATGCTGTGTACATGCTGTCTTTGTTACTGCTTACATGCTCAGTACTCAGCAATTTCGGAGAAGCCATTTCACAGAAGGTGTTGTTGCTGCGCCTAATTCTGAATTCGCACTGGGGCCACTCACACTTAAACAGTCCCGTCCATCTGTGGAATGCAGACCACAAGAACGTAAAAGCTGTCACTCCTTTCTCTTATTATTTCGCAGAGTAGATATGACTACACTTCTAAACTAACCAACTAAAAATGAGTCCAGACTAACTGACTAGTAAATAAGTTACATGGGGCAAAGAGGTTGAGGTTGACTCTTTTAAAATAAGTTGGTTGAGTCCATGATCCCCAAAAACCAAAGAGAATTGCACACACTGGCAACGAAACTCACAAATGTGTTAACGCGCCATTTTTTTTGTTGTGTTAATGTGACCAGCTATTGGCGGGTTAATGCCCAAGATTGACATGTTAATGCACACATTTTGTGCATGTTAACACCTTATGACGCATTAACACATCCAAAATGTGCTTGTTAGCATGCAATTTTTGAGCGATGTGAAAAAAGCTATCACATTTTGACCCTTTTGACCTTCCATAGAGATGTGAGTCACGAATGTCATGACATGACAGCTCGATGATGTGTAGAGTTACCAAAAAGATGGGAATGATGAGGGATGGGGGAGAGGATTAAGAGATGCCATCCGATGGAGGGAGCACGCTCATTGACCAATTACCCTGACTGCAAGTATAATGATATGTTGTGTGATTTATTGATTGGCTGAATAATTAATTTATCCATTACATTCTTGCAAAATATTGAGTAGGCACGTGCCTACCTAAATTGATTGGCACAATGCCACTGCCACACGGAGTTGAGTTATCAACATGCTTTGCGTGTACTGCAAAGCAAAATTCTAGAAAGGTGTCAAATTTATGTTTGCTGATAGGTTGAAAAATCCAAATGTCCATACGCTGAGCAAGTCCGTAGCCAGCTATGAGGTCACTGAGGTCTGGATCACAGTCAAAAAAATAAAAAAATTAGAAGCCAAGTAAAACTGGATGAAAAAAACAGAAGTTCTCTTCCAAGATGAGTGCATACGTAATTCAGTTTAGCCTTATTGGTAAATGTTCGCTGAGAGTTGTGGGAGAGGGCGCATGTGAGTGCCGCCCTTTGCATCAGCACTTTGACTGGCAGCAACTGGAATTTAAACACACTGGCAGCAACACTGTGGGTGGCTTGTGTGTGAACTGGCAGGCAGCATACCATTCATTAAAACAAAGCAGTGATCGTTATGCCATTATCTAAGAAAAGTTCCAAAGAGTTACCTGGAATAGTGTCTGGAGTAAAAGCAATTATATGAAACATTCTAAATGTCATGGTTGGGGAAGGATGGAGGCAAAGGCAAAAGGCAAAAGGAAAGGGACCACAAGGGGTCAGAACTGGTCGGGAGAGGCAAGGGAAACCACAGGGTGCAAGGCAACAGAGGAGCACATGCAATCAGCAGCACTGCATAACATTACAAGGACCGGACTGGGGAACTCAGGACGAGGAGACACTATATACTCCACAGATGGGGGGCAGAAGAGAGGCACCTGGGAGGATCCACACGTGGGCTGAAATGAGAGACAGGGTTAAACAGGGACCAGGAGTGGCTCATTAGAGCCACTCAACAGAGAACACACGGGAGAAGGCATGCGGGGCATGACACTAAATATGCTTACTCTGACAATGATGAACTAGGATATATCTTCATTGATTATGTCTTAGTTGCTGTGTATCTCTTCCAGTATACCAAACAGTTTAGTGCTGTGAGTGAACCTGCCATTTTAATAAAAATGGAGACAATGGCTCTTTTAAAAAGGGAAATCAGACTTTACTGATACTTACCATATCTCACAAAAATGGTGACACAGACATGTAAGCCAATAATTTTAGTGATCAGTGGTGACACACCACAATGAAATGTGTCCTCTGCATTTAACCCATATGTGACATCGCGATATTGCAGGGGCCAGCTAATTCAGTGCCCAGGGAGCAGTGCTGGGCAGTACCTTGCTGGTTGGGGATTCGAACCAGCAATCTTTTAATTACAAGTGTGCTTCCCTAACCATTAAGACACCACTGCTCACTAATTTAAATGACACTCCTGGTCAGGGTTACATGGTACAACAAATATGACACAGTTATGATATTTACCGTTTACAGCATAAATACACAAATACATATATTACTGTATACTAGTTTGAACATTCTGGTACACTGCATAATTGGTTCTGCCTGCCAACCTCACAGCATTACATTGCCCCCACATAAGGAGTCAGTCATTCCTGTCAACCCCTAAGTACACCACAAAGTCCCGAAGATGTGACAGAGGCTGGTGTTGTGCTACTGTCCCTGGGGTGCCGGATGTCCCTCCCTCCCCCAGAGTGTCCTCGTCCATGGCCGCTGCAAGAAGGTCAGGGCAAGAGGATCCCTAGGCGGGACCACAGCCTTTCATTGCTTGGGCAGCCGCAGGCAAACTGGGTCCCCGACACTAAAGTTCTGCCTGTGGCTGTGTGCATTGTAGGTACACCAAACACTTGCGCCTCAAAGTTACACCCCTGGTTGCTGTGTATCTCTTCCAGTACACCAAAACACCAGAAGAATTCCTCGATATGCTTCTCAGCCATGGTCACTGCACTCTGATCGGGAACCATGTGCACCTTAGGCCACCTGGTAAAATAATCCATAAGCATGAGCACGTAGCAGTTCCCAGCCTCATTGCATGGAAAGGGACCTAAGATGTCCATCCCGACTCTCTTCATAGGAGCATGCATTGCAGCAGTGCACAAACAGTTCCGTCTCTGTAACAGTTCCGGCTAATAGAGCCATTATATGGCTCTATTATTTATATAGTGCTTATATATAAGATAGCACTATATACCATTGCTATCTTTCTTGGGTCTGCCATCACACACTCAATGCTCATTATGTGACCCAAGAACTGTGTCTGTTTCTGAAGGAGGGAATGCTTCAAGGGAGCACAGGTCAGCCTTGTGAACAGCAGCAGTGATCAGGCACAGGTTGTTTAGCGCCCCGTCAAAATCGGCAGTGTGAATGAGCAGGTCGTCCAGGTAGACAGTGCACTGGCTTTTGAAGTTGGCAGGGGCATTGCAGATTCCGAACGGCATTACCCAAAAGTGCCATAAACCTTGACTAACGGTGAACACGGTGCTGGGTTGAGCATCCAGGGCCAGTTTGACCTGCTAGTACCCACATTGACCTGGAAATGTAATCCAATGCATCACTGATCTGGGTCAGCAGACCAATTCTTCTGGGTCAAAAATTGGAAGTCCTCGCAAAATCACCATGACCCACCCTTCTTCTTTACCAGGACTGCAGGTGCAGGCTATGGACTATCCGAAGGCTCAATGGCTCACACTACCGCCGTCTCCTGGATCTTCTACTCCGCTGCCTGAAGCTTGCGGTTGCCATCTTGGGGAAGATTCATCATGTCCATGCCGAAGTGGAGTGCAGCCCTGGTCACATTGATGTGAACGCCCCAGAAGGGATAGCAAGTCAAGCTCGATGAAGACGGGATCACGGATCTCAGCCTCCTATGCTTCTTGCTCTGTGGTCCACCCTGCTAGCATGAGGGTGAGCCATCTCCTAGTGCTGAGCACATGCTAGTGACAGATGTGAGTTGGACCTGTGTTGCTTCCCATCCCAGCAAATCCAGCTGGTTGGTGCCTGAGAGGACAACTGAATGGATGAGGGTGATGATTGATCCCATGTCCACCAAAGTTCAACAATTGGTGACCTCTACTATGCAATCCATGTAGTTGCGGCACTTGTGGCCCATCCAGCCCACTTGATGATACAGGGGCAAGGTCTCATCAGTGGGGCAGCTCCTTGACGGTACTCCTGGCATTGCAGGCTAAGCTTTGCAGGGGGTGGGGTGGCATAGCTGGTGGGTAGTGTGATGTTGCTGGTGGAGAGTGGATTACCTCAGCCCTTTCTGCTTCCGCTAAAGATTCTTGGCTCAGTCTTAGAGATAGGGCGAGGAGCTCAGACATTTGGGAGGGTCCCAAAGTAGAGCCCCTGCTCTTCTGCATCAAAAGCCATCAGTTGAGGTGGTTCAGGCACCTATCCAGAATGTCTCCTAGGCACCTCCCTGGGGAGGTGCTTTGGGCCTGTCCAACTGGGAGGAGACCCCAGGGCTGACCCATGGCACGTTGGAGAGATTATATGTCTTGACTGGCCTGGGAACACCTTGGTATTCCCCCACTGGAGCTAGAGGAGGTAGCTGATGAGAGGGAGGTCTGGTCATCCTTGCTTCGACTGCTGCCCCCATGATCTAATCTCGGATTAACAGCAGATAATAGATGGCTGGATGGATGGAAGGGGGATGATGTTAACTTGTAATAATGTTACTCTTAAGCATTTTACTTTCATTTTTATAGCTAACTAAGGTTAAAATAACAGCTTAATGATCATATTTCAATATTGGAGACCTATGTATGTTGAAGCAGCACTCTCTACACTCACACACACACAGACACACACACACACACACACACACAGACACACACACACACACACACACTCAAACATACCAGTGGCCACACCTGTCCATAGAACCGTTTGTGTTTTTGTGTTGTGGGGGGGTGAATGTGGGGAGTCAATATCCAACATCAAAACAATACAGTTGGTGTAAATTACAATTAAAACATCAATAAAATTAGTTTCTTGTGAATAACAGCAGGTCTCTTTTTATGTATATAATGTCTATATGTGTAATCCCCCCCTCCGCTGCCCCCGCTCCTTGACCTCACTATTTCAAACCTTGGCTATGACTGTCTGGCTGGGATTACTGACTTGGAATTTGTGGCACTCCACGTGCATTGCTACAGGGAAAAGTTCAAATTAAATTTTGACCCTTTATTGTAGGTGGAGATTCTTTCTGTTGGTTTACAACTGCTTAATGAATTAGATTTTCCTTTTTGCTGAAATATTTAACGTTCTTACAGTGTGCTGTCTGTCTCAAAGATACCAAGTGTGTGTGTGTATTCCATTGGATACTGAGGTAGGTATTACCCATCAGACAGCTTGGGAAAAGTAGGGGTACCAGAGTTTTCCAACATTAAAGTAAAGGTTTAAAGAACTACAGTCAATAAAAATGTTCTGGATTTACATGGTGTTTCTCCACTAGGTGGTGCTAGATATCCATTTAAAACCCCATGGTTAAACACACAATAGTCATAGTTACTGCCTGTGTGCTTTAAAAACAGCGCTCTCTCATATTTGTTTTAATGATCAATCTGAAATTTGAAACCTATGGCATCTCCGTTCCATGGTGCTTACATCTGCAACCCTCTGGTCAAACCAACCAATAACGTGGGACTGTGTGTGTTTAAGGGAGTGAGAAGTTTGGGGCTGATCTGCTCCCTATCATTGTTGAAAGCAAACCTATGTCTTTGGGTAAAAATTATGGTACATCACCATTGCCAGGCCTGACCTGCAGCATTGCTATGTCTCTGTGCTGTGCTCTGCCCCAAAATGTGACAGGCGTGATGTAGTTTGGGACATCTTTACCCAATCAATTATACGTGGGTGTGGTAATTCTGCAGGTGTCATTAATGCGCCATGCCTACAGTACATGGTGTCTGCAGGCCCCTAGCGTCTCCTGAGTCTGGGACCTCTCCAGTAGAACCCAAGCCAGGAGGCCACTTCAGTCTAACTTTAGAATATCTCATACAGAGCCGTGCAACTCTGTTTAATTTATTCATGAGTTTATCACTGTGATTATGTAAAACAAGTGAATGAATGGTCACCATGTTTCTATGTGAAGATGCAAAAGTGTTGTTTGAACTCATTTGAGTAATTCTGGCTGTGATGCACAAGAGGGCACCAGAGGGCATCAAATCACAGCAAGTGGGGTAGAAAAGAGAAAGTGAGCCAAATGCTGCCAAGCCAAGGCAGAGTCATCAGTCTCAGTTTGTAGATGTGGAGCCAGGAACACGTGTACCTGCATTTGTTTTACCATAAGCCATGTATATAATGGAACTGTGATGTAACTTAGGGTGTCCAGTTTGAGATGTAGCTGTTTCTGTGTACCAAGGCTAGTAGTACAGGAAATGTAGCTTGATGGCCCAATTTAGGGCTTATAATGTGCTCTGTAAGATGCTCCAGTAAGGAATCACCTAGGTTGCTGATGTCCCAGGGGGATCGTGAATAGTTTATGCGCCTGTTGCATCACAGCTCCCCTCCATGACAGCTGCATTTCCAGCAGGTTAGTTAGAATCTAGAGAAACTCCCTGTTAAAATTCTTCCCCAGGGGTCTTTGTGGCATAATGCAACTTGAACGAGAATAATCTGTTTGTATAAGTTTTTCCAGCAAGACCATGTATAGCCTGATAAATACACAAAGTACAACATTTTTTGTCTCTTTCCTTTTTCTTTTTTTTTGCAAACTTTAACGTGTCCCAAAAGATGAATAAATGGTGAAACAATGAGAATGGGTGCTGGAGATCCACATATGAATGTGTTTGTCATGACCCGCCTTACACATAAAGCCCAGGCTTCCCGTTCTGCTGAAGGGTATCAACCACGAGGAACCGTCAAATCTTCAGTTTGTTCCGGTTCATCTTTTCCTCCAGGCGTCTTACAGACAGCTAGCGGCAGGCGGGCAGACGGACATTTGGATGGAGCCCGTCTCCGTGTGAAACGTTAAGCAAGGGGCTGCTGTGTCCTTGAGAAAGGCACCTTATCGCTACGCAGCTTCAGTTTCGCAGGTCCGTCGGGCAAAGCCTCCATGAATACGCCTTTAATCGATCAACACAGTGGGAAGCATTTTGCAGCAATTATTTCCGCAGTACTCAGTTTTTTCTTGACTTCAGGACTGTAAGCTATGTATCTTTCCATCTCCTGGCTTAATAGTGTCTTGGATGGCTCACTCTATGTGTTACTCTTTTAAAAACTTCAAGCGTGAAGTGATAGTGTGGTTACAATATGAGTGGAAAAATCACGGGCAGGATGACGGGTGCAGAATAAAGGAGACTGATTTGGTATACTAGATGTCTTCATTATTGCTGGGAAACATGGCTTGGAGCCGCGACCTGGTGCTAATGAGCTGGCCGTAGAGACGATGGGAAGTTGTGTACGTTGGGGGAAATGGGAGCTGAATCATCTTGTTACGAGTAGCTCAGCATTGGCAGGGAAGCCTCTTGGGTGAGCAGCATGATGGATGAGGACGGGGGATGATTTATAAGGCGGTGCCTGTGCTCCCTGGGCAGCCACCTCGGCATGCATTGCGGAGACGCGCATGCTGGCTGAGGGCTCCACAGAACAGCGCCCCCACAGGCCCCCCGCATGAGTCGCAACAACACGTACACATGACCTGTATGAGGTTAGCGTGCCCAGGAATGCTGCCCCCCCCCACGGATTCTCTCTCCTTTGTCTCTTCTCTTCTGTCCCCCCCCCCCCCAAGGGACAAGCCCAGCGGCTCTTCAAAGGAACCGGTTGAGGGTCAGCTTGCAGTTGGGGTTTAACTTTGATTAATCTGCTGTTCTCCATGGACCAGTTTTCTGTGGAAGAAGGGAGATGGAGTTGAAACAGTTAAAAAAAGATCAGGGAGATGTTTTTAGAATACCACATAATCCCCCCTTTCCACTCGTTTCTATAACTGCTTATTCTGTGTATGACTGTCAATGGGACGCCAGCCATGACATCACTGACCCACTATTTTACTTTCTACTGAAGTAATGCATTTACATAAAATTTATTTAGCAGACGCTCTTGTCAAAAGTGATGCAGAAGTGAGGCAAATAGAACATCGCAAACATATGGCTCTTATGGAGGGTGAGCTTCTAGCGAATGCCCAGGTACAAGTGTATGCAGCATTGGAGTAAGACAGACAGCAGCTAACTTCCAAGCAAAGCAAGAACCTAATAAGTCTATTATTCACATCAGCAGAAAGGGCAACATTAAGTGCATTCAGGGAGTATGGAGTGGTGTAGGCTAAGAGAGGTGTTCTTGGAACAGATGAGTCTTGAGTAAGGGTGTAAGTTTGATTTCAACATTGATAGGGACCAAATCAGCCCTAAACCCTTAACACACATGGTCCTAATACAGTATTGGTAGGATATACCCAGGTCTGTGCCATCAGTCTTCTTGGTCTTAAGGCTTTTCTTGAAGGTGGAGAGGAAATCTGATGATTGGATGCGGTTCGGCAGCTCATTCAACCATCGGGGAACTACATGAATGAGACTTGTCACATGGTGGAGGCGTTTCCAAGCTTCTTTGGTTTGCTGACTGAAGACGGTGAGATGGGACATGGGTCTTAAGGAGCCTCTTGGTAGAGGTGGATGCCTGTCCATTAATGGCAGGTTAAGTGACTCACTCAGAGGCACAACAGTAAGTCCTTTCAATGAAAAGTGGAAAAAATTGATTAGCGTGAAGCTCATTAGGAGACTCACTTCCCCCCACATCCCAAAACCCACATCACACTACTATCATTAATCAAATGTATTGTTCTGCTTATTTCATTAGCTGCACCCCCTTCCCCCAACCCCACCCCAGCTCTCTGCAGAATTAGTGCTGCGCTGCACATTTGTAATGCAGCAAACAACAGCACAACACCATTTCTCCATAAGGGGCTTCAGCAAGTAGACATGCTGGTAAACCATCACAGCACTGTTCTAATGATGTGTACATGCATTATTGTTAAATGGTTTGTTCATCACTCCTGCGGCTATTACATGCTGCACATGTTCTCCTGTTTGTTATGCTTTAAAGTTTGAACACAGTGGTTAAGATGCCTGGCTTCCGAAAAGCCTAGGGATTCCATCTGTGTGTGTAATCATCATGGCCTTGCCTGTGTGTAATCAACAGGGTTCCAGGTTTCCATCTCTTACAGCCTAATGCCCTATGAAGGACATTGCTGGTTCTCCTTGTACTTGATGCTACAGTAAAACCACCCAGCTGTGTAAAGAAATTGAACTGTCAAACTGTGAGCTTTCGAAGTGACCATGGATGAAAAAGTCCGTGTAGCAGAGGCAGAATGATAGTCCTGTTCCTCAGCCAGTCCCCCACACCCCCTGTTTGACTGTCTGTGCGTTTAAGCCACTCGTGCAGATTAGCGCTGGCAGAATCGAGATCTTAAAGGGGCTTTTCTGAGACAAAACTCAGGTTCTGTCTGTAACTGACAGTGATCCGTCTGTGTGTGAAATCCGCAGGATTCCATCTGCGTCTGTAATCATCAGGGCTCTGTCTGTGCGTAATCAATGAGGTTCCATCTCTGTCAGTGATTTACTGTTCGGTCCGTGTGTAATCATCAGGATTTTATTTGTATCTGTAATCATCAGTATGTCTTCTCTGTTTGCAATTGACAGTTCTCCATCTATATGTAATTATCAGGACAGAATTTTGCCCACATCTGCGACTGGCAGATAGTGATGCCTCTGCAATCTTGCCCTTAAGATGTACCCAGCTATATAATAGCCTTTTAAATCCTTTGTTAGTGGGCTTTCACATGATATAATACAGAATTGTAAGACTGTAAGTAACTCTGCGTGAAATGATTTTCAAAGTGAATAGAAAATAAAGTAAAATAAAATGCATGTAGTCCAGTATCAAACATCGCACTGTGTTTTCTGGATTTATCTGTTAACTTTATTTAGACTGGAACGAGTGAGGAATACTATAGTCGTCTGGGGGCCTTCTTAACACAAAAAAAACAGAAAAAAGCCTGTTCATAAGATGTTTTAAGAATTTCCTGAAATGAGTAAGAGAATAAAAAGGACAGGAGCATTCTGAATGCTGAGTCCTTGGTGTCGGAATGCTCCACGGCGGAATGCGTAGATGGGCCTTTGCCGTCAATCATGTGACATTTGCTTCGGCAGCTTGGAGACTGTCAGCTATTATGTCTTATCTGTTCAACTTTAACATGGGCGGATGTAAGGGAGCAGTTTGGAATACAGATGTATCTCCTTTTTTATCCGCTCTCCTTAACTTGCCCTGCCTCCATCTGCCTCGAGCTGATGGTGCATTTGAGGGAAGCTGCAGATGGAGGGATGAGAAACCTGTGGACTGGAGCAATTATGTTTTATGTTTATGGGGGCAACTGGCCACAGAACTGGAGTTTCCTCCAAAAATGCTAAACCATATGCTGGAGGACCTTGGTACCCATTAAAGTATTTGGACAAAGGTGCTCTCTACATTGACTGGGATCCGGTGTCTTGGAAATAAGGACATCCCTGAGATTGGGGGAATTGGGGGTCATTGTATGAGCCCCTCAGACAGCTTCCTGTTCTCTGCGGTGTTTGACCTGTGGGAAAAATAGCAAACAAACAAACAAAGCACCGTGAGGATATGTAAACAGAGCCACGGAGTTTGTAGGTTAAAAACCCCATGATAACTCTTGTTGTTCCCCTTTGGGAAGGTACTGACCCACTTGCAGTTACATAACCAGCTCTTTAAATGGGTACAAATGTGAAATAGCAAGTTGTGTCAGTGGCTCTGGACAAAAGCCATCAGCCAAGCATGTCTGTGAATGTGTGCCAGCCAGACCTTGAGTTTACTTGGGATTGTCAGGCGACTGATATGCTTGTTGATATTGAGGTTTACAGAGAGGATGGTGCTTGGATACACTGGCATTGTCTGCTGTCTGTTGAACCCAAAGTTCAACACTGCCAGCTTCCTGTTTCATTATGGTCAGCAAGGGCTGTAGGCAGGGGTGCTTCCCTGCAGGTCATACAATGGACGTTTTGGGTTCCAGTCAGCAAGCCAATATGAGCTCTTTGTTTGTATTGGTGGGAATCTCATCCATACCGAGTCTGAAATAAGTGTTGAATAATGGGACAGATTGGACCTAGATGAGCCAAAAAGACTCTTTACTTTGTGTTTGGATCTGCAAGAGTGTTTTTATGATACATAATTTGGTTTGCAGCCCATAGTTGTGTAGCCTATCACACCCTGCAAAGCAGAGGGTTCCAAAGACTAGGAATTGTGTTTGAAGACTTTCCCCAAGTTTGTGGCCCATCATGATTTACTTCCTTCCAGATAAGCGTGACACCCAAGTTTTTTTCCTGTTCTAGCATCACTCCTACCACCAAGTGTGAGTCAGAACCTTTCCCCCTCTACCCTGCCCAGTGTGGGCTGGACCACAGTTCCTGCAGGGGGGAGTGAAGAAGCAAGATATATGGTTTAGGTTTTTGCTTTGTGTTCTCAAAAGGACTCCGTGCCACAACCAGAGGCACCAGTCCCCACAGTCCCATGGGGCTCCAGGCTTTACCTGAGTGAAGTAAATTCCCTC
The DNA here is from genome assembly GCA_026777985.1 of Mormyrops attenuatus. Classification (NCBI taxonomy): domain Eukaryota; kingdom Metazoa; phylum Chordata; class Actinopteri; order Osteoglossiformes; family Mormyridae; genus Mormyrops; species Mormyrops attenuatus. The sequence continues at coordinate 20,650,166 of JAODKC010000117.1, read as the reverse complement.
TGACAGTGTGCCACAGACCTTCAGGCACTCGGAAGAGCTGCACAGAGAGAGGATCTCTTGCTCAGGTCCCCAGCTTTCAAAGCCCGGGACAGTCTGATTAAGGACTGGCTACAGTTCTATTTTTATATGAGTTAGTCCCCCCCTTCTCCTTATGGGCTACTGTGTTGTGAAAGATTTCAAGTCTGTTTTACTAGTGTAAGCAAATATTTGACATTGAGTGAAATTGCTGGTTATTAAGTGGCTTGCCCACGCACTATCGGGACATGCCGGGAAAGTGTAGTTTCATGAAAGTGATTTTGCTTGCTCAGCTCTTACTGTGAATGAGAGTCACTCGTTTTCTTCCCTTGTGTAGCTGGACATTTGGTTGAAGCTGTTTAGGGTTCTGAGAACACTGATCGCCTTTTTCGCTCGGACCAGTGTCCTGGCTCACATTCATGTGACCTACAGTTCCAGTTCTCCCAGTAAACCGTGGGTCTGCGCTTCATCAATGCATTAATAATGCTGCGTTGTGGATTTCATGGATGGTGTGTCAGCTGAATGTGTTGCATTATGAAGGAATCATCTGCACCAGCACTGGCTTTTCAAATCGCTCTATTTCCTTGGCAGCTGTGAGTGCGCCCCCCACCACTCCCTCCACCTTAGCTGTGGTTCCCAGTTTTGCCTCCGATGTCCCGTTTCATCTCGGCCCTTTGCAGTAGAACTTGAGGGACATGACACACCTTTATTATTCAACTACTCCTTCAACCCTACCAGATGGAAAAACAGGTCTGTTTCTCCACCCTATAATGTCATCTGCTTTGAATTATGATGGAACAGCTGTCCATTAAGCTGGACAACTTCAGAATTGCAAGCTTTAAACATGTGCCACTTTAATGTAATGTTTGTTGTACATAATGACAACGGCAGGTATTGATTTCTTTGTACTTGTTGGTGGCATGTGGAGAAATCAATGTGAGAACAATTCATTCCTGCTGAGCCGCTCACTGGTTAGGAAAGGCAATAAATTAAAGGACGTGGGGGACAATCAATCTGAGGCTCTCGCGGGAAGACGGTGGCGTACTGACGATTTCATTACCAGCATAATGAATGAGATTTTAAGACCCCTGCAATTCCCATGTGTGCTGGTGAAGGATGCCAAGCTTTGTTCTATTGAGGGGTTTGACCATCTGAGAGATGTAGCTCAGGTGAAGCATGTGTTTGTTTGAGTTGCTACGGTTTCATTAGCATTAAATGGAGATATGTCTCCTGCTGATTTTTGAAAACTCTCACATTTGGAATCCATGTACCTGCCCCCCATAATGGTAATGGCCAATAATGTTTAAGTTTACCATTTCTCAGAATAACTGTAGATTGCTAGAGGAAATATTAGGTAATGCTTTGCATTGACTGCACCTTCATAATGCATTCATTATGCCTTCATAGAACATTCAGTGCACCTTCCTAATACATTCATAAGCAGCATGTACGTTTACCTTAACGTCCTAGCATACCATCACAGCTTTAATGTAAATAACAAACATTATATGATAATGACAAACATTTCAATCATATTATCATATATATCATATATCATGTTTGAATGTTAAGGTATACATGCTGCTTATGAATGTTCTATGAATGCAGTATAAAGGTATTATGAAGGAGCCTTTAATCTAAGGCAATACCAAATATTATTTAGGTTTCATTTCCTGTGGGTTCTGTAAGCTGACAGGAAGCAAATAATGAACCTGTGGTTGAATAATTTGTGTTTTGGTTAATGATGGCAGGACTGACGTGGTCAGCCTGATAAGCAGAGGCAGCAGGAGGGACTCTCTGAGGCCCTGTTTACACTTCGTTTTAAAATCCATCTTGGGCGATTAGATCGCAAGAGGATAGCACTAAATGCAAGTGTAAACGACCACCATGATGCATTGTGATCCAATCACTCAAACCACTTACTTAGGTGGTCAGGACGTATTTGACCACGTATCTTTTGTAGTGCAAACGCTAATGCGCCCTGATGCGTCCCCAACAAGGAGGCCACAATAGCTGTGCGTGGGGCCATTTGACCTTCTAGTGGAAGCGACATAGGCAATAACGAAATCTTTTGTTTATTTTTTTTCCTTTTTTCTCAATAACGAAATCTTAGCACAAGTGGTCAGCTGGACACCTTAGAGACGCATGACAGACACAGATGTGAACGACGATGTGTCCTGGCTGTCCACTTGTGATGCGATTGCCCAACATTGTAAAGTGTAAACAGGGCCTGAGAGACAAAGGCCATAGAAGCTGGGATGAGTTTTTTTTTTTTTAATCACTTCTGTATTTGGTCTTGACACTTTAAATAATTTATGCAGAGGTTCAGTGGTTCTGCTGGAGAGAACTTGCATCCACAAATGTTTTGTCATGCACCTATTTCTTTAATAGGTGTGCTGCCTGCCCTCCTGTGCACAAGCTGACATCTTCAGTGTTTGAAGTGAAAGGAGGAAGATGATAAAATGGTGCAAACAGAGCACGTTAGGCTCCACAGTCTTGTGAGTCATTATTCCCCTGGATGTATCTGAGCATCCGTTGTTTGCCCACTTCAAAGGATTCATTACTTTGACGTTCAGTGTTTTTTGCCAACGGGCTCACAGAGTCTCAGTGGTTTTGCTCGTATGAACATTTGCCAAATTCTTCATTTCAGTATTGCGGATACATCTCAGCGCCATTTTCTGCAGCCACATCCTGCGGCTCCGAAGCCATGGATTTTCGCTTCACATCAGTTGTTTCTGGATGATAGCTGCTAGCCGACTCATCTGTAGGCCACTGAGGGATTGGAGTGGAGAGGAAGGAGGAGACATTCTGGTAGCAAAGCTTTGCAGCAGTGAATCAAACCATCCCCCCTCCCCAAACGTGAGTATGTCATAGTTCGCCGTGTCGATGCAGAGAATGTGATTAGTGCATTCCTCTGTCTGTTTTTGATGTATTATGGATCGTTGATTATCTGCAGCAAGGAAAACATCGCCGCGGAGATCAATATTTAATGCAGAACCCAGTTTAAGCTCTATGTACTTTTCATGTAGGGAATATATGATGATGTTTTACAGAACCTCTTCTGGAAGAAGGTTTACTCCTGCCCTATAGTGCTGATTGGCTCACGAATCACCTTTTCTGTGGCATTTAAATAAGAAAACACAGCTCCATTTAATTAACTGAGCAGTCAGTGAGGCCATCCTCACAGGAGCAGCAGTGTGGTGTCAGCACTTCGTATGGGCAAAGGTTTTCTGCCTAACAAGCCCTTCAGATGTGCTTGACTCTCATTGGCCTGTGTGCATCATGTGATGTGTTTCAGAGGACCATAATCAAAGGCATGGAGTGGACTTGTATTGTTTCGTAAATACACCACATTGGCTTGGCCAGCATATTTGCTAATGACCCCTTGAAATAATGTAGGTTCAAGAGGATGATGTTGTTATTGTCACTCTTTAAATGAACCAATATGTTTATAAGCAGTGAGTGAATATATGTTTTCTATAAATGAAAATATTTTCTCAAAGCTCTTAAATGTTCTGTAGAGATACTGTTTTCAGTATTCTTCTTTATTTTTTTTTTGATTGTTTTATTTCTTCACTGTGTATTTTTGGCTGTTCCCGCAGCTCCTGCTGAGAGGATAGTAGAGTTTTCATCCTCCTCATTCCCATTCCGATGTCCTGGCCTGACTGATGAGTGCGGTAGGTGTGCTGACATCTTCTCGAGAGCCGAACAGCAAAGGCTGTCACCTTTTAACATTTCCCGGACACGCTGTCGGCCAGCTCACTGCCGCTGCCCCCAGCGTGGGCTTCGGTTTGCAGCTGTCAGACGAATCACATGAGATTAAATTTACTTTTTGCATTCTCTGTGACACATGCTCGCACATATGCTCAAGGTGTACACAGACTCTCTCAAGTCCAGACCCTCATGGAAGGAAGACTCAAACACACCCACACTCTCCTGAACCTATTAGTCAGGTAGGAAACACATTAGTGACACACACTTACAAAAATGCCCATGAAGACAAATGCACACACTCCTGCTTCTTCAAATGTATTCTCACATAACAAGGCAGGTGTCTTCAGATACGAGGTTTACGGTCCTTTTAACTAGCTTCAGTAGCCAGGCATGGCAACTCATCCTAATGCCCCCCCTGGGAATTTACAGGAACCAAGTTTCAGATCCTGCTCTGCATTTGACCATCACACATATGTTAACATATCTCATCTAAGGCAAAGAACACAGAAAGCCTACAAATAATTTCTTATGGCTGTGAGCTTGCGTTTCATTTTTGCATTCAAATGGCACGGTGTGTTTCTGAGTGCCTTTTCTCTTTTGTCGCACCAAACCAAGCATAGCCCATCTCCCCAGCCTTCATACAGAACACCCCCTCTCCCCCTGCAAGGCCTTAGGGTATCCAGCCTAAGAGACTTTGATCCTCTTTTTTTTGACAAAGATGTAGAGGAAAGGCAGCTTCGTTTTTATTTTCCTGATGTCACCATTCTGCGTTTAACCTGCTTTTATGCATGGGGTCTGGAATCTAATCTTGTTTTGGAATTTTTGTGGTAGAATGTTACTCTTGCTTAATGGTTCATTAAACTGTGTGTGGGATTGAGTGGTCCTGGGGGAGGGGGGGAAGTGGATCACTCATATGTGATTTGAGTAGCTCAGGAATTGGTGTGAGACCTGGGATGAAAAGGATGGGGAAACTTTGGGTGGTAGACTGACAATGACATCGAGGCTGTCACACCTTATTTAGCTGAGTGCCCTGCACGGTGAAGCCGTGAAGAAAATGACAGCAGAATTTAAACAAATGCGGCTGAATTGGCAAAGCGTGAATCAGGTCCCAGAGACACCTGACATCTTTGATCACTTACACTAATGACAGAGAAATTTACACATCAGTAAAACTGCTTATCTCCAAGGGAAGGCTTGAATTTTGCCAGCGTGAATGCATTCATCAAAAAACTTTGCACGATTATATTCACACAGCTGAATGTCTCACTGTTACACCATTTCTTAAATGCCTTACTCAAAGGTACAACCAAGTACTCAAAGTACTCAAAGGTAGGAAAACCCCTACAGGAATTATATTTGCAACTTTTTGGTTTCTTAGCCAGCAGACCAGGCAATTGGAAGGTCCTGATTCTCTGTATCTCACCATCTTGGGACCCTACGTGAATTACTATCCAGTGGATACTGGACAGGTGGCACTGGGGTGCGCTGTTTACCATTGTTGCCTCACATCTCTGGGACCTGGGTTTGAGTCTGCCATGATTCCATGTGTGTGGAGTTTGCATGTTCTCCCTGTGGCACTATGAGATTTCCTCTGGGTTCTCTGGTTTCCCCCCACAGTCCAAAAACATGTTTAAGTGGATTAGTGTTGCCAAGTGAATGGTGTGTGAGTCCATATGGCAAAGTTTAAAAAAAAAAATATATGACTCTTTCACATTTTATCCAAGTCATATAAATTCTATATATGACACTCAAATTAAACGTACAATTCATATTCACTTAGTGTGTCATTAGACATATATGTCCGTTATTCATGTAACTTACATATGAAATGAATGTACCATCAAACACATAAATCATGTACAATCCATATTAAATGTATGTGTCATTAGTAATATGTCCTTTATTCATGTAAAATACATGTTAAATTAATGTTTTGTCAAACATTTATGGTCTACATTGATGCACAATGCATATTATATGAATGTTTTGTCAGTATTAGTTTTATGCATAATTCTTTGAAGGAACTCAGTTGAACCATGGACAGTGGTTCCAAACAATTAGAATGAGCATTTTGAAAAGGAGGATCCTTTATCAGTTGCTGCATTCGTTTTGTGTTCTGAGAACATAACATGAATTTTTTCATGCCTAATTAAACTGGTTCAATGTATAGAGATCATATGTGTGTTTCATTAGAATAATATAAAAGCAATAGAAATATTTTTTTAAAAACAACAAACAATAAACACAATTCCTGCTAAAGCCATATATTATGAAATATGGTAAAATGTGAAGGAAAACACTTCACTTATGGCTATGTTTTTAGTAATTTATATATACATTCATAATGCATTATAATGCATTCATAAAGCATTATAAACATACCTATACGTTTTACAAAAGGCATAACACATTATAGCCAATTTTATTATGCATTATGACTGCCTTATGATGCTCTCATCTATTATGAACTATAGATACTTTTATAATGCATTGTAATGGCTGATATAAGCATTAAGCATGTTTTATACCTGCAAAAGTATCTATAGTGCATTGCAGATGAGAGCTTCTGAAGACACCTGCCTTGTTATGTGAGTATACATTTGTAGAAGCAGAGTGTGTGTCTTCAGGGTTTCCTACGTGACTCATGATAAATATTTATAACCATGTTTATAATGCTTTATGAATGCATTATTATTTATGAATGTTTTTATAAATTACTAAAACATGGCCTTAAGTAAAGTGTTAACATGTAAAGTTCATGTAAAAGTTTTATATTTTTCCTATAGGCTTTTGCCTTGAATGCCTTACATCTCAAGTGTGTTTTTGGTATGAATGTGGCCATTTGCTTATATCTAGTGAACATTTAAAAACATTATGCGTTGTCAGTTACAATTGAAATAAAAAAATGATTGCTAGCCTTATATGAACCATGTAGTTTTCTTCATAGGGGAATGTGTCCAACGATGGGTTGGCACCCCATCCTGGGTTGTTCCCTGCCTTGCACAGATTGGCTCCAGACCCCCATGACCCTGAATAGGACAACGGGTTACAGAAGATGGATGGACACTGGCCCCAAACTGCCACCTCTCCACACATAAAACCATTGCAGTACCCAAATACTACACTTTCGCAGATGAGTGACATTGTCCTTCTCTAGATAACCCTGCCACCGTTGGGTGTAACTACAGATATTTCATATTGGTAGCAATAGCAGTAATCAATAATGGATTATATGTGTCCCTACCTGATCTGCCTGGTTAAGGAACTTCCTAAATGGTAAACTGTTAGATCTACCAAAATATTTAAATTAAGACATTCTGATAAAAAAAAATTAAAATAACAAAACACTTGCCAAAAGGGGATGTCAGAACTTCTGCTACTTGCCACAAAATTATAACTTGTAACTGTCTAATGTGCTTTATATTCAAAGAAATAAAACTTTAAAAAGCAAACACTTTGTCCTGTTCTTTGCCTCCTTGTTTGACTACGGTGTGTCGGCACCGGCTCTGTGCTGAAAATAAACAGAGGTGCACAGCCTGGTTTTGCCACAGTGATATACATGCTAACATCTACACCAGGAATCTCAGCTTTTGATCCACAACCTACTTTTGAAACAACCATGGATGCTCCTTGACTATAGTGAAAGACAAAAGGAGTATTTTTAGGCTGGGTACCTAAATGGGTCATGGGAAACATCTCCCTCCCACTCTGTTACCTGACAAGCTGTGTCTTTTTCCAAAGTTAGCAAAACTCATGCTGCCAGCCCCCCATCCCAATGACTGCGCCTGTCAGAGTTGAGGCTCATTTTTGGGCTGGGAGTGAGCGGCTAAGAGTGGTTTACTGGTTATGAAACTGGACTTGAAAAGAAGGTCCAAAGAAGAATGGCTGTTGGACTTTTGACCCAGACCCTTGTTTATGTGTCCCCAGGAAATAAGCCAGGCTGAACATTTTGAAGCTTTCTGGGAAAACAGTCTTGTATAACTGTTCTGTAGCACTTAGCTTCAGATGGTACTGTGGTCTGATAGGGAAGCATCGGCTAGCTTCAATGTGTTTTGTGCTACAGAAGATCAAAGGTCACACAGCACACATACACTGTGTGCAGAATTATTAGGCAAGTACTATTCCTGGAAACATTTTTAGCAAAGGTTGGGCAGACAAATATGAATTCAGAAGTTTTCTTTTGGTCTAAGTAAATTTATTTAGAGAGAAAATGTTACAATGTTACAATGTCACAAACAAAAATAAAAGAAAAACACTTGATTATCAGTGCAGCACAGGGAAGTACAGACGCTCTTCTACTCACAAACGAGATACATTCCGAACGGCTGTTCGCAACTTGAAATGTTCGTAAGTTGTTATTCAACCTCATTTTAAGGGTATGCGCAAGTACTAAGAACTAGGATGCCGGAAGTACGCACGCTACGTTGCTGAGCGGCAGGAGTAGCGGCCAGAAGTTGTACTAGGCGGAACTGGAGCGCAGAAAAAAAATTGATGTTGCGGACAGGAAACGGGAGCCCAAGGAACACAATTTGGACTTATAGTCCTCTTCATTCGTATGTCTGAAAGTTCATAAGTTGAACGTTCGTAAGTAGAGGAGCGTCTGTATCTATCGTTTCCTGTTTTACACCAAACAGGAAATACTCAGATAAAAAACTAGTTTTTAAACAGGCCATTCTTAATTAGAGATTAATCTAGACTGAAACTATTACGTTTGAAGAGCAGCAAGCAAAATACACACTCATCTAATAATTCTGCATCCAGTATAGTAATGAATACAAATTAGCATATAATTTTTCCGTAACGGGGAATAATTGACTAGACCTCTAGGTGGCTCGAGTTACTCCACACACTGCTCTTTAGTATGTTTTGGTACTAACTGCTAACCCTAGTTTTCTTTAAAGAAAAGGGTTAAGATGGCAGCCCATCTTCTGAGAGGCTGAGCTATCTTAAGACGCGTGCTCATGCTGCATCATGAATATTCATGAGTGGGCCAGCCATGAATATATTTTATTCCTGAGTAATTACTGGTTGGGGATCTGCACACATCTTTGGTAGCTAGGCTTAGAACACAATGAATTGTCTAACCGTGCATGAATATTCATGAGCTACCATCTTCACGCATATTCGACAATACCTGAATTTATCTTACGGGACGTACAGGATTTACATAGGAATCTAAAGTGCCAAATATTGTTCCAAATTATGACATGATATTTCCGAGCAACATCGGTACCTGTAAAAAGTACGGCGACTCAGCCACTGCAAGACATCTGAATCCAGAGCAAGGTGCAAGGCACTTGGCCTGATGTGGAGCCATACCTACTACAAATGTAGAGAGAAGCCTGTTATGGCAGTTTGGCTGAGAGTCAGCCCATGGGTCCTCTGTGACAGAGGGGGGCGGGATGAGGCTGCACGTAATAGGCAGACGGCAGACTGGTCTTGAGGTAACCCACAGATTACCAGGCCTACAGAACATCAGGAATAACGATGGCCAATTCTCAGCATGTCATATTCACACTGTCACCTTTCACCAACAATAAGCAAACACTATCAGTGGAAGAAGAAAGACAGTCTTAAGGCTGCTTGTGTGTTTCCGGAATACCGTAAAACTGATTTCCTGTCCAGTGTGTACTCAGCCTTACGAATTTCCCGAGATCAACATGTCCCTATCTGGAGAAGTGGTTACTGAATTTTGATGGACTGATGGAATAATGTAAATATTGTAATTGCATTTATTTTAATTAGGTATGCAAATCCAAGGTTAACCATATTATGGCAGATACTCGTGATGTCGGCACTCTGTTTTGTTTAGTGCAGCTGTGGTGCTGGTTCATTCGCACCGATTAGAGGAATGACGTTACTTCCCAGATTGTTTCATGGATTTATCCAGCTTGCGTTGCGAGTGCTTTTATATAAATAGCCTCCACTCAGCGCGCGAGCGCGATGTAATGCACCGTAATGATGGGGTACACTATCTGTGACATTTACATTGCGTAGCGCTTTCTGCTGGTGATTCAGGAGAAAAAGGCAGGCCGGCCGAAGGCATTTAAGCTGCAGAGAGCGCTGGCTAGTCCTCTTTTATTTCCTGACTTATCTGAAGCACATAATCGCCTACACGTTCTTCCATTTCAATTAGTCTGTTACAAAGCACATCTTTTTTTTTTGAGCTAAATGCATGCAATAACCCGCAGTGACATGATGGATGGAGTTTAGTCACTTCTTGCTTGTTTCTTACTCCTTACTTTCAGGTTTCAGGGCCATTTACATCTTCCCGTCTGTGGGGGGGTAAGAGTGGTACAGTCTGTGGAAAAAGAGGCCAGATTGGGAGGATAGGAGGACGAAAAGCCAGGAGAGATATAAGAGGATGGTCTCCATGTTTATTTCTGTCTGGAAGAAGCCTCCAGAGGTGGTTTCTTTGCACTGCATGGTCACATGAGATGAACTTCAAACTGGGTCTTGAAATGGCACGAGTGTAAACAGGTAATGATTACAGCATGAGTGACGACTAATGGCTAGAACGAATCTTTATCGCAAGCGACATCCACACGAAACCATTTGTCAGATGGAAGTGTCACTCTCATTCTATCTCTATTAGTGTTTATTAACCCCCTTCCCTCCACGACAGCCCCCACATCCCACTGCTGGGAACATCCTAGGGTGATTTTAATGCCATCAAAAGGCCAGGAACGACAGGCAAGGCAATAAGAGAGGCAGGCTGATCATGCCAGACTTGGCTTCCGTCCTTCTTGGTGAAGTAGTATAGTGGTATCCATGGCAACTGCAGCTGGTGACAATGCCATGACCCTGGCAGGGTCCATGAGTGGTAGCATCGTCTTGTTACATTGAACTCTACATCACTCTATCCTGCATGACTGATTCTTTGAGACTCTTCATTTGATTACATTTTTGTTACGTTGTCATTATCTGTGTTTTTACCACATGGCATGACCCAGAGACACGTATACACAGCACATAATGGGGACATCAATGTTCTGTGATGTTGAGACACTGGCTACCACAATTAGCAATGTGTCACAAGGGATGTAGCTGACGATATCTGGGATGCCTTTAAATCTAACCTGTAGAGGAGCATCAATTTCACAGCCTGGATACACTTCACAGAGTCAAAGGTCAAGTGGCACTGCCAAACTGCATTCAGAGGTTGAAAACATGTGATCTCATGACCATGGCGATTGTCATGTGACCAACAGGATGCCGTCCTTTGGCAGAGCATGTGACCTGGTTTGTCCATTAAGGCTTTTCATTATATTTAGTGACCAGAAGAGTCCCACGTAGGGGAGACATAAGAAGAGAAATAGAGACCTTGACATGCCTTTACTGAGAAGTATTTTTTCACATCCAAATTCAGCTTGAATTCTTAAAGAGGTTCTGGCCCCGGAGAGACTACATTCATTGTGTTTGGACTGTGAATTTGAAAATGCCTTCTTGCTAAGCTAATGGACTGATACCAGCCACCAATTGTTATGGTTATAGTTTGCATGATAAAAATAAAACAATACAAATAATTATAAAAATAAAAAAATCAGGACATTATATTTTGTGCATTATATTTTGTTTCTGAAAAGTACAAAGAAGTACATCAAAGTCTTAAAATTGTTCCTGAGCACCAGATATTTTGATGCTTTGGATAGCTTAGGTGGGGCCTTAGAGGGATTTATGGACATACGGTCTTTTTATTGAAGTACTTCAAGTTAAAAGCATTGCTTGAGGAAAGAAACTTTGATCAAAAACACTCGCAGTTCTTAACTTTTAGTGTTTGTGACTAGCAGAACCAATAACCGAATATTACCCAGCATCTAGCGGCACAATAAAAGTAACATTTGGGAGGAACTGAAATGAATGAACGATCTTCCCAGTAAAAGCCCTTCGACCTTTAGTTGGAGACAACACAGTGGATGTCCTTAAGTGGGTCTGTGCAGAAGCGGAGTGGCTGTAGCAGAGAGACAGGCTTGTATCGCTTTAAAAGTGACCACCTTGTTGGTGTTAGCTGGCGCCACTTGAAACAGCCCACGGCGGAAAAAGGAGAGAAGTCAGTTTAGATCAAACTCCCCCTCACCGAGCAGCACCTGCCGGGCCGGTGATGGGGATGAAGGCTGACAGCCTCTGGGCTACGCTGGTCCCCGTGGGAGCAACGCCGCCGCCGTCACTCGCCTGTCACAGGCCTACGGTGGCAGAGCCTCTCACCTGTCGTGGTGGCTGACGTTATGGCCGCTCTGCACTGGGCTGTGGGCCCGAGGTCAGCTCTATGTTGCCACTCAATGGGCGCGTGGTTATTTTAATAGGCTGGTCAGAGCATGTATTTTTCAGGCACTCCAGCATTTCATCGCCTCTCTCCCAGTCTGGCCCTGGATCGCTGTACGCATGAGATTTTAATGTGTGTGTGTGAAAAGCAAGACAAGCCTTAGACTGGCCTTAGATTAGGCCTAGCTCTTTTTAAGGCCTAGAAACCATAAATGAATGTAGGCGTGCGCCAGTGCCAAGGTCACAGCAGGGACAGGGATGCGACACTGAGGCGCAGCTGTCTTGGCAGAGTACGGGGTGGGATGGAGCCATGCGGGGGATCACTCAGAGACAAGCAAACCGTCATCACAAAAATGGAAAAAAGAACAGGCACTTGGTTATGGATCTATACTTAGGTGTCTATACTAAGGATTTAGTGTGGGTGATATAGCACAACACACTGGGAATGAGGGGCAGGTAAAATATAATTAATATGTACAGTGGTGATCTCCCTCCAGTGCTGCATGGTAATTTGGTTCCTCTTGCATGAATAGTAAAGAGAACAACACAACCCTTAACAGTCCAGAAATCATTACTTTGGCAAAGAGGGAATTAATATGACATGCCATTCAGGGTGTTCCCCAGCCTTGTGCCTCGAGCTGCCTGAGACAGGCTCCAACCCCCCCGTGACTCTGACAAAGATAAGCAGCCGGCAATGTCTTAACAGGGAATCTGCAACAATAAAACATTTTGCTTTATCAAATTAATTGAAAAATACATCATGTTTTCAAGATTCAAGAATTTTAAATGGATCACTGTGTTTAAATACTTAGTGTAAATTACTAATTGTAAATGAAGTAGGGTTGGATGTTAGGAAACCACATATTGTACAAAAGACCAGGGACATTGATTAGACCAGATGTGGATATTTCGGGTCCAGAAAGTAAAAATCCGGACCAGGATTTTGTGTCATGCCTCGATCGTCCTGATCCTCCCTGTGCCACGCCCCCCTCATCTACCCCGTGTGGAATCCCCATGTTCCCAGCTGTTTCGAGTCATGTTGATTACTGTGGTGTGTATTTAAGTGCATGTTAGTGTATGTTTGCCCAGTCCGGTCATTGACGCTGTTTCGTGCTCCGAAATGTGTTTATTCAGAATAAACCCCATATTCATCCGATTTCCCCGGCTCCTGTGCTGCTTCCCCGCTTCGTGCCGAGACATTTTGTTTCAACCAACCAGCTGAGTATAAAGCAGGGTTGTGTCACGTCCTGCCCGTTGTTGCCCATCGTGTACACCTTGCCCCTCCTGTTTCCTCCCTGGCGTGGCCGTAACAAGCCACACCCAGGGGAAATTTACCTTACCTCTTGTTCCTGCCCCTCATTGTAATTTCCTCCCGCTGTCTCCTGTTTTCTACTTGTCTCCTTTATATTTAAGCGCCCCATAGTAGTGTAGTCCTTAGATCCGTGATTGTTGTTTGTTCGCGCTCCTGTTCTTCTTCCCTGCCTACCTAACGAACGCCCCTACACTGGGTTTTCACCGCAAAGCTACATTGTGGGTCGTGATTCTCCTCTCGGTGTGACAGGTTGCCCATTTCTGCTTCAGACACACACCTTAATCAGCTAATTACCAGGTTTAGTAGGTGTGTCTGAGCAGGGAAATCTGCAAACTGTGTTGGATCCTGACCCTCCAGGACCGGAATTGGGGAATGCTGGTATAAAGAGTCACAGTCACAGAGTACTCAACTGGTTTGCTGAAACATCTTGGTCTAGATTTTTACTTTCTGGACCTTAAGACATTGAATGTTTTCATAACATTAATGTGTGCCACCATTCATACGCGTGCATTCATATGTATGCTCCGCTTCACAGTTCAGCATCTTAAAATGGAACACGTGAGTGTGGCAGCAAAGCCGGAGATAACAAACCTCAAACAGACCATAAGTAACAATGTAAAGCCAAGGGCCAGTCAGCAGCCGGAGGGATTCAGCCAGCAGCAAAGTCACTGGTGGGTTTATGGGCCGATCTCCTCCATCAAAGAAAAATGAGCAATGAAACTGAGAAAGAGATCTATCACCACAAAGATCCCTTTACACAATGTGTACAACGAGCATTTACTGAGCTTCCGAATCTTTTCTATGTATGAGATAGATTCCTGAGCAAAAGAGTTACATATATGCATTAAAACAGATGTTATTTAGTTCATTTAATAAACATATTTAATATGCATGAAAACACGATGTAATATGCATATTCAGTATATATACACACACACACACACACACACACACACACACACACACATATATATATATATATATATATATA
>JAODKC010000117.1:20621551-20635772 GCA_026777985.1 Mormyrops attenuatus | reverse complement strand
CATGTGATTGGTTGCTTAGATAATTGCATTAATGAGAAATTGAACAGGTCTTCCTAATAATCCTTTAGGTGAGTGTATATGCTCCTGTTATCTCCCATGATTCTTGCATGCCACATGCAGCAGCTGTACTGCATGCTTTACGGTGCCCATCTCCGGCTTTTTGGGAGTCGGCTGCATCAAAACTTTTGTAAGCACCTCTCCCACCCCCTCCCAGATGGTCACTGTGCATATCTGGGGGGGGGAGGCGTACGATGGAAAACCCCCATATCATCATCTTGTGAGCGGCTTTGGCATGGGGATAATGAAGCTCAAATGCCTGCACCCCTTATCCCCAACTGGCTCCTCTGTGATGCCCGCACACAAGGGACACGTTAGCAATTTAGCGAAACGTCATGCCAGAGGGGCTGCAGTTTGCTTCAACCCACACAGTAAGACCAAAGCTGCTGATTAATGGGCTATGAGGGAGGTGATTTTCCACAGCCGGCGCTCCCACCCATTCCCCTGAGATTCCAAGGTCAGTACTGTCTCACACTGGTCAACAGGGAATGGAAATATGCTCACTTTCCATTTTGCGGTGTTTCCCACAAATCTGCTCCAGAGTGCTTAACAAAAATGTATCAACTATGTTACAACTTCAGAGGATAATAGGGGAGAGGGAAGAAAACTTGTAAGATCAGAATATAGCAAAGCCTCCCAACCCGGTCCTCTGGGACCCCCAGGCGGTCCACGTGTTTTGCGCCCTCTCTAGTACCAGTAGGGAGTAAAAACGTGGACTCCCTGAGTACTGCATTAGAACACACTGGTATATACTGTAGGTGAAAGACAAATGGCTGACCAGCCCCCATTGGGTGGGCCTGTCTTGCGCCAATCAGAAATAAGCATGGAAGTGAGCTGTTTCGGTTTCGTTCTGTTGTCTTTGGAAGCATCGCATTGGTGATGTAGGCAGAGGCTTCAGAGGTCATATGTTGTTTGCGGCAGTTTCCTGGATGAACACGCCACATGAATGATCTGTAGCAATTCTAAAGAGGCAAACCTAGTGATGGCAGCTAGGCTAAAACAGCAGGACTTCAGGATGGTATTTAAATTTTACAGTGTTTTTACAGGAACACCCCAAATGAAATGTTTTATTCAACATATTTGGACACTTGCATATTTCATTTGCACTTGAATAATATTCAAAAAATAAAGGTGGTCTATTTAAAAAAAAAATCACGAAAATTATACTTTGCAAAAATTTATTCAATGAAAAATATACAAAACTGGAAATTTTTATCTGTGGAACAACAACTGCGTCCCCAGCTCCAGTTTCCCTTTGGCAGAAATAACTTCATGTAGGTGTTTTTTCTAACTGTCAGTCTCTTATATCAGCTGGGGGAAATGTTTGCCCACTCTGCCTCATCCCGTGAACTGCTTGATGCTGAAGGGTGTATGGCTCCTGTCACTTCCCCAACAATGTTTTTATTGCTGCTTTGTCATAGCCATTCGATGACCCTCCTGTTTTCTGAGTTATTCTTATGTGGATTTGCGTGAGTGTTCACGGTCATTGTCATTTCGCAAGGCAAGACTTTAACTTTTTGACAGATGGCCTCGCATTCTTCTCAAGAACTCTTTGCTACAATGTGAAATTCATGGATGACTCTATCATGGCAAGCATTTTTGCTTTTCACCAAACATCTTGTCTGGCGTCATTAGTCCAGACTCATCCGTCCACCCTGTTCCAGTGTTCCTCACAAAGGTGCTGGTTGGCACGCTTCAGTCACACATTTATATTTTTTGTCTCATGCACATTGACGTTGAATGTAGGAAAGAATTGCCTGTAGATCCCTTGATGGTACTTTGGGTATCTTGACTTCTCGAAGCGCTCATCAGGCACCTTTTGTGCTGCAACTGGCTGGATCACCTGTGCTTTTGATGATTTTCATTTCATTTTCAATGATTTTCATTGTTTTTTTGTTAAATTCGATTACCTTTATTTACCAATATTTTTTAAATGAATGAATGTCCAGATATTTCGTGGCCTGTACTTACTTTCCGAACTGTAAATAGGCCTGCTGCTCTATTCTTGATTATCCACAGTATTGCCTTGGTTAGCGGGGTACAAGAGGAAGGAGGTGCATTTCAAACCAATTTGTAAAGTGGGGAGCAAGTTTCGCAGTGGCTTTTCACTGGCCTTTACACCCAATTTCTTACTGGCTGATCCTGCTTCCTTGACTGCATTTCTCTATGATAAAACGCATCTGCTTTATAAATAATTGTAAAATGAGAAGAAATATTTCGAGCCCATCTGTAAATTAACACGAGGCTAGTAAAGAACCATGGGGTGGTAGAAGAGGTATATGAGTAATATCTGTCTGGTACATTAAGAAGCACAGCACCATGCCTGGTCAGGGACAAGAAAAGCCAAAGGAGAACAAAGGAAGAAAAACAAGTCTTATGTGAGTCACGTCAGCAGTGTGATAAATTAGTGATACAGGCCAATCCAGCGTTAAAGTGCCACTGACAAATCACACACCTTCATCTGAGCCAACGGCAAAAGGTCGGCTTCTCATAGAAGAATACGCTATCGTTTTATTCTTATGATTTAAACCAATGATTTATACCACTGAGCTGTGCTGTGACGGTGAACTGGAACACTTGCTGTTTGCTTTTAAGGGAGCTTTTGCAGTTTGGTCTGTTGCGGAGATGGGCATCCCCAGGGTCCGAAGGCAGTAGGACTCACTGTCTCTCATCTTGCTGGCTTCCTTGTAGTCACTACTCAGATTAGTGAGTCACTGCCGCCTGTTGTATCAGGTGGAAATGAGGTGCTAATTGCTAGATAGCTGGGAAAGTGGCAGGGCACCAGGGCCCTTGGGGAACTTGCAGGGAGCCATGGAGGGGCCCTCAGCGTGACTCTCCTTTCACGTGAGGCAGTGTGGAAGTTACGCTGTGACTCATGTCTGGTTCTTGCTGGGACATAGCTCTGGTGGGGCGTCTGTGGCTTATTTTATTTCTGCTGAAAGGCTTGTTGGTCTTTTGCTTCTTTTATGCAACTTTGCAAATGCCATCTTTCCATGAGGTGGAAGTTTGGTACAGAGATGGCAGTGAGCTGTGGGAAGTCGCCTCTGCAATGCTGAGATAAAACTTGCTTACAGGGATAAATTTAGGTGGCAGAGTACTCTGGGCCATACAGTATAGAATAACTCAGTGCTCAAACTCTTGGGGAATGGGGAGGGGGAGGGTCTGAAAGTTTGAAATTAAGGCCTGAAAATTGCCACATGAAATGACCGGGGTCAGGATGCTATAGAATTCTTTGGATTCTTCAAAAACCTGTAGCTCTGTAGCAAATCAGGACTGACAGTCTCATACATATGATGCCAATAAAACAGCGAAGGACACACACAGTCCTGCAGTTTTGTTAAGTTGTGGGCCTGCGGTCTCTAACAGCTCCCAAATTTGTCAGTCACTCTTATGGTTCACTGTACACTGATTTATTGGACCATTGTGTGCTTTTAACCCAGATTCAATGCTTGTGCACATAGCCAATTACAGATTGCCACGGTCACTGTA
Organism: Mormyrops attenuatus; assembly: GCA_026777985.1. NCBI lineage: Eukaryota > Metazoa > Chordata > Actinopteri > Osteoglossiformes > Mormyridae > Mormyrops > Mormyrops attenuatus. Next base: position 20,632,226 of record JAODKC010000117.1, on the reverse strand, counting down.
GTAGTTTAAGAATGTAGGCTTAATAGATAACTCTTGAGAACATGCTTCCATATACTGTATGACCATTTCGCTAAAATGTCATAAATCATACGGGCTTTAACACTGACCAGTGGCCTGTACTACGAAGCGGGGTTACTGACTTATCGGGGTAACTTGTCGGATTTAAGGTACCACAGTTTAAATGGACTTCATATTCGTTCACTTACATTTTGCCCAGACTACCTTAAATCCGATAAGTTACCCCGATAAGCCAGTAACCCCACTTCGTAGTACAGGCCACAGTACTACAAATTAACCAAGCTTTATATCAGACCAAGTTCATTCTCAGGTACAAGAGCAGTCTAATAGGTATACACACTCCTACTGCTCCCCACTAACTCATCCCCCAGAAGCCCTTGTATGCGAGTTGCAGTGGTGTGAGGCATTGGCTCCAGAACGTAAGCTGACAGCTTTTGATTTAGTGATGCTGCATTATTTAGTTGTGTAGCAGATGACTAAATAAAAATATAAAAATAGTTATTACCCACAGCCACTTACTAAGCTTAAACATTAACAAATTAATTATTTAATATCTGACCCATTTAGGTAGCTGAATGTATTACTAAATTTAAGTATAAAATGACCCGTTCCCTCTCTTAGACTTTTATTAAGCATGGCTCTTTCACTCCTGCGCCACCTGCAGGCCAGACTTCACCACTGTGCCTGTGGCAGCCTTTCAAGGTGATCCTCTGAGGGAGGCAGAAAAAAAAAAAGAGAACAGGTTAAAAAAAGCTACCCGACATTATGCAACCAGGCGATCGTCTTTCTACATTACGACTGTGAAAAAGAACACCTAATTTCGCAGGAAGACATCACTTCTAGAGCCTTTTATTAGAAAGCGGCTGCTGGATTTTGACAAGGATTGATTGAAGGTGTCAATTCCGGCCCTGCTGGTGCCTGTATTATGCAAGCTGGGCTGCCAGGCAAGATGCAAGCAGGACGTTGCAGGAGGAACGCTGAAGGTGAAGTAGGTTGATGGCATGGAGAGACGGAGAACAGATTCTGATGACTTGCAAGGGGCTTTTCCTTCCTTCAACAGGTGCACACTCTTAACTGGAAAAAACATTAAAGTAACATACCAGAGGAGTTCTTGTTGGGCCTCACAATGTGCATTGTAAAATAAAAGGATTTCATTGTGATTGTCTAATTTCGTGTATTTGATCAAATTTCAAAAAGCAGCAAGGTTGTTTTGTGGTTGGTAAATACTCTTAGTTACTAGTTACAAATGCCTGTTTTCTACTATACATAGTACAGTATGTTCTCCAGGCAATTAAACCCCGATTCCCATGCATGGTGGTGATTGATTCAGTCAGTACGGGCCAGAGGGTGAAATGGTGGTGTAACGGCCTGATAGAGGCCTGAGTCATGTGAGAGAGGACTGGAGAAAGGAAAGCCTAGAAATGGGGGGACCTACTGCTTACTGGGCACTTTCATGTCAATCATTTGTAATGCTGAGGAAAAGAGAGGAGCCCCTAGATATTAATAATAGCCTTGTTGCTTGAGATCTGTAGATGAATGAGGCCATAAAAACGAAGGAATAGGATCATGGGATGCAGCTCTCAGACCACCGCCCGTTTCGGATGTGCCCGTGGGCCACCTTCTGTGTCACCTGATGCTCAGCATGAAATACAAGCTCCTTTCAGAACTGGCTTGCTGGTCACCCTTCATCTCATTACATGACTCTGTGGAGGGTCTTTATTTTAAATTTCATAAGCTGTTACTCCAGGGCTATCCACAGTGCTTAGTCAGCTGTGACCCCGGCCTCTGGATATCAACTGATCAGCTGTGATTCCCGGCCTCTGCATATGACTTGCGCAGCTGTAACTCCCAGCCCTTGTACATTACATGATTCTTGGCCCCTGGGTGGTATGAAGCAGCTGCATCAACTTATATGTGTTGGTGGGGGACAGTGGAAGGGGAGACTCCTTGGCTTTTTAGAGAATTACAGCATCTGGGGAGGAGTCGGAGGTAGTGAAGGTGACGAGGTGGAAGATGTTAAGTGCTGACGCTCTTTCAGCTTCAGTGGGTCAGTCAGTATCTTGTCTTGCTAACAGGAAGTGAATTTTCTGGCTGGCTGCTGCTCGGAGTGGATGTTAAAAGGCTTTTACAGTCACGCTCCATATCTCCTGGCCCTCCCACTCTTTTTTTTTTTTTTTTCCTGTCTCCAGATATTTCTATTGTCTCCACAACTTTTAATCTCCATCAAGATCCAGGGCTATATTTCTTGGGTCTGTAACTTACCCTCATGGTGATCCGACTAAGTTTTATTCGTGAAAAAGGCAGATGTACTCTGATTTTTCAGTTTAAATTAGAGGTTCCTGCCATCCTAACTTATTACATTTTCAATGCTTCATTTTAAAATCCATAGCTGGCATCTCAATCTATTTCGTTGAATATCTGCATTTGGACCATGCTTATGAAACTGAATGTGTTACTGAAGCAGATCCAAATATGCCTCTGATAGGTAAAGCAGTCCCCCGTCTTGTGATTCCAAATGACAGCTTTTGGGTCAAACCTTAGCCCCAGTACCATAACTATACCTGCTGAACTGGACCTACTGATGGACGTGTGAGCAAACTGAGAAATCCCAGGCCAACAGGAAGCCGGATATTCCAGGAGCTTAGCACTGAAATCAAGAACAATCCGAATGTATAAAAGGGAAGCCCATGCATGCCATTTTAAAAGAATATGCTAATGATAGATAAAAGTCAATGACGTCATCCTGCACACTGCATGTCTGCAATGATTCTCCGTATCTCTCAGCAGAGTAAGTAGTTTATTTTACAAAGCTATATTACACTGTTCTGGATAAAAGCATGTTTACATTTAGTTATTTTGACTTTATGAGGCATTACAATGCATTAAAATTATTTAAACTACATGAGTAACTCAAACTATTCAGTGCTAACGAGGCCTTCTGACAAATTACTAGCTTTGGTTAAAAATTGGTCAATTGCAGATGATTAAATTACTAGCAGTCAGCCAATTGCTTTCTGGATTTTCCCCCTTTGTTTCTGTGCATCTTGTTGATTCCTTCATCAAAATGCCAGCTTTGAGCAACAGGGGGCATAGTGGTTACAGGACCGGACTGAAAGGGGCTGAAAGCAGGTGCTGGCATGACCCCAAATGAGCTGCATATCCCAAACTGCGACTGAGAGATATTCAGCTATACAAAAGGGTAAACTCTGAATTTGAGTACAACCATGTCCTAGGTAACAGGCAGCGTCCGCCCTGCCTACACAACACCACCCATGAGGTGATCTCTGCAGTTTGGGAACTGATGCCTTCACACCAGGGCTTTACAGTGCCATGTCAGGCGTGGTCCCAAAAGCAGGAATCATATCTATGCTTCCAATTTGCATATGTGGTAGAAAGTATGTTGACGAAAAAAGCAGAATATTTAAAATGAGGAAAAAAGATCAAGTGTTAAGCATTATAAATGTGAGTCTAAAGAAGAGCAGTCGTGTTTTTTGACTGTAGTCATTTTTAGGTAAAAGTCACAGCCCCTGATATACATAAGGTTGGGGCTCCGGGGGACTGAGAGAACAAGAGACATGTGACTGTGCTAATGGCGTCATTGTCCTTCAGAGTGCTCAGCTCCCGTCTGAGCCTGCGAACGCGCACAGGTCCCGGCAAGGGAAAACAACTTACTGATGATGGTGACCCCCCTCACAAAAGGGGGCAAACAGAAAAACTAATTTTTCAGAGTGGCGCAGCAGATTAGAGTCTGGAGGATTTTAAGCACTGGCTCACGCGTGTCCTTTATCTGAAGGTTCGAACTGGTCTTTTTTTTTCATCAGGACTGAATATTCTCTTTGTGTTGGAGGCCTGAGGAATGAAATTACTCAGTTACTGAGGCAGTCTGTAAGGCTTCACTCCCCCTTTCCATTAAAGAATGTTTTTTTTTTCTGACCGGCATGTCTTTTATTTCAAAGGATGTTCTTCCCTTGAAGGTGACTGTAGCAAATTAATTACTGGAGCCACAAGGTGGGACATTTCTAAAAATAAGACGCCACTCTTTAGTCAGTGTACAAATTTCTGCACAAAAATACAACTACAAAGTGAATTAGAAGTGTGTGTGTGTGTGTGTGTGTGTGTGTGTGTGTGTGGTGTAACCTGGTGAAATATCGCAATTAGATTGTAAATGATAAAATACAAAATATTTTATAAATAAATAATATATAAATAATATAAAATTAGATATTACAATTAATATAAAATTAGATATAATAATTAATAAGTAGCAATCCAGAAAAATAAAACCAGTGTACATTATTTACAATGTAGGCTTTTATTTATTTTATTTATTCATTAATTTCTCTGTTTTAACCAATAAAAGTTTGGCAGATCTAGGTAGGAACCTTTTATGATTTTCCTCGTAACCAGGGGGAATTTAGTAAAAGCAGGACCCCCCCCCCTTCTTTGTTTTAATAGTTGACCCTTAGAAGGGAGGCAACGCAATTAGCATGCAATTAAACTCTGGAACACATTGGCTTCGGCGCATGTGCAGCACGGACCTGCTATTGCAAGCCCTACCTCTCTAGTGAGTTTAGATAAGAGCCATCACTAACAGAATGATTGATTTCAACTCATTATAACTTTATATTTAGTTTAGACAAAAGTCACGAAGCATGTGCTCAATTGTTGTAGTAATAATAATAATAATAGTTATTGGTATTATTGGTACACCAATCCCTGAATATTTATTTGTGATTTTTGTTTACACCCGTTCAGAGTGAGAATGAGAGAGTGAATTTGAGAACTACTGCACTTCACCCAGTGTTCTCTTACAGTACTAACATAATATAATTATATCCTACGCTGGGTTCCTGCACTGACATGTAGTACACAGTGGGCTGGCTCACACTTTGTCCTTTAAAAACATACAATTAGAGAAATGGCTAAAGTAATTAATATTTATACTTGTTCATGTCTATGATATATACAGTCATGGCCAGAAATATTGGCACCCCTGCATTTATGTCAGAAAATGCACCACTTCTCCGAATGTACAAAATTACAAATTCTTTGGTATTGTCATATTTATTTCTTTTGTTGGCACTGGAAGAACACAAAAAAAGCAGAGGAAACAAAACAAATCTGAGACATTCCACACAAAACGTCAAAAATGGCCTGGAGAACAATTATTGACACCCTCAACTTAATACATGGTAGCACACCCTTTGGAAGAAATAACTGATTTTAATCACTTCTGTAACAATCAATGAGTCTTTTACATCTCTCTACTAGAATTTTGAACCACTCTTCCTTTGCCAGCTGCTCCAGGTCTCCAGGGTCCCTTCTCCCAACTGCTGTTTTTAGATCTCTCCACAGGTGCTCTATGGGATTTAGATCAGGTGATGTCAATAAGACTATCAAAAGATCTTTTAAATGTCTATTGTTGCTGAGAACCGCTTACCGCACTTGTGAAAACGAGGTGCCATTCTGACTCTATAGTTGGAGCGCGGCTGCCACGAGGTAGGTGCCGCGTCTCAGACACGCATGTCACGCAGGCAGTGTGGCTGCTCTAATTTGTTAACACGGGTGCCAAAGTGACAATCAATACTTTCTGCAGCCACGATGCACATGCCACGCATCCTGTGTGTCCATGGCCAAACTACACCTGTGGAATGTTCTGCTAGCAAGTTAGCATGCTAGAAATTCTGTTCTAACTTACCGCTGTGTTCATTGTGTGTATATATGTATATTGTAATGTTTGTCAGACCAAGGCATTGCAGTGGCAGCAAGAAACGAGGAGCCTCAGTTAACGGGGATAAGAATGCCCTTTCATTAAGCCCTTAAAAGTACTAAAACAAAAAGCAAACAATCACCAAACCACACAGAATGGGGAGGCACACAAACGGTGGGTAATTTACACAATGGCTAAAGAAATGCAAGGATCGGACAGGGTTCATGCAAGTAATACGGTCTGTGTTTGTGGCTGCAACTTTTCTAGGTTCCATGCTCCTGGGATCCAGTGCCAGGTTTTATACCCACCTTCTGCCTGTCTGAGAAGATGCCTGCTTTCTGACATTGGAACCTCGGGATGTCAGTCTTTAATTCCCTGGCGTCTGTTGAAGCAGAGAACTCCTTGGTCTCGTAAAAGATATCGCTGCAAGCTAGGCTCTCTGGACCCTTTGTGATTCAGGAAAAACTTAGTGACACAAACTACATTATAGTGACTCCTGACTGTAAACGTAAGGTCTGTGTGTGTCATGTCAAAATGCTCAAACCATACCACGCTTGTTTGAAAAATGATGAGAAAACCACAACTCCTCCAGTACCTGTTTTATCCACTCCAGGTGTCTTTGTATCCCCTTCGAATTATTCACCTGAGCACGATGGCCTCCATCTTGGTCAAGGCTGTGTTTCCAAACTCAGAAGCTCTGAAAAACTTGACCCAGCATTTGTCTCATCTTTCTGTGTCAGAACAGAAAGATATTCAGTCTCCAGTAGAGGATTTCCCTGCCCTGTTTCTGGATACTCCTTCTCAAACTACTGTGTTGTGTCATGATATAGATGTTGGTGATCATCCCCCAATTAAACAGTACCGTATCGTGTAAATCCTCAGAAGCGTGTTCTGCTAAGAAAAGAAACAAAATACCCTGAACACAATGGTCTTGCTGTACCCAGTTGTAGTCCTTGGTGTTCACCATGTGTGTTAGGGCCAAAATCTGATGGTACATTCTGATTCTGTACCGATTACAGAAAAGTAAATGACATTACGAAATCTGATTCTTTTCCTATCCCACGAATTGGAGGATTGCGTTGACTATATTGGTTCAACCACTTATGTTAGTAAATTGGACCTGTTAAAGGGCTATTGGCAAGTTCCACTTACTCCTCGGGCCTCAGAAATAACTACACAGTTATGGCGTTTGGACTCCAAAATGCACCATCTATATTCTGGTGTTTAATGAGTAAGTGTTGGGTGGCGTCTCTAACTGTTAAATTTACTTAGATGACATTGTGATTTATGCTGATATTTGGAATGAACATGTTAATGTGCTGCAAACTGAAATTACTTGGTGCTTCATGAGTTTTAAATCTGGAAAAATGTGAATTTGGTAAGGGTACTGTTACCTATTTAGGAAAGTAATTTTCTACTCCCAAAAACCAAAGGGACCTTAGACGGTTTTTCGGAATTGCGGGTTATTACCGACGTCTATGTCAAAATTTTTCCAATATGGTTTTACCCTTAACCAACCTGTTATGGCAAGGGAATGTTTTTGTCTGGTCCCCACAGTGTCAGCTAACCTTTGACGCTGTGAAATTGTTGCTGTCTAGTACTCTTGTATTGTCAATGCCGGACTTTTGTAAATCTTTCAAGCTGGAAGTTGATGCTAGAGGCACCGGTGCTGGGGCAGTTCTCTTACAAGAACACGAAGATGGATTGAACCACTCATGTACAGTAGCTATTTCTCAGAGAAATTTGCAAAACAGTTAGCTTATAGTACAATTGAAAAGGAAGCCCTTGCCCTTGGGTTTGCACATTTTGAAGTTTACCCTAATTAGTTTATTCTGATCATAACCTGCTTGTGTTCCTTCATCGAATGTCCTCTGCCTATCAGAGCTTATTGTGCTGATCTGTGATTATACAGGGGTTTAATTTGAACATTGTGCACAGACGTGGATCTGATAATGTAGTAGGCGAAGCCCTTTCTAGAGAGGGTTAAATGTTTTATGGATGCCATTTTACATTTACATTTACTGCATTTGCCAGATGCCCTTAACCTGAGCGACTTACATAAGTGCTTAGAAGTCTCATCAGTGAATACATTCTGATACTGGTTCAATAGAACCTGGCTAAGAATACTATCACTCTACAGTTTATTTATTTATTTATTTGTTTTTAATATTTAAAAAGTAATTTTGGTTATACTTTGTTTCTTAGTTAGAAAGGATACACACTAGGGGTGTTACGGTCTGTGTTTGTGGCTGCATCTTTTCTAGGTTCCATGCTCCAGGGATCCAGTGCCGGGTTTTACACCCAACTTCTGCCTGTCTGAGAAGATGTCTGCTTTCTGCCCGCCTCCTTGATGAAGATGAACACCACCTGTGCCTCATTTTGGTCCTGGTTTCATGCCCACCAGTTCAAGGGGGGTTTGTGTATGGGACAGCTTGTTATTGTGCTGCACTTGCGATATATTTGTGGTAAACTTTGATCTTGGATTTGACCTTTGCTTGGACTGACTATGTCTTTTTGGAATGCGATTTGGCTTTGGTGTATGATCTTATAGTTTGTGTATTTTGTATTTTGTCCATTGTTAATTCTGTGTACACCGAGAGTAGGGAGAGGCTGGCTTTTCGGTTTGGGCTGTGTTTTTTGCTAGTTAGGGAGTTAGCATAGTGTTTGTCTTTTATTTGGATTTTCTTTTGGTATGTAGGTTTTATGCACCTAGTTAGTCAACTGTTTTCTTTGTTGTTTTGGCCTGGGCCACTCCTGAAGTTCACATTGGTGTTTCTGTATTAAGAGTTTAATACACTTTGGTGCTTTGCAGTTCTGGTTAGTTGTGTCTCCTTATTTCCTTTTGCCCCTTTCCCCACACCTGACACATCCCAACACTGGACTGGGGCGTAACAGCAAGACACAGGCAAGGGCACGCATGGCAATCAGGAACACAACAAGTATTAAGAGTAACACACACAAGGGATATTTACATTTTCCCAGCATGCTCTGCACATATTGTATTACCAGTGAGATGACTCCATGTAGCAGTGTCCATTAGTAGTGTAAACTGCCTGCCTGCAGTGTAAATAGTACCTGCGTTTATTTGCTGTTGTAAATACTTGTGCTGTGTCTGCAGTATATGTAAGTGTGTTTACCTACGTGTGGCCCGATCTATACCAGACACATGCATGTTTCCCTGCCCTTTGAGAAGAGTTACCATGTGTGTTCCTTACGGTTCAACATCAAACCTCCCTGTGTTTCCGTGTTATGTGTATTTGAGTGTGGTTTTATGCGGCCCTTTTAGGGACTATAATAAAAAGTCACCTCGTATAGAACGGTCTTTCCTCGTCTCCTTTGTGCCGCCACGATGCCACAGTCTGTCAAGTGCCACAACACACACACACACACAATTTATTTATTAAATATATTCCTTTATTTTCATTTTCTGTCATTGCAACTTGATTATAAGTGTATTGTTATAAAAGAACTCACATGTATGACTGCGTATTTAAATGGTCAGATCAGGTTTTTTAAAAACTTTTGTGCTGTTTTAATTAAATAATGCAGAGAAGCGATGGCAAGTCACCTGGTGTCACGCTGTGCACGGGGAAGCAGGAGCAGAGAGCCGGGATCGGGGAAATGCAGGGTTTATTTACAGGGCTATCACGAAGACAGGCAGCAAACGACGACGTAACAATGCAATGACCGGACTGGGGAAACGAACGTAACGCGGACTTAAATACAAGGCACTAATGACAGTAACAGGAAACAGCTGGTAAACACGGGGAATCCACACGAGGGTAACAAGTAGGTGTGGTCGACGAGCGGGCGGGACGAGCAGGGCAGGACACCTGGAGACTGTTGCACAGTTGTGAGGGAGAGTAAGTAGTAATGGAGTTTTGAACCTGTCACTGCCAATACCTGGTAGGAGTTTCAGCAGCTATTTGCTTGGACCATGAACAGGAACAGTAGAACTTGGATTGCTTTTTTCTTCATTTGAATGGACTGGGCCTAGTTGTTCATATGGACTGAAACTGAAGATTAGTTTAGCTTGTTTTTGCTGTGTTTCACGGACAGTGTATTTTGGAAAAAGTCATGCACATACGAACACGTTTTCTTTAATAATTTGTCTAATTAGTTACCCACGGTGCACCCAGATAAGCTATTGTAACTGTTTCATATTTGCTTGTAATTTTTAAATGGTATATTTTGTATAGTAATATGGATAAATTTTTTTTTATATTCATTTATCTTTTTCTGACAACCTACTAAACATCTTATATAATCAGGGATGGACATAACTGGTACGCAAGTATGCATGCACGATACGTGTGACAATCGATCGTGGTAACAGCATAAATGCGTACTTATTTTATGTGAATTTGCGCTGATGTGAAAACAAAATATAATGCATTTTAATGTTTATATGCTAACTCTACTTCATTTGCGGTATACAGGTTAAAAGGCAAGGTATTTTCTTGTCATAGCAGCGTAAATGCACATAAAATAAGTACGCATTTGCACGTATCGTTTTTAAAGGTGAATGTGTAATTGCGTACTAGTTATGTCCATTGCTGTATATAATTAATAATGTAATATATTTTTGTTCTAAAAACCAAATGTGTGGATAATTACTGAGCCATATATACCTTCCTATCGAACCTTGGTATAACCACTATGGTAATCTATTGACTTACCTGCTACAGTGGGTAATGTATATATGTCATGCCCCGATCGTGCTGATCCTCCCGTGTGCCACGCCCCCTCATGTACCTCGTGTGGAATCCCCGTGTTACCAGCTGTTTCTAATTGTGTTTAATTAGTTCTGTGTATGTAAGTGCGTTTCTGTTAGTCTTTCCCCAGTCCGGTCATTGACGTCAGTTCTATGTCTTATTCCGTGTTCCTGCAGGTTGGGGGGGGGGGGGGGGGGGGGGGGGGGGGGGGGGGGGGGGGGGGGGGGGGGGG